>JBAMJR010000072.1:90000-690000 GCA_038501785.1 Myoxocephalus aenaeus | reverse complement strand
TTTGCCCTTTGTGTCATTTATTTGTCACATCCCAGCTGTGTAAAAGCCTTATGACTTGGTCTTTCCTGGTTTATGTGAACAATGTTAAGGAGCGTGTGGTGCCGGTATTAATGAAGTGCATATAAACAAGAAAGGCAGCGTATGCTAAGAGAACTCAGGAAGGCTGGAATTCAGGTTCACAGCATTAAAACATTACTGAACCTGTCAAGTGGGTGAAGCATGTTTTCTTTTGATTTGAAAAGAGAAACAGAATAAATGTGTAGGCTTTAATCTCAGGATCCACAATCAATGCAAAAATGCACCTAAGACTCAACAGCAGAAGAAGAAGACCCTGCTATTCCTCACCAGCCCATCAGTCAGCACCCTTGGGTGGTGCACGCTTGACACGTGATGTATTGCCTTACTTATAAACACTTATATCACTTAATGATCACCCGACCCTCTTGTTTGCCAGATCAAACTATGTTTGCTTCTTTTCCATTGGTTTCCAGCCATTTTTGCCTGTAAGAATCCTGTTCGTCTTTAGACATGTGAACCTGCATGTGTCCTGCTGCCTGCGTTTGGAACTTGATTCCAGTGGCGGGCCGTCAGGGCCTGCTAAGCCTTCTCTGCTGGCCTAAACACAATCACAAAGTTATAGCTATTTTATAATGTAATTGTTTTTCACAAATACACTACATGTATTATTATTTTTCCCTATTAGCTTATTTTCTCATTGCACAGCTCCTGTATTGTATGTTCCTCCTGCCTGTCGGTCTGCTTCTGGCCAGCGCGCTGGTGGAGCAGCTTGGCACCAGTGCATCACCTCTGTTTCTCTCTATGGTAGAGAAGCCGGTTAAATTACATGGTGACAGCCAGCTAGATGGGCTCTAACACTCCGGTACACTAGGTGGCACCTAGTCAAGTTGGTTGCGATCCGCCATTAAACTGTAGAAGAAGCAGCAGCAGCTGCAGACTTTTCCTGTGGACACTGTATAACACTTGGACCTGCTCTACTCCCCGCGGCGCATCTCACCCTGCCTGGCCACCCGAGGCGCGATGGAAAGCAGGTCTGCGCTAGCGCTCGCTGTTAGCTTCGCAGGGCCGGGGGTGAACAGCTGATCCACTGCAGGCCCAGTTAGAAAATCCACGGCCCGCCATTGCATGATTCACAGTCTGGGTCGTGCTTCCTTGCCCAGCTAGGTAGGACTACCTCGGAGTTGCCAAACTATAAGCCTATTCATTTGACCATTGAGTAAAATGCCTGTAATTCAGCCTGCTCTGCTAAAGTGAGTTTGCATTTGGGTCCTTTCTTTTTCAAATCAGGTTTTTTAGTATTAGAAGATTTTATTTTTTTGGTAAGTAAACCCGTTTAAAGAGATGAGCTCTGGGGGACCTCTGAGGCTACGAAAAGTGCAAATTCAGCCCAAAGCAGATCTGTACCGATGTTGGTTTACTTTTATTTAACTTTGATCTCAGCAGTCCCACTGAGATGCTCAGAACAACACATTGAAGGGCTCTCCAGGTATAGGAAGAGGCCTGTATTTATATTTAACTTTAACTTTAACCCTAGAACACTAACGTCGGGTGATTTTCACCCGAGCAATTGTGGTTATGTAATTTTCATTGTGTTGCTTTTGTCTGAGTTGTGTGGGTCCTTGTGTAGCTTCATACTGCTCACAGACATGATTGAAGGTGGGCGTGTCTCTCTGCTCCGATCCCTGTTTTTTCAACAGGCACGTGTTCGGGTGATTTTCACCTGACGTATGAGGGTAAAAGAAATTCGGATGGGTTTTTCCATTGAAGGGAGACTTTTCCTTCACAGGACAAGGCTCACATGTCCAGGAACAGGTGGACCAAAGAACAACAACAAAAAAAACTGACTGAATAAGTGTAAAGCCACACAAAACCAGTCAAAGCTCATGTTTGCCAGCTTGGTTATTACACATTAATCGGTTTCACACCGCAATCTCTCAGATGGAACCATCAGCTTGGAGATTTGCGACCCGACTGCAAGACCTTCGGTCGTCTGTCAACCTCTAAACGGCGTCATGGAAGAACGCAGGTAAATTAGATTAGTTTTTTGTTCTCCTTTTGCTGCTCTTATCACTTGCAGAAAATGCTCAAAAATCCTGGGAGATGGTGCGAGGAAATAAGGTCCAGGGTCCAAAGAAGTTATAATAAAAGAATATTTAATAAAAAGTGATACACAGACAGCTTATGCTTTCGATCGAGCTCTTTTTGCTCCACAGCGAACTCCACGGGCACGCAGGTCCGATTCGCTCGCGTAGCCGGAAAAGAGAGTGTTTCTCCTTCATGCAGTTTAATTATACCTTCCAGTCATGGAGCCTAGAGCCCTTCCTATTCGTTAACCTAATTTTCCTCAACACCTTCGAGTGCCTTTTACGCGTTCATTGGCCGCAGCTAAAGTGACGGAGCCCGTCCACTTCTTCTTCTTCTTCTTCTTCTTCTTCTTCTTCTTCTGACCGGTAAAGTCTCAAAAGTCAATCTTCAGCTCCGCCACCTTAGGCGAACAAGATAACTACAATTCCTTAAAGCGACAGTACATGCAGCATGCAACCTCTAACATTCATTCACGCATTAATCATTTCACAGTAAATAAGTGACCTTCATATGCATACAATTACAAATCCTTCATAATAATATCCCTTATTAATTATCATATTTCATGCATTGTAATGTACACATAAACAATTTATTTTTACATTGCATAAGTCCAAATTTGACTAACTAAACTCTAAAAAAAACCTTCACACTGTTGGAGAAACAAGTGTAAATCCGCCATGTGCCGTTTGCCTCGAGCAAAAGAAAAAAAGAAATGAATTCTGACGTCCCCTTGGCATGAACAGCGTTGAACACAATCCTGGACCGTGTCTAACACCAAGCACAGTGCTCGTCTTTTGTAGTCTTGTTCTTCTTTCGCTGCTTTCCCTTTTTTGTTTTCTGTAGTACTAAAAACTAATGGCGGGCATTTGATTTTCTAATATCTCTGCCTAGTGTCAGCAGTCTCGCACATTTTTTCCACCTAATAGCCGCGGCCCTTCTCTTGTTTCTCCATCCCGTTATTTGATTTATTCATTTCTGTTTCTACTGTGGGAAACAGATGGCTGCATTGTCGTGGCTGGACAACTAATTTCCTCTGGTATACCATAACACACACAGGCACTCGCTGATGAAAGCCAGATACTGTGAAATGGGACATGAATTTTGGTTTGAGTGTCTGCCATGTCTGCCTGTTTTCTTTCTTTTTTTTGACGGCTCACATTATTGGCTGTGAATGAATGCAATTCGGGGACAATTTGTGCAGCTGTGCCCACAATATCGTATTTGTGTCAAGGTGTGGTTTTAATGTTTTTTTGTTTTTTTTGACGGGTCCTACATTATCGGCTGCGAGTGAACATTTGGGGAATGATTTGCGTTTGTCAGTAAGAGGAGAGACCATCCGTGTTGTCTTGCAATCAGCTCCTAGAACCTTCTGCCATCGTTCTGCCATCCCGCGGGCGTCCTTTAGTGGACTTTCTAGTGTACACTGTACCTCCTATTTATAGTTCGGTATGAGTTCGGTACAAGTACCACATGTTTCTGGAAACCTACGGTTCTTGTGATTCCAGCTATGCAATCCGTTTCAAGATCAGACCACCAAAGCAGCTACAAACGAGACTTTTGTCAGACAAAAACAAACGATAGCAAAAGCCAGGCAACTCACCGATGACGCCTCATATTGATCCATAAATCCATAACTTTCCAACAACAACGGCGTTGTTACGTCGTAAAGGTCCAATAAAAACAAATCCCATAAAAGATTTAGTCCAAAACACGTGATTGCATCCATAAATATCCACGAAATGGCGTTGCATCATTTCATATCAGCTGGAAGATATGAAAGAATATATTTTTGTTTTTAGAAGAAAAGCAAGTTTGCATGAGAGCACAGTGGAAAACGGCGCATCAAAATGACCGCTGAAATCTAACCTTTACAATGAGACGTCACTTGAACCAATAGGAGCTTCATGTCCTGACTGACTACATTACCCAACCAGAAGCTACGTTGAAAAATAGAGTCAGCCTCTCTCTCCTTATGGATCAAGCCTGTCACGTCGTATGGCTCAGATGACAGGCGTTTCGTACAGCCAATGAAATTGCCTAAAAAACTAATACAATCAAGGGCGGGATAATCCAGATAATCCCAACAGGCTTCAGTTTGATGAGAACAGACTTCTCCTGGTTGAACCTCAGTTTGGCATTGAATTAGCATGAAAATGCATTTATACTTAATTTTCTCTGTGTCAGCAATACTGGTAGTAAATATAAATAGTACACCTCTATAAATTTGCAAGACTATAAGCCTTTTTAATAGGTCTTTAGTATATATATATCATGAATATTTTCAGTCTCAAAATGGAAAAATGCCTAGACATTTCATTAGAAAAACATGTGTAAAATATTAATTTTCTGTGATATTGTTATCTGCTTTTTACTTAGACTAGATAAGGCTTTGGGCTATTGTCCCATTGTGTTTTCCAGTTCATAAGTCCCATTTATAGTCATCTACAGGCATCTATTTGCAAAGAAATGTTCGGCGGAAATAAAAACCTTATACTTTAGTGTGTTCAAACTTATATAACTAGCACTTAAAGTGATTCTGACTATTGAGGGAAAAAAGCTTCAGATTGTTACCTTTCGGAAGAGACCAAGACCATGCATTTACTCCAAATAGTTAAAGTACAGCTTCCAATTTACTTTGGGTATACCTGGATAGGCGTTTTTCGGCAAATTTTACAGGAACGTTAAGAGGTTAATAACTGTTAATTGGTCCCCACATTATTATCTTCATTTCACGGTTCAACCCTCAGAGTTCAGTTGCAGATAGTTTCATCACAAGCAAGGAAAAAGCTCCAAATGTGAAAAAGTGGCGTTCCCTGGCCGTCGTCCTTGATGTGTGATTGACAGGCCATTAGTCTGATAAGCTCGTCGGAGTTAAACGGAACAATGCCAGGGCTGGTTCAGGAGAAACATGTTAATTTGACGGGGTTTATCACAATAAAAGTCAAAGCGATTTATTTCAATTTTTTTTTTAATGTATTTATGGTGACAACACGTACGCTTTAGTTAGAATGCATTTAGACCCGACTGCTGAAACCACCAACTGGGATGGAGCTGATCATGAATACATGAATACTTTCTTGATATAATCCATTAGTCGAAGCTTCTATTGAGAGCGGCCCCAACAACTTTCTTGAACCAAAGCAGAATCCTTCATTAACCACTAACTGTTTCAATAAGCACCTTCATAATACTGCACCGCGTTTGCGGCGTTTCAGTTGCCACGTGGGACAAGTGGCACATGAAGCACACACACACACACACACCCTCACAAACACTTGACCTCCATGGCAAAATAAAATAGGAACTATCTGCTGAGACCTCCCACAATAACTGTTTCCTGAGCACGCACACACACACACACACACACACACACACACACACACACACTTGACCTCCATGCCAAATGTCAGCCTCCTAGGGCCAAAACTGTTTCCCCCACAAGGTAAGGACATTTTTGTCAACCAACCGACCCATGGTGAAATTATAGCATGCTAGAATTACTAGCATGCTCTAATGTAGCTCCACAATGTGATAAATCTGGTAAGAAAGATGACTGACGAGGCCGTCCCTTCACAATGAGCAGGGAGGCAGGCGGGTAGGTGTCCCATCATTACATTCGGGCGTATTTGGAGGAGATTACCAACCCTAGCTTTAATGTTTTTTGAAAGCCAATACAATAGGTTTTAGAGTAAAGCTTTTCTTTTTCTGTTCTCTTACTGTGCTAATCAGTGGCGGCTGGTGGATTTTTTTTTTGGGTGGGGCCAGCCAATCAATTTCAGCAAAAATCCTAGTATGATTCAATGCAAAAAAGGTATAAAAAACGCATTACTACTTTGCAGTTGAATATTTAAACATTTATTCCAACACTAACATAATAAGGACATTATTCATACAATTCAGTATTTTTTCCATATATATATATATATATATATATATATATATATATATATATATATAAATAAACACACACACACACACACACACACACACACACACACACACACACACACACTAATAGAACAAGTTTATATTTTAAGATTCCCCACCCATATGAACCTTGTTTGTTGGGGAAACACAAATCAGTGTGGTGAGGAAACCTGCATGTTTTTATGAGACAGATTATTTGTAAAGAAACTTTGCTCTTCTGTCCTTCTGAGTGGCAAAACTCTCAATGACCTTCTTATTGAAGTCAGGCATGTCCCTGACAAGTTTCTTCTCCATGGAGAGCATAGCCAGAGCATTAAGGCGATCCTGTGTCATGGTGTTTCTCAGGAAGGTCTTGATCCTCTTCAAAGTACAGAAACACCTCTCGGATTCAGCTGTTGTCACGGGTGTGGTGATGAGGATCCTGAGAAGACTGACAGTCTCTGTGAAGAGGAGAACCGCTCCTTGGCTTCATCAGGATGGTATCACATACCTGTAAAAGATAAATCAACTTACATTATCAATAAAGCTATTTTGATGAAAGTGATTCTGATTGAACACTTATGTCAAAGTCAAGTATTTCTACAATACAATGTATGTAAAATCTTACAAATAACTTTAGATGATGGGAAATTATAACTACATCATCAAATTGTATCAGACGGTCAGTTACCAGCGTGTCCTCCCTTTCAGAAAATAGTCCACTATGTTATTGAATAGTTGCCAACTTGCCATCTTCAAAAACAACTAGGCCTCTTCTAGACATTGACTTGGTGGACACCTGAATAAGCATGTTATTAACTACCCGCACTTTTAAAATATTTAAACAAATATCATTGTGATGTTTTCTATCATATTCGTTCACTTTGATGACTAGGCCCATGTAGGCTTTTACAGACTGTTGGACGTGAGCAACTTATCACTCCCTCCAGGAAATACACGACCCCTTGGTTCTTCTGTTACTGATGGATTTATTCTTCAACGTGTGCCTCAGTCAACACCACCGTCATAAATCCACCGTCCAACTGTTTAATTACATTTCAACAGACAAAACAAGTTGGCGTTCATGTTACACAGTAAACTGTTTGCACGTAAATATGCGCGACGAATCATTAACATAACAACATACCTCGCTGCTGCACACAACTGAGAGGGAGATGGTTCACTTGGATAACAATATACTTCGACAAATCAACACTTTGTTGTCACTTTAATTTATATCTTTTAAACTAGCTTTTAGCGGAGTAAAAACTTCTACCACATGTTTCCAGGAGCTTGTCACAACTAAAAGTGTCCCAACACAAACATAGGACGTAAAGATGGTTCCTATCACATGTAAATACGAGACGTTAGCTTGCTTATTGTGTGTTTATTCGCTAACAACAGAACAGGCTACTGTGGGCCGTAGCCTAGCCCAGAACAACAGTCAAAACCTCTTAGCATGCTTCACTCTGCTCCCGGTCATAGCCTCCTCTCCACAGGCTCCACAACAACAACAACATCCCACCTCACTCGCTCTGCCGATCACAGGTAGCTCATAGGTAGACAAGCTACAAGCTACACAGCCCATGAGACAGTCACTGACCTCCTGAACCCAGTAATTACAATAAACAGTAATCTTATCTAGAACAACTTCTTCCTGTAAACACAATAACACTTTAAACATAACAGGTTAACATGACATGTCACTCAGTCCGTTACAGTATAGTTTAATACCTTTAATGAAGCAGGGTCGATGTTCCTCTTCTGCAGCTGTTTGAATAGCATGTCCACATTTGGGATGATGTTGTTCCGTCTGTAACTAAACAACCGTTTTCTCTTTGTGTAGCAGTGCTAGCGGGCTAACGTTAGTCCGCTAGCTAACGGTAGCACGTTAGTCCGCTAGCTAACGGTAGCACGTTAGCTCCCTCCCCGTCGCCGCTGCTTAGTTCCGGAGGGCAATGTCAGGAATAAAGCTGCACTGTGGCTCCCCTCATTACAGCAGCCCGTCATAAGCGCTGGAGCGATGGTGTCCACGGCGTTCTGGATAGTGATGAACCGTTAGCGCCGATGTAGCTTAGCATGAGCATCAGCTGGAAATATCAGTTGACTCTTCTCGTCCACTTGGCGATACAAATCAGCGTTCTTTACTTCCACCAGAATGTAATCCCTTATAACCAACAGCAGCATGCAGTCCAAGTCTTGGAGGAGAGATTTGATTTAGTTAGGCTTGAGTCTTAGGGCTCCATTGTCATGACGTTAAAATGGCGCTGAGAGACGTGCACGAGAATACAAGCAAAGAGAACGCGAACACGCGAGACGAGAACGAGAGACTAGCTGTGAACGCGCACCCGGGGCCTGGCCCCGCAGAAGTCCTTTTTAGGGCGCGGATTGGATAAATGATATGTCCATCATTTATATCTTTAGTCAGTGATTGGCTAAACTGTGTATTAGACCCGACTTTCTTTGGCCAAATGCTTCGGGGCCCCGGCATGTGCACAAGCATTAGCCCTCTGTCCACTGAGCCCGCGGTTTCGCGTGGTGACACTCGAAACGTTTCTCTAAGTTTCTAAAATATTCACAGCACCCCGATAATACATCGTAGAAATATAATTTTACGTCTGGCGGAAAGAGACGGCTTCCTGCTTCCGGGTGCCTGCCCAGGCAGAGCCCAGCATAATTTTAACATCATCAAGCAAGCGAAAGGGCAGCAGTGTGTCATCTGACGCTGGAAAAAAAAAAAAAAAAATCCTTCTTTGTGATTTGTTGAGTCATATGTCCGTCGCCATTTCGTGAACTAAACAACCAATGTACACTCAGGAAAATCTCAAAAGGACAACCCACTTGAGCATGTACACACGCTAAGTTTACAATCAGATAAAATCAACATCATGACGACAAAGAGATTCAACACGGAGGAAGCAAAACGCATGATTCTGGAGAGCAGCGAGGAGGACGACGACGCGTCGTCGTCAGAGCTCGAAGGCTTTAGTTCTTCTGAGGAAGATGGGTAAGTGTAGTTACTAAACTTTGTTACGTGTCTGTAAGGCTGCATGGTGCAAACTAGTAATGTGTACACTGTGCAGGGGAGCACGAGAGCCAGCCACGCGGTGCACACTGCTTCACGTTATACAGTCATGATCTGAGTAATGTTTATACACAGTCTGCTTTGTACAACACTCTGTTCACGTTACTACCACAGTCATGATCTGAGTAATGTTTATACACAGTCTGCTTTGTACAACACTCTGTTCACGTTACTACCACAGTCATGATCTGAGTAATGTTTATACACAGTCTGCTTTGTACAATACTCTGCTTCACGTTACTACCACTAATATTTATACATCCAATGCGGAGCACTATGCTGAAATTACTACCACAGTCATGATCTGAATAATATTTACACATCCAATGTGGAGCATTCTGCTCAATCGTTACGTCATCTTTCTTTCAACTGACTAGTATTGATTTATTTTACAGAGAGGAGCATCAGCCGCCCCGACCAGCCTGGCCAGCAAAGAGGCAGCGTGTTGGACGGCAACTACCACGACCAGCAAAGAGGCAGCGCGTTGACCGACGACTAAAAACACCATCTCCAGCAAACAGGGCGCGTGCTGCCCGGCGACTACTTTCACCTCAGGCCAGATCAAGAAAGATAGCAGCACGTGCACCACCTGCACCTACGCTGTCCTGGAGGACGGATGAAGACCCGGACACTGCTCCCCCCGTCATCAAGTTCCAGCCAGCCCGGACACCAGGTCCACATGTCAGTGCCACAGCAACACCCATTGAACTCTTCAAACTGTTCTTCCAACTAAGTCCACGGTGGGTCGCAGGGTTTGCGAGCTTTGCAGCATGAAGAAAGTGAGAAAAGACACGGCGTGGAAGTGCGAGGCGTGTAACGTTCCCCTCTGCCTGCAGCTGAACAGAAACTGTTTCCATGACTGGCATGCCATGGCATGAGGATATGCCATTGAAGCATATATACTTGTATATTGTAAATGGTCTAGTCTTTGTTCCGTTTTATATTTCTGAATATATATTCTGTACATATTTTTTTATTTTTTATAATACATATTTTTATTTAAAAAAAATTGTTGTGATGGTCATTTTTCATTTGCACACACTCCATGAAGCTTTATCTGCACTATGAAGTCATTTCTCAGTCCCATTTTTATCATTTTGGTGAAAGCTGTGAAAGACCATATTTCTACTCAAAAAACGATAATAAAAAAATTTGTTTTAGACATTTATTTACATGTATCTAACATTTTATTCATATATTTCACTGCTTTTGTGAACCTAAAACCTTTGGTAAACCAATTGCCATCACCTAAACAGAGTCACCACCTGAGTAAAGTTAGGTTTTTTCAAGCGATATGAAGAATTTCCAAAAATCGAGATTCCATTTTTCAGCTTTAGTGTCATATTATAAAGTTTTTTTCTTTACACTTTTGCCTTATGACAATGGTGCGTCATTATATAGATAGCTGAGATTGTTCTGCAATTTATGATGTAAAACATGGGTATATATCTTATATGCAAGTGCCTTAAAAGGTGAATCTAAGAAAATTATGTCAAATCGAGAAAATCGACTGAAAATGACCTCCAGTGTTCAGTGAGTTAGAGACCAGCAGAGAAGTGCATGAGCAGCTCAGAGCAGAGAGGACGAGCAGGAAAAGCAGATATTTAGCGCAGATATCCTATTTTACAAATATTACTGGGTACATTCCATAGCTCAAACACATAAATTTTGACAATTAGTATAAGTTCTTAATATTTTTATAATTTTTTTATAATTAAAATTATAAATAATGTTTTTTTTCTTTCTTTTTTTTTCTGGCTCAAGGTGGGTGGGGCCAGGCCCCACGGCCCTCTATTGGCCGGCCGCCACTGGTGCTAATTGAAACACCAAAGTAAACTATTGTTATGTGACAAACTACTTGGCGTGGGATTCTGGGACAACACTGTACACAGATATGGCAACTTGAAGCCTCCAGGACAGAAGTTAAACTCATAAAATGTCAAATATTATGGATATTGACTGACTGATTATGTATTTTTTTCAATGAGAGCGGAGTAGACATATATTATAATTTAAAGCAGAAATGTTTGATGTCTTTTGGAAAAGATCTTTAAATTAAAACAAACCTGTGATGCACAAAACTATCGTCATGCTCTAAATAATCTTGACTTACTAATTACTTACTGGGTCAATTGCTGAAGAAGCTTTTTGAGGGAAAAATACGGTCATTGATTGATCACTGATCTGGAATGTGGCCCATTATCAATTATCCTTCCCATAGGGTTCACTGTACTGAGCCATGATATTGTCACACTACAGGGAGGAGAGAGGGGCAATACATCAGCTCTGTATGGCAACGTGTGTGTGTGTGTGTGTGTGTGTGAGTGTGAGTGTGAGAGAGAGAGAGAGAGAGAGAGAGAGAGAATTGGAAAAGCGGTCGTGCAATTGAAATAAATGGTCGCTCTTGACAAGCGAGATGCCTGCCGCGTGTGTGGGGGTGAAAGGCTTTTGGCCCTTTTGGCACCGGCGTGACACGATGCGGACAGTAAAGCATTTAGCGTGTCTGTTTGTCCCTTTGGCCCCGGGATTGGAATTTCACTCACCCACACACTGATCTGTGGCCCTCGGCACATAAGGTGGTCGGAGCGGAGTCATCGGTCATGTGGTTGGTGATCAGGGCTCTTCATGAAGACGGCCACCCATTTACCATCTTTACACAGACCCTTTTCTTTCCTTTTAAATGTGTGTGGGTGTGTGTGTCCATTTAAAAAAGAACGAAAAGCAGTGTAGGGACTATCACTTTCACTTTCTATACACATGTCTATTTATAAGTTCTAGCTCAGTGTGTGCGTGGCCTCCCACAGGTTTGTAGCAGTTTCAACAGCTGGCCAGTGTTCACCCAACATCTGTTTTCAGCTGCCATCGAATAAGGAGACACTTAGTGGACATATGGCTGTGCTTTTATTGCTGGAGGTGCATTTACTGAGACAATTCTATTCAAGGCCTTTGTTTTCACAAAATGTCTAATTGTACTTTTTGTGGGACAAAACCAAGAGAAAAGAAGTGCCGGGCTCATCATACTGAATCACAGACTTGTGATCCACTCGGACGTCGGACGTTTTATTAGCTGACGTGTGAGTTAGTTACATCATAAAGTTAAGTTTAACTTAACCCTTCGTCCACGGAGCCCGCGGTTTCGCGTGGTGACACTTGAAACTTTTCTCTAAGTTTCTAAAATATTCACAGCACCCCGATAATACATCGCAAAAATATAATTTTACGTCTGGCGGAAAGAGACGGCTTCCTGCTTCCGGGTGCCTGCCCAGGCAGAGCCCAGCATAATTTTAACATCATCAGGCAAGCGAAAGGGCAGCAGTGTGTCATCTGACGCTGGAAAAAAAAAAAAAAAAAATCCTTCTCTGTGATTAGTTGAGTCATATGTCCGTCGCCATTTCGTGAACTAAACAACCAATCAGAAAAATCTCAAAAGGACAACCCACTTGTACAGCATGTACACACTACAGTTTACAATCAGAGAAATGACGACAAAGAGATTCAACACGGACGAAGCAAAACGCATGATTCTGGAGAGCAGCGAGGAGGACGACGACACCGCGTCAGAGCTCGAAGGCTTTAGTTCTTCTGAGGAAGATGGGTAAGTGTAGTTACTAAACTTTGTTACGTGTCTGTAAGGCTGCATGGTGCAAACTAGTAATGTGTACAAACTAGTAATGTGTACAAACTAGTAATGTGTACACTGTGTAGGAGAGCACGAGAGCCAGCCACGCGGTGCACACTGCTTCACGTTACTACGTCATGATCTAAGTAATGTTTACACACAATCTGCTTTGTACAACACTCTGCTTCACGTTACTACCACTAATATTTATACATCCAATGTGGAGCACTATGCTAAAATTACTACCACAGTCATGATCTGAATAATATTTGCACATCCAATGTGGAGCATTCTGCTCAATCGTTACGTCATCTTTCTTTCAACTGACTAGTCTTCATTTATTTTACAGAGAGGAGCACCAGCCGCCCCGACCAGCCTGGCCAGCAAAGAGGCAGCGTGTTGGACGGCAACTACCACGACCAGCAAAGAGGCAGCGCGTTGACCGACGACTAAAGACACCATCTCCAGCAAACAGGGCGCGTGCTGCCCGGCGACTGCTTTCACCTCAGGCCAGATCAAGAAAGACAGCAGCACGTGCACCACCTGCACCTACGCTGTCCTGGAGGACGGATGAAGACCCGGACACTGCTCCCCCCGTCATCAAGTTCCAGCCCGGACACCTGGTCCACATGTCAGTGCCACAGCAACACCCATTGAACTCTTCAAACTGTTCTTCCAACTAAGTCCACGGTGGGTCGCAGGGTTTGCGAGCTTTGCAGCATGAAGAAAGTGAGCAAAGACACGGCGTGGAAGTGCGAGGCGTGTAACGTTCCCCTCTGCCTGCAGCTGAACAGAAACTGTTTCCATGACTGGCATGCCATGGCATGAGGATATGCCATTGAAGCATATATACTTGTATATTGTAAATGGTCTAGTCTTTGTTCTGTTTTATATTTCTGAATATATATTCTGTACATATTTTCTTTTTTTTTTATAATACATATTTTTATTTAAAAAAAAAAAAAAATTGTTGTGATGGTCATTTTTCATTTGCACACACTCCCTGAAGCTTTATCTGCACTATGAAGTCATTTCTCAGTCCCATTTTTATCATTTTGGTGAAAGCTGTGAAAGACCATATTTCTACTCAAAAAACGATAATAAAAACTTTAGTTTTAGACATTTATTTACATGTATCTAACATTTTATTCATATATTTCACTGCTTTTGTGAACCTAAAACCTTTGGTAAACCAATTGCCATCACCTAAACAGAGTCACCACCTGAGTAAAGTTAGGTTTTTTCAAGCGATATGAAGAATTTCCAAAAATCGAGATTCCATTTTTCAGCTTTAGTGTCATATTATAAAGTTTTTTTCTTTACACTTTTGCCTTACGACAATGGTGCCTCATTATATAGATAGCTGAGATTGTTCTGCAATTTATGATGTAAAACATGGGTATGTATCTTATATGCAAGTGCCTTAAAAGGTGAATCTAAGAAAATTATGTCAAATCGAGAAAATCGACTGAAAATGACCTCCAGTGTGCAGTGAGTTAAGAACATGTTTTCTTTGTGTTTTCGGTTCAAAGGTTCTGATTAACTGTTACTTTTTGGTTGCCTAAAAATGTCTTAGAGCGTTCGGTTTACTCAGCTCCTCCCTCTCCTGTCACTTTTGGTTTGGGGGAAAAAAACAAAACGAGATGGCGACAGCCAAAAAGCCGAACTTAAAGCTTCAAAACCGTAGATCACAAACCAATAGGTGACGTCACGGTGACTTTGTCCACTTCTTATACACAGTCTATCCTCAGAGACTGACAGAGCACCACACACACACACCTACACACCTAGATATGAGGGGCCGTTTAGGCCATAACTACTGAAACGCTCTCACACATACTACTGAAACGCTTTCACACTCACTACTGAAACGCTCTCACACATACTACTGAAACGCTCTCACACATACTACTGAAACGCTCTCACACATACTAATGAAACACTCATACATTCACTACTGAAACGCTCTCACACATACTACTGAAACGCTCTCACACATACTACTGAAACGCTCTCACACATACTACTGAAACGCTCTCACACATACTAATGAAACGCTCTCACACATACTAATGAAACACTCATACATTCACTACTGAAACGCTCTCACACTCACTACTGAAACGCTCTCACACATACTAATGAAACACTCATACATTCACTACTGAAACGCTCTCACACTCACTACTGAAACGCTCTCACACTCACTACTGAAACGCTCTCACACATACTACTGAAACGCTCTCACACATACTACTGAAACGCTCTCACACATACTACTGAAACGCTCTCACACATACTAATGAAACACTCATACATTCACTACTGAAACGCTCTCACACTCACTACTGAAACGCTCTCACACATACTACTGAAACGCTCTCACACATACTACTGAAACGCTCTCACACATACTACTGAAACGCTCTCACACATACTAATGAAACACTCGTACATTCACTACTGAAACGCTCTTACACTCACTACTGAAACACTTACACATACATACATACTCTGTAAACCTATTCACGCTCATATATAAATGTAAATAATAAATGTATGTATGCTCTTACATGAGGATGTGCAAGCGTCTCACATGTATTCATACAAGTCATTTCAGTAGTGACCGTGAGTGTTTCAATAGTGAATGTACGAGCGTTTCAGTAGTATGTATGAAAGACATCTCACTAGCATACGGAAGGTACTTCGGTTAAACCGGAAGGCGGAAGCAAAGAGTGCATGTTTTGAACAGCGACAACGCGCCAATCTTAGCCCGCAATTAATATATTTTTTTGTGATTGAATATGAAGGTGCAACTTCTATATATTTTGATCAGTCTGCAGGCCTTATTCGTAATTGGCAATCGCGATGACATCGTTGATTTTTTCAATAGGGTGCTGCGCTGCGTTCAATGCCTACAGCAAGACCCAGGAGAAGAGAGATGTTTTAGAGAGCTTGATGACCACACCATTACCCTAAATTCTATGTTGTCTATGGTTCGCTCTAGGGAAGGACCTGATGGAGAGACGGTTGTTTTTTTGGAGTCAATATGTTTTTGTTTTAATAGGTTTGGTGACTTTAGAACTAGAAGAAGAGATCAAGAAAACTGTCTTCCTCCGATTCCACCTACAGCCAGAAATGGCCTTCCATGTCGCCCACGATATGATTTAACAATTGAGCAATTTAACCAGTGCATGGGACTCGGTTTTAACTGGCAGGGAATTGCTTCTTTTTTTGGAATTAGCCGTCGGACTGTGTTCAGACATAGGCAACGTCTTGGTGTCACTGCGGTCAGGCCAGCCTCCACTTCGAAAAACACAGTCGGGCCAGCCCGCACATAGATTGTCGGGACGCGTTTATACTAGGCATTACGGTACGAGTGTGTACAAACTGACTTCAAAATAAGAGGACTCTTCCGATGAAGGCAATTTCAAAATAAAAGCTTGTTGAAAGGAAATTACAATAATTCCACTTCATGTTAATAGTAGACTATCAATCAAGGCATGTTGATGTTTAATTACAAAATAAAAGCCCTTCAAAATCCCCTCCTTTAGCTGACTATCAATTTATGAGGCAATTTATGTCTACTTTCAGATTAGATATGAAAAGAAATGACTCTTGTTATGAACTAATTCCACTTCCGGCTCTCTAAAACATCTCTCTTCTCCTGGGTCTTGCTGTAGGCATTGAACACAGCGCAGCACCCTATTGAAAAAATCAACGATGTCATCGCGATTGCCAATTACGAATAAGGCCTGCAGACTGATCAAAATATATAGAAGTTGCACCTTCATATTCAATCACAAAAAAATATATTAATTGCGGGCTAAGATTGGCGCGTTGTCGCTGTTCAAAACATGCACTCTTTGCTTCCGCCTTCCGGTTTAACCGAAGTACCTTCCGTATGCTAGTGAGATGTCTTTCATACATACTACTGAAACGCTCGTACATTCACTATTGAAACACTCTCACGGTCACTACTGAAATGACTTGTATGAATACATGTGAGACGCTTGCACATCCTCATGTAAGAGCATACATACATATAACTGAAAAACTTATACATACACATTTATTATTTACATTTATATATGAGCGTGAATAGGTTTACAGAGTATGTATGTATGTGTAAGTGTTTCAGTAGTGAGTGTAAGAGCGTTTCAGTAGTGAATGTACGAGTGTTTCATTAGTATGTGTGAGAGCGTTTCATTAGTATGTGTGAGAGTGTTTCAGTAGTGAGTGTGAGAGCGTTTCAGTAGTATGTGTGAGAGCGTTTCAGTAGTGAGTGTGAGAGTGTTTCAGTAGTATGTGTGAGAGCGTTTCAGTAGTGAGTGTGAGAGCGTTTCAGTAGTATGTGTGAGAGCGTTTCAGTAGTATGTGTGAGAGCGTTTCAGTAGTATGTGTGAGAGCGTTTCAGTAGTATGTGTGAGAGCATTTCAGTAGTATGTGTGAGAGCGTTTCAGTAGTATGTGTGAGAGCATTTCAGTAGTATGTGTGAGAGCATTTCAGTAGTATGTGTGAGAGCATTTCAGTAGTATGAGTGAGAGCGTTTCAGTAGTGAGTGTGAGAGCGTTTCAGTAGTGAGTGTGAGAGCGTTTCAGTAGTATGTGTGAGAGCATTTCAGTAGTGAGTGTGAGAGCATTTCAGTAGTGAGTGTGAGAGCGTTTCAGTAGTATGTGTGAGAGCATTTCAGTAGTGAGTGTGAGAGCATTTCAGTAGTGAGTGTGAGAGCGTTTCAGTAGTATGTGTGAGAGCATTTCAGTAGTGAGTGTGAGAGCGTTTCAGTAGTATGTGTGAGAGCGTTTCAGTAGTATGTGTGAAAGCGTTTCAGTAGTATGTGTGAGAGCGTTTCAGTAGTATGTGTGAGAGCATTTCAGTAGTATGAGTGAGAGCGTTTCAGTAGTGAGTGTGAGAGCGAGAGCGTTTCAGTGGTATGTGTGAGAGCGTTTCAGTAGTATGTGTGAGAGCGTTTCAGTAGTATGTGTGAGAGCGAGAGCGTTTCAGTAGTATGCGTGAGAGCGTTTCAGTAGTATGTGTGAGAGCGAGAGCGTTTCAGTAGTATGTGTGAGAGCGTTTCAGTAGTATGTGTGAAAGCGTTTCAGTAGTATGTGTGAGAGCGTTTCAGTAGTATGTGTGAGAGCGTTTCAGTAGTATGTGTGAGAGCGTTTCAGTAGTTATGGCCTAAACGGCCCCTCATACCTAGACACCTACACGCACACGCCCTGCCCTGTGTGTTTTTAGAAGATGGAATGAGCTCCTCGGGGTAGAAGCAGCTGTACTTCATTTCTCTACGTCTACCTCATGTGATGTGAGAGAACAAGTGTGTGTGTGTGTGTGTGTAAATGAGTGTGTAGGTGTTGGAACGAAATCCATCAGCTGGCAATCAGCTCAGTGTTTCTCCCTTTCTCTCGCTCTTCTTTTTTTCTTTTTTACTGTCTAATCCACCAAATCTTCCTTCTCTATTTCCCCGTTCTGCTTTCTTTCATTACCTCTTCCTTCCCACTTCATCATCTTGTCATCCTCCTCTCTCTCAAACTGATTCTCCTGGTCCGTCTGTTCTCTAGCCCTCTCCCCCCCATCCCATTTCTCTCCATGCAGGCCTTCGCTGCCTCTCCTGTCATCCTCCTTTGCTGCAGTTATCTTCTTTTTTAATACTCCAATCTGCTCCGCCTTTTCATCCTCTCTCATCCTTTTTTTCTCATCTCTGCCCACCGAATCCTCTCCAACATCATGTGCCCATTTGTCCTTCAACGTCCTGGTAATCCAGTTCTCTCTCTCTCTCTCTCTCTCTCTCTCTGCCTGACCCTCTTCCTCCGTCTCTGCCTCTCTCTCTCTCCCACCTTCAGGCTCTCTCTCTTCTTTCTGTCTTTCTTTCTTTTGATACAGTTATAATCTGCAGCATTGCCATGACGATATCTGTTGCATTTCGTTATCATTTCTCTCTTCATCCTCCTCGTTCTCCATCTTCATCTTCCACCACTTGACTGCACTTGGCCGCCGGCTGCCAGTTGAAATCTTTTCTCCCCATTAGCTACCCGCTCTGTCCCATTTCCTCATCTCACCTACATTTACCCTCAATCCATTTCATCAATCTATCACATCTTTTTCGTCCACCTCTCTCTCCTCTTTCGTCACGTCTCCACCAAGTATCTTGTAAAATGTAACGACTGAGCAAGATCTCATTTACAGCTACACTATAGTCAAGAATGATATGTTCAATATGCAGCCTAACTCACAGAGTGGAGCTACAACAAGAAAAAAAACACATCCTCTTAAAATGAAAAAAAAGGGTAGCACTTTATAATAACTACACACTATTTAACATTAGTAAGGCATGAGTAAACACTTAATTCATAATTTATAAAGCAATGTTCCAACATGAACACTCATTAGTATGCAATTCATAAACAGTTATACATGTTTTATTATTTATTAATAAGCTTGACTATTATACATTTCATGATTGGGTTTTCATACTTTATAAATGATGGATTCCCCATTTGTAAATCAAGTAATATATATTGCAAACCAATTATTAAGGACTAGATGATGCACTAATAGTTAACATGTGCTTTATAAACATGTTTTAATACTGCAATTCATGATTAATTCAGGTAGTTACTAGTCATTAGTTAAGTATTAGTTAACTATTGTGTGTGATCTCATCTAAAGTGAAGACTATCTATGCTTTACAACAAATTAATAAATTACATTGAAAGGCCTGGAGTGCCTCAAAGCTAACACAGTTATGAACTATCTTCTCAACAGAAAAGGGAAATAGACACAACACAAAGTGATAGAAGAAAGAATAAATTGTCCTTTATTAATCCCCATGGGGAATTCTTCTCTGCATTTGACCCATCTTTGGTTAGGGAGCGGTGAGCTGCCCTGAGGGGCGCCCGGGGAGCAGAGAGGGGTTCAGTGTCTTGTGAACTATGGGGGGACTGGGGATCGAGCCGGCTACCTTGCGGTTACAGGACGACACTCATACCCCTGAGCTACAGTCACCCCATAAAATGGTATCTCCCTCACGTTCCACCTTCTTGCGCAAGCTCTGACTGTAGAGAGAACTGTCATTGGTCGACCGATCTCAACGTAAATGTAAGTTCACGGCATACTATACACCACTAGTACTACTACTGTTTCTGCACATGTATATTGCGTAAAAAAATGTTTTTAATGTATAATACATATTTTATTTGAAAATAAGAAATGTTTTAATGGTAATTTTTCATTTGCAGCACAAGAACGATCATTATTTCCTATATGGACCATCAACTTTTGAGGATGTTAACTTTTTCTTTCTGGGGCGTGGGTTCTCGTACTTGTCACAAACCAAACAATCATGTAATGTACTAAGAAATCTGTTTCTCTGCCTTTTTAATTTGAGATGGCCTTGATTATTACATATGAAGTAAAACATAAAATGCTTCCAATTGACCGATCGAACGTAAATGTAAGTTCACAGCATGCTACACACTACTGCTACCCCCCCCCCCCCCCCGGAACGAAGTGTCCTCTTTTTCACAAACTCAAATCTGGTCACCTTATGGCACATGCATATTATTGATTATGAGTATCTAGCTAGCTAGCCTTGACTTGTTTGCTAGCAAGCGCGTCCCTAACTAGAGGTCCTGAGATAGCACGCGCCACCTCAGTTGTAGATCAAGGCGATAGCTCATCACCATCATAGGGATGTTCTTTAGCACACAAACAAAGAAAGAGTGCCATGAATTTGGTGTCGGGTATATTTAAAGAATTTTCTTTATCTTCTTGAAGAGCACAGCAAGTGAAAGTGAAAGCCAAGTATTCCCCCAAATGATAGTTGTATTTATTGTTTCAGATCACTCCTAACCGGCCACACATGTTATATTTTCTTTTAGGAATGGCATTAAAAGTGTTTCATTGCCTTTTTTTACTTGGGAATCACTCCTTTTTCGGCTTCAGAGGCGTCCTAACCGGCAGAGATATTGTGTGGAAAGAGGGATTTGGCGATAAAATGCAGCATTGGAACAGTCAGAGCCGTAGTCTATCGGTGGCTGTGAGCGTTGTGGTGTGGAACTGTTACAATTTCCTCCAGTCTGCAGCAGCTTTCATCTTTTCTGACACTCTGTATCATCATCATAATCATCATCATCATCATCATCATCATCTGTCTCTGCATCTCCTCACCGTTCTACTTGACTAGTCTACTCTCTGATCTGAATGGTCTTTGGCCAGAGGAAGGGTTTTCGTTGGTTCGTTAGTAAAGTCAAACCCAAAATGTAATCTCTTACATTGGTGGCAATAGCTATGAAAATCAAATATTTCTGTAATAACATTTTGGGCATCTTAAAAATATATGAATCAATTCGATATTGACATCCTTTTAAATATGAAACACTTGGTTAGTACTTCCCCATTGGTGAGCATTAATTCACAAATCTTTTCCAAGTTTGCTGCCTTTTCATTTGGTTTACTTCTATTAACACATTTAACTGATACAACATACGCTTCAATCTCCAGTGCATCATGGCCACATTTATACCTCCATGGCTTTTGGCTCAATCCAATTACAATCCAATCATCCAGGATGCAGGTGGTGTATAGCAGGTCTATCATCTCTGTGCTCATCACTATCTCTTCTTGTCTTCTCATCTTCTACAAGCCCACCTTCCCTCTCATCTTACCTTTTGTCAAGCTTCAGTGACAAATTATACAAATCTCGAGTATGATAAGGCACACAAGATGAGCCAGCTGGGGTTGATCAAAGATCTAATGCATGGAGGTGTGTGGTATAATGAGGTCTCCCTCATACTATTATAGGTGTCTCTATATAATTTAATCTCTTAGATAAGCACCTAAAAGTCACATGGTGCACTTATACAACACCAACAAAAGATCTCCTTTTAAGTTGATATGGCACATTTCACATCCAGCGGTTAGAGATCACCATCATCATTAATTTGGAGTGGAGTCTTGTTTCTGGCCCATATTCACTGTGTTTTCGCGCTGCCTGGTTTCTTAAGACCTCTCTTCTGAGCAGTAGATATGAAGCTACAGACAGCAGGTTATCTTAGCTTAGCATAAAGACTGGAAATAGGGGGAAACAGCTCGCCTGGCTCAGTCCAAAGGTAACAAAACACATACGCCTATTTCTAGTTTGTTTAAGTTTTAGGAGTTAGTGGGTGTCGGCCTCTGCCTAACACAGGTTTCAAGTGCCTGGTAACATTATGGAAAGGAACCTAAAGTGACATAAAAACAATTTTCTTGACTGTTTGTTATTGTGTCTAACCAAGTCTCACTTCAGCAGGAGTCTTCTTCATCTCCTGGTGCAACGGTTGAAGCTCGAATAAGAGTGCACATCCATTTGTTATGTCACTATCTGGCTGTTTGCGTCGGGATAAAAGTCCAACCTGAGCAGAAAGTGGCACAGCAAAGTTCTTCCACTTGTAAGTAGGACGCGGGAACCTACTGCAGCCGGTGAGATAAAACGCTAGCAGCTGGGAGCTAGCAAGTCACTAGCATTTTGTTCTCAAATGTTGCACAATCACTTTGGACCCCATCATTTACGACATCCCAGGAAAGGATGAGCTGAATGTCTCCCCCGACACTGAACTTTAGCATTTTCTGCTATTGAAATATGACAAACACATGCTCTAATAAATGCTGTGACACACAGTGTGACATTATCATTGGCGGTGGGGAGAAATAAACACTGTTCTGTAGAGGGACGAGAGAAACGTCTGTTACTATCAAGCCTGACTCGGACATGACACACTTTGGTTGTGTTGGAGGGAATTTACCATTTTACCACAAATTTTAAAGCACTATACAAATAACATGTATTTATGATCCAACCGTTAAGTGTTAATTGTCGTGTATGTCATGCGTTCATTCAGTTGTCCATTTTCCGACTTGTGACTTCCAATGTTATTACAATCTATCTTTCCAGGTAAAACACCACCAAGGTATGACATATGCACGTGATTGCACTTGTATGGGACATGAGAAATGTATTACTGTGTTACTTTTGCTCTCCCCTACATTCTTACACAAGTCATTTTACCTTTACTTGTGTAAAATGTCATTACTTGAATATTTTACACAAAAATAATTACTGCACTCACTCCATCCCTGGCTTTAGTGGTGTCTCACTGTCAAATGTGCTCTGACACACAATGCACCACAATAATCTTAATCGCTGGTGTGCGTAACTGGAAAGAGCAAAGCAAATATTTCCAGCCATTCAAAAATGAATTAACTCCGGTAAACATGTTGCAAATGGCTCAAATAGCGTTTATTATCGCAGTTATTTTGGGCTGAATGGTATAGAAATACCACTCAGTCCAAAATACGTCATTGTGCTGAAAAAAAAGAATGAAATGGAGGCGCATTCATGCCCTCCCTGTTTTTCATTACATAAAGCAGGTACCTTATTTGCATCCACCCTTTTATAGCCAATAAATGACTGTTCTGCTGTGTTCTGTCACTTCTAAAATTCATCTTTGTGTGTTGAACAGATTTAGAAAAGCTATAGAAGTATCCCAGAAAGGCCTGCGGCGGTAGCGCTAACAGCTATGTAATATATTCATCGCCGTAACACTTCCATTTAAGATGCTTGTATGTGCTGGGGTCGGTGTAAACATTCTGGCAGGATAGCAGCAGAAGCAGGAAGACCTGGGTCACTGATTTAATCTTCCCTGCTCCAAAATAACATCTCCAGTTCAGTCCCCCGGGCACTGAGCACTGTGGGCTTCAGAAGACGGTTAAGTAAACAAACACATTTGTATCTTTCCAACACCAAGGATGCTGCAATTTTTCTATCAGCAACTTTATACTGAGAGCTTACTTGAAGTCACATCTGCCAAACTCTCCTGTTTCCCCGGGGGTTATCCAGTATTTAAAATGCCAGACTTTTATCTCCCAGCAACCTCCCATTTTCTTGTTTCTCCTGGGAAACCCAAGTGACTTGCATTGCTCTCAAAGTTCATTATGAAATATCATACAGGGATCCATACGTTTTTGTATATTTGTCTGACATCAGCCACGTTACTGTTGATGAAAACCCAATTTGACTTGCTGTTTCAAAATAAATGCAATTAGATAACAAAAATGGGTGAGGTTCATTGTGAAGAATACATTGGAACGTGTATTTTACACCAAATTGGTGTGGCTTTGTTAGCGGCTATTCTTCAAGAAAATGTTTTTTAAATCTGGATACACATCCAAATTTGAGAGAAGTTGGACTGATTTATGTGTTGTACCACATTGTTAAACGGCTGTGTTTCTGTGATGAATTTTATGTTCATTAATAACTAAATATGAATAATAATATGCATTAATTCACTTATACAGTATACTGTATTTACTATAACGTCAGTCATGTGACTCGTTAGTCAACTATCGACTATAAATTCAACCACGCTTCTTTTTCTAAACATAACTAATTGGTTCTGTTGCCTAGACCTAACTTCCTGTGAAGATAGAAGTTTATTCTGGAAAGACACTATGCAAGTCACAAGAGTATATTGATGCCCTGCCTTGTCCAAAACAGATGCTAGAGGGATAGAGCGTCATAGTTTAAAGTGTACGGACACTCGGGGGTGAGAATGTGTTGAAAAGGGCTGCCTGCCGGGTCCAAAGACAAGTTGTATATCCTGTAAAACCAAGACGATGAAAAAGATCACTTAGGAAGAGCAGAGTAGCAACAATATGTTGGATTATCACCACAAGTGGTCCCTTTTACCTGAAAAAAGGCATTTGATCCATTGTTTGTGAAGTTTAAAGCTGCTTTTAATCCACATTTTTAATACAGTGTCGAACGGCAGCCCCATTCTATTGACCATCAATAACCATCCTTAGTATTTGGTCATACTTGTGTTTTTAGTCTCATCAGATAACAGATTAGTGATATTTTTGGCTTTGGCAAAGTGACTTTACTGAGATTTGGGATGTTTTCTGATTCCTAGCTGGAATACTGTATATGGATTTGAAATACCTGAGATGACAAGGGAATCCACTCAAAAGTGTTTACATTGTCAATTCTTTGTTGTTTAAGACACCATTTCACTTACATTTTGAAAATGTAAAATGTAGATTGTTTGTAATTCAGGTGGGGAAGGTGTGTAAGTGTGTGCTATTTACTGAAAATGATGAGTGACGAAAAGTCGTTCTGCTCCTTGCACTTGTTTTACACTTTATATATGTTTCTTGCTTGTAAGATTTAGGTGGATTTTTTCTTTTTATTCCCTTTTCTGTTGTTTTGGATTCAACAGTTTACAAAAAGTGACATCATGGGGCATCTCATTGGATCAGTGATGTCTTGATGTGATTTACAAGTCCATTCTGCATTCTGAATACGCATGCAAAAAGTAAACAAACACACACACACATTTATGCAGACACACATATCAAAACACAGTCTTGCCTTGACACAGAACGAGACGATTAAACATCAAAATGGTGAAATCTTGTCTCGATCACGAGCATTTAACTGATTAATGCTCCAGTGACAACAAAGGGACTATACCCTGAGGACAGCTGAGCGATGAAGACGTGCTACCGTTAGCTAGCGGACTAACGTTAGCCCGCTAGCACTGCTACACAAAGAGAAAACGGTTGTTTAGTTACAGACGGAACAACAGACGGGGGGGGGGGGGGGGGGGGGGGGGTTGGAGGAGGAGAGAGAGGAGGAGGCCACTTCATCGCGGGGGGGTTAGCAGTAGTGTATAGCGTGCCGTGAACTTACATTTACGTTGAGATCGGTCGACCAATGACAGTTCTCTCTACAGTCAGAGCTTGCGCAAGAAGGTGGAACGTGAGGGAGATACCATTTCCAAAACTTGTAAGGGGGTAATAACTATTTTCCGGGACGTACCATTTCCAAAACTTGTAAGGGGGTAATAACTATTTTCCCCGACGTAGCAAAATCCCGGACGTTTTTGGAATCCCTGCCGGACGCTTTTTTTAGGTCTTGAAAAGAGGACATGTCCGGGAAAAAGAGGACGTCTGGTCACCCTAAATAACTATCAAACAATCACACGCGTCGACTACATTAAGGTCCATTAAAACCACAGCTCATGTGGTAGTGTTCACCCTGTATCCACAAGGTAGCAGGTTCAATACCTGTCCTCTTCATGTGAGTTTTACATTTAAAACGCATATTTTTTTGCTACGTTTACACTGAGCGTCCTCACTACAGACTTTTAGAGCACTGCAAACGGAGGAGGGCGGATCCGTCTTCACTAGCGGACGCCTCAGAGTTAGGGTGACCATATCCATAACACCGAAAAGGAGGATACTATTCGGTATTTTGCTGCGCGTCGGGCCTAACAACACCCTTGAACTATACATTATTGTAGATACAGTACTGCCTCGAGTACCTTATTGCTTTTATAATACGGGACTTTATAAATAGTAATAGTAAGCTCCCTTTCAGCACAAAATAGTTGTAGCCACCAAACGTTGTGTATCGCATTTCAGCGACAGAGAAAATAGTCCCGTATGTGTACGGGACGCACATACGGGACTATAAAACTGACCGGTTGAAAGCAGGGTGGAGGATGACACTCAGCCACCGATGTAAAGAAGTGCTCTCGCTGATTCCGTCCGTCTTTTCTTCGTCATTTTTCTCCTCCATGATGTTTAGAGAACTCGCCTCGCGTCGGGAAATTACCAACGTAATTATGTCTCACTGGAACTTATCAGGATTTTGTGATCAAACCCTTTTCATTCCTCATCTTAGTTTCCGGTTGTATGCACTCGCTCCCCGCTAGCTAGTCTCTCTCAGAGCGTTATCTGCTCTGCTCTCCTGATGCTGAGCCGTATCAACATTTGACTGTACAGCAGGAACAGGGACCACAAATACATTATTCACCACTGACATTCTCATCAAAAGTCATTCCCCCCAAAATATAAAAGTTTACACCAAACATGTTTGGTAACTGTCAAGCTTGAAATGACAACTAACGGTCGCGCAATTTAAATCTACCTGTTATTTTAAGTGTGCACTGATATGGAACGCTCTAAATGTAAACAGGCTGTACAGTACTTTATGGCTGAATAAAGTACATTTGATTTGATCTACCCGTATTATAATTGCATATAAGGGGTGCAGTTTGATTTTATTAAGTGTGAAGAGAGGGGATGTGAGCCCTTTTTAATGTAATTGATCTCCTTGGAGCATACCCTGCTTTATCAATTAATTAATATGTATATCTTTATATATATATATATATATATATATATGTAATATATTCTTAATATGTAATTCTTAATTGTAATTAACAATTAATTAATATGTATTTATATATGTACTTATATATTTATATAGATACACATATAATTGCAATCAATTCGGTCAAAGTAAAAGTTCAAAGTAAAAGCTGAAGTTCAAAGTAAAAGTTAAATTAAAACATTAAGTTATGAATCTTAACCTTTCCCTCCGTTAAACTGATGTAACGTTACTGTGAATAAAATAATAAACTGATAAAGATTGCTCGTTAGATCCTCAAAACAGAATATATCTCATGTTTAACCGCTATGGAGAAATCAGAGCCAGCGGATCATTTCAAAAAGTCCAGCCGGGATCAGGCTGCTCTCAGCGGACAGCAGAGCGCTGACGGCCCGGTGCTGCGGGACTCACGGTCCCTCAGCAGGACCTCAACCCGTCGGCGTATCTTTTTAAGTCGGCTGATTCTTGAATAACCGATTACAGATTTGATGCTTAAACAACTAACTTCTCACCTGAAAACATCCTAAAAGTATTCAGAGAACGTCAACTTTCAGTTGTGTGTTCTATTATGAAGATCACGACCACTCCAATCTCAGAAACGCTGGCCGGCCAGTTCATATATTTAGATTTCAAAACAGTGAATTTCACCGAAAGGTGACAAGTTTGCAGGTATGCAAAAAGGAGGACAAATACGCGTCCGGCTTGATGCTGCGCCGGACGCCGGACAGGGCATTGAAAATCCGGACTGTCCGGCCTAAATCCGGACGTCTGGTCACCCTACTCAGAGTCTCATGAGCTGCCACAGAACCAGCAGCAGGAGTGGAGTTGGAGACGTGATCCACTTCCTGAAAGTATATTTACTTTGCTCAGTTTGCTGCAGCAGTTGAGGAATCGCTCTTCTGCAGCTTGATACCTTTCAGCAGATGCTTGTTCTGGAAGAGTCTTTCAACATTAAATGTGTTGTTGTTTGCTAATTTCTTGCCACATATCAGCATGCAGGTCAGCCAGCATCGTTGGCAGTGAAAGCAAATGAATACGTCCACGCAGAATTAAACGCTCTACTTTCCTCCGTAACTTTTCTATGTATTTATTTATCCGTTGATAGTTTAGCGAGGACGGAGCTCTGTGAATCACGATGAGCACCTGCAGGAGAAGAGGCTTGACAACGACGTGACAGGATGTGACGCACATTTTAGTTAAAGAAATATTTAAACATTTATTTTTATTTTCAGTGACCCAATATCACCTAAAACTCCAAGATAAAGTTTTTTCATTTTTTTGTCAAAGTCAGGGAGCCGCAATAGACGGGCTATAGAGCCGCATGCGGCTCCGGAGCAGCGGGTTGCCGACCCCTGATTTAGGTCTTAATCTTTCTAAAGAGGTGCAGTATTACTCTGGGGCATGATGGGAAGGCATCACAAATACAATTCAAAAAACTCTGGGAGCGACCAAGGACTAATTTTTTGATCAGACTCTTGACTTTTGATCATATTTATGCAGAAAATAAATAATAAATATATATATATATATATTTTTTAAAGGCAAGGAGTTGCTGATTCTTTAGAGATCAAGGACAATAGGGGCTGGTATTCATATCAAGGTCATATGAGCTGTTGAACACCTGTAGAAGCCCTAGGGTATCCCCTAGGGCTGATGAGGTTTATCCTAAAAACCCAGAGTTGTGTGGTTGGTGTTAACTTGACTGACTAATGACTAAGGTTATGGGATAGATAAGAGATCAACTCGTATAAAATCAGCAGCTGCTGACCCAATCGAATCCAAGCTCGGTACGTGGATTGTTATAATATTTCAAGTACGGAGTAATTCGAGTCATAATCCAGACTAAAAGCAACACAAGCTGACGAATAGAAAGGACAGAGAGCAATACATCGCTGACTAGGTCAGGTGAGTGTGTAAAATGACTTTTACCACCACTGCTTCATCTAGAACAGGGATGAGCAACCTTTCCAATCCAAAGAGCCATTGTCCCATATTTAAATATGGGACAATGGGACAATATGGGACCAAAATAAAATGTGGCTGGAGCTGCAAAAGCTATTTGATATCACAGCTTATAAAGTTGTATATACAAAAACTATAGTTTGTTGTATGTATGAAATTATAGAACAAGAATAAAAACAATTCTTGACATTGTATTAATATTTTACCTGTTATAACAATATCAAACTCTTATGAAGAGGAGCAAAATAAATCCACTGGTATGTGTAGGCCTACATTGATGTCAATTAAACACACAACTCTGCAGGTCTATTTGGGTCCTCTTATATATCCTCTTAAATATATTAAATAAAAAGTATACTTTCAGCAAATGCTCTTTGTTGCACTCCCGTCTGTGTATGGTGGCGGGGCGCAACCAAATAACAGCAGCAGACACCTTAGATATAGTTATAACAACATTTTAATGAGGGTGCCTGTACAACCCCCCTATGTCACAGGAAGCTGCAAAGGACTGGAACCAATTGCCAAACATAATTGTAAAGTAATCTTTATTCTTTAAACAAAAGAGGGAGATCCAATAAGACAAAGCTTCCATAAACACGGGATTGTACACAGACGAACGGACACTGGGGCAGGAGACAAACAGGGTTTAATACACTGGGAGGGTGCAGGGGATTAGACACATGAGGAAACAATCAGGGACAGGCAGACAATCACAGGGACAGGAAATGAAGGGAACCGAGCAACAAAGAACTTCAAAATAAACTCTGGGGGAGGGAAGTCCGGGATACGGGAGGCAGAGGTTGGCCGGGGTGCTGACAGGATACGAGGGACAGGTATCGGCCAGGGCATTGACAGGAAACGGGGGCAGGGGTTGGATGGGGATCTCTAATGTGTTGCACGTTCATTCCAAACAACACTGCCCCCGATGGTTCAGTGTCCAGGGCATTAGCAGGGCTTACCTCACTTAGCAAAGAATTGGCTGAGAACTCCGGAGTGGACAACGAGTTCACAAGCTTCATAGAAAGATGGTTCGGTAAGTATAAACAATTATTCCTTTCAGTTATTACTGCAGTGGGTATTATGATAGCAATTTTAGTACTCTGTGGATGTTGCTGTGTCCCATGCTGTGAGGATTTGTGCCTAACCCGGTGAGCTCTGCCCACAGCTGCGCCTCTTTCCCTGAGCAGCTGTTTCACAGCTGATTCTCGTTTGCCGTGATTACCTCCTGCTGACAAATACTCCGGTCTTCCTCACCTCTGGTGTCAGTCCGTCCGTTTGCCAACCTGGCATCTCCGCCCGTGAGTAGTCCTTTAGTCTCCCGTGAATTATTCCCTGTTTGTTATCCATTCGCTTTTACCTTCCTGCCAGTGTCGAGCCTCGGGTTTCACCTGCACAAAGAAAGCCTCCCGCTCGGTCCACGGAGATCAGCTGTGAGGCTTGAAGACCCTGGCTACCAGTCTACCCGTCGTTAACAGCCACTTTCCGGCTTGGAGAGGAGAGGAGTTCGCGGACGTTCTACAGCCACCTTCCGGCTCGGATCGGTAAGGAGTTCGCGGACTCTCCACGGCCACCTTCCAGAGCAGAGCGCGGGCGCGCGTCTCCATTTAACAGACAGTTCGCTTCCGTGCTCACCAGCTGCTTCTAGGAGCGCGGGTACGTGCCTCTAAATTGACATTCCACCAGCTTGCTGTCTGTACTGTCTGCACCCGGACCTTGTTTGTTTGTTCCTGTTCTCACCCGTGCAATAAAACGCTGGTCTAAGTAAGAACTCTGCTGTCCTGTCGCTGCATTTGGGTCCGTGAACACACCATAACACATGCCTAAGAACTTTAATAACCCGATTGATTTCCACTGCTCTGACCAGGGAGGACCAGCGGTTGATGTCGCTGATGGTTCCTGAAGTGGAAGTGGAGGTGGAAGAGCAGAACTTGGGTGATGTCTTGCTCCGTTCACCCCCACCCCCAGAGTATTATGACATGGTGAAGAAAATGGAAAAAGGAAGTTGAAAGACGGATTGTGGAAGTTGAAGGAAGGGTTAGTGGTGGCGTTGAGCGGAGAAAAGCATTAAGAAAGGAGAAATTAAATAGGGAATCACATGTTATACAGTCCTTCATTAATCACTTCTCACAGTTTCTTTCTTGAGTCAGAGATCCTGTGCAGCAGAGCCCAGCTCGGAGACCTCTCCGTGCTTCTAGGCTTTCTTTCACAGCTACACTTGTCGCTTCATCACCGACCTCCATCATGCTTCTGTCAGTACGAGAAGGCTTCACCATCAGACCAGGGACTCCAGGTGTCACATCAGTGAGCTGCGACCCACTGGGTGCAGGTAGTATGAAGGAGTATCATACAACTTTAGTAATAGAACAACACACTGAGGTTTGATTTAAATGATCATGATGCAGTTTGAACCTGTTCTGATCTTTTTCCGAGATAACTGGAGACTGCTGGAGCTGGAGATGGTGGGCAAGCAAGGAAATGGAGTCAGATGAACGAGGAGACAGATCAGGAGCAGACGATGTAGAAGTGAAGTGCGAGTGGGAAGTATTGTGAGGCGGAGAGTTGGAGATGCCTAAGAAGAGCCGGGTATCAGGGTTTACACGACATGCACAGTGAGACACACCAGCACCCCCAAGAACATTAGAGACACACATACATGTAGACAGATATGCAGACATATAATACACATAACTGTTCCTGATTTTTAAGATGTTTTACCTGTGAGATGAATAGAACCACACTGATATATATTGAAACCGTATATATACGGTTTAGAGAGGGAATTTTTTCTTCCACAGGTTTATAACACAATAATGTATTAAGATGTATGCACTGTGGGTGTTAATAAAGAGTTATTACAGATGTGTTTATACTATGGAATAGTATAAAGAGAGGGAATTGTAGTGTTTTTTTAAACTTAGTTTGTCACAATTGGACTTGTACAGTGTGAGGTTTGTGTACATTACAATGCATGAAATATGATAATTAATAAGGGATATTATTATGAAGGATTTGTAATTGTATGCATATGAAGGTCACTTTTATTTACTATGAAATGATTAATGTGTGAATGAATGTTAGAGATTGCATGCTGCATGTACTGCCGCTTTAAGGAATTGTAGTGAATCGGACCTGCGTGCCCGTGGAGTTCGCTGTGGAGCCAAGAGAGCTCGATCGAAAGCATAAGCTGTCTGTCTATCACTTTTTATTAAATATTCTTTTATTTATTATAACTTTTTTGGACCCTGGACCTTATTTCCTAGCACCATCTCCCAGGAATTTTGAATATTTCTTCACAACTGCTATTACTATGAATACTACTTCTACTCATACTACTGTTACTTCAACTACTACTACTGCAACTACTTTTAATTTATCTCTTTAGATTATTTAGATGATGCAGTTTTGCTTCCAACTTTTCCATTTAAACAACAAGGATGTTCAGCAGTTCAGTTTAACGCTTTTGGGCTTCACTTAACACTTATCAGCAGGTAGTTTCTCTTTTCAGCTATATTCCGCTATTTTCATCTATCTTTAAGCTTCAGCTAAATTCAGCTATCTTTTCAAATATTTCAGCTTTAAGCTTCAGGTATATTCAGCTAAATTCAGCTATCTTTTCAAATATTTAAGCTTCAGCTATTTTCAGCTAAATTCAGCTATATTTTCAAATATTTCAGCTTTTAGCATTCCAACGCATTTTCAGTAGGAAATGCAATTTCTAGTTATTAGTTGGAATGCTTCAGCAGTCCAACTATTGTTTATCCTCTTCTTTATTCAACTTATTCTTCTTCATCTTATTATTAGTTGGAATGCTTCAGCAGTCCAACTATTGTTATCCTCTTCTTTATTAGTTGGAATGCTTCAGCAGTCCAACTATTGTTATCCTCTTCTTTATTGTGGGTGTCCCCTCTCTCTGTCAAACTGCACTAATGAGAACACCTGTGTGTGACGTGATCAAAGGTTGCCATAGTGATGACTTCAAAGGGACTACGGTTCAATAGAGATTAACATGGAGTTCATGCTGATGAACACCTATCAAACTGAGTCTCTAAAAGCTCCTTTTGCTTCGATATCAGATATTGAGAGTAAGGATGACTTGATGAACAGATTCTGTGACTGGTGGGCTTCTTCAAGTGTTCTACAGCTCATATGACCTTGATATGAATACCAGCCCATATTGTCCTTGATCTCTAAAGAATCAGCAACTCCTTGACTTTAAAAATAAATAAATAAATAACGCGCACATAGACACACACAGTCAGTGAGCTTAGTCTAACACAAAGTTAACTTCATGCTAGCAATCAAGTTCACTTCCTACACCAACAGCTGCTGCTGTATGTGTGTGTGTGTCCCCACAAGGTCGTTAAAACAAGAACGAGTGTGAAGCTGCACTGATTAGTTAACTTGAAGCACCTGTGTCATGAGTGAGACTGAGTTTTTGCTTTGAAGATGAGGCCCATAGACTTCAATGCATTTTTTTTTCATTAAAAGCTTAATATTTCAAGAACTTCAAAGGCAAGATGCCAAAATAAGGATACTTTCTGAGAGATAAGACTTTTCCGAACGCGTCGATGTTGTTTGTGTAACCTACAGACCCACAATGTGTCTCTAGTTGCAGTTTCAAAATCAGGTACGACCGTCAGGGGGGAGACATTTTTGAGGGAGTTTAACATGGCGGTGAATGGAGGAAGGAGGAGGACCAGCTCTCACTTATAGTCTGATTTAAACATGTCTGAATCTGTTGGATTCAAATCGACCCAATTTTACGAAGTAAGACAAGATTTCCTACGTTTTGATGTATAAATTATGCCCAAAAAGTTAGTATTGTAGAGTAGATGGCAAAAAGCAAATACTTTTATGACCAAATCTGGAAGGCTATCTACACTCAAGCTGTGACATCACCCACTCTGAGCTGCGCAATACACACCCATGTTAAACGCAGAAATGGTCGGAAAAAAACATAAAACAAAAACGCTGACAGTTAAGAGATTATTACAGATATCAAAAAGCTGAGTCATACGGTAACAGCTGAAGGTTTTGTCAACATTTTAAAGGTGAAAGGGTGGCTCTACCTGAAAGCATGGCGAACCCTTAAGCTTTTGAAGTTGAAGAAGTTTAAGCGGATTTGAAGACTTTCTTCATAGGATTCCATTAATTTTTATTTTCATAAAAAGCTTAATAATTTGAATATTTGAAGAAATATCACAAATATGAAATTATAGAATATTAGCTGAAGGTTTTGTCAACATTTGAAAGTTTAAATGGTGTCTTTAGCTGAACGTATGCAGAACCTGTAAGCGTTTGAAGTTGAAGAGGATTTGAAGATTTTGCCCATCCGCTGCCATTCATTTAAATTTTCATAAAAAGCTTAATTCAAAAATTTGATAAGTCAGAAATATCAAAAGGTCATTGCCATCGTGTCCTTAAGTAGCTGAATATTTTAATATTTGAATGGTTTATATAGCTGAATATATGAAGGAGGAGAAGAGATTCAAAATACTTAGAAATAGAATAATAAGAAGAACTAGAAAATTTCGCAAGAAATTTTGAAAGTGTGGCTACTACTGCCGTAAGACGTCGCAATATATATACATTACCGGTAGTGAGATGTGTTATTGAGGTTATTGAGGTACATATATGCCAACATTAGCTGTGAGGACTTGATGGTGTCAATATGAATGGGACAGCACTTTGCTGCAACATATCACGTGATTACATAAAAAAATATTGTGTACAATTGTGTATTTATTTTCTATTTAATACAATAATTCTCATTTGAGCTTTATGTTAAGATACAGTTAATTCATGGGGCTTTTATTTTGAAAGGGAAGACAGAAAGACAGACAGGTAGACAGACAGGAGGCGTTACAATGCCTCCTGTCTGTCATATGTGTGTTCAGATTTTCTACCAAACCATCTGTTAAACCCCAGATTTAGAGGCAAAAACATGCTCAAATCTCTAATAGAGTACATTCACCAGAGAGGAAACGAGCAGCCGATCGCAATGGTATGCTTGATTATTTTTCTGGACTTAATGTGAGCATCAGTGGAGCTGTTAGTCCTGATTCAAAGTGACATACATATGCGCGCGCGCGCACGCGGCCGTATTAAAACGCGCGGACGTTCACGCGCACGCGCGGACGTTCACGCGCACATAGACACACACACAGTCAGTTAACTTTGTCTAACACAAAGCTAACTTCTTGCTAGGACACACACACACACACACGCGCGCACTTAGACACACACACAGTCAGGATGTCAGCTGACCAACTGACAGTTCCTCCTGCGTCTGTGGGCGCGTGTCAACGGTTGCCATGGTAGCAGTCTTGATTAGCTAACTTGAAACACCTGTGTCACTGTCATGGCGCAGAGGAGACTTGACTGCTGATTTAATGACAAAACAACCTTTCAAACTATTGTATTTGACAGACAACCGTGAATCCCATCGCGAAAATAACGTCATCATGAGAAGCACAAGACTTCTGAGAACGTTTCCGTCTACTTAAATATTTGTAAGGATTTAGAAATGAGATCGTAAATCCAGTTTATAAAGTGCTCACGTTTGTGTCATGAGAAAAAATTGTGGTTCGAATTAACATGGCGGTTGATGGAGCAGTTGGCCGGACTTCATGTCGCTTTCAGGCTTGCTGACAAAAAAGTATAAGTTTGTTGGATTCCACGACGCATGTGTACCACAAGCACAATATTTCCTACGTTTTGATGTATAAATTATGCCTCAAAAGTAAATATTGTGGAGTGAATGGCAAAATACAAATACAAATACAGGAGTTAGTACAAAGCTCCTCGTGCTCTAGGGATGACATCACCACTCTAACCTGCCCCATACACACCCATTGTAAACTCTGAAATGGTCCCAGAATTTTCCTAAACTTGAACAATAATTACATGAAAACTGTGCTAGCTATCAAAAAATACCCAATTGGGCAAATATACTGCAGACTTTTGTCAACGTTTTAAACTTTAAATCATTTCTCTACGTTAAATTATGGCGAGTCACTGTGGGCAGAAAGATGAGTGTTTTTTTTGCTCTCTTCACGCCGAAACTCCATTCAAGTGAATGGGACAATTTCTCGCCGTCTTTCGCGCTTTTCGGGGAAAACGGCCGGTTGAATCTCTTAGAAAAGTCATTCCGCGCGATTCCCGATCAGGCCGCACGTTTTGATGTATTTTGACGCATGTGCTGGCAACGCTGTGGGAGGAGATACGGTCCAAAGTTTTGCGGAATAAGAAGAAATATAGTCAACAATAAGCCCGCAGGAGAACATGAAGTGGGCTTAGCCACACTTAACTAGAAATTGCATTTCCTGCTGAAAATGCGTTGGAATGCTAAAAGCCAGCTGAATATAGCTGAATTTAGCTGAAAATAGCTGAAATATTTGAAAAGATAGCTGAATATAGATGAAAATAGCTGAATTTAGCTGAAAATAGCTGAATTTAGCTGAAGCTTAAAGCTGAAATATTTAATATATAATATGTGCTGGAAACGCTGCGGGAGGAGATACACGCCAAAGTTTTTGTGGGACTATGATTATAAAGTTGGAATGCTTCAGCAGTCCAACTATTGTTATCCTCTTCTTTATTAGTTGGAATGATTCAGCAGTCCAACTATTGTTATCCTCTTCTTTATTCAACTTATTAGTTGGAATGCTTCAGCAGTCCAACTATTGTTATCCTCTTCTTTATTAGTTGGAATGCTTCCGCAGATATATTCCGCTATTTTCATCTATAATCAGCTATCTTTTCAAATATTTCAGCTTTAAGCTTCAGCTATATTCAGCTATATTCAGCTATATTCAGCTAAATTCAGATATATTCCGCTATTTTCATCTATAATCAGCTATCTTTTCAAATATTTCAGCTTTAAGCTTCAGCTATATTCAGCTATTTTCAGCTATATTCCGCTATTTTAAGCTATATTCAGCTATCTTTTCAAATATTTCAGCTTTAAGCTTCAGCTTTTAGCATTCCAACGCATTTTCAGCAGGAAATGCAATTTCTAGTTAGTTGGAATGCTTCAGCAGTCCAACTATTGTTATCCTCTTCTTTATTAGTTGGAATGCTTCAGCAGTCCAACTATTGTTATCCTCTTCTTTATTCAACTTTTTCTTCATCTTATTATTCTATTTCTTCCGTACGTATTTTGAATATCATCTCCTTCATATATTAAGCTATAGAAACCATTAAAATATTAAAATATTCAGCTCATTAAGGAGACGATGGCTATGACCTTTCATATTTCTGACATTTCAAATTTTTGAATTATTAAGCTTTTCATGAAAATTCAAATGAATGGCAGCGGATGGGGGAAATCTTCAAATCCTCTTCAACTTCAAACGCTTACAGGTTCTGCATACGTTCAGCTAAATACACCATTTCAACCTTCAGCTATTATTCTATAATTTCATATTTTTGATATTTCTTCAAATATTCAAATTATTAAGCTTTTGATGAAAAAAATAATGAATGGAATCCTATGAAGAAAGTCTTCAAATTCAACTTCTTCAACTTCAAAAGCTGAAGGGTTCGCCATGGTTTCAGGTAGAGACACCATTTCACCTTCAAAATGTTGACAAAACCTTCAGCTGTTACCGTATGACTCAGCTTTTTGATATCTGTAATAGTCTCTTAACTGTCAGCGTTTTTGTTTTATGCTTTCTTCCAACCTTTTCTGGGTTTAACATGGGTGTGTATTGCGCAGCTCAGGGTGGGTGATGTCACAGCTTGAGTGTAGACAGCCTTCCAGATTTGGTCATAAAAGTATTTGCTTTTTGCCATCTACTCCACAATACTAACTTTTTGGGCATAATTTATACATCAAAACGTAGGAAATCTTGTCTTACTTCGTAAAATTGGGTCGATTTGAATCCAACAGATTCAGACGTGTTTAAATCAGACTATAAGTGAGAGCTGGTCCTCCTCCTTCCTCCATTCACCGCCATGTTAAATCTCTCTCAAAAATGTCTTCCCTCTGACGGTCGTACCTGATTTTGAAACTGCAACTAGAGACACATTGTGGGTCTGTAGGTTACACAAACAACATCGACGCGTTCGGAAAAGTCTTATCTCTCAGAAAGTATCCTTATTTTGGCATCTTGCCTTTGAAGTTCTTGAAATATTAAGCTTTTTATCAAAAAAATAATGGGTTTGGTTGAATCTAACGAACAATCTTTTGGTCTCAATAGTCTATTGTTTGTTTACAGGTAACGTTAAATCCGTTTTATTATTACAATTACATTTTAATTTAACTTTAACGTTGACCTAGAGCCCTGTCTTTTAACTTCTGACCGACTTGTTAGCTCCTCTCTATCCATATTGTGCAGACTGATTATGCTCTATCAATGTGCATTATAACCTACAATTTTAATGAAGGGACATCTGAGGAAACCTGGGCCCATATAGAATGAGAAGCTTGTAAATAAATGTATTGTTTGAATTTCAACCCAGGATATTCAAGCAATTGTGTATATTTACAACAACAAACAATTACAAAGTCCTGTTGTTTACAGATAGTTATTTACAGTCAGGCAGTTACATTTCAATTATACAGAACAAGAAGAAGAACATTGCAAAATAACTATGTTCTTCCAGTGGACATAACTTCATCTGGGGAGGTTTAGTATCTACAAGTAGTCATGTTGACCCAGACATGCAGCAGTCCTTCTGGGCAGCAAGCCTTCCTCTGATCCCGTTCCGTTTTCTGTTTATATAATTAATAAATATATATATATATATATATATAATGCCCTCTTGTGCTCTGCAGGAGGAGGAATCCGGACGTGACACCCATCGATGGCACCGGCAGCACAGCGGAGCGCCTCATGGCCAGCAAGGCCCCACCTCCTCCATCTCCTCTGCTTTGGGGAAATGCACAACTCTATGGAGGATCGTCATCATTTCCTCCACCACGTTGTGGACGGTCCTGCACACGGTGGCATGGCAGAGATGTCTGAGGTGACCCTGTAGGAGGCTCCACAAGCAGCCAGCACACCGTCACCAGCAGCTCATGGCTCCATCCATGGTTGTTTTGCCGGGGCAGCATCTGGACCAGTATGTTGATCCTGTTCCTGGAGAGCCTGAAGGCTGGTCTCAGGTCAGCTTCAGACAATGTTGATCCTGTTCCTGGAGAGCCTGAAGGCTGGTCTCAGGTCAGCTTCAGACCAGTATGTTGATCCTGTTCCTGGAGAGCCTGAAGGCTGGTCTCAGGTCAGCTTCAGACCAGAACACAGAAAGAATCGGGACATGGTCCTTCAGTTGCGCATACCGCTGAACAGGACTTTGGTCCTGTTAAAAAACAGGATATTATTTTGAAACATTGTTGTAACATTAATGTATGTAGTATATGTATTTGTGTTTTGACTATTTAATAATAATAAATAATGATTTCTAAATATGAATTGTTGAAGTCTACCAGTATTAATATCTGACGTGTGCTTGCTTATGCTGGAGAAGGTTTCTATGTATGTTACTGGTCGACAGGCAGTGTAAAACACACACCTATCTCACCAGAGTGCAGAAGTCACTGCAGCCTCCATGATCTCTGGATCGTAGACATGAACACTGTCTGTGTCTGTCCTGGTTAATGACTAATGTACGAGACACAGATGCGGTTCAGGTACCTTAGTTTAATGTGTAGTGGTGTTTGTGTATCTAACTGCACTGATGATCAACCTCTTGATGTTTGCGGACCAAGAAGACACATGGTAGGTGTGTATGTGAAATACAGCCTAATGGATGTAATATTTAAATACTTTTATAATGTTACTGTATTAAGCCTCCTCTGCCTGCCATCTTATTAGGCCTCGGTAGATTATATATTTATTTTGCAACAGCCATGCAATAAATGTTTACATGAGCAGTGTTCTAATGTAAAGGTATTTTCTATGTAATCTAGTTTTTGAGGTATTTCCTTCGTCCAATATGAAAGAATATATATTAGATACACCTCCCAGTATAACCAGTAGAGTACAACAGCAACAGAAACTACATTAAACTAAATGATCAAGTCCCTAAAACATTAAATCTAAGTTATATATACTATTAAACCACATTATTTCTTTGGGAACTGTCAAGTCTACCTGTAAGTGGGAGGACAGGTTACAAAGAAGAAAAATGGGTAGCCTGGTTAAAACAAAGTGTAATGTTAAGACAGATTTACAAAGCAATAAAGATGCTGTTAAGGCACGTCTCCTCTCCGTCCTCCGCTGCATCACAGCTCTTCTTTGAAGGATTCTCCTCCTCTTCGGCTTCTTGATAGAGATGGCCGACCGCAACCGCAATCCTCCGGGTCCGATCCATTACTATTATATATAATATATCTATAATATATAGATGTGTAATATATATATAAAATAATCAGAAGCAGCTTTATTATAACGGCATTATATCTAATATATATTACATCAAATAAATTAATATCTAATATATATTAATATCTAATATATATTATATCTAATATAACGTTGTATCCACAGCAATCTTCTATACCTTTTCCCGCCACTGGCTCTTTAAATATACGTGCGTGAAGAAAGAGCTGCCAATGTGATGACGTCATCAAGTAAGCTTCCGTTCCAATTCACCGTACTTCTGAAGTCTGGACTTGGAGTCAAGTCCAGACTTCAGAAGTTCACAAGTCCGTACTTGTGTACTTGGGTATTGAGAAATGGCCAGAGAGAGAGAGAGAGAAGGGACACACACACACACACACACACACACACACACACACACACTGATACACACGCACATGACTGTCTGTTTCTCTCTCTCTCTGTCTCTCGGTTTGTCTGTCTCTCTCTCTCTCTCTCTCTCTCTCTTTCTCTCTCTGTCTGTCTCTCTCTATCTTTACCTCTCTCTACCCCTCTACCTCTTTACCTCTCTACCTCTCTCTACCCATCTCTCTCTCTCTCTTTCTACCTCTCTACTTCTCTCCCCCTCTACCTCTCTTTCTCTCTCTACCTCTCTCTCTTTCTCTCTACCGCTCTCTCTCTACCTCTCTCTCTCTACCTCTCCCTCTTTTGTCTTTCTTTCTTTTTCTCTCTTCTATTTCACTCTCTATCCCTCTCTCTTTCTATACCTCTCTCGTTCAATTTATATATCTTCTTGTATTTCTTCCGTACGTATTTTGAATCTCTTCTCCTTCTTCATATATTCAGCTACAGAAACCGCTCAGCGATTAAAATGTTCAGCTACAGACACCTTTTAAACATTCAAATGTTGACAAAACCTTCAGCTATTATTCTATAATTTCATATTTTTTTATATTCAGCTATATTCCGTTATTTTCAGCTATATTCAGCTATATTCCGTTATTTTTAGCTATATTCAGCTATCTTTTCAAATATTTCAGCTTTAAGCTTCAGCTATATTCAGCTATATTCAGCTAAATTCAGCAATTTTCAGCTAAATTCTGCTATATTCCGCTATTTTCAGCTATATTCAGCTATTTTTTCAAATATTTAAGCTTTAAGCTTCAGCTTTTAGCATTCCAACACATTTTCAGCAGGAAATGCAATTTCTAGTTCATCTTATTCTATTTCTTCCTTACACATTTTGAATATCATCTCCTCCTTCATATATTAAGCTATAGAAACCATTCAAATATTAAAATATTCAGCTCATTAAGGACATGATGGCTATGACCTTTCATATTTCTGACTTTTAAAATATTTGAATTATTAAGCTTTTTATGAAAATTAAAATGAATGGCAGCGGATGGGGAAAATCTTCAAATCCTCTTAAGCTTACAGGTTCTGCATACGTTCAGCTAAAGACACCATTTAAACTTTTAAAATATTGACAAAACCTTCAGCTATTATTCTATAATTTCAGATTTTTATACCTTTAATAGTTTTTTAACTGTCAGCGTTTTTGTTTTATGCTTTTTTCCGACCTTTTCTGTGTTTAACATGGGTGTGTATTGCCACAGCTAGAGTGCTGACAGAAAAATATTTAAGCTTTAAAAAGTATTTGCTTTTTGCCATCTACTCCACAATACTAACTTTTTGGGCATAATTCATACATCAAAACGTTGGAAATCTTGTCTTACTTCGTAAAATTGGGTCGATTTGAATCCAACAGATTCAGACGTGTTTAAATCAGACTATATGTGAAAGGTGGTCCTCCTCCTTCCTCCATTCACCGCCACGTTAAATCTCCCTCAAAAATATCTCCCCCCTGACGGTCGTACCTGATTTCGAAATTGCAACTAGAGACACATCGTGTCACCTAGAAACCCACAAACAACATCCACGCGTTCACAAGAGTCTTATCTCTCAGAAAGTATCCTTATTTTTGCGTCTTGCCATTGAAGTTCTTGAAATATTAAGCTTTTTATGAAAAGAAATAATGCATTAAAGTCAATGGCCCTTATCTTCAAAGCGAAAACTCAGTCTCACTCATGACACAGGTGTTTCAAGTTAACTAATCACTGCAGCTTCACACTCATTCTTGTTTTAACGACCTTGTGGGGACAGACACACACACACAGGCTGTTGGTGGAGGAAGTGAATGATTGCTAGCATGAAGTGAGCTTTGTGTATTAACACGTGCGGCGCGTGAACGGCAGCATGTGCGCGCGCATGAACGGCCACACGCGCGCGTATTATTACAATGGCCGCGCGTGTACGTGTTAATATTTCTGTCTCCTCTCACCTCTGCTGTTAGTAGGGCCGGTGTTTGTTGCTGAGGGGACAGGTTTGTCAGTGGAGGAGGTCTTTCTACACGCCATCAAGCATGGTGGAGGTAATGTGATGGTCTGGGGCTGCTTTGGCGCTGGTAAAGTCGGAGATTTGTACAAGGTAAAAGGGATTTTAAATAAAGAAGGCTATCACTCCATTTTGCAACGCCATGCCATACCCTGTGGACAGTGCTTGATTGGAGCCAATTTCCTCCGACAACAGGACAATGACCCAAAGCACACCTCCAAATTATACAAGAACTATTTAGGGTATGCTGTCTGTAATGGAGTGGCCAGCGCAGTCACCAGATCTCAACCCCATTGAGCTGTTGTGGGAGCAGCTTGACTGTATGGTACGCAAGAAGTGCCCGTCGAGCCAATCCGATTTATGGGAGGAGCTTCAGGAAGCATGGGGTTGAAATTTCTACAGATTACCTCAACAAATTAACAGCTAGAATGCCAAAGGTCTGCAATGCTGTAATTGATGCAAATGTTGCAAAAGTTTGACGAACAAAATTAATATTTCAAATAAAATTCATTATTTCTAACCTGGTCAATGTCTTGACTATATTCTCTATTCATTTTGCAACTCATTTGATACATAAAAGTGTGAGTTTTCATAGAAAACACAAAATTGTCTGGGTGACCCCAAACTTTTGAACGGTATATATATATATATATATATATATATATATATATATATATATATATATATATATATATTTATATTAATTGTCTAAGGACTGTTGAAGCACTTTAAAAGAACTCCTCATGAAAATATCAGTCCTTATCATTTAGTTATTGGACTTTAAAGGCTTTTCAAATATACAGAGGAGCAGCAGAGTTTACATGTATGTCTATATTTATAGTCACTCCACCCTGGATTACAAATTATAACAATGACAATTAATTAAATCAGATGATGTTATGGCCTTATATGTAAAGGTAGAGCATGGTAGATCTGACTATGATTACATGATATTATATTAAATGAGTGTGTTGCAGATGTATTCTGATGGCGTGTGACAATATTTCAGCCGCAAGAATCACCATATCACTCTATTCTCTTGTCCTATTTTACAGTTTTTTTCAATCGCTAACAAGCGCTTACCCATACTTCGGATACTTTTTCTAAACTCTTAACACAGACTCACACCTACAAACCACAATTGGCCAAATGGATAATTTTCTTCTCAAAAACACATTTTGTTAAATATTGTTGAGTGATTGAGGAAAAATATGAAAGTAAAAAAGTCTAACTATTATAAATGTATAATCATTTTCTTTTTCTATGTAACCATTTGAACATATATATAATGTTTGGTTTTTATTTCAATTATAGTTTGTGATTAGACCACATAAAATGCATAGGACGCTATAAGTTTCTATGTTATATACTCTTTTTGAATGAGATGTGTTAAATGTTCTCTCTGTTCTCTCTGTTAAAGAGCATGCAAGTAAAACCTCCTCTGTCCAACTCTGGTGACAGCATGACTTATGACACTCTGGTGTTTAAAAGGGGGGGTAGGAATGCATGTTTTTTGTGGGTGCCTGGTTATTCTACTAGGAGAATAGAAGAGAGAAGAGGTGGTTTTTCACCAGATCTCAGGCTTAAAAGGGATTTCACCAGATTCTGAGAAAACTGGACTTAATATGCATCTTTACTAGTTAAGGAGAAAAATCTGATTGGACCTGTCCCAGCCCTTAACCCTTCGTCCACTGAGCCCGCGGTTTCGCGTGGTGACACTTGAAACTTTTCTCTAAGTTTCTAAAATATTCACAGCACCCCGATAATACATCGCAAAAATATAATTTTACGTCTGGCGGAAAGAGACGGCTTCCTGCTTCCGGGTGCCTGCCCAGGCAGAGCCCAGCATAATTTTAACATCATCAAGCAAGCGAAAGGGCAGCAGTGTGTCATCTGACGCTGGAAAAAAAAAAAAAAAAAATCCTTCTCTGTGATTAGTTGAGTCATATGTCCGTCGCCATTTCGTGAACTAAACAACCAATGTACACTCAGGAAAATCTCAAAAGGACAACCCACGTGTACAGCATGTACACACTACAGTTTACAATCAACATCATGACGACAAAGAGATTCAACACGGAGGAATGATTCTGGAGAGCAGCGAGGAGGACGACGACGACGCGTCGTCAGAGCTCGAAGGCTTTAGTTCTTCTGAGGAAGATGGGTAAGTGTAGTTACTAAACTTTGTTACGTGTCTGTAAGGCTGCATGGTGCAAACTAGTAATGTGTACAAACTAGTAATGTGTACAAACTAGTAATGTGTACACTGTGCACGAGAGCACGAGAGCCAGCCACGCGGTGCACACTGCTGTTCACGTTACTACGTCATGATCTAAGTAATGTTTACACACAATCTGCTTTGTACAACACTCTGCTTCACGTTACTACCACTAATATTTATACATCCAATGCGGAGCATTATGCTGAAATTACTACCACAGTCATGATCTGAATAATATTTACACATCCAATGTGGAGCATTCTGCTCAATCGTTACGTCATCTTTCTTTCAACTGACTAGTATTGATTTATTTTACAGAGAGGAGCACCAGCCGCCCCGACCAGCCTGGCCAGCAAAGAGGCAGCGTGTTGGACGGCAACTACCACGACCAGCAAAGAGGCAGCACGTTGACCGACGACTAAAAACACCATCTCCAGCAAACAGGGCGCGTGCTGCCCGGCGACTACTTTCACCTCAGGCCAGATCAAGAAAGACAGCAGCACGTGCACCACCTGCACCTACGCTGTCCTGGAGGACGGATGAAGACCCGGACACTGCTCCCCCCGTCATCAAGTTCCAGCCCGGACACCAGGTCCACATGTCAGTGCCACAGCAACACCCATTTAACTCTTCAAACTGTTCTTCCAACTAAGTCCACGGTGGGTCGCAGGGTTTGCGAGCTTTGCAGCATGAAGAAAGTGAGAAAAGACACGGCGTGGAAGTGCGAGGCGTGTAACGTTCCCCTCTGCCTGCAGCTGAACAGAAACTGTTTCCATGACTGGCATGCCATGGCATGAGGATATGCCATTGAAGCATATATACTTGTATATTGTAAATGGTCTAGTCTTTGTTCTGTTTTATATTTCTGAATATATATTCTGTACATATTTTCTTTTTTTTTATAATACATATTTTTATTTAAAAAAAAAAAAAATTGTTGTGATGGTCATTTTTCATTTGCACACACTCCCTGAAGCTTTATCTGCACTATGAAGTCATTTCTCAGTCCCATTTTTATCATTTTGGTGAAAGCTGTGAAAGACCATATTTCTACTCAAAAAACGATAATAAAAACTTTAGTTTTAGACATTTATTTACATGTATCTAACATTTTATTCATATATTTCACTGCTTTTGTGAACCTAAAACCTTTGGTAAACCAATTGCAATCACCTAAACAGAGTCACCACCTGAGTAAAGTTAGGTTTTTTCAAGCGATATGAAGAATTTCCAAAAATCGAGATTCCATTTTTCAGCTTTAGTGTCATATTATAAAGTTTTTTTCTTTACACTTTTGCCTTACGACAATGGTGCCTCATTATATAGATAGCTGAGATTGTTCTGCAATTTATGATGTAAAACATGGGTATATATCTTATATGCAAGTGCCTTAAAAGGTGAATCTAAGAAAATTATGTCAAATCGAGAAAATCGACTGAAAATGACCTCCAGTGTGCAGTGAGTTAAGGGTTGGGACAGGTCTCCAGCTTTAGAGTCTGGAAGAAACTTCTACTATCAGGGGGGACCTGGCAACTTTGTGCAGGAGAATAGAAGAGAGAAGAGGTGTTTATTCACCAGCTCTAAAAACTTAACCCTTTCTCTTAGTTACTTGTAAATTTTGAACTGTTTGATTAAATTTAATTTTTTTTGTATGTAAGGTAATCTTTAAATAAAACTCGGCCTTACTATTCGTAAGGGACTGAAACCAAAACAAGGATTCTGGTTCTTTAAAACAATTTAAACCCTCTTTCCCTGTCCATACACCGTGAGATACAGAAGTGACGACTGAATCTACCAAAGAAACTTAAGGTAAGTATCTTTGGGTGAAGACTTTTGCAGTGTTTGTCATAATGATGAGATGGTGTCAAATAGGTAGATAGAAGGTATAGACGATATACGTACTCATCTTGATAAGGGTTGAGAGGAGTTACAGCCCACCGCAGGGGACCTCGAGCGCAAGCTGTAAAACACCCTCGACAAAACCTATAACTTATTTCGAAAATAACACAAAAACCTAACGATTTAGCACGGGGCGAGATAAAAGACCGAAGGTGTTATACCAATATCGGATGAGGATTATTATTTCCTCTGGGATCACTAGGATAATTAGCCGACGGAGTGCCACCGAGTTAGGTGCGAGGTCTTGCCTTTCCTAACCAAACCCCCCCTTCCCCTCCTCTTCCCTTGGCAAGACCACCGTTCACGCTACAATATATACTAACTCTTCATTTCAAAATAGAACACATCTTTCTCTGCACACACTAACTTTACCAAAACACTGGAAATCTGACTCAAAATGAAATTATTCTGTCAAAGAATAACTCTTGTTTTCACTTCACAAGGTCCTTGCAGTCAATCAAAGTACACCAGGTTTCAAAATACTGGCAATTGTTGACATTATAAAAACTGCATAGACTTTTATGTTTCAGTTTTACAGGTATTTGCATGCAAAACATGTAATCCACTGTTTTTACACTAAATTTCTTGGTTGGGAACTGTATGTCCACATGTAATGTTCACATTCAAAAGCATTCCAGTAAAAAGCAAATCAGTTTTTTTTTCCCTTTACGGTTTACTACAGGAGGTACAGTATAAATACTGTTTACAGTATGATAGAACAGAAAAATATCCATGAAACACACAAGAGCATTCTGAACAAAAAAAACAACGGCAAAAAACCCAGATAAAAAGGGGGGGAACTAACAAAAGCACAAAATTCCTGTATCTAATCTCTGCGATCTTCAGGGTTAGGCCACATGTTTTCATCAACATCGCATCTGATATTATCCAAGTCGATGCACCTGGGATAAAACCGCTTGGAATGTCGGATCCACCCATCAACTGTGATGTCCCTGCAGCCAGCATCCATGGCTTCAAGGAGGGACATCTGGTCATGTGGCTGATGGTCATAAACCTTCCACCTCCATGAAGAAAAGAACTCCTCTATGGGGTTGAGGAAAGGTGAATAGGGTGGAAGGAAGAGACGTGCCAGTCTTGGGTGGACTTCAAACCATGTTGTTATTACTTGCGAATGATGGAAAGCCACATTGTCCCAGGTGATTACAAAGGTCCTCATGTTTTCACCCTCCTGATACTGCTCTGGAACTAGGCGCTGGTGGAGATCATTGAGAAAGGCAAGGAGGCGCTCGGTATTGTAGGGTCCAACCTGACATCTGTGAAGGAGTAATCCTGCATTTGTAATTGCTGCACACATGGTAATGTTTGCCCGTCTCTGTCCTGGCACATCAACTGTGGCCCTTTTTCCAATGACATTTCGTCCACGTCGACGCCTTTTGGCCAGATTGAATCCTGCCTTATCTATGTATATGAATTCATGAGGGGCCTGGTTGGCCTCCAATTCCATAACTCTCTGAAACAAAGTTTATGTAAATCATGTCATTACTGTATACCATACTGTAACCTGTGTAGGTTACCTACTTGAAAAGTGCAAAGCTTATAGAACTGGACATTGAATTGAATATACACTATACTTGGACATATTGTCGTCGTAGGTCCTTGACTTGAGAGGAACAGTGAGAGCACTGTTCCTCTCAAAGGGAACAGTGTAGAGCTGCTTCATCCGCACTTTGTGTTGTGAGGCTGATGCTATCGATATTGTCAAATATCTCATGGTCCTCCACAATTGTACTTTGAATTTCATGCAGTTTTATTGCATTATTTGCAACTACCATTTCTACAATGGCAAGCTCTTGATCATTAGTGAGGTCTTCCCCCAGAGGGAGGAAGACGTTGCATTCTTTAGAGGGACAAAACATTCAACATATGCATTACTGTATGGCCTTATTGACATGTCAAGTGAGAATAGAAACAATCCATGTAAAATGCAATACTTACCTGTTGGTTTGTTGAAAGATGCGTATAATGGAGGCAACCATTGACCGCCTCAAATTGGGCTGCACTCTTTCACCAGCCTCTCTTAGTGAAAGACCGTGGTTGATTACATGGTCAATGATAGTAGCACGAATTCCATCACAGACTACTGTTCTTGCAGCCCTTGGAATGCCACCACCACGCATTCTTACACCTCTACCTTGCCCTCTCCTTGGGCCTGCTCTTCTCCCTGGCCCTGCTCCTCTCACTGCACCTGCACCCAGGGCCGGCGATTGCTATAGGCGAACTAGGCGACTGCCTAGGGCGACAAATGGGTTGGGGGCACCCTCATAGCGCACATTTCAGCACTGTGAGCAATTCGCGACCACGCGACCGGGGGGTGGCGCTGGCTCCCGCGAGCAGGGACGATTCAGCTGTGAGTTTTCTCATTAAGTACAGAGAGACACGCATATTGAGAAACGGGCGCTGTAAACATCTTAACGCTGATTGGCCAAGACACGTCACATCAAAGATGTTCTATTATGGAGATGACAACAACTCGGCCAAAAATCTGAATTTTTTTGTCGAGAAAACGGGACGCTGATTGGCCAAGACTCGACACGTCACATCAAAGATCTTCTAATGTAAAGATGGCTCACTCCAAAAAAAAAAAAAACGTTTGTGCGGTCTGAAAAATGCGCGCGATCTGAAAAATCTATTGCGCGGCCACATTGACGGTCTAAACCATCTGGAGCACAGGGACGAAAACGAAGAAAGAAGAGGAAAAGAAAGTCAAGTATAGAGGTAAGTCTTCTCATCTCAGTCATTAAGGTGTCAAACGAAATACATTTAGTATTGTGCATCACCTAATATTGGACGTTTCATTGCTGTCACTTAGGCTAGCTATAGCTAGCTAGCAACTGTTACTTTGCTAATTTGCTACGTAGGCTATTACATGGATGTACATGTCAAAAGACCAGTATCTGGATAACGTATGCTAGTTATGAAAAGTACAGTTGCTAACTGTAATATAACATTCATTATAAATGGCATACGTTCTGTTTAGTGAATTCACAACTAGCAGGTGCATACACACACAGTAACCATTTTGGGGATAGTGGTGGTGTTCACCCTTCTGTACAGTTCCTCCCCAGGAATATACTAAAATGTATATGTGTCTTTTGTTTTGTTTTTATTTTTTATTTTTGTTTTAAATTGGCCAGATGCACTCAATGTTTTCAGAGGCCGGCACATGCTGGAGAAAGGACGCCTGATTCGCCTCCCTCTGAACTTTGTAAGTAGACTACACAACTAGTACTATTGTTGCTGTTTTTGTTATTGTTATTATTATTATTATTATTATCAATTATTACTTTCATAATCACATCACATTAATACTACTAATTGTAATCAGTAGCATTATTTAGCCTTGTAGCAGTGGTGGCAGTAATTGTAATTTATCTACTACAAGTTACATGGTCAGATTAGATCAAATGTATTTGTACAATGCAACTATGTGGTAGGATGTTAGAAATGACCAAATGCAATTGTGTAACGAACAGCATGGATGAACTCTGTTTAAATACAGCTGCAGGAGAAGGGACATCCAGTAGTACTCAACCTGTACTTAACATGTCAAACCTGTCAAACCTTGTTAACTATAGTCATTCCCTATACAGCTTGTATCATGTTTTGAGGTTTGTTCAATAAACATATTTGAAAAAAATTAGTGTTTTGCACAGTTTATGGAGTTAATTTAATCCTAACTTTGAGTGTGTAATAAATTATTTAAAATAATAAAAAAGAAAATGTTCTGAAACTATTCTGGTGTTTGTTGTCCATGCACCATTTATTGTTGAACTGCAATGTAGAATAGTATAATTATAAGTGGGTGAAAAACTGCTATGCAAAGTAAAGCAGTTAAGTTAATATAGGTCTCTTCAGTGATGTAAAGTATTGTGTTTGTTTGTGTGTGTGTGGTGGGGGGGGGGGGCGCAAAACTCAATCTCGCCTAGGGCAACCAAAGGGCTAGAGCCGGCCCTGCCTGCACCTCTTACTGCACCTCTCATTGCACCTTCTCCTCTCACTGCTCCTGCACCTCTCACTGCATCTCTCACTGGGCCTGCTCTTCTCCCTGGGCCCCTTGCTCTTACTCTTCCTCGTCCAGACATTACAGTGTTTGTCTTTTTCTGTTTCTGTTTCCAAAAACATCACTCCTCAAAGTCCTCCTTTTACTGTATACGTAATGCCACTGAGTCTAAGCCAGACTGGAATCAGCTGTGTTTGCCCAATTTACCCAACATAAATCAGCTGTGTGTCAATTATTCAATTGTTTGTTTATTATCAGCTGAGATATATTGTTTTAGAACTGATATCATTGCAGAAGAGGTTTTTAGGCTGTATCTAAGGTTTGGAATATTGTTTTTGCCATTGTGGGATGTTGTGTGTTGACATTCGTAAATAATACAAAAACAATCCATAATTGTGTTGAGAGGTATAGCTTCTGTTAAGAAAATGTAAGCATTGTGGAAATGTGTTCACTGACTGCATATTGTTTGAAAACGACATGAAATGTGTGAATGGTATGGCCACTAAAGACCGATGCTGTGCTAATTGTGTTTAGAGTTTTGAAAATGTGACCACTGGTTGGACAAACGCTTGGGAGCACCTGAAAAAAAACTGTAATACCTTATATACTGCCTTATGTGTGTCAGCTTCTTGAGCCGTGTGTTGCTTGGTGTTGCTTTGTGTTACTTTGCTCCCATTACTTCTATGTATGCCGTGGGTGATTATGAATTTATGGGAGGGAAACCTTCTCACTGCATTGAATGTTGTTGTGTTATTTTTATTTTCTCCAGAGTCAGTTTCACACCACCGAGGCTGCAGCTGAAGGAATAACGCTAAAATATGACCATACATGCCATGAGAATACATCTAAGAAAACACATTAATTTACCGGAATACATGCGTAATTATTGTCAGATCTATCGCGCTCAATATGAAGCACTGATATTAGAAACATTTTCATTTACACATGCAAACAGTCTGTTTTTTTTCCTGGCTGCCCTTCCTGCATTTGGCAGGTGAAATTATTGCTTAACTTCTTCTTATTTGACCAATAATACAGCTTTAAGTTTAAAGGACGTGGGTGTGTTGAGACACGTTGAGAGGCTTCACCTTGCCTGGCCAAATAATACAGTCTCTTTTCTCTGGCCTCTTCCTGTGGTTTCTTTGGCGTATATCAGTGGCGGGCCGTCAGGGCCTGCTAAGCCTTCTCTGCTGGCCTAAACAGAATCACAAAGTTTAAATTTAAATTAAAAAAATATATGATGCATTACCCAACAACGAGGTCACTGCATGTCGTGGCTCTCGCTTGTCTGTCGACTGTGAAGCCATTCCATTGCTTTCTTACAGATTTTAAATCCAACACATTTGAGTAAAAATTGCCTTTTTTCACAATCCATTTTTTCTTTGTGTGAAAGTGCCCGTCAGTGTCAAAGAGAGAAGGCCATCTCTTTTCACGAGTGCTGCTGAAAAAATTAATAGAAATTTTTGTAATTACAATTTGACCAAATATTTATCTCCAAATAGGCATTTTGATTTGAATAAATTCTCTGATGTTATATATCCAATCAATTCATCGTTTGTATAGATATTTGTTGTCTGTCTTTTGTACTACCAGCTGTCCAGAACCTCAATATTTGTAATTAACCATCACGTGGGGGAATTAGGAAAACGATTGAAACACAAAATAGACTATTAAAATAGTTGTTAATTAATTCTGTAAATCGACTAATTGATTAAATCAACTGAGAGTTTGAGCCTTCCTATGAATAGAAATATGATGTTTCTTTCATTGGCTGCAGTGCAAAATATCAGGGAGAGAAAACAAGTCTCTGTGTGTGTTATTAGGGCCCGAGCACTGACGTAGTCAGAGTCGAGGACCCATTGAAATGGTCGAGGACCTATTGAAATGCAAGTTATTATTATTAGGGCCCGAGCACTGACGTAGTCAGAGTCGAGGACCTATTGAAATTCAAATCTTCATTATTATTATTATTATTAGGGCCCGAGTACTGACGTAGTCAGAGTCGAGGACCTATTGTTATTCGACCTGATGTTTGACAGCCCATACCAATCGCCCACTATGACCGATATACTTGATATTTTACACACATGTCCGGTTCCATCTCCTCTACAAAAAATATTGTTGTGCCGTTAAGCTCCGCCATTTTGAATTTTATAAAAAACACATTATTGTCAACTCCTCCTAAACGCTGGGTCCATTTCTTACAAAACTTTCTGTGTATCATCATTGGCTCAATGTGATCAAACGATATTTTCAACTTTGTTGATATCTCATTGCGTTTAGAAGTTATTAACCAATTAACCTCTTAGGGGCGTGGCTCAATATGTCAATACACATAACTTCCAAATTACTTGGCCTATCTTCACAAACTTTGTAGCATATGTCAACATCGTGTCCCTTAACGTACCCAAATTTCCCCAGAATATTCAAACACCAGGGGGCGCTGCAGTGAATCGCTCAATTTTTGCATTTTCCTTGTTTCCAGGCGTTGTATTCAGTTGAATTCCTCCTAGAGATTAAATGCGATTGATTTCACATTCGGGCAATATGATGTTGAGACCTTTGCAGGGAAAAGCTATTAAAGGATTTAGAAAATATCGAACTATGTGAGCGCAGAGCAGCGCCAAAAAACACAATTTTCCATGAAAATGGAAGTTGTTTTAACTCGGCCGTACATTATGTAATCTGCTCCATATTTCTCATATGTCATGACCTCCTGACCCTGAAGACATCCATGTGATCATTTTGAATCCTAGTCATAGCGCCACTTAGAGGCAACAGGAAGTTACATGTTTTGTACTTGTATACCGTGCTCCTCACAGATTATTCCGATCCCTCTCCAAATGCGTCGGAAGAGACTTAAGACATTGATAATGCATCACCTTGAAGATTGTAAGGATCCGTTGAACGGCGTCGCGTGGGAGCATCGTGGAAGTTTGATCCTTCGCCGTGCACGAATAAACCGATGTAACTCGACTCCACATGATAAGATCCTTTCCAGGTTTCACATGTTTGATGAGACTCCAGGCCTGAAGACCTGTGATGTCTAATTTTTAATTAGAGTCATAGCGCCACCTAATGGCAACAGAAAGAAAATTTTTCTATACTTTGGCATGCTTCTCTCAGTAGGTTGATTAGATCGACACCAAATTAGTTGTAGACAAACATAACACTTTCATGACGCCAGCCACCAAAGCTTTTGATGTTTCGTGTAACGCTGTTGCCGTGGCGACCCATCCTTCGCGTTCAACAACGAAGGTACTTTTGAGGGACTGAGCATGCTCGAGACGTAACTAAACTTGGCACCCACATTGACAGGCAAAGATGTAGTTACGTGATATGATTTTAATGCTTCAAAATCGCAATTCGGCTCGATAGCGCCCCCTACAAATATTCATTTAAGCAGCCCCAGTGCTACGGTTGACCTACATGTATGAAACCTGGTAGCCATATGTAACACATCTAAACTTAAAAATAACTGTATTGGGACCATGCTCTAAACCAAACAGGAAGTCAGATAGCGCACCCTATAACATTATTTTTTTTTTGACAACCTGTGAGTTGTGAAAGCCCACAGTTTTTTCCCCCTATCACCAATTGACCTGACATTTAGCACACATGTCCGGTTGTGTCTCCTCTACAAAAAAGTCATCTCACACTGAACATGAGCCTGCAAGGCAAGCCCAGGTACCAAACCTCACGCACACATGAACCCGTTGCTTTTTCAGATGTCAACCTTTCTGCGAAAAAGAGGAAATATGTGTCTGTCAGCACATCAAATGACAGAACTCAGTAAGCGCTTCCAAGATTTTTCTGCCATTGAGAAAGAAATCAAGCTGTTCTCGACTCCCTTCCTGATGATGCAGAAGAAGTGAAGAGAGTCTGAACTAGAACTGATGTAGATGCAGTGATGATTCTCTAAAGAACCAGCTTCAGTTTCTCTTCCTACCGACTTCTACTGGAGCTTGGAAAAGGCCACATTTCCTCTGATGTGATTTTTTACATATAGATATGTATATATATATATTATATATTTAACAACAAGAATATATATATATATATATATATATATATATATATATATATATGCATAATTGACCTCATTTGATTCATTTTGCGATATACCTCACCTGAGTGACCCAGACTTTCATATATTTTTCTCTTTGTGGCCCTCGGTGAAAAAAGTTTGGACACCCTTGATATATATGTATATGTATTATATATATATATATATATATATATATATATATATATATATATATATATATATATATATATGTATCCCTCTCTCTCTAAATTAAAGCTGCTCGCAGCTGTGACTGGGCCCTCACTCCAGCACGTCGGGGTAAGCCGAAGGGGTGCCGGCTCGTCCGTCCGAGAACGTTCGCCTGGCAGGCGGATGTTCGAGGCCAGGAGAGCCGGCGACCCGCAGGTGTCCCCGACGATTTGTATTGTCCTTCAAATAGAGAAGTTAAACTGAGTCATAACACATGCAGATGGCAAGCAGACTGATTGTGTGTTTGTTTGTTTGTATTTAACTTTGACGGACTTTACAATGTGTGTGTGTGTGTGTGTGTGCGCATGCGTGCGTGCGTGCGTGCGCGTATGTGTGCATATATATATAGAGAGAGAGAGAGGTATATGTGCATTTCCATATAGTTCCCTCTGTGTTAGCATGGTGATGTAAGTGTGTGTGTGTGTGTGTGTGTGTGTGTGTGTGTTACTCTTTCATAGATAGTGAATATTTAGCTGATCATAAATCAAACTGGAAAAGGTCACAAACTCCCCCAGCAGAACAAAAGAGAACAGAGTTCAGCCAGGTCCAGCAGAAGAAAATAATAACTGACTAAAGATGCAGTCGTATAAATCAATCAGACTGCTTAGCATTTCGCTGACTCATGCTTCGGGCCACCGAAGGGGCAGCACAGAACACTGGTCAACCAATCCGGCACTTCAAAAAGATGACATGCAATGATCATGCGTGGCCTCATATTTAGACTTTACATCTTAGTCTAATGCAGAATATGTCCCTGAATAAACGTGTTGTGTTCGGAAAAATATCATTTCCAACACCTGGTATTGACTGCCAACAAAACTGGTGAAATAAAGAAAGAGTGAAAAAATATTCCTTTTTATTTTTAGCATCCTCTTCACGATTAGAGAACATTCAGGTGGACTTTTCTCTTCTTCTTTTTTTTCTGCAAACACAGTGTCAAATGAGTCCCGCATAATTTTTAAAATAATAAAATATAATAAAACCAATGACATCATCCACAAATGGAGTTCGACAGCCATGAAGTGTGTGAAGCATGTGCCTCTCTCTCTCTCTCTGTGTGTGTGTGTGTGTGTGTGTGTGTGTGTGTGTGTGTGTGTGTGTGTGAAGTAATGTTTACACTGCAACAGACAGATAAACCCTCTGTCTCTCCGGTTCATTACAAGGACAAACGGCTGTGTGTTGCGTGTGAGTGTGCGAGTCCAACATGATGATTCCGTGGAAGTAAACTCATTACCGCACACTAATGCGGACGGCACACACATTTGTCACTGTGCATTTTGTAAGTATGCTCTGTTTGTATCTGAACAATATTAACGCTGGCGCGCTAATATAAACAGGCGTGCAGGCATTTGGATAATAAGACGTATCGAAATAGATGCGCACGCGCGCACGCGCACACACACACACACACACACAGATGGTTCAATGATGTAATGCATTTGTTAAAATTGCTGATTGTGAGCAACAATATTTTAATGAAAATAAAAAAAGCCAAGCAGAAAGAAACGGAATTGTCAAAAGGACAAGAAAATGTATAAGTCATATTCATATTTTTTTATTAAACTGCCAATAACGCCGGCAAAATCGGAGCCTGATGTAGCGGGAGAAAAGCCTCTCGCTCACCACTCCACGCTCACATGCTTTGACATAGTAATTTTTTTCTTTCTTTTTCTCTCTAAATCTGGCCACAAAAAGGATCGATTTGCAGGTATCGTGTCATTGGAGAAGTATTGATACTCCCCTTGTACTGGGTTTGTATGTTCATTAGCGATGCCCGGCCAGACCCGTGAGCAACAGCAGGGCCTCAGGGAATTGCTCGCCAGATTCTTGAAAAACTAATAAAACGGTCCTTTCTTCATCCATCAACCAGTACGGGTCCAAATCAAAACACAAGACCTTCAAAAAGAATGGAGGGAGGGAACCCAGAGGGTGGGAAACGCTTTCACAAAGAAACTTACTCACTTCCCCGAATGACAGCGTGTGTTTTTCCAAGCGGCAGAAATTTTAATTGAGCGGGAGAAAGCAGATTCAAAACACTCCCCCATTACTGACACTTCATCTCCGCTCACAGAACATAGATATAATGATATGTAATTATTAGGAATGTGGAAAACAAAAGGTGGAGAATGAGACACAAATAAAAATTTATTGAGAATACAAGTCAAATGCAGCATGGGAGGTTTTTGTAAGATGAAAGGTGTGTGTGTGTGTGTGTGTGTGTGTGTGTGTGTGTGTGTGTGTGTGTGTGTGTGTGTGTGTGTATTCTGCTCTTGCTTTTCCAAGTTAGTTTAGCAGATAGCTAACAGCAGATCCATGAAATAAAGACCCAGGAATCCAGATTAGAATATAAGGTCTTTAGTGAGAATCTTGATTTTTGTAAAACAGTGGAAACATAAAATTACATTACAAACTGACCATATAGATGAATATAAAGCTATGATTTAGCATAAAGCCATCATGCCAGAAAGGTAAGTAGCCTGACCAGTTAGCGTCTAAGCTAATTTTAACATTGATGTTAATGGAGAAATGCTCGCGATTAGCATCTATTGCTACAACACAAAGGTTGTACTAAAATAGTAAACACACAGAGAATATATCGTAGAAGATATTTACATGCTACATACAGAAATACTTACAGACTGATATTTTCAAAGGTTATCAAACAGGAAGAGTGGAAAATAGCGGAGGGATACATCTATGAACGAAGATGCAATTACATTCTACACCACTTTGCATCTCTAATGCAACACATGCAAATGTGGGGCAGACCAGTGTGTATGTGGGGGGTGTATTATTGATCAACCCTGGTGAGAAAAACCATGTGTACATGTAACACTGCATTGTCACTTCACATCTGATATTATTGGTCCGTGTGTGTTCAGCCTGCGTCAGAGTGTGTGTTTATGATGGCGCGCCCCAACAAGCTTTGCTTTTACGTAAGTGTGTTTGGTCTCCAATCCCTTGGCACTTTGCCCTTAAATACAATTCTATTATGTTACTTTATGTTCTGCGTATATCCTAATGTGCCAACACAAAAGCAAACACACCCACCCACCCACACACACACGGAGTAAACACAGGCTTTGCTTCAAGTGATTTATCAGTGATGACAACATGGCTCCAAGTAGCTTCTTAAATGTCCCTTTCTGTCACTGGAACTTTGTGTAGCGTAGCATGAAGAGAGTGTGTGTGTGTGTGTGTGTATATACATACATGTGTGGGTTAGTGACAGTGCTCATGTTTTTGCAGCGAGTCGTCGTGTTTGTTTTCCTCTACGGGTTTCATTAAATATGAAAACATAATAATGTTGGCACTCATGGAACTGTTAATGGCTTTTGCGTGAAAGCATCAGTTTGCGTGTTTTGTGTGTGCAATCTGCGTTTTTTAGCGTCTGAGAGCATATGAAATGTGACAACTGCGAGTTTACCGCTGGGTATCAGGATTCTCTCAACTTTAAATCAACATGTCTCCCAGCGTTTTTCGCTAATGTCTTTTTTTTTTTCTCATACACACACTCTTTTGTAGCTCTGCTCTTGGCTCCCCCACCTCTTGCCCCCTGGAGAGTGTATTCCTTCCCGGCATTTCCCACTGTATACTGTATGTATATGTAGGATTTCTTAAACTATGAGGACAACTCATGAACCCCTGCAAGGATTTTAATATTGACCCATAGTTGTCTTTTCCCACTGGAAGCTCTCCTCATAATAATTGCTTTCATAGTCCAGGGCCTGCATTTCTTGGAATGGACGCGAGGCCGTGGGGATGATGGGATAGTTTGGGATTGCATTTAGTTGTCAAAGCTTTCTGGAGACCTATATGTGAAGCACATTTAATAAATAATAAAATACTACAGGTGGGTTGTTGACTACTATGAATATAGAATGCACTTCTTAGATTACTTAGTATGGGTTGGCAGACACAAATGCTGGGTACCATCCATTGGATTTTGGAATATACAAACAAAAATGCCTCTCTGCAAAATTAGCCTTTTATTGGTTTGGCAAACTAGAACGGGCCTGTTTACCCAAAAGTATGGCGATAAACCCGTGACAAAACTAAAGAGCGCAAATGAGCTCCACGAGAGCGCGCAAATCAAACAGCTGCGCGCGTAATTTACTTTGACGAGCGCTTTTACATCACTACGCGAGTAAAATCCCCGCTCACGAGAGCAAAAGTCCCTCTTGAAGTTGGAACCTGCTCGCTCTGGAAGCTTTAACCTGCTCGCTCGCGTGTCTGTTACCTGCTCCCGCTCGAGTAGATTTTCTTTTTGACAGTAAGTGGGCGGATCCAGTCACCATCGATCTCTACATCTAATTGGTTACAATCCTCGGTTTCGGATTGGCTGGAATGCATTTCTCACCAGCACACTGGGAACAATGGCGGATGAGAAAACACAACTGAAAGTTGACGTTCTCTGAATACTACTGTTGTTGAGTCACAAAATGTAATTTTAGGATGTTTTCAGGCGAGAAGTTAGTTGTTTAAGCATCAAATCTGTGATCGGTTATTCAAGAATCAGCCGACTTAAAAAGATACGCCGACGGGTTGAGTTCCTGCTGAGGGACCGTGAGCTCAGCAGCACCGGGCCGTCAGCGCTCTGTCTGCCCGCCGAGAGCAGCCTGATCCCGGCAGGACTTTTTGAAATGATCCGCTGGCTCCGATTTCTTCGTAGCGGTTAAACATGAGATATAATTCGGTTTTGAGGATCTAACGAGCAATCTTTATTAGTTTATTATTTATTCACAGTAACGTTACATCAGTTTGACGGAGGGAAAGGTTAAGATTCATAACTTAAGAGTTTAATTTAACTTTTACTTTAAACTGCAGCGGTGTCTTATTACTTTTGACCAAATTGTTTGCAATTTTATATATAAACATAGTTCTAAACACAATATATATACAATTATATGTATTTCTGTATTTGTTATTTTGTGTGTGTATGTGTGAGTTTACCGTGTATTGATTCAAGATTCTTTTATTGTCATATGCACAGATAACAGGCAGTTATTCTGTACAATGAAAAGCTTATTTTGCTGGGTCTTCCTAACACACAGAATTACAATAAACTTAAGGCAAAAAATAAGACACAAAATATAGTGACAGTATTGCACAAAAATATGTATAAAGTGCACTATGCATTGCTACAATATCCAAAGTATGGCCGTGACATGAAGTCACAGCAGCAGGAAGAAACTGTTTGTCAGTCTCGTAGTATCTCTATTGATATTGTCTTTAATAAGGGATCTGCATGTCATTTAGTTGTTGCATACGCCTAATAAATACCAAACAGTGTTTCAAGGCAGTTAATGTATCTTGGGTGTGTCCAAGTTAAAGAACTATTCAAGAAAGGGTCAAATACAATCACAACACAAGATAAAAGGACTAAATAAGAGGCACAGACCTTTTATTCTATTGGAGGCACCGCCAGTTAATTCCGTTTTTAGAATAAGAGAGCAACGATTGTAGGAACCATTATATTATATCATAGCGCCATCACTTTTAAAACTGTACCCAGGACCCCACCCGTAGTACTACTACACCTAGCAGATTCATATAATAGTATAGATACATGGGACGGGTGTAACATAAATAAACACAATATATATATATATAACATTATGTGTATCTGTTTATATATACTTATATAGATACACATATAATTGCAAAAGTCAAAAGTAATAAGACACCACTGTAGTTTAAAGTAAAAGTTAAATTAAAATCTTAGGTTATAAAGCTTAACTTTCCCTCAGTCAAACTGATGTAACGTTACTGTGAATAAATAATAAACTAATAAAGATTGCTCGTTAGATCCTCAAAACAGAATTATATCTCATGTTTAACCGCTACAGAGACTCAATAACAGTAGTATTCAGAGAACGTCAACTTTCAGTTGTGTTTTCTCATCCGCCATTGTTCCCAGTGTGCTGGTGAGAAATGCATTCCAGCCAATCCGAAACCGAGGATTGTAACCAATTAGATGTAGAGATCGATGGTGACTGGGTCCGCCCACTTACTGTCAAAAAGAAAATCTACTCGAGCGCGAGCAGGTAACAGACACGCGAGCGAGCAGGTTAAAGCTTCGAGAGCGAGCAGGTTCCAACTTTGAGAGCAACTTTTGCTCGCGTAGTGATGTAAAAGTAAATTACGCGCGCGGCTGTTTGATTTGCGCGCTCTCGTGGAGCTCATTTGCGCTCTCTAGTTATGGCATTGATTTGCCTCCATACAAAGACAAATTATTATAGGGGGATATTATAAATTTTCTGTTGTAGGTGCAACCCATTTAAAAAAAAAATAAGTCTGAGTATTAATAAAGTACTGTGTGACAGAAACCTTTTGTTTTAATATGAATTACAAATTTGATCAGAAAGTTATATATCATAGAACGATTACACAATATGTCAAAGTCTTAAAGTAAAATGCTTTTACACACCCCATTTTTTGTATAGTCTATATCCTTGTCGAAATAAACACACAAAATAGGTCAGCAGGTTATAATTATTAAAGCAGTGTAGCCTCCTCTGCAAAAACAAAAAAAAATCCCTTTTATTTACATCCTGAATGGAAGCATTCCAAACAATTGGACTAAGACATTGTTTTTAGTCCCAAATCAAGTCCTGAATATGGGTGATGCATCGCTGTGGATTCCGAAGAACCATTTAGATCAACTGTTGATATAAAATATTGATTAGTGCCGTTTCAAAGTGATCCGTTGTTTGTCATAGCTGCTGTGCATGATAACTTGATTATGATCTTAAAATACTTATGAGCCTATGGCCCACATGGCCGCTCTGTGAGGCTGCAGTTGAGCTAAATGCTAATACTAGCATATTTATGGGTGAAAAGGCATTTTGCCTCCTCAGTTAGAATTTAAATATCACACTAGTGGTGTCATAGTTGGAAAAAGAGGCTATGATGCGCCCTGGTAAATCCAGTTATAACCGACCAGTCTAATGTGTTGAAGGTCTACAGTATATGGTTGTCCTGTAGCACCTGGTGTTTTCATCCAATTTAATAGAGGTAAAAACCGTGAAAAGCCGAGCAAAACTGCATTTAAACGCACTTAATATAGTAATAGTATTACAGTAATATAATAAGTGATGTAACGAATGACTTTTGAAGTAATATTATTACTTTTCAAAAGAATAATAAGTAAGTTCCAGTAAGAATAATCTTGTTTTATGCAAGCACTGATTGGACAACAGGTGTGCGTGCTGTCTTTTCTCAGTGAGCCTGCACACCTAGAACATTACCGGCATGTTTTTGTTTTATGCCCATTAGTAGGTATGCCCTCTGGACTGTGAAACTACACGATCCAATTGATGCAGCACATATGTGGCTACCTTTGCAGTTCCCCCACCTGTTGCATTTTGTCATTTCATAGAATCTAATAAATTCTTGACTCTTGCTCTGCTCCAGTCATGTCCTGTGTCCCATCAATGATCAAAGAGTAATAAAGTAAAGTTTCCTCTGAGATTTCTTTGATAATAGCGTTACTCGTGATTTGGCACATGAGGACTAGTTAAATCCAAATGTCTTTGAGGAGGTCAGGTAGGGGTCATTCTGTAATTTGCGGCTCTGTAACTATTTCAACTTCCCCTCATCCTTCTTCATGCTATACCTTGCCACGCCAAATACTACAATCTTCCAGTGGTGTTTTCTGGCCCCTTCCTGTGGTTTCTTTTATGCATTTGAGAGTTTTGCATTGATGGGCTGGGCTTTACTCAACAATGAGGTCACCGCATGTTGTGGCTGTTCACTGTTAAAATGCAACAGACACAAAAGCAGAATCGGTCTTTCTTGCAATATGTGGCTTCTGACCATTCAAGGTTTTGGCAAAAATAATAGCGCAGCACCCACGAAGGGCTGTAATGAAGCCATGGGTTCGCCTGGAACCGTCTATCTTGAGAGTGCAAGGTCTTGGTTGGTAACCATTGAGTTGCTACGTCCCTCACGTTTGGTTGGTTTTCTCCAACCCAGTGGGGTCATTTCTGCAACGGGACTGCCGTCATTACGACTCTCCAAACCACCGTTCCTTTCTATTGCCGGAAATACAAAATTATTTTCATGTGTTCGCTCACATTATGCATCTACTGATTGCTAAATCGTAGCTGTGTGCAGATATTATAAAGGACAGTTATTCAGCTTTGTGGGGGCAGGGCAATTATGTGCTTGATTCACACTCAACTGTAAATATACTGAAGGCTGATGCCAGGCCTTTTAGCTCATGAGGGACAGACAAATGATAAAAAAAACTTCCATTTATATCCTGCTTCTGAGTGTGTTTGTGTATTTTTTTTAAAGTCTGTATTTATAAGTCAGTCGAAGTATTTAGTGTCAAAAAACCCTGCATCTCTAAAAGATGTTCTACTTGTGGGGGATGATCCCGGCTGACAATTCGTGGGCCAACAACCACTTAAGGGTAAACCATTTTGACAAAGTGTATCTGGACATGCCAGTCACTTTGCATTATTACTTTGCGTCTCGGTACCACTAATTTTAAACGGCCCCAGGTATTTTGGTTGCCACCTTTTTTAAATAACTGTAGTTAATTGGCTGCCTTTTGATCAGCGCTAATCTGACAGCTGATAACTGGATCCTGGGCTTCTTGCTTTTTTGTCAGTGAAAATACGTGGCAAAAACAGAAGTCCTGCTCCATCTTTATTTATTTTTCTTGCGATGAACAGAACATTTAGTGGGGGCGGGGGAAAGGTGATCCCGGCTGAGGAACGGCGAAAGTATTTTGGAGAAACAACATCAACAACACTGAGAGACATCAACACAGTGGGTTATCTGATCTGGCAGCGCACTGGCCCAGATATGACACACCTCGGTGTCATCACGGAAATAGATTTGATCAGGTTAGTAACCTGATATAATGTACAATGTTATACAAAACCCCTCATAGCACAACACGTTGTGTGCCATTGCATTTTTTACACAACAAATTGCGTATTTTTCTGAAAACTGGCTCCATCAAATCCCTGAACTTTTGCCTGTATTTCTATTGAATCAATTCCAAGTAATGACATGTGGTTCCATCATACATGTAGAGGAATGATTGGACCAATAAGATGATTTCAGAACACAAACTGACTGTATTCAATAAAGAATGTAACCACCAGCATAGATGATAACAGATCAATATGCTCATTAAATTCAAATTAGATCGAGCCATTACTTGAGCCCAATTTAATTTTAAGAAATCGAAATTGCTCACTGACGATCAATATTGTTGGTTTGTGTGTGCTGGCTAATGATTTATAATCCATAGTGTCTGTATGGGTGTGTACATTGCAAATTGGATAGTTTATAAATGTGTGGATGTATTTATGTATAATTATATTATACGCCTGTCACATCCACTCTTTCGCTAAGGGTGGTCAATGACTTGTCTTTGGTTTCAGACCTGGGTCTTAAACACAAAGAGATACGCTACAAAAGGGTAATGGTAAAAGTCTGAAGAGTGAAGCGTCATGCAGTTCATCAGTTGGCCTGATTTGGTTTCTGTCACATCCTGATCATTAAGCTGATCTACAAAGAGCATACAATACATATTGGATATACCATGTGACGTTAAAGCTGAAGGCAATGCATTTCCATGCTTTCATGCAAACTTCCTTTGACAAACACAAGTTTTAGTCAATGACTTTGTGTGTATTTTGAAGGCCCCTGTGGACAAAAGCAGTAGTGTTTTTCCACGCACACCACCGCTTCGTGTCATTAACATCTCGCTCTGGCTAACGAATGCAATTGTTTTGGAGTGAGTGGAAGGAAGACGAAAAAGGTTTATTTACTCCAGTGGTTGCATTTGCTACTGCGAGGAAACTGCTAATACATAAATACATAAATCACCCGATTAACCCTTTGGGGGCGGGGCCCGCGTCAAAGCGTAAAACCAGGTGTTTAAATTTTTTATAATATTATATCATCACAATAATACGTCACAGAGATATGGTTTCAAATCTGGCGGATATGGTATCCACTTCCGCGTCTGAGCATCTAAACATGGACATGTATGAGGCGTGCAAAGCTTCAGTGTGAGTCAGAAGATGCCAAGCAAAGAGTCCTGAGCAAAGCTATATTGAAGGGGACTGACGGCGCAGCTTTATGAAGGATTCACTAACAAGGAGCTAGCCGGAGCTAACGGGCCAGATAGCTGGCTACAGCGTTTCTGTGAGACTGAACGGTGAGTAATCAATTGTTGTCTCTATCACCGTTAACTTTCTTACAGTGAACATAGTACGACCAGTAGTGTTGGACCTCCATTATGTGTTTGTAAGACCGTAAATAACATTTGTGTTTTGACGATAGCTTAGCGTTAGCACGTCACTACATAGTGCCGTGTTGGCTGTTCTCTTCCGTGTCTATGACTGAATGGTGCATAATCAACTGTTGTCTCTATCACCGTTAACTTTCTTACAGTGAACATAGTACGACCAGTAGTGTTGGACCTCCATTATGTGTTTGTAAGACCGTAAATAACGTGTTCGTTGACGATAGCTTCGTAGCGTTAGCACGTCACTAGATAGCGCCGTGTTGGATGTCTCTTCCGTGTCTACGACTGAACGGTGCATAATCAACTGTTGTCTCTATCACCATTAACTTTCTTCCAGTGAACTTAGTAAGCCTAGTAGCGCTGGATCTCCGTTAATCGTTACTACTGTAGTGTTTATGTCACGTTAGGTGCTGCTAATACGGCGCGAGCTAACGGAGATAGCTGACTACAGCTATGAACGGTGGTAATCAACTGTTGTCCCTATCAACGTTAACTTTCTTTCAGTGAACTCATACTGACTGTATTAATGTATTTTACAGAGTGGATTCAGAGCTGTGAGGGTCCAGAGGACAACATGCAGCATCACTGCAGCAGTCTCCCTGTCCGGCTGCCTGCCAACACATCACCTAGCAGGCCGCAAAGCCAGCCACACCTCATCATCCCCACCATATATTAATAAATTTGGTTTTAGACATTACATGTGTCTACCATTTTATTCATATATTCCACTGCTTTTGTGAACCTAAGACCTTTGGTAAACCAATTTCCATCACCAAAACCGATATACCACCTGAGTAAAGTTATGTTTTCACAACAAATATGAAACATTTCAATTTTTCAGCTTTAGTCATATTTTCTCTTTACACTTGTTCCTTGGGATAATGGTGCCTCATTATATAGATAGCTGAGATTGTTCTGTAATTTTTGATATACAACACATGCGAGTATGTATCATATGCTAGTGACTTTAAAAAGGGGAATTTAAAAAGTATGTGAAATCGAGAAAAATTTAGAAATTGACCCCCAGACCCCAGAGTGTTAACAAACATACAACATTAGCAGGCTATTTGTGCGGCTATTGCATTAACAGGGTTCATACACACTTTGACCAATGGATTTCCATGACTTTTCACCAAATGTCTCAAATTTGAACAAGTGAGACAATGTAGTATTTAAACTAACAATGAGAATTCAAAGCATACAGTAAACCATAAATGACAAATGAATGAGACAATAGTTTGATTAAAAGAATAAATATTCATATAGATGCCTGTATGTATGCCTGCTTATATTTTAAGCGTCTTTCTTTTAAAAGCATATTATTTCAAACTCAGCGTAAATGAACGTCATGAACACATGAATACAACACATTTCCATGACTTTTCCAAAACCTTTGGGATTTTATTTTTTTCAAGGACTTTTCCAGACGTGGAAATAACCATTTTAAAATTCCATGACTTTTCCAGGTTTTTCATGACCGTATGAACCCTGATTAACTCGACTGACTGACTCGGCTTTCCTCTCACCGGTCGTTCCCACAACAGATCAGTACAATAATCACCCGCCACACATTACAAATGCGATTGGACCGAGCCACTCGGGCTGTGCCAGATGTCATTTATTACATTGGAAGCTTCTATTGAGCTCTTTGAATGGGAGGGAGGGAGGGAGGGGGAGAAGGTGCATGGTCACTATTGCACAGTTTTTGTAAGATTGAGTGTAAATTGTGTCTTTTTTCACTTTGCTTTTTCTGGCAGAATAGTGCCGGCAGGGCCATGGGGGATGCGGCATCTTTCTTCAAAGTTTCAGCGTCTGCACAAAAAAGTCGTAAGGCTCTGAAAAAGATGACGATCAGAAGAAATTCGATATGGACACTTAGCTTAGGTATCGATGATAAAGCTTGAATGGCAACGTTATGAATAAAGCTTCAAACTTTGATATAGTATGGTACTTAATACAGCAGCGTATTCCAGCAGGAAACAGTTCATGAATGTATGGAAAGAAAGGCAGTGGGTGTTAAAATGACACACCAAGGTTGACTAGTTGTCACTGTGCCTTTTTGGAGTTTTTTTATTAAAAATAAATTTCTCGAAAGGTAGATCTCGTTAATTGTAGTAGTAGTTTTGCCGAGCATCAATGCCGTTCCTAAGCAACACTGGCTCCACACTCGAAGACGTCTTCTTTACAAGTTCTGGGACTGTAATGGAAAAAGCAACATAAAGTAAAAGTTGTTTTAGTTTGGGGTTCCTGTATTGAAATATTAAAGAAACGTCATGCTCCACCAGAATTCAAAGAAAATCTACTTTTCTTCCACAGCACCAGAATTCTGCAGGGCCAAGTTTTCCTGGAAAAAAACTACAAAACAAACATTTAAGATAAAAGCACACATTATTTGCCAAGTAAAAAACAATAACTTGTTGGAGTAACTTGTAAAGGTATTGTAGGAAGCCTTGGAAGTATTATCTTTATCAATAAATATTTAGTTATCATAATCAAATCATATAAAATTCATCCATCATACACGTATTTGAAAAAAAAAGTGCATAAAGCAAAAGAATCATGTTTGATTTGACTTTGCAAAGTCAAATCAAACACATATCTTGTAGTTCATGCCATGTAGTTTTAGCCATGTGTGGAGCTATTCAAATGGGGGATGGTACAGTCAGGGCCATAAATATTTGGACACTGACATATTTTTCATTATTTTGACTCTGTACACCACAACAATGGAGTTGAAATGAAAAGATGTGCTTTAAGTGCAGACTTTCAGCTTTAATTTGAGGGTATTTACATCCAAATCAGGTGAACGGTGTAGGAACTACAACACATTTATAAGTGGCCACCCCATTTTTAAAGGGACCAAAAGTAATTGGACACATTAATATAATCATAAATCTAATTGTCACTTTTAATACTTTGCTGAAAATCCTTTGCAGTCAATGACAGCCTGAAGTCTGGATTCCATAGACATCACCAGATGCTGGGTTTCGTCCCTGGGGTGATGCTCTGCCAGGCCTCTACTGCAACCGTCTTCAGTTCCTGCTGGTTCTTGGGGCATTTTCCCTTCAGTTTTGTCTTCAGCAAGTGAAATGCATGCTCAATTTGATTCAGGTCAGGTGATTGACTTGGCCATTGCAGAACATTCCACTTCTTTGCCTTAAAAAACTCCTTGGTTACTTTCGCAGTATGCTTTGGGTCATTGTCCATCTGCACTGTGAAGCGCCGTCCAATGAGTTCTGAAGCATTTGGCTGAATATGAGCAGATAATATTGCCCGAAACACTTCCGAATTCATCCTGCTGCTTTTGTCAGCAGTCACATCATCAATAAATACAAGGGAACCAGTTCCATTGGCAGCCACACATGCCCACGCCACAACACTACCTCCACCATGCTTCACTGATGAGGTGGTTTGCTTTGGATCATGAGCAGTTCCTTTCCTTCTCCATACTCTTCTCTTCCCATCATTCTGGTACAAGTTTATCTTTGTCTCATCTGTCCATAGGATGTTCTTCCAGAACTGTACAGGCTCTTTTAGATGTTTTTTGGCAAACTCTAATCTGGTCTTCCTGTTTTTGTTTTCTCACCAATGGTTTACATCTTGTGGTGAACCCTCTGTATTTACTCTGGTGAAGTCTTCTCTTGATGGTGGACTTTGACACAGATACACCTACCTCCTGGAGAGTGTTCTTGATCTGGCCAACTGTTGTGAAGGGGTTTTTCTTCACCAGGGAAATGATTCTTCTGTCATCCACCACAGTTGTCTTCCGTGGTCTTCTGGGTCTTCTGGTGTTGCTGAGCTCACCAGTGTGTTATTTCTTCTTAAGAATGTACCAAACAGTTGATTTGGCCACACCTAATGTGTTTGCTATCTCTCTGATGGTTTTGTTTAGATTTTTCATCCTAATGATGGCTTGCTTCACTGATAGTGACAGCTCTTTGGACTTCATATTGAGAGTTGACCGCAACAGATTCCAAACACAAATACCACACCTGAAATTAACTCTATACCTTTTATCTACTCCTTGTAAATGAAATAACGAGGGAATTACACACACCTGACCTTGGAACAGCTGAGCAGCCAATTGTCCAATTACTTTTGGTCCCTTAAAAAGAGGGTGGCCACATTTGAATTTGTTGTAGTTCCTACACCGTTCACCTGATTTTGATGTAAATTCCCTCAAATTAAAGCTGAAAGTCTGCACTTAAAGCACATTTCAACTCCATTGTTGTGGTGTACAGAGCCAAAATAATGAAAAATGTGTCAATGTCCAAATATTTATGGACCTGACTGTATATTTTAATGCTTGGATCGTTGAATCACATGTTTTCTGATTTAGACATTCTACAAAGAACTGACTGGGTTGTCTTATTTCACCGTTTGTGGGTTGGTAGGCACTGCAGATACCCAAATGTAGTCTTTCAAGATATTCCATTCCATTATCCGAACCGCTTATCCTTTTTAGGGTCTTTCAAGGTATGTCACTATCAAAATAATAAATAAAACATATTATATTTGGCACTTGTTGACTTGTAGACATCAGATACATTGGGGGACACAACCCTTCTTGTGGTCTCCTCCCAAGTCGGTGCTAGCCAGAAAGCAATCTCACAAGGCACCTGAACCGCCTCAGCCAGCCTTGGTCCGTGGTGGAGAAGAAGCTCAGCGATTCAGGAGGTCTTTGGGGTTGAGCTGCTGCGTTCTCTCTCCACAGGTGCAGGTTAGAACAAAGACTGACCGCTAAATTGAGAGCAGAGCGAATTTTACGTTAATAAACAATTATTTTCCCCCGTCATTTTCCTTTTTCTCTCCATGCGGACCGTTAACCTGCATTCCACTGAAGCTTGCTCAAAATTGACTTCTACAAATGGGAACCAGAGCGCTCGAGATGGCAACATGTTGACCCGTTGACCGACTCTTAACATGTGAATGACGAATCTGTCGACATAGATTAAAACACACATAATTGAAATGATGACAAGTAGTTAGTTTGGTCCAAGTTTGACAGTTTTAGGTTACACGGTGAACAATAGCAAAATCTGTGAAAATGGGTAGAAGTTGAGGTACGAATTGTTAAATTCCCATAAGGCCAAAGAGCTCACTGTCATGTAATCAAACCATTTTGATAAATTGATGAATCTCTTATATGTGTTGACTTTCAGCAAAGTAGAACACATCATTGTTGGATTATTACAGGTCTCATGAAACATCACCTTTTTACTAATTTTCACAGAACAAAATCAGTTTTCATTGTTCTCAGACTGTCTCACTAGGCTCACTTCTGTAATTCAGATGCTCAGCTGTGAACACACTGTTTAAATCCCATAACTTGTACTTGACAGCCATTCAGTTCACCAAGGCTGCCACAAAACAGCTGCTTCATAACATTTAGTTCAAGGACCTACAAACCAGTAGCAACACGGCGGTCGAGCTGAGAGTTTGCGGGACCCTTTTTATCGACAGTAACCAATAACTTTTCACAATGTGTATGTATGCCCTCAGCTTGCTGCAGTTTAATAAAGCCATCTGTCCTGCAATTATTTCTCGACTCATATTGATCGCGTGGCAAATACGCTAGTTTTGCCCACTCACTCGCACGCACGGACACTCATTGAGCGACTGAGGAAGCGATCATTTGTGGCCTTGGATCAATGTTATATATTGCAGAGACTACCAACACTTAATATCAAGCCAAAAAGCTTGAGCAAGAATATAGAACACTAACATAGTGAAATAGAAACTAAACAAAGAGGAGGTTGCAAACTGTGATGACTTGACGTAAAACGTGAAATATGAACAACAACAGTGTGCAACCAAAATAATTCTTCACATCCCTGACAACTGATCTGACAACGGTCAATAACTTGGTGATGTGTTTGCAGTGTATAATCACATTCAGGCAGTTTAAATGACACACTTCCCAAAGTTACTCACCAAAAAAGACCAAAATGTTGTCCTTTCAGCCAATGGGCTCTCTAAAACCTGCTGTTTTCAACCTTTTGTGCAGTAAAGGAAGCATTTGTTCGTAACATCTCTGATCTCACAAGTGGATGGGTTTGAAGGTGAGAGAGGGCGACAGCGAGACACTGATTTAACTCACTGCACACTGGAGGTCATTTTCAGTCGATTTTCTCGATTTGACATAATTTTCTTAGATTCACCTTTTAAGGCACTTGCATATAAGATATATACCCATGTTTTACATCAAAAATGTAAGAACAATCTCAGCTATCTATATAATGAGGCACCATTGTCATAAGGCAAAAGTGTAAAGAAAAAAACTTTATAATATGACACTAAAGCTGAAAAATGGAATCTCGATTTTTGGAAATTCTTCATATCGCTTGAAAAAACCTAACTTTACTCAGGTGGTGACTGTTTAGGTGATGGCAATTGGTTTACCAAAGGTTTTAGGTTCACAAAAGCAGTGAAATATATGAATAAAATGTTAGATACATGTAAATAAATGTCTAAAACTAAAGTTTTTATTATCGTTTTTTGAGTAGAAATATGGTCTTTCACAGCTTTCACCAAAATGATAAAAATGGGACTGAGAAATGACTTCATAGTGCAGATAAAGCTTCATGGAGTGTGTGCAAATGAAAAATGACCATCACAACAATTTTTTTTTTTTTTAAATAAAAATATGTATTATAAAAAAAGAAAGAAAATATGTACAGAATATATATTCAGAAATATAAAACAGAACAAAGACTAGACCATTTACAATATACAAGTATATATGCTTCAATGGCATATCCTCATGCCATGGCATGCCAGTCATGGAAACAGTTTCTGTTCAGCTGCAGGCAGAGGGGAACATTACACGCCTTGCACTTCCACGCCGTGTCTTTTCTCACTTTCTTCATGCTGCAAAGCTCGCAAACCCTGCGACCCACCGTGGACTTAGTTGGAAGAACAGTTTGAAGAGTTCAATGGGTGTTGCTGTGGCACTGACATGTGGACCTGGTGTCCGGGCTGGAACTTGATGACGGGGGGAGCAGTGTCCGGGTCTTCATCCCTCCTCCAGGACAGCGTAGGTGCAGGTGGTGCACGCGCTGCTGTCTTTCTTGATCTGGCCTGAGGTGAAAGCAGTCGCCGGGCAGCACGCGCCCTGTTTGCTGGAGATGGTGTTTTTAGTCGTCGGTCAACGCGCTGCCTCTTTGCTGGTCGTGATAGTCGCCGTCCAACACGCTGCCTCTTTGCTGGCCAGGCTGGTCGGGGCGGCTGGTGCTCCTCTCTGTAAAATAAATGAAGACTAGTCAGTTGAAAGAAAGATGACGTAACGATTGAGCAGAATGCTCCGCATTGGTCGTGTAAATATTATTCAGATCATGACTGTGGTAGTAATTTTAGCATAGTGCTCCGCATTGGATGTATAAATATTAGTGGTAGTAACGTGAAGCAGAGTGTTGTACAAAGCAGACTGTGTATAAACATTACTCAGATCATGACGTAGTAACGTGAGAAGCAGTGTGCACCGCGTGGCTGGCTCTCGTGCTCTCCTGCAGTGTACACATTACTAGTTTGTACACATTACTAGTTTGCACCATGCAGCCTTACAGACACGTAACAAAGTTTAGTAACTACACTTACCCATCTTCCTCAGAAGAACTAAAGCCTTCGAGCTCTGACGACGACGCGTCGTCCTCCTCCTCGCTGGTCTCCAGAATCATGCGTTTTGCTTCCTCCGTGTTGAATCTCTTTGTCGTCATGATGTTGATTGTAAAATGTAGCGTGTGTACATGCTGTACAAGTGGGTTGTCCTTTTGAGATTTTCCTGAGTGTACATTGGTTGTTTAGTTCACGAAATGGCGACGGACATATGACTCAACTAATCACAGAGAAGGATTTTTTTTTTTTTTTTTTCAGCGTCAGATGACACACTGCTGCCCTTTCGCTTGCTTGATGATGTTAAAATTATGCTGGGCTCTGCCTGGGCAGGCACCCGGAAGCAGGAAGCCGTCTCTTTCCGCCAGACGTAAAATTATATTTTTACGATGTATTATCAGGGTGCTGTGAATATTTTAGAAACTTAGAGAAACGTTTCAAGTGTCACCACGCGAAACCGCGGGCTCAGTGGACGAAGGGTTAAAGGGGAAAGTCACTGACTGGTTGAAAGTGAAAGAACTGCAATCAAACAAAAGATGTTTGAATTACATCCTTCCTTGATTGCTGGGCGTGCGAGTGCGCCCGGGCAGAGGACAGGTGTGGGTGGAGGACCGAATAGATTCGTGAGAGACTACTGGGGATAAAAGCCTGACGTGAATTGGGGCCATTGTTGACGAGTCATCTTATCTGCCAGACACCGAGCTCACAGCAAACCACTGACTGTCTGCAATCGACCGCCTTTGATTTACATCCGGGCCGCACAACACAACTGAACAGGCTGCAGATAGATGGGATATCGCACACGTTAACGGCCGGAATTCACGTCTTTTTTATTTTGCTGCAACACGCAGGTGCTTTTTGAAAACGAGTACATCTTGGATAACGTATCAGTGCCGCTGAGAGAGAGAGCGAGAATCAAAATGAAGTGATGATTCAGACCGAGGCTTGCAGGAAGTGTCAGTAAAGCAAGCTGAGATTGAATAAATACTTGTCTCTTCAGTGAAATGTAAATCGCATAAGCGCTGTGGCAACATTCTGAGGTGAACTGTAAATAGATCAAATTTATTGTCCTGGCTGAGCCGCAGCTTTCAGCCACAATTTTATTATTTATTATAGTGATTCTACTGCAACTATATTACATTTTATTGTATTCTTAGAAACAAAGATAAGCCGACTGGTTGATAACATATGAGCTAGATGTATGTATCATTATTGTACTTGCATCTATTCACATTTATGAACTACAAAGACACGTTATAAAGCGATCAGACGTGTTTTACAGCTGCTGTGAATGAGAACTTTGTATTTGATCCAAAAAATCAAAAGGCGGAACCCACGCTTGCCCAGTGGGAGCAGATTGCTGCCAAATTATTTCACACTTTATAATCAAGCATCTGTGGGTCTAAGTCATTAATGTGTGCAAATAATACAATTAAAAAGCCCCAAAAATGTTAAACTAGACCATCGTCTGACAGGCAGATAACACGACGTGTCTGAGCCCAATCCCAAACTCAGATGGAGACCACTTACTCTGCAATCTATCCCATTCTCCTGCACAGGTTTACTCACAGTGGTTAATTTGTGGTGACATGAGAGAGAGAGCCATAGAACATAATTTCTCACCCACATAGACTAAATGACTATAATGGTAATATAGGAAGGTTTTGTGTTACTAAGGAACCATACACTACATAAACTAGTCACACGTGTAGACTTGACTATCGCCTTCAAATTGAACTGGATGTATAGGAATCCATTCTCCCTCTCTGTGTGCCTTTTTATATCTGGCTTCTCTCATCAGGATTCCTTTCATTCCTTCCTTAATTTAATTACTTCCTCTCTCTCACTTTTCCTTTTGTCCTCTCTTCCCTCTAGACTTCATACCCACGCAATGCTATTAACCTCTAATTGAGGCTGATTGAGGGGAGGAGACGCTCATAGTTTTTTTTAAATAGTCTACCATTTGAATATCATATCTTTGATTTGGAAATAGGCGGCTGCTTTAATTATCATCTTCCCCTAATCCTCTTCTCTCTGTGCTTTCTTGGTGTACAAAGGAACTTTACTGTTAACCCAATAAAACTACTCTTAGATATAGCAGAGGCTATTGCAGCATATACAGTCATCTCTTTAGGAGCCACCATTCTTGATTTGAACGAACAAGATTCATGGAAAAAACAGGTTTAATTAAAGCTGCGGGTCCTCGCTCGCCCCGGCACGTTCGGGGTTGGCGGCGGATCGCCGAGAGTGTTCGCCCACCGGTCTGACGTTCTTTTACCCTGGTGGAGCGCGCAACGCGGGAAATTGCCCTTTGCAAGCACTTTATGGGTTCCCGCATCCGCCCTGTGGCGATAGACGACACGCTGGACAACATGCATCATGTTTCTCTACGTGAAGAGTAGACCAGGTAATTTGAGTTGCATGTAAATCCGATGCTGTTTGGTAGATTTTGTTTGGCCAGTAGGTGGCACTATGACAATTTGAACATACACTGTGCATCATGTTTCTCTATGTGAAGTGTAGACCACATCATGTGAATTCCATGTAAATCGGATGGCGTTTGGCTGATTTGGTTTGGACAGTAGGTGGCGCTATGACAATTTGAACATACACTGTGCATCATGTTTCTCTACGTGAAAAGTAGACCAGGTAATTTGAATTGCATGTAAATCCGATGCTGTTTGGTCTATTTTGTTTGGCCAGTAGGTGGCGCTATGACAATTTGAACAATCACTGTGCATCATGTTTCTCTACATGATGGGTAGACCAGGTAATGTAAATTCCATGTAAATCCAATGCCGTTTGGCTGATTTAATTTTTACTCTAGGTGGCGCTATGACAATCTCAAAAAAATGTCATGTACATGTACTCAGGCCTGGACCAGTATCATACATGAGGAGTATTGGGAAGATTGCATCATGTATCTAGGAGTTACAATAGCCTTCTCTCACATAGCGATTAGCATAAATTATCTGTGTCTTTCGGTCCACGTCACGTCGAGGCCGTTGGCGGCGTTCGCGGAAAAAGCACACCCTATACTCACAAGAGTCTTGGGATAATCCTAGAACAGAAATTAAGTCGATTGCATAAAAATTGTAGGAGGAGTAGGCTTTGGCAGAAAGGAAAATATAGGCAAAAAATGACAAAACTAGCCCAAAAATCCCAAATTGCTGTAGGTCTGCATCCCTCTGATCCTTAATAAAAACAACAATATCGTCAGCAAATATTACTGTAGCGCCCCCTACTGTTTAAATCGCACGACTGATTTATTGCAAGTTAGGGGATGCAATGTGCACATATACAAAAAGTTTGATGTTGTTTTGTCCAAATAGTTTTAATGTTATGAGTGTTTAAAAACAAGACACGCCCGTAAGAGGTTAATTGGTCGATATCTCCTCAACACAATGAGTTATCAAAGAAATTTCAATTCAGCGTTGATGATCCAGCAACAAAGATGATGACCACCAAGTTTGGTATTGTAGTGTTTTTTAAGCTTAGTTTGTCACATTTAGACTTTGCACAGTGTAAAAAAGAAATTGTGTACATTACAATGCATGATATGATAATTAAGAGATATTATTATAAAGAATGTGTAATTGTATGCATATGAAGGTCACTGTTTTTATTAATGATTAATGTGTGAATGAATTTTAAAACAACGTTTGCATAGTGCATGTGGATGCCGGTGGACTGTTTTATTAGACGGAAGTGTAGTTCTCTTGTTCCCCTGAGGTGGCGGAGCTGAACATTGACTTTATGAAGCAGCAGACAACCCGGTCTGTAGAAGAAGACTAGCTCCGCCCCTGAAGCTGCAGGCCAGTGAACATGGAGTTTCTCTCTCTCTCTCTCTCTCTCTCTCTGAGTGGTTCTTTTGATTCATTTTTTTCCCCCCTTAGTTATATATATTAATTTAATGTGGTTTATTGGGTGGGTTTCACCGTAGTTTCGTTGTGTTTTGGGGTAGTTTGGGTTTTTCTTTGGGTGTTTCTGTTCTCCTGCCGGCGTCTCACGGTGAACGATTTGTTTGTACAGGTGTTGCCGTTAACGCAACCAGCAACTAAGATCGTCCTGTCCAATGTCCCTCCGTTCATCACCGACGAGTTCCTCAGCAGAGAGCTCTCCAGGCACGGGAAGGTGGTGTCCCCGATGAAGAAGATCTTGTCTGGGTGTAGGTCTCAGTTGCTGAAGCACGTAGTGTCTCACCGCAGGCACGTGTATATGATCCTTAACAACCGGCATGAGGAGCTCAACCTCCGCTTCCACGTTAAGGTAGATGATTATGAATACGTGATTTTTGCAACATCGTCGGCGATGAAATGTTTCGGTTGCGGTGAGGAGGGACACACCGTGAGGGCCTGTCCGAGGCGCGGGGACCCGGCTCCACCTGGCCCGGGTGGGGCGGGCGGCGCTGCGGCCGGTGCGTCCCCTGCTGGGGACACTGGCGCGGCGGCGGGCCGCCCAGACGCCGCGCCGCCCCACCCGGGCCAGGTGGAGCCGGGTCCCCGCGCCTCCGGCTGGGGACGCTTCCGCGGCGTCTGGGCGGCCCGCCGCCGCGTCTCCGGCTGGGGACGCTCCCGCGACGTCGTTCCTACAAAAAACGAAAGGCAAGAAGGCCTGGCGGATTCTTTTCCTGATTTAGGGTTATTCTACGCCTCAGACAGACACCACATGAGCCGTAGGGAGGAGTCCGGCCTTACTGACCAGGAGGGGTTCAGATTAAAGAAACTTGTGCCTAAAGTTAAGAAAGCAATGAACAAGGACAATGGCGAAAGCTCCAATGTGTGTCTTAATTAATTTATTGGTTTTTATTTTTGTTTTAAATCTCTTACTCGCAATGAATACTTTTAGAGTGGGGAGTTTGAACGTGAATGGAGCCAGAGATGTTAAGAAGAGAACATCTATCTATGAATTTAACAGGATGAAATGTATAGATGTTCTCTTCTTACAGGAAACGCATAGCGACAGCACCAACGAGGCCGACTGGAGGAGAGAGTGGGAAGGGGAAGTCCTCCTGAGTCACAACACAAACCTCAGTGCAGGAGTGGGCTTCCTCTTCTCCAGGTCTTTTACCCCGGTTTCACTGGAGGTCGAGCACATCATCGAGGGGAGGTTGTTTTTAATCAAAGCACGGTTCAACCTTTTTACGGCGTTTTTTATCAATGTGTAAACATTGTAAAACGCAGATCTGCGTCGCGAGTTTCAGAAGTGTTAACAGGGCAGTTGGATCGCGAGTGTGAGTAACAGATATGCTGGCGGTCTAGATGGGGGTCAAATGGGGGTGTAAACGCTGTGTCAACTATGGTTGCTAAACTATGATTGCACAATGATTGCATAAAGCATTCAATTTGCCAAACGTATCAGCAGATTGTTTTAGTTTGAAGTTACTCCTTTAAACTTGTTCATGTCGCCGGCCTCCACGTTCAGCAGCAGACCCCATTACATGATGTCACTCTCCCATATGGATATGGGAGAGTTTTGTAATGAACTACATAACTGCGTATAGTGTGTGCATGGTGTTTAGTTAGTTTAGTTTAGTTTATTTACTGGATCCCCATTAGCTGACGCCTTAGCGGCCGCTAATCTTCCTGGGGTCCACAGAAAGGACAAAATACATACAAAAATGTGCAAAACATAACGTGAAACAAACAGTTAAAAATAATACAAACAGAATAAAAATAGTACAGTCAGATACCTAGTGCAATTCAACCATAATTTATACAAGAATCAGATGACTAAAAAGCAAAGGAAAACGTCAAGTGACTAATGTCCTGAGGTGTGCCTTTAATTGTTTTTTGAATGACAGATTATTACCAGTGTGAGTTATATGAGGAGTTAGTGAATTCCAAGCAGTAATTGCACGAAAAATAACTGTTTGTTTGAGGAGGTTTGTTCTTGGGGTTGGAGGTATTAAGTGACCTGAGCTAGCGTTCCTTGTGACATGGGTATGTCTATTAAATGTATATTGTAATTGATTGAAGAAATATTCAGGTGTCTGATTAAATACGACCTACCTGAAAAACGTGAGGAGGCTATAGTGAAGTAGAGTTTCTACTGAGAACCATGACAGGCGAGAGTGCATATATGCTATATTAGTTCTAATTGAACACTGGAGTGCTAATCTGGCAGCTCGGTTCTGAACGATTTGTAGTTGGTTTATGTCCTTTTTAGCAGCTACTGACCATATGAATGGACAGTATAGCAGGTGACAAAAGACCAGGGAGTGCAACACCTGACAAACAATAGGGAGTGTTAAATAAGTAAAGCACTTTCTGGTCATAGCTATGCCCCTTCCCATTCTAGTGACAATGCAATCAATGTGCTCAGACCACGACAACTGTTCGTCCAACACTACACCCAGTAGTTTGGACTCCCTGACCTGTTCAATTGCTGAACCAGACATTGACAGGTGAAGCTGTGTGTCACCATTAAGTGTGTTCCTAGAGCCAAACACAATACATTTAGTTTTGGAAATGTTCAGGGCTAATTTGTTCAATTTCACCCAATCAGACACTTTCTCCAGATCCTGATTAAGAATGCTTGCAAGTTCTAGTTTGTTTGAAGCATGGCTGTACAGTGTTGTGTCATCCGCATACATTACCATGTTGGAATTATTAATTGATAAAGGGAGATCATTTGTAAAAATGGAAAAGAGTAAAGGGCCTAAGCAACTTCCTTGTGGAACTCCACAGCTAACGTGTCTACAGTCTGATAAACTACCATTATAAAAGACTCTTTGCGATCTCTCGGAAAGATAACTGACCATCTAAGAGTGCAGTAATGCTGAATCCATAACTTTCAAGTTTGGGAATCATAATTTTGTGGTCTATAACATCAAACGCAGCACTAAAGTCAAGCAAGACTGTGCCGACCATTTTCTTATTGTCCATCTGTATCAGCCAGTCATCAGTTAGCTGGGCAAGGGCAGTTGCTGTTGAATGAGTCGGTCTATATGCATGCTGGGAGCTAGTAATGAGGTTATTCACAATAAAATAATCCTGTATTTGTTTGAAAACAATTTTCTCCAACAATTTGCTCAAAATGGGGAGTATACTAATTGGACGACTATTTACACATGTGAAGGCTGATTTCTTGTCCTTTGGTATAGGAATCACCTTCGCCACTTTCCAGACCTTTTGGCATACACCGTACATTAAGCACTTGTATTAAGCACACATTAAGATGTGACATATTGGAATAAATACGTAAACAGAAGCAAATCGCAACAGTTTACCATCGAGATGATCTATACCAGCCATTTTATCAGTAGGCAGAGACAACAACATTAATGTATAACGTGGGGCACAGGGATAATGGCTACTGAATGAAATTGCCATTAAATTAAAGTAGTCCTCATTTTTGATTGGACCCCCTGGTACTTAATTGACACTGGATGTTCCCTGAACCACATTCTCTTACATCGCATATATGAAATGATGGCAGTTTCCTTTTTTTAAAGTGACCAAGCTCTCCCCAAACTTAGATTTACGAAAGGAATGGAAGATGGATCCCGTGCAGAATAAATTGTGCTGGCCTCTATCCTTTGCCAAAACATCCTGATGATTTTATAATGTTGCTGTGTTTATTATGGAATCTGATTTACAGCTGCTGTGTCTGCAGGCATTTTAAAAACCTGCTGATTTTAGTAATGAGTTCATCTGGTCTAACGGGTTCAAGCCTGCGAGCCAGACATACTTTGAAGTGAGAGAATAAACACATTTAATTTTGTTTTTTTCACTTGGATTGCAATTTCTCTTTTCTATAATGAAACAAATACAAAAAAAGAGAAAACATGGACTAAACTATGAGTTTCTTTAATGTTTGGGACTGGCTTAATATGGGGTTTTCTACTTCCATGTTTGATAGTGAAGAATAAAAGTTCAAATCCTGGGAGGTGGTGCGAGGAATAATGTCCGGAGTCCAAAAAGAGTTAAACTAATAATTATTTAATAAAAGAAAGATGACAGAACAGCTTATGCAAACCCGATCGGGGCCCCTCCTTCCTCAACGAACTCCAGACCGCAGGTCTTGTCCAGTCACGTGGGGATTTAAAAGGGCCGCTCTTCTTGCGCATGCGTTAGTTATAGTTCTCATTCACAGAGCTTAAGGCCACTCATTGGTTAGTTCTACGGCATGCGATTGGCTAAAGGTCCCACGGGGCGGAGTCTCTCTTGGCGCAGGGTTTGAAGTTGGCTCTATAACATTCCTGTTTTCCGGTACCTGAGGCCTGTCTCACGAAGCTGGATTAATATACCCGGGGTTTCCCTCAGTTATCCAGCTGCACTTAACCAGATGTCCGCGGTCTCGCTTATTGGTCTCACGAAGCCGGTTATCAACTCGTTAAGTGAACCCAGGAGTGTCTCATCTAGATCTGTGCTCGTGCACATAAAAGGGGCGGAGTTAACTCCGTTAGACCAATTGTGCACCATGGAGAAGCCGCCGAGAGCAACGTATTTTACAACGGAGGAGCAAACCATAATCTTAAGAATGTACGAACAATATAGAGAAAGAATACAAGCAAAAAGCAACACTGCTGCAGCAGCCAGAAGCCGCAAGGAATCGTGGCAAAAAAAATCGCCGACTCCGTCAATGCATAAATTACTGGGATTGTAATATTAAATCACTGTCTCAAATGTATGTGCCTATTTTGATTATCTTTTCGTTTTAACAATTTAACCTCATTTCAGTTGCAACCCCAGTGGAGCTAAAAGAACATGGGAGCAAGTTAAAACCAGATATAAGAACATAGTTCAAAGCGGTCAGTAAGTTTATTATAATATCTTCCAGGCTACATGTATGATGTGAACAATATTATACAATTATCCTTCTATTGTGAAAGTAACTTGAGTAACGTGTGGGTTGGGTTGGGGTTTCCCCCCACAGTGGATAGTGAGACCCTCAGGGTCACGCTGCTACCTAGACAAATGCCATCCGTGATAGAGGTAACAGTAAATTCAAACTGTCATACACTTACAGGCAATCTGTTGGTGCTGATCATGCATTAAAGAGGAAGAAATATTTTGCCACTTCTCATGTCGGCCACTGAGGAGGCAATAGATGAAGAGACGCTCTCTGCGGAGCGCTGCTCTTACTATCCGTGCGCCTTCCTCAACGGGATTCTGTAGAACTGGGCAGGCCATTTTTCCAAGACAATGATTGGCCAGTAGGCGGTCTTATAGACCCGCTGAGATCTTATCCGGGAACTTAACCTGCTCCGGAGCAGGTTAGGCGTTCAGCATAAGTTACTGGGGCAATGTACCCCGATAAGAAGTGAACCAGCTTCGTGAGACGGAAAACCCAGGGTTAATCCAGAAGTTACCTCGCTAAAACGAAATCCAGCTTCGTGAGACAGGCCTCTGAAGTCCTCACTCCGCCCTCTTGTGTTTACTAACAACATATTTTACCTAAGGAATTGTTATTCAGTTCTATCTGTTACAGCTGATGAGAATCTTACTACAGTTTACAGTCATCCTCCCACAGACCCTCTTCACCTCTGCTGGTTGAAATGCAAATCGAATCCCCCCACTGTGCCTGATAAGAACAGTAGGGAGATCCCCAGACCACAGGTGGTCCAGTCCCCTTTGTTCTTAAAACCAAATGCTCCCTTGTAAAACCCCCAACCACGGCCTGTGTGTAAATGACCTCTGCACTCTCAGTACAGTGTGACCCTCAGCAATACTACAATCATTCATCTTGTTTCAAATCTATTTTAAAATCCTTTCACATCTGAATCATAATACAGTGATAAAAAACAGTGACCCTCATATTCATACAATTACACATTCTTCATAATATCCCTTATTAATTATCATATCTCATGCATTGTAATGTACACAAACAATTCTTTTCTTACATGTGCAAGTTTAAATTTGACTAACTAAACTCTAAAAACCTTACAATAGCTGTTGTCATCCAAAATCTTTCCTAGAAATGTTCTTATGTGCATTTATAGGGCAACACTTATGAGCTCAATAAAGTGTGAATAAGTGGAAGATTTATTTTAATGCACAAATAGATGGAAAGATTAATAAATAATCGAAACCACCAATGGGAACCTCATAGTGGCGCTAGAGGAAAAAGTTGGGGGATTACCAAAGTCACCAGAATTGATCCTCTGGACAATATCAATATTTGTGCGAAATGCCATGCAATGCCATGTCGCAAATGTTGAGATATTTCATTGGAGAAGATACAACTTGGACAACTATTGACATCCCTCGAGCCATGTTGCTAGCAAAATGAGGTTCAATCAAATAACTTTGCTGAAGGTTTAAAATTGAAAGTTAGTCATCAGAGTTCAATGGAAATTGTCACGACCGAGTGTGGTGAGAGTGTGGCCCCACCACACTCGGCGCAGAGGAGACGACAGGCGTCCAGGTAAGGCAAAATCAAAACGTACTTTACTTAACAAAGTCACAAAACACTAGAAAACGTACAGATAGACAGCAATGAAACATGTAGGTATACAACAAAGACAATAGGAGACAATCCTGCCACTGACAAGGGGAAAACACAGACTAAATACACAGGGAAGACAGGCAACAAGGCACAGGTGGAAACAATGAGGGCGGGGCTTTACAATCACACAGGGGGAAGGCACACAAGGAGGGAGGAGTCTGGAACGAGAACAGGTGAAGGGAATAAACAATCAGGAAACACTGGGAAGACACACATGCTGCAGTCGAATAGTCAAAAAATTACCTCCTAACATCTAACCCTAAGCACTTATTCTGGGGTCAAGGAAAGATGGGAAGGAGAATTCATGAGGAGTTAGGAAAAAGACAACCGCGGCGTTTAGCAAATCTGACTCCACTTTCACTAACGACGTAGTTATGATGCGATGGCAGGCGCATGTTAGTGACGTCGGTCAGTCTGCAGCGGTGAAACTACAATGCTGTAGTCCATCTCGGATCACAATAAAGCTTATCTTAAATACTTTGTCCGTCAGCAGACGACATAAACAACCCGGTTCATAGTATTACTTTATTAACATACAACCCGGTTCATAGTATTACTTTATTAACGAGGTTGGAATAGAAATAGAAGAAGGAATATAAAAGTGAAACCACGGTATTTTTCAGAGTACAAAGTTACTAAACTGCCTCTTTGTTCAGTTTCAAACATGCTGAATTAAATATGTTATCCCACTAACAATGTCTCATATCCCTGTATGTTGTTATGATGTTGTTAAGTTCTTGAAACTCTGGGAGTTGGCGCGGGAATAAGGACCGGGGTCCGATGACGTTATAATAAAGAATATTTAATAAAAAGAGTGAAATGACAGAACAGGTTATGCATTCGATCGATCGAGCTATTTTCTAATCCACCCGTGCGCTTCTCGCCTGAAGTTCCTCCTTCGTCGGTGGTGGCCAGAAAAGAGGCCGTTCTCCCAGGTACAGTCAATTTTATATCCTCCATGGAGCTCGAGCCCTCCTTCTTCGTCGGTCTTCCTCGGTGGGTTCTTGAAATCAGTTCTCCAGCTCCGCCCCTCAGGCGAACAAGAGAACTACAATTCCTTTACATGCAGTATCTAGTATCTAACATTCCATTCATACATTAATCATTAATAAAATCAGTGACCTACATATGCATGCCATTACAAATCCTTCATAATAATATCCCTTATTAATTATCATATTCCATGCATTGTAATGTACACCCAAACAACTTCTCATTTTACATTGTACCAAGTCCAGAAATGACGAACTTGGTTCTAAAAACCCTACAATCCCTCTCTTTATACTATTCCATAGTATAAACAACAGTAATTCTGTATTCACCATCCACAGTGCATGCATCTTAATCCTATGGAAGAAAAAACTTCTCCCCCCCCCTCTAAACTGTATATATCAGTGTGGTTCTATTCATCACCCAGGTACAAAATCTTAAAATCAGGAACAGTTATGTGCATTGTATGTCTGTCTACGTGTGTGTGCGACTCTAATGTTCTTGGGGGTGCTGGATGAGTGTCTCCCCGTGCACATTCTAAAAACTCTGATGCCGGCCCTCTAAGCTTCTCCATGGTCTGCTTCGATCCCAGTACCTTGGGGAAAAGATCAACACAACAGGTTCAAAAAATTGCATCATGGTCACTTAATCCTGTACCTCAGTGTGTTGTTTTATTGCTAAAGTTGTATGATACTTCTCCATACTACCTGCACCCAGCGGGTCGCAGCTCACTGATGTGAAGTCTGGGGTCTCTGGTCTGATGGTGAAGCCTCTCGTGATGACAGAAGCATGGTGGAGGTCGGTAATGATGTGACAAGTGTCGCTGTGGAAGAAAGCTTAGAAGCACAGAGAGGTCTCCGAGCTGGTCTCTGCTGCTCAGGAACTCTGGCTCAGGGGATCACATGTTAATACAGTCCTTCATTAATCGCTCAGTTTCTTTCTCATTTAATTTCTCCTTTCTTAATACTTTCTCTCCCCAATCTTCGCATCTACGCCACCACTAACCCTTCCTTCAACTTCCACAATCCATCTTCAACTTCCTTTTTCCATAATCTTCACCATGTCATAATACTCTGGGGGTGGGGGTGAGTGTAGCAAAACATCACCCACGCTCTGCTCTGCCACCTCGACTTCCGCTTCCACTTCGGGAGCCATCAGCGGCATCATCAGCCGCTGGTCCTCCCTGGTTAGAGCAGTAGAAATCAATCGGGTTATCAGAGTTCTTAGACATGGGACACAGCAACATCCACAGAGTACTAAAATTGCTATCATAATACTCACTGTAGTAATAACTGAAAGGAATAATTGTTCATACTTACCGAACCATCTTTCTATGAAGTTTGTGAACTCGTTGTCCACTCCTGAGTTCTCCGCCAATTCGTTGCTAAGTGAGCTAAGCCCTGCTAAGGCCCTGGACACTGAACCATCGGGGGCAGTGTTGTTAGGAATAAACGCGCAACACATTAACCCAAACATTTTACACACCCCACCCTTCTCAGCGAGCAACATGTCCAAAGCCATTCTATTTTGAAAGGTCATAAGAGACGTTTTCTCTAATTGTTCCAGTATCCCCTTGATTGCGTCCCTGCTGTAATTAACAAGTCTCTGCTGGTTATAATAAATGTAATTTATCCAATCTATGTTTTTATTCACTGTAACTAAGCAGATTTAAAGAATCTCCTTCTAATGGGATTATCGTTACTGGCATAATTAGTCTAACTAACGCACAGGTTCCTGTCCAATTCCTTGGGAGATAATCTCTGAGCACCTTACCACCACAGTACCACCAAACATCCGCTCTGGCCATCATATGGTCACCTACCATACCACTGCTGATGCTCTTCTCCTCTGCGGTAACATTAATGATAGTGTGGCAGCGTCTCAGGTTTCCCCACACGGACTGAACCTCGCGAACTGTGAAGGCAAGTGTAGTTGCCTTTGTAGTATGTAAACACTGGAGGGTGCACTGGGGGAACTGCTGGAAACAACAAGGCAAACATGTTACAATTTCATCTTTCTTATTCATTCTAATGAACCAAATATTTACATCACATTCCAAACCATAAAAATCTCTACAAGTGTTTCTCTAATTTATCAGTGGTACCATTTGTCAATGATATCACTTGGTTTTGGCGTGGCCTTTCTGGAGGGCGTGTGAAGCCTTTGCAACGACTTCAAACGGCCCTACTCCAGCGTCCACTCTAATCCAGATCATTTGTTGACCCGTGTGTTTATGCTAACATGTGTCATGTCAGGTGGTGCACAATATTAAACAATATGAACTCAGCGCAAGAGAGCTCATCATATTTACAATTAATATTTACAATATCAAACCTCTTCCTGTCCAACACTCAACCTTACCAGTCACCTGGTTTCACTGATGACACCTTCTCATCAGCTGGTGTCTGGTTGGCTCCTGTAAGACAAAAAACTCAAACGCGATTGGTTAATCTTTCAGAAAAACCTCCTCAGAGTTTGATCCCGCTCGATATTTTAGCTAATTCAGACTTCATCATCTGATTAGCTCTCTCGACTACCCTGGAATGTTGTGTCATAGTCTGCTCCGTGAGAATGTGTAATGTCTAAATATGTCCCTCTCTTGTACGTGTTTGAATGCAAAATGTGTGCCGTTGTCAGACCCGATCCTTCTTGACAGCCTGTGTCTCAGTATCAGCCACTTGACGACTGACTGGGTCTTCTTTCTTACAGGGAATAACTAACAGTGTTAATCACCGTTTGAATATGTCACGATTTTAACTTAAATTTTGAAAAAAAATAGTGGCGGTTCTTGATTGCATTCAGGTCTCCTTTCACCCTCTCTTTTCTGAAACAATACTGTGGATCTTATCCCATTTGATTCAGAAACCATCCCGATGGAAGGGCTTGGTTGATGGGTGGAGAGCTTTGATCTCATCGCTCCCAGGATCTGGCTGTCAGAAGATGGGCATTTGGGATGTTTACGTGCCCCCCTCTTCTTCCTCCTGTCTGTGCGCCTCTAGGTGGGCCTCCTCTCCCTCTCTGTGCAGGTCGGCTCCAGCAATCTTTCTTCCAATGTCCACTTTTCCCACAGTAAAAGCAGCCTTCATCATTCTTTTTCTTCTGCCAACGAGGTTGGTCGTCACGTTCCTTCAGAGCATCGGCCACTGCTTCATCAACCTGGATAGCTAGGTCATTCATAGCAGCCATCTGTTTCTGCTTCTTTGCAGCCGCTGTCTCATTCTCTGCTATTTGCATTTTCAGCAGTCGCCTTGACATCTTCTGGTCGCCTTCACTCTCTTCTTTCTCATCCTTATTATACTGATTGATGTGGTGGGTGATATGTTCTCCCCACGTCTCCAACGAGGCAGTCCTAATGCCCACTGTACGTCTCATATTCTGTTCTAATGAGGGCGGGAGACCTTGGACAACTGCATTCATCCATAGTCTCAGGCAAATCTCGTCTTTATCGTGTCTTGAGCCCGTCGCTAGTTCCCATTCTTCAGCAGTTCGCCTCAGATACATCATCGCTTCTTCTCCTGGTTTCAGCTTAATGCTGTCCAGACTAGCCAGGTTGGGGATATAGGGCCAGTGTGCTCTGATTTCATCAAACAGTGCAGTACCGATTGTGTCTATTTCTCGGCTATCTGTTAAGTTTTGGCAGCCCGCCTTTCTCTCCAGGTCCTGCAACTCCCCCAGGCTGGAGCACTGCACCAGAATGGCTCTCATGTCTCCCACTGCTAAGGGGGTCCCAATGGTGGCTGCATTCAATGCTTTGATCCAGGGGGTTCCTCCTTTCGTCAGGGGAGGCAGCTGGTCAATGATATACTTAACATCTCTGGGGCTATATGGTTTGCACTGTTTCCCACCATTGCTCAAGGTCAGGATTGGGGCCTGTGTGTGGAGATGTTGATTTTCTTCCTCTCTCACAACATACTGCTCTTCTTGGTAGTCCCTCCTCTCCTTGCGTCTCGGAACTTTCCCTGTAGTCTGCTGCTCTTGGGAGTGGTCTGCACTTTGATTTACAATTAATTCTGCTGGCATGGATATTTTGCCAGGGAAATCAAAGCTTAGGGGCTGTTGTTGAGGTGGAGGGGAGTTTAGTAATCTGGTTCCTGCTTCCCATGGTGTGATGCTCGGTTGTGCAGACAGGTTTGAAGTGGGGTTTGGAGAAGTGTTTTGACAAAGGTTTTCAGAATGTGCCGGGAATGGGCCTAATAAGGAGCTTGTAGAACAGACCAGGGCTGCTCTTTCGATAGGGGCGCCTATAGAATGGCTCGGAGCTGGATTCGCAGGTGGCCTTCTATCTGCGATGTTTTTCTCTGCTACCTCTACTTTGAGTAGTTCTATTGTTTTGGAGAGGGTCTCTACTTGCGCTGTGAGGATGCCCACAGCACGGTTAGTCCGTGCGACATGGTCGTCTAGCATGTGTGCCACATCTAGTACTTGTTCCTGTATCTGGGGTCTATAGGGCGGGGGTAATTCAATGCCGGCATAGATGGAAGGGGTGGGACCAGTGACCGATGGTGGTGTAGAGGCTGCCTCCGCTGCCCGTGGTTGTTTTACATTCGGGGCTGTCACTCCTTCCAGCAGGGCCTCTCTGCTCCTGTAGCCGTTGCGCAGTTCCACTAGCGCCATGCCATGGAGCAGTAATCGTGCATCTACGATGGCTTTATTGGATTCAGCCACGGCTGTAGAGGAGAACGCATGCCATCCCCTCCCTTTCTGCTTGTTTTTAGCTGTACTATTTCTCAGTTCGAGTACTTTTATCAGTGCCCTCCTCTCCTCCTTGGTGGGCGCCTCCAGGCTTGTTACATCAAGTAAACCCTCAGCATGCCATTGTTGGATGTGTTTTCTCAATCTCCTTTCTGCTTTTCCCTGCAATTCGTCGATCGTCATTCTCAGGGCTTCATCGCAGGCTTCATTAACCCACGCTGGGGTGTTCATTGAACTAGACATCTTGGAAGGATCAGGTGCTGACGCTGGTTTATATAAGGAAATGTAAATGTAGAAATAAAATAACAAACACTATGTGTCTAACGTGCAAATGTGGTGTAGTTGGAAGAATACAATTGGTTAAAAAATGTTTCACACTGCCAGCGCTGGTACAACCTGGACAAAAACACAATATCACACTGCGATTGAACAACAAGGCATGCCAGTATGATGTTTATAAAACTAAAATTTTCAAAAATGAAAGATTATTAAATTGCCAAAATGTTTATTAATATACAACTATAGGTAATATCCTCAATTATCTCTATGTGTGGGTGTTTTAAGCCATTAGCCTCTATGCTGTTTAAAGTATGTGTCTGCTGTGTGTGTGTAAACAGTCCAGGTGTCAGTGGGGAAATACCCCTCCAGCCTCTAGAGGCGCTATTATATTTAAGATATTTCCTGTTTACTTAACATGTGGTCCCACGTTTGTCTTCCCCCCTTTATTCCACTTTTCCACTCGCTTTTCAATTCAGTCTATCACATTCACAACTTGACTCCTCTGTGTATGTTCTCCTCTAATTAGTTATACTCTCGTTGTCTAGCTCTCTTGCCGCAGACCGCTCTCGGCTCCCGGCTTCTCGGCTCACGCGTCGTCTCCTCAAATTTTTAATTTCGTTGTCTAGCACTGAATCTCCGCTTCCCTCTAGCTCGTGTCGTAGCATACAACTAACAAATTCCTATAAGTACTTGGCTCCTCAGACCAGTTGAAGACGTCAAAACTGAGCGCCGGTCTCGTCCCTTTCGCGGAACTAGGATATGTTATTAATGTACAACCACGTAGCTATTGACTGGCAGGGTCCAGGCGTCGTGTATTTTAATTGATGGCGCGTATGTTCAGATCCTAGGGGTTATTCTCGGAGTATTTAAAGACTACTAAGAACCTGCCGATTCAAAGCGTAACTCTAAAACTGTTGCCGTATCAGTAATCCCTACTGTAAAATATTCTATATAGTACAGGCCCCGCCCGGTCTCTGTAACCTAAACAATTCTGGCACCTTACTGCAAATTTGTATCCATACATGTGATACTACACCGCGTAATATACAACTAACAAATTCCTATAAGTACTTGGCTCCTCAGACCAGCTGAAGACGTCAAAACTGAGCGCCGGTCTCGTCCCTTTCGCGGAACTAGGATATGTTAACTACTGCGGTTAGTTCAGTTATCTTGGGAGTCAATTGTGCTTGATACACCGGCAGAAAAGACGAAGGAAAAATCAACAATGTGCGGCCATTTTGCAACCACGTGACCTCGCGCTACGCAAAGCTTCCCAAAACACAGCTGATTACTATGTTTCACAAACACGCACGCAGCCTTCCATTCAACATATAATTATATACAAACCGCACGTATTACAACAAAGCTTTTGAGTACATGCAATCTTACATACCACTCAAGAACACAGAGCCGCTCTTGCAGACTCCGTGTCTCCCAACTTTCAAACAAAGCTTTTCCTACACATCCATGCCAGCTTTCATTCAACGTATAACATACAAAACATAAGCCGACTATCATCTCACTCTCAACAATTATACTATGTCGTGTTTTCACGCTAATAATTTTAAATCCACGTCCGACCGTCCTCTTCCTGCTCACGACTAATTTTCCTATTTCTACCTGTAAGGTTCGATTAAACAGGCCCTTAAATACCTTTTGCTGGGCCCTCTCGTGATTAGGAAGAGGAGAGCCTCGTGGTAAATCTGAATGGTTTGCCCAGCTCCATCAGAGTCCTGCCGTTGGTCGCCATCTGTTAAGTTCTTGAAACTCTGGGAGTTGGCACGGGAATAAGGACCGGGGTCCGATGACGTTATAATAAAGAATATTTAATAAAAAGAGTGAAATGACAGAACAGGTTATGCATTCGATCGATCGAGCTATTTTCTAATCCACCCGTGCGCTTCTCGCCTGAAGTTCCTCCTTCGTCGGTGGTGGCCAGAAAAGAGGCCGTTCTCCCAGGTACAGTCAATTTTATATCCTCCATGGAGCTCGAGCCCTCCTTCTTCGTCGGTCTTCCTCGGTGGGTTCTTGAAATCAGTTCTCCAGCTCCGCCCCTCAGGCGAACAAGAGAACTACAATTCCTTTACATGCAGTATCTAGTATCTAACATTCCATTCATACATTAATCATTAATAAAATCAGTGACCTACATATGCATGCCATTACAAATCCTTCATAATAATATCCCTTATTAATTATCATATTCCATGCATTGTAATGTACACCCAAACAACTTCTCATTTTACATTGTACCAAGTCCAGAAATGACGAACTTGGTTCTAAAAACCCTACAATGTACATGCATATTATAATCTGATCATAAAAATATGCAGACAACAGTTTATGAAACACCACACAACTCGTGTTGATAGTGTTTTATTGTAATGTGACAAAATAGTTGATTAAAAAGATGATAATCAGAAACATGACTCAGACTGAAGAGCTCGTCCAGTTTAACTTTCATTAAAGCTTCTGTAACTGAAGTCAAATAAAAGAGTGAGGGCTGAAGCTGCAGTTCAACACCAGAGAGAATATCAAATATGTCAGTTTGATCGTAGTTTTCAGCAACGTAACGTTCATAGTTTGCCAGCAGGTTTAACAGATTATTGAAAGTATTTCCAAGTTATAGCAACGGTTATTTACATGATCTGCGTTTGTCGGTCATGATCGTCTGTTCTCGTGAACGGCCGAATGATACGTCACTTTAAATGTTGCCGCCGCAAGGAATTGTGGGTCGGCATCATCTCCTTTCCTTTCGTAAAGGCAGGTCCAGTGTTTCCTATGCTAAAGGAGCTAAGTTAGGAAGCATTGAAGCTCCTTTCCTTTGAGTTTAGAGAATTCGACCGGCCACTTATGTACTTGTGTTACACCCAGACCTTCTGGGTAGTTCTGTGTTCACTGTCTGTGTCTGTTGTGCTGTCTGTCACTCACCTTGTCTCTCGTTCCAGACTCCTCCCCCCTCGTGTGCCGCCCTCCTGTGTGATTGCAAGCCCCGCCCTCATTGTTTCCACCTGTGTCTCATTCCCTTGTGTATTTAGTCTGTGTCAACTCCTTGTCCTGTGCGAGTTTGTCTTTTGATGTCCTGCGTGTTGAAATCCAGTAAAACTTGCCTTTTTTTGAATCAAACTGCCTTGTGTCTGCTTGTGGGTCCAGCCACCGTGGTCCGGTACATAACAGTACAAACTCGCCATTATGGACCCAGCGGACTCCGAAGCTGTCCATCAGGCTCTCGCCTCTCAAGGCGCTCTCGTGGGTCGCCACGACAAGCTGCTCAAGGAAATGATGGAGGCCATCCAGGGCCTCTCTGCTAACGTGAGCCAGCTCGGACAGCAGTTTCTTCAGGTTTCCTCACAGCTGTCTCCTCCAGTTCCAGAGGCTCCTTCCCTGCCTCCTATCCAGGCCGCCGTTGGCTCCCGGGAGCCACACGTCCCAGTTCCGGAGCGCTACGCTGGGGATCTGGGAACATGCCGGTCTTTCCTTATGCAGTGCTCCTTAGTTTTCGACCAGCAACCCTCTAGGTATGTGACTGATAGAGCTAAGATCGCCTTTGTTATGGGATCACTCACTGGGAGAGCGTTAGCCTGGGCTACTAGCATTTGGGACAGTCAGTCTCCCATTAGCTCCTCTTTCCAGCGCTTCTCTGACGAGATGCGTAAGGTTTTCGATCACCCTGTTTGCAGTAAGGACATTGCCTCACGGCTACTCTCCCTACGGCAGGGATCCCGCAGCGTAGCTGAGTTTTCCATCGACTTCAGAACTGTAGCGCAAGGGTCAGGGTGGTCTGATGTATCTCTCCAGGGAGTTTTTCTTAGGGCACTAAATAACCCAGTGAGGGAGGAGTTAGTCGTGAGAGATGACTCGGAGAGTCTCGATGCCTTAATCGCCCTTGCTGTAAGGCTAGAGGGCCGTCTTGGGGAGTTCAGGAGGGAGAGACCTAGCCGCTCTTTTAGCTTGCCAGGCCCTTGCTTAGCTCCTTCATTTCCTAGCAGCGTCGCTACCGGCCCAGCCCCTAGGTTCCCTGCCCCTCCTGGTTTCTCCGTTCCCCTCCTCCCCGTGGAGGAACCCATGCAGATTGGGAGGACCAGATTAACTCCTGAGGAGCGTCAGCGTCGCCTACGGGAGGGCAGGTGCATTTACTGTGGCCAGAAGGGCCACCTTATTGCCTCCTGTCCAGTAAAAGACCGGGCTCATCAGTGAGAAGGACGACACTGGTGAGCCGTACAACCCTGTCCGTAAGTCCCCCTCGGGTACTCCCCAGTGTTTCTATCACCTCTCCAACCGCCTCTCTCAGTCAAGAGGTGTTGGTGGATTCTGGTTCTGACGCTAACCTAATGGACAGTGGTTTGGCTCGCACGCTAGGGTTGGAGGTCTGCCTCCTCTCCGAACCTCTGGAGGCTAGTGCCCTTGACGGGCGCCTACTCTGCCGGGTAACTCACCGCACATCCCCTGTACAGCTAACCTTCCCAGACCGCCACACAGAGACTATTTGTTTTCACTTGTTCCAGTCCCTGCAACACCCCCTCATTTTGGGCCACCCCTGGCTGACCCTGCACAACCCTCACATGGACTGGGCTTCGGGAGCGGTGATTGCATGGACGAAGGAGTGTTCTGGGAGATGTTTCCCCACAAGAGCATCCCTGACCTTACCTCTACCCACGCCTCAGTCGGGGCTTCCGTTGGATTCTGCCTACCCAGACCTTTCCAAAGTGCCGGCATGTTACCATGACCTTAAGGAGGTATTCAATAAGGCCCGAGCCACCTCTCTGCCTCCACACCGGGAGTATGATTGCGCCATTGATCTGCTTCCGGGATCTTCTCCTCCCAGGGGAAGGCTTTATTCCTTGTCTGCACCTGAGACACAAGCTATGAAGGATTATGTGACCTCTGCGTTGGCTGCAGGCCTGATCAGGCCTTCATCATCTCCAGCGGGAGCAGGATTTTTCTTCGTCAGCAAAAAGGACAAGACTCTCCGCCCCTGTATAGATTACAGGGGTCTGAACGACATCACCATCAAGAACAGGTACCCCCTCCCTCTTATTTCATCGGCATTTGATCTGTTACAGGATGCTAAAATCTTTACCAAGCTTGATTTAAGAAATGCCTATCATCTGGTCAGGATTAGGGAGGGGGACGAGTGGAAGACTGCTTTCAATACCCCTAGTGGGCATTACGAATATCTCGTAATGCCCTTTGGACTAACCAATGCTCCAGCTGTTTTCCAGGCCATGGCGAACGATGTCCTCCGGGATCTGCTCAACATCTCGGTTTTCTTGTATTTGGACGATATCCTTATCTTCTCCCCCGACGAGGAGACTCACCGAGGTCATGTCAGACAGGTTCTCCGGCGCCTTCTTGACCAACAGCTGTTTGTGAAGGCTGAGAAATGTGAATTCCATGCCTCCACTGTTTCATTCCTGGGGTTTATTGTGTCTGAGGGCGATGTGAGGATGGAGCCAGAGAAGGTTGAAGCAGTGACGGGTTGGCCCACTCCTAGCAACCGCAAGGAGGTCCAGCGTTTTTTGGGGTTTGCCAACTTTTACAGGAGGTTTATTAGGAACTTCAGCTCTGTAGCAGCCCCCCTGCATGCACTAACCTCCTCTGCCGCCGATGCTGCCTTCCAGCGGCTCAAGGGAGCGTTCACCACTGCTCCGATGCTTACCCTGCCAGACCCCCGTCAGCAGTTCGTCGTGGAGGTGGACGCCTCGGACATGGGAATTGGAGCGATACTCTCCCAGAGGTCCGTGGGGGATAACAAGCTGCACCCCTGCGCTTTCCTCTCTCGGAAACTTTCACCGGCGGAGAGGAATTATGACATAGGAGACCGGGAACTTCTCGCCGTCAAGATTGCTCTGGAGGAGTGGCGGCACTGGCTGGAGGGGGCGGAGCACCCATTCCTGGTCTGGACGGATCATAAGAACCTTGAGTATCTGCGGACAGCTAAGAGACTGAACCCTCGTCAAGCCAGGTGGGCTCTCTTCTTTAGTAGGTTTAACTTTTCGTTATCTTATCGCCCGGGCTCTAAGAATGTGAAGCCTGACTCTGTCTCGGCTTTTTGACCCCGTTGCCCCCTCCGACGCTCCCTCATGCATTCTGCCCCCGTCCTGCCTGGTTGGGGCTGTCACGTGGGCCATTGAGGAGAGGGTGAGACAGGCTGCCGCAAATGTTTCTGTCCCTGATGGTTGCCCCCCCAGTAGGATGTTTGTTCCCTCGTCTCTCCGATCTCAGGTCATCCAGTGGGCCCATTCTTCTCGCGTTTCCTGCCACCCCGGGGTTCGGAGGACGATGTTCATCATTAAGCAGCGGTTCTGGTGGCCCGCGATGGCGAGGGAGGTAGGGGAGTATGTATCAGCCTGCCAGGTGTGTGCACGGAGTAAGGTTCCCCGACTTCCTCCGCCTGGTCTTCTCCGCCCGCTACCGGTCCCACATCGTCCCTGGTCGGACATCTCTCTGGATTTTGTCACTGGGTTCCCCCTGTCCGAGGGTAACACCACCGTTCTCACTGTGGTGGACCGGTTCTCCAAGATGGTCCATTTCATTCCCATGCCTAAGTTGCCTTCCGCCAAGGAGACGGCGGAGGCTGTTCTAGCTCATGTTTTCCGTCTCCATGGGTTCCCTGCAGATGTGGTGTCGGACCGGGGGACCCAGTTCATTTCTAGGTTCTGGAAGGAGTTCTGCAGTCTCCTAGGGGCCACGGTCAGTCTGTCTTCTGGATACCACCCTCAGTCCAATGGTCAGACGGAGCGACTGAACCAGGAGTTGGAGACCGGCCTTCGCTGTCTGGTGTCCCAGAACCCCACTTCCTGGTGCAGACACCTCATCTGGGTTGAGTATGCGCACAACACTCTCCCTTCCTCATCTACTGGTCTCTCCCCTTTCCAGTGCGCCTATGGCTACCAGCCACCCCTGTTTCCTGCTCTGGAGAAGGAGTCTAGGGTACCCTCTGCTCTGGCCATGGTCCGCCGTTGCCGGCGCACTTGGGACCGAGCCCACCGGACTCTACTCAAGAACTCTGCCCGCTACAAGAGGACAGCGGATCAACGGCGGACCCCGGCTCCTAACTATCGGGTCAGTGAAAAGGTGTGGCTATCTACACGCGACCTCCCTCTTCACGTGGAGTCCCGCAAGCTGGCGCCTCGGTTTGTGGGCCCCTTCCCAATTTCTAAGGTGATTAACCCAGTGGCCATGAGACTCAGACTTCCTAGACCCATGAGGGTTCACCCCACGTTTCATGTGGCCCGGCTGAAGCCAACCAAGGAGAGTCCTTTGGTCCCTGCCACCAGACCTCCACCACCACCCCGAATCATTGATGGCGGCCCGGCCTACACTGTCAAGCGTCTCTTGGCGGTTCGGCGCCGCGGCCGTGGTCTACAGTACCTCGTGGATTGGGAGGGATATGGCCCGGAGGAGAGGTCTTGGGAGAGAGCCAGCAACATTCTGGGGCCAGACCTCATCAGGGACATGAACCGGGTCCGTCAGGTGCCGGTCTTAGAGGGGGGGGGGGGGGGTACTGTTACACCCAGACCTTCTGGGTAGTTCTGTGTTCACTGTCTGTGTCTGTTGTGTTGTCTGTCACTCACCTTGTCTCTCGTTCCAGACTCCTCCCCCCTCGTGTGCCGCCCTCCTGTGTGATTGCAAGCCCCGCCCTCATTGTTTCCACCTGTGTCTCATTCCCTTGTGTATTTAGTCTGTGTCAACTCCTTGTCCTGTGCGAGTTTGTCTTTTGATGTCCTGCGTGTTGAAATCCAGTAAAACTTGCCTTTTTTGAATCAAACTGCCTTGTGTCTGCTTGTGGGTCCAGCCACCGTGGTCCGGTACATAACACTTGAACCTAAACACATGTACGCACAGACACACACTTTAATGCTTTAATCACTGTTAATAATTTGGACATTAGTTCATAATCTACTAACACTAAAGGACATTAAAGTAGTAGGATTTCATCTTAAAAAAAGACATTAAGTAGGGTGATTCATACCAATCATAGAGCATTTTTGTTAAATCATTTTGTCCAAATATTCATTATCTTCATGCCATAACATTTACTCTTTATTCAAAATATTCACCACAACTTTTCCCTGGATCACAGGATAATGTTCATGAAACATCCTCTCCTGAACTTATTTGCCATGTTGCTCAGTTACAGTCTATCTTTATATAAATAGTGTGTCAAACATGGGAAATAATTTGTTGAGCTGTCATAGTCCTCTGAATCTACTCTGACTTTTGTGTAAACTCAAACTTCTGCATGAGCTTAACTTTATGCAGTTTAAGACAGAGATAGAAAGTGGAAGTGACAGTGAGAGGAGGAGGAGACTGATGCAGAGATATCTTTAGCTTGGACAGACTGCACTCGCTTTCACTTGTCTCCTCCATCCCAAATCTGTTTCCCTCTGGTTTTCTCCCGAGAGCTGACAAGTGGAAACAAAGAGAGACAGACGCTGACAGCAACACAGCAGGGGGCCGGGTACGAGACCACACAGTGGCTGTATGGGGATTGAAGCCCTTTTAGCAAGTCATACTGGAACTCAGTGGAAGTTCAACTTTTTCAGAGATGGTTATCGTGTATGGTAGTGTTTTTTTTTTATTTGACCGAAATCAAGTTAATCAACACAAACTTCAAAAAACATATCTCGGTCCACAGTCGCAAACTTCCTCACTTGTTCTGACAAAAAGTCGGCAGAACATTGAGGTACTAGTACTCCACTTGCAGAAGCCACTTGTAGTAACCTTGAAGTAGCTTGGCTTTAGACTTGGAAGTGATCTGTTTCATACTTGGCTGCCGTGCACGCTGGTGGTCATGGCCTGCTGAAGAACAACAGAAGCACATCGTCTGCATACAGCAGAGATGAAATCTTGAGGTCTACTGCCTTTGTACATTTAACAATCCTCAATAGATCCTGTTCACAATTTGTGTGACCAAGGCTTGACCTTAATGGCCAACATATTATCTGCATCTGTTTTGAGTGAGTGAAATAAATGTATCATTGACTGGCTACTTTTTAAGTCCACTATCATATATTTTTTCTAGCGATTAATCTATGGTCTAATACAGTGGTTCTCAACCTTTTTTTCTGTGATGTACCCCCTGTGAAATAGTTTTTCAGCCAAGTACCCACCAGTACAACACATTTTTGGTTGAAAAAAAGATGTAACACACAGCGCTGTGCCATCAGTGTCTGATTTAATATAGAATATATCAAATTCAGGTCATGAACTTACACTTATATTTTATTGAATATTTCTTAAATAACTATTTGTAAACGATTTTTTAATGGATGCTAATTTTAAATGTATTTAAAAGAAATCTCACGTACCACCTGGAGTGCCTTCATTTACCCCCAGGGGTACACCCATTTAAGAACCACTGGTCTAATACATTGACAAGTCAATTACTGTAAGCGATTCATTTTCCTCCCCAAAAAATAAAATAGAACATTTATTTAAAGTTTAGTTTATTTTGACTAATTGTCTGTCATTCCATAATGCGGCACAAAAAGAAAACACTCTGACCGAATTTTAAATATCTGAAACAAGGACATTGTAAAAGGGTATCAAAATATGCTCCATATGCATACAGTTCACTCACCCGTGTTTGGAATAAAAAAATGTAGATTTTGCTGCTGTATCATTTCCTGAAACTTCCATTTCTTCTTTTCCTCCGTGCAAGTCACGCACAGAACCAAAGCGATGTCCGTTCTCTCTTCCCCAGACACTGACATTCGATAGCAACATCTCCCACTATTTCCACCCGGCAGCTCAAAAGTAGCACAGCTGTGACCTTTTGTGGCACTAAACACTCATCGAGAACGTCTTTACAATAAAAGGTCGACAGCAGCTCAACTGTTCAAACATTCGATTAAAAGAGACAGAGGGCGACATTTCAAAATGGATTCAGTGGAGTTGGTAAATTGATGGATTTTGCGTAGCTCAGTGGGACCAAAAGGACTGCAACTGCAGAGGTCCATGTTGTACTGAAAAAATTACACCAAATCATACACTGACATTAATTGGATATAGAGCATATGCAGTTTGAAGCCTTTTTGTTTTATTGATTTAGAATGAAAATAAAAATCATCACATGCGGCCTCTCTCTCTCTTTCTCTCTCTGTGTGTATGTTAGACAGTGGGGGCAAGAAATATATTAAATAAAGTGACTGCGTCTAAGAGAAAACATGAGTAATTCTGAACCTCCAAGTCTCATCTGTGTGACTAATTCTTGCCGTCAGCCTTTTGGCTGTTCGCTTTCAAAAGTAGGGAAACTATTTACATTCTGAAAGCTTATATTTGTGGCATTTCTGTTTCACGTGACAATTCAAAATCGTTGGGAGTGACAGGAAAGGAGACTTCATGTGACAAAGGCTATGAGCAACGTTTGAAGTGTCCATCTTGTAGGTAGTCATGTAATGCCGCCTTCATGGCATGTTGGGAAGATGGCTGACATTATATATAACATTGTAAATAGTACAAATATGTACTATCACAACCAAGTCTCAGTCTCAGACCACAACGCAAGGTGTAATGTGTAACACAATTTGGCAAGAATTTGAGTTAGCGGTTAGCTGTAGCGACTACCGTTGACACAAAAACAGAGACGGCTAATGTTAACTATGTGCTGATGTCAATTTTCTCATTTGGGTCTTGCTCTGAGCAATGGTGGGTTATTTCATAAGAGACATCTCATTATTTTGTATTTGTGTCTGAGCTCCTCTGACTGCTTTGAGGTTGGTGGAGCTCAGTTGGGAAAAGGCGATGGCGCCTACTTCACTACACCAATCAGATGATGGATGTTTACAACATAGTAGATGGACATATATGGATAGGTTGGTAGATATAAATATATAAAAACTGAGAATTAAGGCTGACTATAGTCCTATGATTAACCCTAACATCCACAATGAAGAATGAACATTGTACAATGATATAAAACGTTTAATAGAACAGACAAAAGTATAGTAGATATTGCTAAAAGCAGCACAGTAAGTAGTACATACATGTCATTTCTAGGAGTAAGGGTTGCCAGAAAGATGACTTTTCATAGATACATATTTAATTGAGAAATGCCATGTTGCTTCTGTCTTTAACAGGTTTATCCAAGTGTGAAATCACATGTATATTCATTAGTTGACTAGTTTGTCAATGAGTCCTCTCTGTCACGGATTCCCCATCATATTAAGTGTTTTTCATCCTGTCTGTCAGTTCTAACCACTCTCCTGTCATTCCAGATCCTACCACCCACGTCTGATTACCCCTCATCACCGTCACCTGGCCCTCACACCCATCTAACCTGCAGCCCGTTCCCTCATTAGCTCACTATTTAGGTCCCCTCACTTGCACGTGTCCTCTGCCAGATTGTCTTGTCCATTGTGCCAAACTCTCCAGCGTATCCCTCTCTTTGCCTGCCTGTTCTGACCCCGTTTTTGCCCGTCTCGTGTACCGTGGATTTTGCCTGCCCCTTGTCGGATTTGTTTGCTTGTTTGACTGATCTCCTGCTTTTGACCCCTGCCTGAATACCCCACTAAAGAACTTTGCCTACCACCTGTCTCAGAGTTGTGCTGTTGAACTCGACTGTCTACTGTGCCTCACACTCTCGGCTCTATTCTCTTCTTTACCTCAACTGAATCCAGGTATTGCAGTCATTTGTATACAAAAGCATTATTGTTTTTATTCATTGCATTTGTCTACTACGACAGTGAGCACAAGCAACACAAACGACTGTGGCTCAGTGATGGAGCAGGTCGTCCTTTAATCAGAAGATCCCCAGAAGTAACAGAAGAATCCCCACAGCAGCGGGATCAAGTGAGGGGGAAGAAAGGATGGTGAAGGAAGGGAGAGTGGGAAGTTTTGAGATTTTGGCCCTCTAGGCTGCAGGGGAGAGAGAGGACAGACACTGACGCCATGAATCAGACCGAGACGGAGAGACAGGGGTTTGTGAGAGGGCAGATAGGGAGATGAGTAAAGTGATGAAGGAAACAGAGATGGATGAATCCTGAGTGGGGACGGAAACGCCGAGAGTCTCTCGGGACTTTGGCGATCATTTCATTATTTATTTTTTGCATTGCCACTCAACTAAATGTCTCACTATGCAATGGCATCGGAATGCAACATGTGTGTAACTCTGGAGATTCTTGGCAGCCGCCCATGACATCATCTACTGTGTGTTACAGCCTATATGGTGACTCGTATCGAGACGCAGTGACAGAGAGGATCTGCTAACTTTCTTCCGCATTAAACTTTCTGTCAGACACCTGATAAATGATTGTCTGAGCTGCTGAAACAGAGGCATGCTTCACCTCTCAGCCCTGCATACAATAAATAAAAAATAAAAAAACAGAAACATGCACTTTTATTAATCCCCTTGGGGAAATTCTTCTCTGCATTTGACCCATCCCTGGATAGGGAGCAGTGGGCAGCCCTGTGAGGCGCCCGGGGAGCAGTTGAGGGTTAGGTGTCTTGCTCAGGGACACTTCGACATGTGAGCTATGGGGGGACTGGGGATCGAACCGGCTACCTTGTGGTTGCGGGACGACCACTCATCCCCCTGAGCTACAAAACAAAATATTTCACTCAGTTCTGAAAATAGTTTATGGTCAGGGGAGAAACGTTAAGTGAGACAGGGTTTTTAGTCAATGATTCTACAATTCAACATGGAGAGCTAATTCTTAAAATAGTATTTGAAGGTACCTGGTACATAACCACGATTCTTCTCAAAAATCCTTACATTTTCAATTGTCAAATAAAATACCCTTGTAGTTTTTTAAGCGAGTAACAGGGTCTAAATTAAGATCCTCTTCTGTAGTTTTCCGGCCCCCTAAACAAGGCCCTGCGCTGGGAGTAGTGCAATCGCTCTGACCTCGCGGTGTACAGCTTCATTACAGCAGAGGACACAGACAAACAAAGGACCTCCACCCAGAAGAATGATGTTTGTGTCCGCCGTGAAACCAAAAAACACCTTATGTAACATTGTGTATGTTTTGTCGCGGAACTTCAGTGTGGAAAACTGTAGGATTTGAGTTGCAAAGAAAGTAGGACTTTCACCCAGGAGACCCGCGCTTGTGTCCCGTGTGAAACCAAAAAGTCAACATTGACTTAAGAGCAACAGAGTGATAATGTGTTGCAAAGCCAATTTAGTCCAAGGCTGGTTAAGTGGGTATCAGCTAGAAATCAGGCCGCGATCTCTGCCCATCTACCCTGTGGAGTTGAATGACATGAAGAAGCGAAGGAAGGCAGGAACCGGCCCTCCCAGCTCAAACATGTAATGCGTCAGCAACCACCCTGTATCTCTCCATTTACCAGCCAACATGGTACAATTATCAAAGTTTCTTCCGTGCACGTCTGCAGCTCTGGTCGGCAACAAGGGAAACGGACGTTGAACCCATAGCTGTGTTTTTGAGAAATCTTTTGATCACCAGTTTCAAGCATAAACCTGGCCTTCTTAATTTTTAGGATCGTAAGAAAATCTAATCACATTTGTAAAAGAAAACTGAAAGTAATGGTCATTTTTTAAGTATAGATTATTTAAGACTTTGGTTATTATTTAAGACTTTTTTAAATAACTACACACTATTTGGCATTAGTTAAGCATGAGTAAACACTTAATTCAGCATTTATAAAGCATTGTTCCAACACACTCATTAGTATGCAATTCATAAACACAGTTATGCATGTTTTATTCTTGATTAATAAATGTGACTATTATGCGTTTCATGATTGGTTTTCATACTTTATAAATGATTGATTCTCCATTTGTAAATTAAGTATTAAGGACTTAAGATGATTAATAAAATAATTTATAAAGTGTTAGTAAATTATAAAAAACAAGATTTAAATAATAAATAAGTAATTTATTCATGCATTTTATACATATGATTTAGATATGCACTAATGGTTAGGGTCTATGTTAACATGTGTTCTATAAACATGTTTTAATACTGCAATTCATGATTAATTAAGGTAGTTACTCGTCGTTTGTTAAGTATTAGTTAAGTATGTTCTGTGACCTCATCTAAAGTGAGGACTATCTATGCTTTACAAAGCATTTAAAGCGTAAACGTGTGTTCCATGGTGATGACGTGTCACCACCATGGTCCTAGTCAGAAATAGCACCGGCCAGATGATGTGAGGCGATGCCCGTCAGTGGCACGAGTGAGGAGTATGTTTTAGAGTTTTTTGGCACATAGATTATTGATTATAATACGGGTAGATCAAATCAAGCATTCTGATTGGTTGAGTCACGGGGTGTACTTTATTCAGCCATAAAGTACTGTACAGCGCTTTACATTTAGAGCGTTCCATATCAGTGCGCACTTAAAATAACAGGTAGATTTAAATTGCGTGACCGTTAATTGTCATTTCAAGTTTTCAAGTTACCAAACATGTTTTGTGTAAACTTTGATATTGTCACGTCCGCAGTAACGACTCACAGACGTTGGTTTCCTTAACTTGCAGGTTTATTGCTTGAGTGTTCACAGTATTGCAACGGGGCTCTTCGCTAACAGTAGCTCAAACGGAACAGCTAACAAGCTCACTTAGCATCCCCCACACTAGCATAACGAACGACAACACACACGTCACTTCCTCCCTAACCTAAAGATGAGGAATGAAAAGGGTTTGATCACAAAATCGTGATAATTTCCAGTGAGAGATAATTACGTCGGTAATTTCCCGACGCAAGGCAAGTTCTGGAGGAGAAAAATGACGGAGAAAAGACGGACAGAAGCAGCGAGAGCACTTCTTTACATCGGTGGCTGTGTGTCATCCTCCACCCTGCTTTCAACCGGCCTGGTCAGTAAATCTGCGATTTACTGACCAGGCAGTCAGTTTTATAGTCCTGTATGTGCGTCCCGGGACTATTTTCTCTGTCGCTGAAATGCGATACACAACGTTTTGGCGGCTACAACTATTTTGTGCTGAAAAGCAGTTTACTAGTACTATTTATAAAGTCGCAGGTATCCGTATTATAAAAGCAATAAGGTACGAGAGGCAGTACTGTGTCTACAATAATGTACAGTTCAAGGGTTTGCCGGCCCTCCGCTGCGCGGGGCCTAACGACTCCCTTGAACAGTACATTATTGCACGACACAGTACTGCCTCTCGTACCTTATTGCTTAAGTATAGAGCTATCACATGGATTGGTCTACTTACAACTGAGGTGGCGTGTACTGTAAGCTCACTTTAGATGAGGTCACACAAAATAGTGTACTACTGAATAGTAACTACCTGAGTTATTCATGAATTGCATTATTAAAACACGTTTATAAAGCACATGTTAACCATTGGTGTATCATCTATAAGTCCTTAATAATTGGTTTGCAATATATATTACTTAATAAAAAAATGGGGAATCCATCATGTATGAAAACCCAATAATGAAACGCATAAGTCAAGCTTATTAATCAAGAATAACACATTTATAACTGTTTATGAATTGCATACTAATGAGTTTCTAATGAGTGTTGATGTTGGAACAATGCTTTATAAATGATGAATTAAGTGTTTACTTATGCTTTACTAATGCTAAATAGTGTGTAGTTATTATTAAGTGCTACCAAGACAATATATAAAAACGATAACGGTGCGGCAAAGACGTGAACACAAGCTTTATTCAGCCTTCTCTCACAGTCCCGTCCTGCATTGGAAAAGGACGCAGTTAAAACAGAGCTGGTTTGGGGAATTGTCGGGAAAAAAGAAAAAGAAAAATTGCATTAAATGTTACTAAAAGTAACAGGACAACTCCTCTCTGATGTAATAGTCACAGGAAATAATTTGATCAAAGTTCATCTAAATGTACTTAAACACTTTGCCTATAGTGTGTTCCATATGTAACATGCATAATGCAAAATATGTCACTTAGTCAGGCGTCGATAGTTTAAAAGGGGTCACTCAAGTTAAATCGTTGGGAACAACTTGACTGCTGTATCAAACTATTTTTTAATTTTTCCGTCCCCTGCAGCACTTGCAGAGAGAGTGGATAAAAAGTAACTCTTGTTTTCTAAGCTAACGGTTCCTCACCATCTTCTGTTTAATTTTTCCGAGTCACAGGAGATATTTATTTCCACGGCTTTTCACGTAGATACCAGCATACCCAGTGCTACTTTTTCTTTCTCTGAGGCTTAAAGGCAATATTTCACTTTGCTGGAAAAATGTTCTCTCCTCAGAATGCCTTCCTCTCCCAGTTGGAGGACTGCAGCCTCCCCGAAGAAGCATAGAGAGGAAAAAAAAAATCACTGCAACGTTTGCTATCTTGTAAAGCAGACATTTTATAGGTTGACATTTTGCTCAGACACTTTCAGCAGAGCCAAATAAAGTGGGGACTGACAAACAGGTGGAGCAGGTTGGACTTTGATGCACATCTTAGCTGCCACCCTGTCAAAGACTGTGTACCAGGGGTTCTCTGCTTTTGATCTGTGAACCTCTGACTTTTTCCCCCCTTCTTAGTACCAACACTTCCCCAGTGAATTCAAGCATGGTATATTGTGTTTCTTTTTTAAGAGCATGGTGCCGTTATTAGTGTGTAGATCAATTTAAAGTTTCATGATTAATGTCAGTAAATATAAATATCCTACTATTAAAATGCATCCATTCCTGGTTTGATGCAGTTTTTTGTCATTTAATAATAACATAATTTCTCCTCATTGTGGTGGTAGTTTCGAGAAGGCGCTATGGGCTCTGGACAACATACCAATATTGCTACTAAGTTCCCAGTGGTATATTCACGTGTGGAAGCATTCCTAAACGGAATAATACAAGCTTTCGACAGCTGACATTTGTCAGGTAGTCAATAAGTTTGAGTGGTTACACCCTCGTTACATTTGAACACCAAGCACGTCGTCTTTTCTACAAAGAAACAAAGTCTTGAATGCTAAAAAAGTTTCAAATGTGCTGTCAGTTTCTCATCTCTAAATAGAGAAAGCACACACCGCACCGCCACCCACAGTCTGTTAACCTTCTCACCCTGTTGACACCAGCGAAGAAGTGCTGTCAGGTATGTGCAGGCGCTTTACATCTGGGTCAGTGTCCTTTTTCAGAGCTCCTTGTAAAACGAGAGGTAATCAAATGTCATATCTGGTGCAGATATGATTGCAATTGTATTTTTGGATGAAATACAATATATTTAAAATGAAGTGTGGTCCATAATAATCTCTTTGTCAGTCATGATGTCGACATCGCTCTCTGCAAATGTAATGACGTCTACTCTGAAACTCAAGCAAAGTGTGTGTCTGCTGGTTCTGTTGTGGCTGATGCCCGCGATGCACCATGGTTGCATCAACTGATGCGCTTCAAATGAGACTTATCGTTTTCAGCGCGTTTTGGCCTTTACACAGAACCACCCAAGAAGCCGCCATTGAAAACTGTTGAGAAAAGGTCAGGCAATTTAAAAAAGAATACTTGGCAGCTGATTGGAAAACCATCAGTCAATCAAACAAAGAGCAGAAACATCGTTTTTTCCATGGAGAAAAGCCTTCGCACTGAAGGCTTTTCTCCATGGAGCTCTTTGCTTTTACTCTCCAGTTCTGATACAAGTGCATCGAGCTCACCTCTCAAGGAGCCGCCATTGTTGTCTTGACACACAGATGCTGATTGGTCATTAACACTGCGGTTCAGACACAAACCTTTTACTCGAAGCCTGATGAGATGGATTTCCAACAATTCTCTTGTGGTCATAATGATATCGCAGGAATCCAGCTGAATCCAAATTGGATTAATCATTTCCAACTATATCAGTGGAAAGTGTTAACGTGCATCACAATAGCAGCTGTATTCTCACACACGCACTTTGATCACGTAAGTATGTGTTTGTGTCACTGTGTCCACACCGAGCTGTCAACCAAAACACCACTTAAAGTCCACAGCATCTGAAATTCCAAACTAACAAACTTTTTTTTTTTTACTATGCCTTCGAATGAAACCTTAGCATGAAACCAAAGGTATGTAGCGCATCGTACGCTATTTCGGACGCAGCACTGTATGTTGGGGTTACCTGAGATAGATAATCAGATCAAACTGATAACTAATGTAAAAGAAGAAAGATGAGTAACCGCATCAATTTCGGCATTCGAGCACTTGTGTGATGACCCCTCCATGTAATCACAGAACGAGGTTTTAGTCATTTGTACAGCTTTGAGAGGTTCGACGTACAATTGTAGCAGCAATATTTTTACCCAAAGATTTCCCCCCCCAAAAAGCAAAAGGTAAGGAAGGATGCTCAGTGCCAGGAATTTCCACAGCAGAAAGTAATTAACAGTTTTTCCTGCGAGTCAGGACTGGCACAATGAATAGCACAAATAAACTGTTTAAGTCTGAATGCGCTGAAAAGTGATGAATGCATGCCTTAAATGGGAACAATGCAAGTGCTTCAAAGTTTGGTAAATCACAAAAGACTGTCTTTGATTTGAAATATTGTATCTGTATTCAGAGAGTGTTTTTTTCTCTCACTCATCCAGGATGTTAGCCGTGAGGATTAATTCTACACGGGAGGTCACAATTAGCTACAGCTCAAAATGGGCTAATCAGAGTTTCTGGTGTCTCCACCAGTAAGGTTATGATAAACATTTATGTTTGGTTTAGTACGAATGCAAACTTGGCCATAACATGTACCAAGTTAAATGTCCACTTTTATATAATGTAGTTAGTTAATGTTTTTTCCATGAAACGGTTTCTTTGTTTCATATCTTATGAAAAATTAGCGTGTGTGCCTTCTACTACTAATGTCCAGCAACACAATCCATCAGTCTACCTCCAGTGGCGAACCTGTTGAGGCAACAAAACTACTTATTTGTGTTTGTGTTAGACTGTGGTGGAGCTGTGCAATGAGAAAATAAGCTGATAGGGACAAATAATTATAATACATGTAGTGTATTTGTAAAAAACAATTACATTATAAAATATCTATAACTTTGTGATTCTGTTTAGGCCAGCAGAGACGGCTTAGAAGCCCCTGACGGCCCACCACTGGGTTACAATAAGCATGTAAGTTATGGAACAAAAGTTGGTTCAAACAAACCATGACGTACTTTACGATAGTGCATTACTTTTCGTAGGAACAGTACATCAACCATAGACCGTATACAAGAAGTGGACGTAGTCGTCGTGACGTCACCCTTTGGCTTGTGGACTGTGGCTTTGAATCCGTGTTCGGCATTTTGGCGGACGCCATCTTTGATTTTGGCCATCACCATCTTTTTTTTTTTGCAACCAGTGAATGGAAATGACCATATTTGGAATGAAAAGGAGTGACATAGAGATGCAGTACATGGCTGGCAGTGGCAGCAATCCATCAATCACAAGGTTGCCCCGCCCTGAAGCATACCCTGCTTTATGGTCTATTTTACTCTAAATGGGATCATAATTTGCTAAATGAACATCATGCTTTATGGAAGAATACTTGAAACTATCAAATGAGATCATAAACTCATGTTTGCAATGTTTACTGATGTAATAAGTTAAACGTGAGTTAATTTTCTCGTAGAAAAATGCAATGCATTCCTAAGTGAGGTCAAGTGCACGAATCTAATGTGCGCTTGACAAAGTTTTATTTTCTCACACGTCAAACAAACATCAAATATTTATGTGATCATTCGTACAGCTGCTTTATGGTTCTACACTGGGGTCTTGGACGTCTTGTTGGTCAATGGAGTCCCCTTGTGCTCTGGTCATTTCTGACATTCGAGAAAACGATTAATAGAGAAAGTTATTCCATTCCGATTTACACATTGCATTGTCCTCGTCCGAATGAGGCTCTTCTTGATTGTTATTAATCACATTATTAATCACATTATTGTTATTATTACTGTCTGGTTGCATTTATTCCATGTCAAAAGGAAACAGCAACACGTTTGTCATAATCCAAAACTGAGACAATCCTCATGTAATTAACGTATTTATATATTGGAACATGTTGTGACGCGGCGTATGTGTATTCATGCGTCAATATGGGTGTCGAAGACATGCAAATTAATATACGAACCTGGAACCCAGTGACACGCTTGATGGGATATGCAGATGAACTGAGACGCACAAACACACAAGGATCTTACTCACTTCTTTGGGTTATTGTCAGTTGGAGCAGAACACACTCAGATTGAAGAAGCACTTCCTGCTTAACTGGTAACGCAAGTCTGTTAATTCCTTTTAATTATGTGATGGAAAATATGACAGTTCAGTGACCTTACAACCCAATTTAGCTGTGAAATTTTACCTTTTCACTTTTAATTTTTGTCCTAGCAAACATTGTTGGCAGATGTGTTTCCCAAATCATATCAAACAACAACCGTTTTCACGACAGAACAATAATTCCTCCACAGCGCAGTGTAAATGTAACCCTAAAGTCAGTTTTTGTTTCCTACCCAACCAGCATCCAGTAAAAGCGAAACATACTCACTCCACATAAGTGGAGGTCTGTGTGATTCAAAGGCCTTTTCACACCCGAGCCCAAAATGAAAATGACCAACACTCAACACAACACACTGGAGACAGGCTTGTTATTCCAAGTGTGCTAGATGGTACATGGTCAATAGAAGGCCTTATAGTGCGTTAATAATACTGTACCTCCGGGACTCTGTGGATTTAAAAGACTGTAAGCTCACATGCTTCCATTGCTGGTAATGACAATACTAATCAAATTAATAAGTATTGTACTGTATTGTATAGTTTTAAAGCTTAATTCATAACATTGACATTTGGATTGTTATTATAAATTGCTACAGGGCCGGAGATCGAACCTGGCCCCTCTTGTTGCGAGTCAGCCACTACCACTAGCAGCCCATAGAGAATATACCACACAAATGTAGCCATTTCACACAAGAAATGTAGACTCCAACGGGTTGATTGCTGCAAAACTTTCATCAAAAACACAAAATACTAGCAAATAGGCTTTTCCTCCTATCTTTGTTTTTCCTCCCCCAACCGCCAACGCTGTTCTACATAGATATTTTGAGCAGACTTGCCCCTGACACTAATGATTGCTTGTCCCCTGAAATGTGTCACACGATGTAGATAATCAGTCATGGTCCTGGAAAACAATGCGTGCAGCTTTCGCCTGGTGTGACGCCCCATGTCCTGATAGAGTTTACTCCCTGTGTGGTGAACGTATTAATATAGAAGCATTCTGATGGTTACAAATCAATAACTAGATAGGTGTTTCAACAGTGGCACTAGTGGATTTTGCTGGAAAGGAACACATTTTCCAAATTCACCAAAGAAATGCCTGTAAAGGTCAGCTAATTTGTTTAAGCAGTCTCATGATGTTGTCGGAGTTATCAGAAGGAAAAACAAACGCTTGTGTTTCTTGTTGCCACATTAGTCCGATGTTAGTATGCATGGCGATGCTCTCAGGTCGGAGAGAGGAGTGTGTGTGTGTGTGTCGACACACACACTGCTTTGGTAGTGCCCGATCCATTCTCTAATATCTCCTCTCTGCCAGTTGTTTTACTGTGATAAAAAAGCTCTCTACAGCTCAGTTTTTTTCTAACTCCATTTTTCTGTTCCTTCGGGCTTCCTGTAGTGTTAACGTTTCCCTCCAAATGAGGCTTTAAATGTGGGGCAAACATTTGCGGTTTAATACTGAGATCTAAATAGCTTGCTGCTAGAGATGAGTTGAACATCTTATCTTGCATGAGTCAATGTATTGGAGGTATTTTGCTCCAGGCAAGATGACTCAAGTACAGATGTGGACCGAATATCAAGAACACCTCAATAGGCTAGTGTACTCTGCTATAATGAGGTTTGAAGTAGCTATAATCAATGTTTTTTGTAATAACAATTGATCATATGAGAAACGTGAAAAGGGTCACTTGTAGTGAGGAACCCACTGAAAATTGTCACTTTTGCAGTTCCCTTCAGCTCTATGGAGCATTTTAGTGTCTATTAGCTCATTGGTTTGGTTTCATGGCCCATGTCTTTACTGTTTTGGTTTATTCTCACTGTGTCACAGCAAAAAAAGCTCTGGTAAACTCACTGTATTCTACCGACCCAGCATCACAAAGCAGACAGACACCGTCGGCAACTACATGGTGAACATAGTGGAGATTTTAGCTGCTAAAGAGCCTGATATTTCCCTCCCTATACGTTAGCAATATCAACTACATAAACAGTGCAGATTATTGTCCTCAATATTTCAGTCCTGGTTGATTTGGCAACATTAATGGTTCGATAACCGGAATCCAAAAAATTTGAGGGTGGCAAACATTCATTTACTAACACATCACCTGGATTTCGAACCTCTCCGGGTAACACAATTTTTAACCATGACAAGCTGGAAAACCACAAAACCAGTCAATCTGAAACAATTGCATGAGAGTCTATTGAGCAGAGCTATATGGTTTAGGCGACTATCCTGTACTGTGCGCTTTTATTATAAACTTTAAAAATGTGTGAAAATCAAGAGTATTATGCTCTTGGCCATTCTCCTCTGCTCCTTGTTAAGATTCGTGGCACACCCTGGCGGAGAGTCACTAAACGAACAGACAGATTGTTAATTCCCCCCGTCTGGGCACGGACTGGACAGGGTTGAACTGTCCAATTCTGTTTGGAGACAGAGTGAAATACTGAGAAGACTAATACTAGCTCCCTGACTGTGTTGTTCCCTTTCTTCTCCTCCCTTCATCTCTCTGTCACCTTATCAATTTCTGTATCCAGAGCAGAAAGGAAAAACATTTTTGTTTATCAACTCTCTGTCCTCACTTTCAGTTCTTTCCCGTGGTGCTCTCTGTCCCTGCCTGTCGTCCTCTGTCTTACCCTATCTCAACCTTCCGCTCTACCCTCCCTTCTTCTTCTGGACAAGTCGGAGACGCCTGTGGACTCTTAATGTGGGGAAAGGAGCTCATTTCAAGTGGCTCCGGTAGAACCACTGATAAATGAAGCTCATGCGCAAGTTCAGTGAGGAAGACAAGAGTTACGGGCTGGTTCATTCAGGAGCCAGGCGGTAGTCTCGCAGCGGTGGCTCCATCAGCTGATTAGGGGGGTGTGAATGAACCAACCTGTCAGAGCATTTACCTAAACCTATCACAGCGTTGTGTCTACTTTAAATGGTTTCTCCGCAGGGCTGTCAGTTGTCTTTGCAGCTCTAACCGAGGCGACCCTCCTCCACCCCGGGCACCACCAGTCAGCAGTTGGTCCGGCGTGATTCCTCAGAGGGGCTTCGACATTTCTCGGCTTCTTCTTCTTCTTCTTCTTCTCCACCACCAGTGTCTAGACTCCAGGGGGGATTCTGCTGCCGCAGATGTCAGCATCTCTACCCCCTTGCTTATCCTAGTACAGGATGGAGTCTAATCGCCAAAAAACATTGCACAATTCATTGTAGGCTATTGTGTTATATGGTGTAATAAATTATGCTTATTCCGTAACTAGTCTCTCCTGATTGAAATAACTTTAGATAGCGTACTTAAAAGCTCCAACAACACACATCTGTAGCCTTTAGCGGGGTACAACTTTAAAACGGCACACACAGGCTTTTTCTGTTTTCAGCTTTTGAAACAACTCCAAATTGCTCCAGAAGGACCCTTCATATCAACTTTGGACACACTTTCCAATCTAACGTTCTCCGTTTTCATTCCGGTCGGTATTGCTGCACAAACCTGTCAGCTGTTAATGTTCTGTACTGTGAATGTGTTAATAAAAAGGAGTTTTCCACGGCTCCACTTCGCAACTGTTACACCACCTGAGAAAACAATGCACCTTTAGGGTAATATTGGAAAGCAAAGGTGACCGTTTATGGCAGTTTACAGCATATATGTATTGGCTGTTGACTTTACATTCAGAGGTACAGTGCCAACAGGACCTACAACTTTCCTCAGGGAGTAGATGGTCTTCACTCTATCTTCACATATTCAGTGGATTTGAGTTTGGCTGTGTTTTCTTTCCACTTGTAATCTGATACTGAAGCTTGGCACATTATGCAACTTGACCAGAGGCGGGCCGTGGATTTTCTACCTGCACTTCAGTGGATCAGATGGTCTGTCCTAGCAGGCTGCTGCGATGTAGTTTAACTCGCTTTATATATATATATATATATATATATATATATATATATATATATATAAATAAATAAAATAGCTATAACTTTGTGATTCTGTTTAGGCCAGCAGAGAAGGCTTAGCAGGCCCTGACGGCCCGCCACTGAACAATAAATGAAAACTTTCATGGGTGAAAAAAGTGCGTGCAAAGTTTTCGGCGTGAGCTTTCTTGCTTTATGATGCAAACTTACTTTGTGTTAATCAGATCCGATCACCATTTCTTTTACTTTAGTTATATATATTATGCAGTATGGCCCAATGAGATAATTGGCAACGTTTTTCATATTATAACCAGACAAACTTATCTTTCATATGGCCCTCTTTCCAATTTTTACACAACTTCCAGAAAAATATAGCAAAATAGCCCAATTAACTAATAAAAATAAAAATACTAAAACATTTTTGACATAGATACAGATAACAGCTTTTCATTACACCCCCATTACAGGCACACAAAGTCACTTATAGGCAAATGAGTAAATCTTCATTAATAAATCAAACTATCTCAACGTTCTGCAGGTAGTTGCACTCAATCAGGAAAGCATTCCACTTGCAATTTACATTTTGCAAATGAGTTGACATCCACTTAATTGTTATGCAAACTAATGCATAAAATCATCTCGTAACTTATGGCAACGTTGCTACTAATGGCTGCACGACTTTCATTGGAAAGCACTTCAGGCAAATGTGGGCACAAACACCTGCTCTGTGTGTGTGTGTGTGTGTGTGTGTGTGTGTATCCCTTGCACCTGCTGTATTTCAAGTGTTAGTTGTGGTGTCTGAGTGCTGACTAAAAAAAGTCTTGAGAATTCTTTTCATTCCACTTCAAGTGCAATCAAGACCGTGGCAGGAGTTATGCACACACCAAACGAACGTTTACCGCTCGACAATAAAAGTGTGTTCACACCAAACACGTGAAAGGGGGCGTGACTTATCTCTGTTACTTATCTCCGTGAAGAGAGCTATCATTTCCACTATTGCCCATGTAATAAATAACCACTAGTTGTGCTTTATACTTGTTGTGGAAGTCCCAAAAACATCGGAACACCATCCGTAGCCGCACACAACTCGGTGAATTTCACCGACTCCTCCAGGAACTGCATCTGGCTTATCTCCGTAAAACGGATACCGTTTCCTTCATCCACCATGGAAATAACCACTAGTTCTGCTTTATACTTGTTGTGTAAATTCCACATACGTCGGAACATCAAACTCCATCGTGTCTGGGTTCATAATATTATCCGTAGTCCCACAACAGCGTCTGAATGGCGGCCGCTTCCAGCGCTACTTCAGCAGCAGACCAGCAGCAGTTTGAGTCAGGAACGGCAAGACGGCGGTGATGACGGGCAGAGCTTGGCGTCAATGCGAAAGTTTCAACGAGCGCGAATTCGCGCCGCGTCAAATGCATTGACTTTGCATGTAATCTGGTCGCGCATCAAATTCGCGCCGCATTTGGTGTGAACACAGCATTAGGTTCTTCCTCCTGTGTCGTGTCAGTTCTACAGGTGTTAACTCCCCCAGAATTCATCTTGGTGCGTAGCAATTGATGCCGGGATCATTTGGTCACCATAGTACCCTCGGCGAGGGGGTCTGTTCACAAATTGGAAGTTGTTGTCTCGATCAATCAGAAAGACACATGTTGGCAACTAAATATTTTCAGGATTGTAGTCCAACCGTGTTTCCTTTGAATTATTACTTTATATTCACATGGCACATTTTAATAGCCTGACCTATGAATCGCTACCCACATCTGGGCGTTGCTCGGTGACTCAAACGGATCTCGTGCTCATTGGGCAGCTCTTTCCTGTGGTTTTATAAATTCGAACTTGCAGAAAAACTACTCCCCAGTTGATTTTTCCAAACCTCCAAGGAATTACAGGTCACATGTCAACCTAAAAAAGCAGAAAATAAACGTACATGTCTACGTTAACCTCTTCGAGTCTCTGTCACTATTATTTTCAGGACCTTTCCATTTCCATCATCCGTCAACAATGAAATCTCATTTTATTCTTTTTTTCCGGTGTGGGCTGTACAGGTTGGGGGTGGAGTAAAAGACTATTAGTCAAGATATTTCACATTGTGTCTAGTTAGTCGTGTGGGTGACAGTCTAATCCCACTCCATCCTGCTCTCCTCGTTCCTTCTTACGTTCTATCATTCCGTCTCTGTCAGACTGAATAAAACAGTATCTAGCCTGCGATTGAGACAATGCTCTATTTCAGCTGTGCAGATTAAAGCTGGCTGTGTGTGTATGTGTGTGTATGTGTGTGTGTGTGTGTGTGTGTGTGTGTGTGTGTGTGTGAGAGAGAGAAAGACGGAGAGAGATGGCATAGACTCTCCTTGGCCTCCCTGCTGGCTCTGTTTCAGCACTCTCCAGATTCACTGCTGCTCCCTGACCTTTAAAACATCCCCCATTGAGCTCAGCGTAGCTCACGGGGACACGCTTGGTTCGATAGCCCTCGTTTTATCAGCACAGCGCCATAGGGCAGTGAGTTAGTCGACTCCAATTATCCCGCTCTGAGACTGTGCAAATTGAACTGGACAAATACTGCCACTGCCACAGCATGGTCATTATTAGGACATTTGTTGTTTTACTCTTGTAGGCACTTGTAGGACTGAGTTTGACATGCCAATAAAAAATTAAATGCATTGACTAAACTATAATTTACAAAATGTATCAAGTGTTTAGTAGAATTAAAGAGAATGTAATTCTACTTCGAGATTAACCACCATATTATAATAATGTATACTTTGAACTACATGGCAGGATTTTGCTGTCTATTTATTTAAAAAGTAAGTAAACTATGCATTGTGTCTTACAGGAGGAAACGCATGTTTTGGACACCAAATACCATCTAGCTTCTTATACAGAGAGATGGCAGTGAATAACTGTCAACCCCAGAACTATCTGCCTCTAAACGTATTTTAATTAGTTTCCTTTTAAAGATAACAGTCTGTGGTTGAGTTGCATTGTGGGTACTCAAGGCGATCCATGTCGCCGTTGAAATGATGCTCAAGTGCGCGATGATGTAGATATTTGGTGAAATAGCACTGGGAACAGGCGAATAGCAAGGACAAAGTTTGTCTCCCATTTTTAAGACAATTGAACAGAAAAAGACACAAATTAGCCTCCAATGAATGCTGATGGGAATCTCTTCTGTTTTGTAGATATTTGGTCATAAAGCAAAGTCTTGGATGACTGACACTTTACCTGATGATGGTGCTAGAGGAAAACACCGAAGCCAAATGTTCATCCCCCGGGGCCCATGAATGTAACAAATGTAATGGCAATCCAGCCAACAAATGATGTAATGTTTCAGTAAGGACCAAAGTGGTGGTGGACCATTTGATTGACACTGAAATGGTTAAACCCAGTTCACCATACCGTGACCAAGTGGTTAACCGTGCCTTCCTGTTATGATGTAATGCAACGACAGGACAGCAGAGTTCTTTCTTAGACCAGTGATTTATTGCAGAGATGAAAACATAAAAAGGTCCGGGTGCAGACAGGACCAGCCAGCAAACAGGTGGAATTGTCAATTAGAGGCGCATACCCGCGCTACTCAGGGCCGGCGATTGCTATAGGCGAACTAGGCGACTGCCTAGGGCGACAAATGGGTTGGGGGCGCCCTCACAGCGCACATTTCAGCACTGTGAGCAATTCACGACCACGCGACCAGGGGGCGATTCAGCTGTGAGTTTTCTCATCAAGTACAGAGAGACACGCATATTGAGAAACGGGCGCTGTAAACATCTTAACGCTGATTGGCCAAGACACGTCACATCAAAGATGTTCTATTACGGAGATGACAATAACTCGGCCAAAAATCAGATTTTTTTGGTCAAGAAAACGGGACGCTGATTGGCCAAGACTCGACACGTCACGTCAAGATCTTCTATTGCAAAGATGGCTCACTCCAAAAAAGAAAATCGTTTGTGCGGTCTGAAAAATGTGCGCGATCTGAAAAATCTATTGCGCGGCCACTTTGACTGGTCTAAACCATCTGGAGCACAGGGACGAAAACGAAAAAAGGAAGAAGAGGAAAAGAAAGTCAAGTATAGAGGTAAGTCTTCTCATCTCAGCCATTAAGGTGTCAAACAAAATATATTTAGTATTGTGCATCACCTAATATTGGACGTTTCATTGCTGTCACTTAGGCTAGCTATAGCTAGCTAGCAACTGTTACTTTGCTAATTTGCTACGTAGGCTATTACTAGCAAACGTAACTTCACTGATAACCTACATGGATGTACATGTCAAAAGACCAGTATCTGGATAACGTATGCTAGTTATGAAAAGTACAGTTGCTGTCTACATTCATTATAAATGGCATAAGTTCTGTTTAGTGAATTCACAACTAGCAGGTGCATACACACACAGTAACCATTTGGGGGATAGTGGTGGTGTTCACCCTTCTGTACAGTTCCTCCCCAGGAATATACTAAAATGTATATGTGTTTTTTGTTTTGTTTTTATTTTTTATTAGGGTCCGAGCGACTGACGTAGTCAGTCCCGAGAGGACCCTATTGAAATTGCCGGGATTATTAGGGTCCGAGCGACTGACGTAGTCAGTCCGAGTAGGACCCTATTGAAATTGCCGGGATTCTTATTATTAGGGTCAGAGCGACTGACGTAGTCAGTCCCGAGAGGACCCTATTGAAATTGCCGGGATTCTTATTATTAGGGTCAGAGCGACTGACGTAGTCAGTCCCGAGAGGACCCTATTGAAATTGCCGGGATTCTTCTTATTATTATTAGGGTCCGAGCGACTGACAACGTCAGTCCCGAGAGGACCCTATTGAAATTGCCGGGATTCTTATTAGGGTCCGAGCGACTGACGTACTCAGTCCCGAGAGGACCCTATTGAAATTGCCTGGATTCTTATTATTGTTATTATTAGGGTCCGAGCGACTGACAACGTCAGTCCCGAGAGGACCCTATTGAAATTGCCGGGATTCTTATTAGGGTCCGAGCGACTGACGTAGTCAGTCCGAGAGGACCCTATTGAAATTGCCGGGATTCTTATTAGGGTCCGAGCGACTGACGTAGTCAGTCCGAGTAGGACCCTATTGAAATTGCTGTGATTCTTATTATTATTAGGGTCCGAGCGACTGACAACGTCAGTCCCGAGAGGACCCTATTGAAATTGCTGTGATTCTTATTATTATTAGGGTCCGAGCGACTGACGTAGTCAGTCCCGAGAGGACCCTATTGAAATTGCCGGGATTATTATTAGGGTCCGAGCGACTGACGTAGTCAGTCCCGAGAGGACCCTATTGAAATTGCCGGGATTCTTATTATTATTAGGGTTCGAGCGACTGACGTAGTCAGTCCGAGTAGGACCCTATTGAAATTGCTGGGATTATTAGGGTCCGAGCGACTGACAACGTCAGTCCCGAGGACCCTATTGAAATTGCTGTGATTCTTATTATTATTAGGGTCCGAGCGACTGACGTAGTCAGTCCGAGTAGGACCCTATTGTAATTGCCGGGATTCTTATTATTATTATTAGGGTCCGAGCGACTGACAACGTCAGTCCCGAGAGAACCCTATTGAAATTGCCGGGATTCTTATTATTAGGGTCCGAGCGACTGACGTAGTCAGTCCGAGTAGGACCCTATTGAAATTGCTGGGATTATTATTAGGGTCCGAGCGACTGACGTAGTCAGTCCGAGTAGGACCCTATTGAAATTGATGTGATTCTTATTATTATTCATGATTCTTATTTTTCCCATTTGGACTGCTTTTTGGGGCACTTGTCATATTCAAAAACTCACCAAATTTGGAACTCTTGTTATTATTCCGTTATCTTATTTTTGTACGTTGGACTGCTTTTTGGGGGACTTATCATATTCAAAAACTCACCAAATTTTGAACTCTTGTCAGGCCTGGTGTAATACGCAATGTATCAAAGCCGGGGAGAAAAGTTCCAAAAAATGACTCTCTAGCGCCCCCTTCAAGTTGCACCGGCGACGTCCCTCGCCCAGAATTTTTTTTTTACTTGAAAAAATTCACACATGTCCGTCTTCACCTGCTCTGCGAAAAAACCTCTCAGACCCATAAAGTCCGCCTATGAAAATTTTCCGCCATTTTGAATTTAGTGAAAAACACATTTTTGTTAATAATTCCTAAACGCTTAATTATTTTCAAACCTTGGTAGTTATCATCATTAGAGCTGGATCATCAATACTGCATTGGAGATATCGACCAATTAACCTCTTAGGGGCGTGTCTTGTTTTTAAACACTCATAACATTAAAACTATTGGGAGAAAAGACTCCAAACTTGGGGTATATGTGCACATCGCATCCCCTAACTTGCAATAAATCAGTCGTCCGATTTAAACACTAGGGGGCGCTACAGTAATTCGGCCAATTTGGCAGTTTCGGCCAGTTTATGCTAATTATTAGCCGATATTTGCATTTAGGCCAAATACTACTCCTCCTACAATTTTTAAGTACTCCACTGCAAGTCTATTCTAAAGTGATCGAAAGACTCTCAGGAGTATGGCTTGTGCGCTCAACACGTTTTCATCCATCGGCCACGACGTGACGGGGACCCAAAGACGCGACTACTTTGTGCTAACCGCTATATGACAGAATTCTGTTGTAACTCCTAGATACATGATGGAAAATAGCTGATAGTCCTCATGCATGATGCTGGTCCATGCCTGAGGACATGTACATGACCAGTGTTCAGATTGTCATAGCGCCACCTACTGGCCAAAGGAAATCAGCCAAATGCCATAGGATTTACATGACCTGCTCTTCACTTCACATAGAGAAACACAATGAATGTGTGTGTGTGTGTGTGTGTGTGTGTGTGTGTCATCCTCCAGCCTGCTTTCAACCAGCCTGAACAGTAAATCACATGGTACCTTATTGCTTAAATATAAGATACTTATATATTCATAGTAACCTACTAGCGCCACCTACTGGCCAAACTAAATCTACCAAACTGCATCCGATTGACATGCAAGTTAAATCACCTGGTGTACTGTTCACGTACAGAAACATGATGCACAGTATATGTTCACATTGTCGTAGCGCCACCTACTGGAAATCAGCCAAACAGCATCGGATTTAAATAAAAATGACAGCGCCCAATTGCATTCTGGGTAGCGCTCGCGAACAAAACAAAACAGGAAGAGACAGACCGGAAGGCAATCCACACAAACAGTTGTTCGCAGCCCAACTCGCTGCAACTGTTTTCCCACCATGCATTTCGCCTGTGTAATTTGGAACCATGACGTAAGTCAGTGACGCTGAAAGCTAAGTGGATCGACAGCGCTGCCATGATTTGACTGTAAAAAAATAATTGCTGTTCCCTGCTTTTTTTGAGACAATGCATGGGTTTGGCCGGTTTCCTTCCGGGGCAAGTCGGCGACCCGCCGGCTACCCCAAACGTGCCGGGAGCGAGGACCCGCTCACAGCTGCTCGCAGCTTTAATTTTTGTTTTAAATTGGCCAGATGCACTCAAGCAATTTTTTCAGAGGCCGGCACCTGCTGGAGAAAGGACGCCTGATTCGCCTCCCTCTGAACTTTGTAAGTAGCCTACACAACTAGTACTATTGTTGCTGTTTGTTTTATTGTTATTATTATTATTATGATCAATTATTACTTTCATAATCACATCACATTAATACTACTAATTGTAATCAGTAGCATTATTTAGCCTTGTAGCAGTGGTGGCAGTAATTGTAATGTATCTACTACAAGTTACATGGTTAGATAAAATGTATTTGTACAATGCAACTATGTGGTGGGATGATAGAAATGACCAAATAATAATAATAATAATAATACATTTTATTTTGAGGCGCCTTTCAAGGCACCCAAGGTCGCCTTACAAAAATAATACAGGGTGGGTAAAAGATAAAAGTATGAATGATAAAAACAACAGTAAAACAAAACATCAATATAAGAACATAAAGGATAGGAACAAGTGAAGTGCACAGGGACCAGTTATAAAGTGAATGCCAGTTTGAACAGGTGAGTTTTGAGTTGTGACTTGAATGATGTGATGGAGTCTGCTTGTCTTATGTGTGGGGGGAGGGAGTTCCAGAGCCTGGGTGCTGAGCAGCTGAAGGCTCGGGCACCCATGGTACTGAGGCGAGGCGTGGGGATGGATAGTAGTCCAGAAGAGGATGAGCGGAGAGTGCGGGAGGGAGTGTATTCCTGAAGGAGGTCGTAGAGGTAAGTGGGGGCCAGATTGTGGAGAGCTTTATAGGTGAGGAGAAGGTTTTTGTAGTCGATGCGGTATTGTACTGGGAGCCAGTGAAGTTGGATGAGTACAGGAGTGATGTGGTCCGATGATTTGGTACAGGTGATGATCCGGGCGGCTGAGTTCTGAATGATTTGCAGTCTGTTGATGAGTTTGGTGGGGAGTCCGGTGAGGAGGGCATTGCAGTAGTCGATGCGGGATGTGACAAAAGAGTGGACCAGGATTTCGGTGCTGGACTGGGTCAGTGATGGGCGGAGTCTGGAGATGTTGCGGAGGTGGAAGAATGCAGTCCGGGTGATGTTTTCAATATGGGCTGCAAATGAAAGGGTGCTGTCCAGAATGACGCCGAGACTCTTGACTTGGGGGGAGAAGGGTACAGGGAATCCGTCGACGATGATGGGTGGAGCTGGGGTGTGTAGGGATTTGGTGATGATGGATTTGGAGCCGATGAGCAGGGCCTCAGTTTTAGTGCCGTTTAGTTTTAGGAAGTTCCTGCTCATCCAGCTCCGGATGTCTTCAAGGCAGGTGATGAGGGAGGTAGGAGGGATGTCAGCGGTCGGTTTAGAGGAGATGTAGACCTGTGTGTCATCGGCGTAGCAGTGAAAATGGATCCCATGGTGACGGAGGAGTGTGCCCAGGGGGAGGAGGTAAATGGTGAAAAGAAGGGGACCCAAGACTGACCCCTGGGGCACTCCCAGTGAAACACCCGAACACCCAGACTTGTGGTTCCTTAGTTGCACGAATTGTTGGCGGTCAGTGAGGTATGATTTGAACCAGGAGAGTGCAGTGCCAGTGATTCCAATGCCAGCCAGGCGGTCCAGGAGCAGAGGGTGCGAGATGGTATCAAATGCTGCGCTGAGGTCGAGGAGGATAAGAATTGTAAGGAGTCCGGAGTCTGCTGCTCGGAGGAGGTCGTTGGTGATTTTGACCAGGGCTGTTTCAGTGCTATGTTTTGGACGGAAGCCAGATTGGAATGGTTCGTGGAGGTTGTTTATGTCAAGGTGGGACTGTAATTGTGCAGCAACCACCCTTTCAAGTGTTTTAGAGATGAAGGGGAGGTTGGAGATGGGCCGGTAATTGTTAAGGACAGCTGGGTCAGCACCGGGTTTTTTCAGTATAGGTGTGATGGCAGCCAGTTTGAGAGTGGGGGGTACAGTACCAGTGGTGAGGGAGGAGTTAATTATGTTGGTGATCATGGGGGAAATGGATGGCAGGCAGGCTTTGACAAGGGAGGTGGGAAGAGGATCGAGCTGACAGGTGGTGGTTTTGGCTTTATGGATGAGTTCCGAGATGGTGTGTTCTGATACTGGGGTGAAGTCGGAGAGGAAGCTGATGAGAGGTAGGCCAGTGGTGATCATCCAGGGTGGATTGTTTGAGGAGGTACAAGATAAGGCCAGTTGTTGGTGAATGGTGTTGATTTTAGAGCTGAAGAAGTCCAGGAAGGCAGTGCACTGTTCAATGGAGATGTCTGGAGGGAGGGTTTTAGGAGGCTGGAGTAAGCGGCTGACTGTTGAGAAGAGGACTCTGCTGTTGCCTGTACCAGTGTTGATTAGGTTGGAATAGTGTGAAGATTTAGCAGTGGTGAGGGCTCTCTTGTAATGATGAAGGTGGTCCAAGTACATTTGGCTGTGTACCGTGAGACCAGTCTTTTTGTAGAGTCGCTCCAATCGACGGCCAGTGGCTTTGAGCTGGCGGAGCTCCGGTGTGAACCAGGGAGCAGTGTGAGTAAATGAGACTGAGCGACTTTTCAGGGGGGCCAGGATGATGATAAAATGCAATTGTGTAACGAACAGCATGGATGAACTCTGTGTTTAAATACAGCTGCAGGAGAAGGGACATCCAGTAGTACTCAAGGGGCCAGGAACACACAGCCTGCATCAGGTGAGTCTATTTAATAGTATTTATTCAAGCCACATCCATACTTTAAAGTACAATAGAAACATGTTAGCATGTATTAAATACAATAGCTTGTTTTCTTAAAGAAGTTCAACCACATTCATGATCATTTCACTTATTATATTAAACACCGCTTGTCTGGCTATACAATTTGCTTGAATACAGGTGAAGGTGAAGGGACATCCAGGACCACATCAAGCACTCAGGGCACCAGTGAAACTACACTGCCGCCTGCAGACACCTCACCCTCCGCAATTCCTGATATCCAGGGAGAACCCATAGATCCTGCTGACTGGCCAGCCCTCTGTTTTTGTGTGTAAGGGAAAAAAACCTGTCAAACCTGTCAAACCTTGCTAACCATAGTCATTCCCTATACAGCTTGTACCATGTTTTGAGGTTTGTTCAATAAACATATTTGAACAAAAGAGTGTTTTTGTCACAGTTTATGGAGTTAATTTAATCCTAACTTTGAGTGTGTAATAAATTATTTAAAATACTAAAAAAGAAAATGTTCTGTAACTATTCTGGTGTTTGTTGTGCATGCACCATTTATTGTTGAACTACAATGTAGAATAGTAGAAAGTGGCCGTGCCGCGTCCGCGTATTCCTCTCTGGTCCGAGCCGGAAGGTGGCTTTTAACGACGGGCAGACTGGCAGACAGGATCCTCAGGCCTCACCGCTGATCTCCGTGGAATGAGCGGGAGGTCCTCTTCTCGCGGGTGAAACCCGAAGCTCGACACTGGCAGGAAGGTAAAAACTAACGGGATCAAACAGGAAAAAGGTGACTCACGGGCTACTCACGGGCAAAGATGCCAGGTTGGCAAAAGGACGGACTGACACCAGAGGCGAGGATGACCGGAGTATTTATCAGCAGGAGGTGATCACGGGAAACGAGAATAAACTGTGCTCACGGAGAAAGGCGCGACTGTGGGCGGAACTCACAGAAAACACACAGGCTGGGTTGCTCTATTAACTCTTAACACTTGGAGGTCTGGGGGTCAATTTCTTGATTTTTCTTGATTTTACATACTTTTTAAATTCCCCTTTTTAAAGTCACTAGCATATGATACATAATCATGTGTTGTATATCAAAAAATACAGAACAATCTCAGCTATCTATATAATGAGGCACCATTGTCCCAAAGGCACAAGTGTAAATATGAAAATATGACTAAAGCTGAAAAATGTAATCTTGATTTTGGAAATGTCTCATATTTGTTGTGAAAACATAACTTTACTCAGGTGGGATAGCGGTTTTGGTGATGGAAATTGGTTTACCAAAGGTCTTAGGTTCACAAAAGCAGTGGAATATATGAATAACATGGTAGACACATGTAATTTAATGTCTAAAACCAAATTTATTATTATATGGTGGGGATGATGAGCTGTGGCTGGCTTTGCGGCCTGCTAGGTGATGTGTTCAGGCAAGCAGACGGACAGGGAGACTGCTGCAGCAATGCTACATGTTGCCCTCTGGACCCTCACAGCTCTGAATCCACTCTGTAAAATACATTAATACAGTCAGTATGAGTTCACTGTAAGAAAGTTAACGTGATAGAGACAACAGTTGATTATGCACCGTTCAGTCATAGACACGGAAGGGAAGAGCCAACACGGAACTATTTAGTGACGCGCTAACCGCTACGAAGCTCTCGTCAACACACACACATGTTATGTTATTTACTGTCTTACAAACACATAATGGAGGTCCAACACTACTGGTCGTACTAAGTTCACTGTAACAAGTTAACGTGATATATTCAACAATTGATTATGCCCCGTTCAGTCATATATATGGAAGATAACAGCCAACACGGCCCTGTGTACTGACGTGCTAACCGCTACGTAGCTCTCGTCAACACACACAGTAAATAACATAACATGTCTTACAAACATATAATGGAGGTCCAACACTACTGGTCGTACTATGTTCACTGTAACAAGTTAACGTGATAGATTCAACAATTGATTATGCCCCGTTCAGTCATATATACGGATGATAACAGCCAAAACGGCACTGTGTAGTGACGTGCTAACCGCTACGAAGCTCTCGTCAACACACACATGTTATGTTATTTACTGTCTTACAAACATATAATGGAGGTCCAACACTACTGGTCGTACTATGTTCACTGTAACAAGTTAACGTGATAGATTCAACAATTGATTATGCCCCGTTCAGTCATATATACGGATGATAACAGCCAAAACGGCACTGTGTAGTGACGTGCTAACCGCTACGAAGCTCTCGTCAACACACACATGTTATGTTATTTACTGTCTTACAAACATATAATGGAGGTCCAACACTACTGGTCGTACTATGTTCACTGTAACAAGTTAACGTGATAGATTCAACAATTGATTATGCCCCGTTCAGTCATATATACGGATGATAACAGCCAAAACGGCACTGTGTAGTGACGTGCTAACCGCTACGAAGCTCTCGTCAACACACACATGTTATGTTATTTACTGTCTTACAAACATATAATGGAGGTCCAACGCTACTGGTCGTACTATGTTCACTGTAACAAGTTAACGTGATAGAGACAACAATTGATTATGCCCCGTTCAGTCATATATACGGAAGATAACAGCCAAAACGGCACTGTGTACTGACGTGCTAACCGCTACGAAGCTATCGTCAACACACACATGTTATTTACTGTCTTACAAACACATAATGGAGGTCCAGCACTACTGGTCGTACTATGTTCACTGTAACAAGTTAACGTGATAGATTCAACAATTGATTACTCACCGTTCAGTCTCACAGAAACGCTGTAGCCAGCTATCTGGCCCGTTAGCTCCGTCTAGCTCCTGTTAGTGAATCCTTCAGGCTCTGAAGCTGCACCATCTGTCCCCTCCAATATCAGGACTCTTTGCTTGGCACCTTCTGACTCACAGTGAAGCTTTGCACGCCTCATACATGTCCATGTTTAGATGCTCAGATGCGGAAGTGGAAACCATATCCGCCAGATTTTTAACCATATTTATGTGACGTATTATTGTGATGATTATAATTTTATTAAACATTTAGACACCTGGTTTAACGCTTCGACGCGGGCGCCGACCTCAGAGGGTTAAACTACGTCTAAACCAGGTTTGTCTTTTAATCCAGTTGCACCAAACTTCAAACCTAGTTTAACCTTAGTTTACAATTAATCCTGGGTAAATCTAACCCTTTGGCAATCTCTGTTTAATTTCCATTTAAATCTAGATTAAAATCAAATCTGTTGCAACGGTCATTTTAAACCTAGTCTAAACCTGGATTAGCAGTTATATTTAAACCACCCCTGGAGGAGGTTTATCTCCGTTTTGTTGACAACATGGCTGCATATCTTTGCTGGATGGGGTTAGAGGAAAGAGTTCCTCATCCATACTAGGGTTGTCATGATACCAAAATTATGACTTCGATACGATACCTGCCATAAGTATCACGATACTCGATACTTTCGGTACGATACCAGAATATGATACAATACTGGTATATTTATCTATAATAGTAATAAATAAAACGTCCTCTTTTACCAGCTTGTTCCTGCCCAACTTTTTGAACACTTAACAAATGGCATTAATATTAGTATTCGCCTATAGCAAGATATTAACCCTTCGTCCACGGAGCCCGCGGTTTCGCGTGGTGACACTTGAAACTTTTCTCTAAGTTTCTAAAATATTCACAGCACCCCGATAATACATCGCAAAAATATAATTTTACGTCTGGCGGAAAGAGAAGGCTTCCTGCTTCCGGGTGCCTGCCCAGGCAGAGCCCAGCATAATTTTAACATCATCAGGCAAGCGAAAGGGCAGCAGTGTGTCATCTGACGCTGGAAAAAATAAAAAAAATAATCCTTCTCTGTGATTAGTTGAGTCATATGTCCGTCGCCATTTCGTGAACTAAACAACCAATGTACACTCAGGAAAATCTCAAAAGGACAACCCACTTGTACAGCATGTTCACACTACAGTTTACAATCAACAACATGACGACAAAGAGATTCAACACGCAGGAAGCAAAGCACATGATTCTGGAGAGCAGCGAGGAGGAGGACGACGCGTCGTCGTCAGAGCTCGAAGGCTTTAGTTCTTCTGAGGAAGATGGGTAAGTGTAGTTACTAAACTTTGTTACGTGTCTGTAAGGCTGCATGGTGCAAACTAGTAATGTGTACAAACTAGTAATGTGTACAAACTAGTAATGTGTACAAACTAGTAATGTGTACAAACTAGTAATGTGTACACTGTGTAGGAGAGCACGAGAGCCAGCCACGCGGTGCACACTGCTGTTCACGTTACTACGTCATGATCTGAGTAATGTTTATACACAGTCTGCTTTGTACAACACTCTGCTTCACGTTACTACCACTAATATTTATACATCCAATGCGGAGCACTATGCTAAAATTACTACCACAGTCATGATCTGAATAATATTTGCACATCCAATGTCATCTTTCTTACGTCATCTTTCTTTCAACTGACGAGTATTGATTTATTTTACAGAGAGGAGCACCATCCGCCCCGACCAGCCTGGCCAGCAAAGAGGCAGCGTGTTGGACGGCAACTACCACGACCAGCAAAGAGGCAGCGCGTTGACCGACGACTAAAGACACCATCTCCAGCAAACAGGGCGCGTGCTGCCCGGCGACTACTTTCACCTCAGGCCAGATCAAGAAAGACAGCAGCACGTGCACCACCTGCACCTACGCTGTCCTGGAGGACGGATGAAGACCCGGACACTGCTCCCCCCGTCATCAAGTTCCAGCCCGGACACCAGGTCCACATGTCAGTGCCACAGCAACACTCATTGAACTCTTCAAACTGTTCTTCCAACTAAGTCCACGGTGGGTCGCAGGGTTTGCGAGCTTTGCAGCATGAAGAAAGTGAGCAAAGACACGGCGTGGAAGTGCGAGGCGTGTAACGTTCCCCTCTGCCTGCAGCTGAACAGAAACTGTTTCCATGACTGGCATGCCATGGCATGAGGATATGCCATTGAAGCATATATACTTGTATATTGTAAATGGTCTAGTCTTTGTTCTGTTTTATATTTCTGAATATATATTCTGTACATATTTTCTTTTTTTTTTATAATACATATTTTCATTTAAAAAAAAAAAAATTGTTGTGATGGTCATTTTTCATTTGCACACACTCCCTGAAGCTTTATCTGCACTATGAAGTCATTTCTCAGTCCCATTTTTATCATTTTGGTGAAAGCTGTGAAAGACCATATTTCTACTCAAAAAGCGATAATAAAAACTTTAGTTTTAGACATTTATTTACATGTATCTAACATTTTATTCATATATTTCACTGCTTTTGTGAACCTAAAACCTTTGGTAAACCAATTGCCATCACCTAAACAGAGTCACCACCTGAGTAAAGTTAGGTTTTTTCAAGCGATATGAAGAATTTCCAAAAATCGAGATTCCATTTTTCAGCTTTAGTGTCATATTATAAAGTTTTTTTCTTTACACTTTTGCCTTACGACAATGGTGCCTCATTATATAGATAGCTGAGATTGTTCTGCAATTTATGATGTAAAACATGGGTATATATCTTATATGCAAGTGCCTTAAAAGGTGAATCTAAGAAAATTATGTCAAATCGAGAAAATCGACTGAAAATGACCTCCAGTGTGCAGTGAGTTAATGAAAACTACATGGTGCCATCATAGCATTGATTATACATGGCTATGTAGGCCTATTGTCCGTATCTGACCAGATGACTACATAGTTATTTCCATAAGTATGAGACATTGGAGAGTTACATAATTTTACAGATGTGTGTTTGAGATGAAAAAAAACTAAAGCTATGGGTACATTAAAGATGGACACATTAAAGGGTAATTTCTCCCCTTTATTGAAAAACAACAATGAAAAACATGCCACCACATACCTTTCACCAATACAATGCAATTACACTATGGTGAACAATGAGACAGCCAGTCTCTATGCTGTCTGGCAGAATTGTGAATAGTCACACTTGTTGCAACTATTGCACTTGTTAATGCACTTATTACAACTATTTACTATTTAGTGAGTTTGATATTTTCACTTCATATTTTATCTCAATTCCATCCATCCATCCATCCATTTTCGACCGCTTATCCGGGGTCGGGTCGCGGTGGCAGCAGGTTCAGCAGGCCGACCCAGGCTTCCCTCTCACCCGCAACACTTTCCAGCTCATCCTGGGGGACCCCGAGGCGTTCCAAGGCCAGCCGGGAGATATAATCCCTCCAGCGTGTCCTCGGTCTTCCCCGGGGCCTCCTACCAGTTGGACGTGCCTGGAAAACCTCTAATGGGAGGCGTCCAGGAGGCATCCTGACTAGATGCCCGAACCACCTCAGCTGACTCCTTTCGACACGAAGGAGCAGCGACTCGACTCCAAGCTCCCTCCTGATGTCCGAGCTCCTTACCCTATCTCTAAGGCTGAGCCCGGCCACTCTACGGAGGAAGCTCATTTCGGCCGCTTGTATCCGAGACCTCGTTCTTTCGGTCACGACCCAGAGTTCGTGACCATAGGTGAGGGTTGGAACGTAGACCGACCAGTAAATAGAGAGCTTCGCCTTCCGGCTCAGCTCCCTCTTCACCAAGACGGACCGGTACAGCGCCTGTTTTACTGCTGCAGCCGCACCGATCCGCCTATCGATCTCACGCTCCACCTTACCCTCACTCGTGAACAAGACCCCGAGATACTTGAACTCCTTTGCTTGGGGTAGGCAGTTTGTCCCCACCTGGAGGGAGCAGTCCACCGGTTTCCGGCAGAGCACCATGGCCTCAGATTTGGAGGTGCTAACTCTCATCCCTGCCGCTTCACACTCGGCTGCAAAACGCCCCAGTGAATGCTGGAGGTCACGGTCCGAGGAAGCAAACAGGACCACATCATCCGCGAACAGCAGAGATGCGATCCCGAGATTCCCGAACCGGATCTTCTCCGCCCCCTGGCTGCGCCTAGATATCCTGTCCGTGAAAGTCACGAACAGGACCGGTGATAAAGGGCAGCCCTGGCGGAGACCAACACCCACCGGGAACGTGTCTGACTTACTACCGAGGATACGAACACAGCTCCTACTGCAGGCGTACAGAGACCGGATGGCCCGTGCCAACGGGTCCGGCACCCCATACTCCCGCAGCACCCCCCACAAAACCCCCCGAGGGACCCGGTCGAAAGCCTTTTCCAAGTCCACAAAGCACATGTAGACTGGTTGGGCAAACTCCCAGGACCCCTCCAGTAGTCTTGCGAGGGTAAAGAGCTGGTCCACTGTTCCACGGCCGGGACGGAATCCACACTGTTCGTCTTGAATCTGAGGTTCGACAAGCGGTCGAAGCCTCCTTTCCAGCACCCTGGCATAAGCTTTTCCCGGGAGGCTGAGCAGTGTGATACCACGATAGTTGGAGCACACTCTCCGGTCCCCCTTCTTGAAGATGGGAACCATCACCCCGGTCTGCCAGTCCATGGGCACTGTTCCCGACCCCCATGCGACACTGCAAAGGCGTGTCAGCCAAGACAGCCCAACAATGTCCAGCGCCTTCAGCATCTCAGGGCGAATCTCATCCACCCCCGGCGCCTTGCCACCAAGGAGCTTTTTGACTACCTTAGTGACCTCTGCCAGGGATATGGGTGCAACCACCCCAAGGACTTCAGGCGCTGCCCCCTCTCCAGGGGACATGTTGGCCGGGTTTAGGAGTTCCTCAAAGTGCTCTTTCCACCGCCCGACGATGTCCACAGTCCGGGTCAGCAGTTCCCCCCCCACGCTGAGAACAGCCTGGGGTAGGCCCTGCTTTCCCTTCCTGAGCCGTCGGATGGTTTGCCAGAACTTCCTTGAGGCCAACCGAAAGTCCTTCTCCATGGCCTCCCCGAACTCCTCCCATGCCCGAGTTTTAGCATCCGCGACCTTCGCAGCTGCAGCCCTTCTGGCTTGCCGGTACCTGTCAGCTGCTTCAGGAGACCCCTGGGCCAGCCAGGCCCGAAAGGCCTCCTTCTTCAGTTTGACGGCTTCCCTCACCCCCGGTGTCCACCACCGGGTTCTCGGTTGCCGCCACGACAGGCACCGATGACCTTCCGACCACAGCTCCTAACGGCCGCGTCCACAATAGAGGCTTTGAACATGGTCCACTCGGATTCCATGTCCCCAGCCTCCCTCGGGATCTGTGAGAAGCTCTTCCGGAGGTGGGAGTTGAAGACCTCCCGGACAGGATCCTCTGCCAGACGTTCCCAGTTCACCCTCACTACACGTTTGGGCTTGCCAGGTCTTTCTAGCCGACTCCCCCGCCATCTGATCCAACTCACCACCAGATGGTGATCAGTTGACAGCTCTGCTCCTCTCTTCACCCGAGTGTCCAAGACATACGGCCGCAGATCAGATGATACGACTACAAAGTCGATCATTGATCTCCAGCCTAAGGTGTTCTGGTACCAGGTACACTTATGAGCTACCTTATGCTCGAACATGGTGTTTGTTATGGACAAACTGTGGCTAGCACAGAAGTCCAACAACAAAGCACCGTTCGGGTTCAGATCGGGCAAGCCGTTCCTCCCAATCACGCCCCGCCAGGTTTCTCTGTCATTGCCCACGTGAGCGTTGAAGTCTCCCAGGAGAACTATGGAGTCGGCAGGCGGCGCCCTTTCCAGGACCCCTCCCACCGACTCCAAAAAGGCCGGATACTCTGAAATGCTGTTCGGTGCATAAGCACAAACAACAGTCAGAGCCTTACTCCCCGCAACCCGTAGGCGCAGGGAGGCGACCCTCTCGTTCTCCGGGGAAAACTCCAACATAGCGGCGCTCAGCCGGGGGCTCGTGAGTATCCCCACTCCCGCCCGGCGCCTCTCACCCTGGGCAACTCCAGAAAAGGACAAAGTCCAACCCTTCTCCAGGAGCTTGGTTCCAGAGCCCGTGCTGTGCGTGGAGGTGAGCCCAACTATATCTAGCTGGTACCGCTCCACCTCCTGCACCAGCTCCGGCTCTTTCCCCGCTAGCGAGGTGACGTTCCACGTCCCTAGAGCTAGTCTATGCTGCCGGCGATCGGCTCGCCCAGGTCTCCTGCCTGGCCCGCTGCCCGGTCTACATAGCACCCGACCCCGATGCTTCCCCCTGCGGGTGGTGAGTCCACAGGGTTGCTGGTCCATGATCTTTTTTCGGGCTGAGCCCGACCGGGCCCCATGGGCGAAAGCCCGGCCACCAGACGCTCGCTGACGAGCTCCCCTCCTGGGTCTGGCTCCGGGAGGGTGCCCCGGTTTCCCTTGTCCGGGCGAGGTTGCTACAATCCGTGGGCCGTAATTCATCGGGGTTTTTTGAACCGCTCTTAGTCTGGGCTCTCCCCCGAGACCTGTTTGCCTTGGGAGACCCTACCAGGGGCTGACGCCCCAGACAACATAGCTCCCAGGATCACTGAGCCACTCAAACTCCTCCACCACGTTAAGGTGGCGATTCACGGAGGAGCTTTTTTTTTTTTATTTTTTATTTTTTTATCTCAATTCATGGAAGTTATTTTTCCTTAACTAAAGATAATTAACTCGAACATCCGCCTGCCAGGCGAACGTTCTCGGACGGGCGAGCCGGCGACCCTTCGGCTTACCCTGACGTGCTGGAGCGAGGGCCCAGTCACAGCTGCGAGCAGCTTTAATTTAGAGAGAGAGAGACATATACACACACACATATATATATATATATATATATATATATATATATATATATATATATATATATAGACATATACATATATATCAAGGGTGTCCAAACTGTTTTCACCGAGGGCCACAAAGAAAAATACATGAAAGTCTGGGTCACTCAGGTGAGGTATATCGCAAAATGAATCAAATGAGGTCAATTATGCATATATATATATATTCTTAGTGTTAAATATAATATATTTATATATATGTAAAAAATCACATCAGAAGACATTTGGCCTTTTCCAAGCTCCAGTAGAAGTCGGTAGGGGGAAGAGCAGCGGTGACGTTAGTAGTTGTGTCTCAAAGAGACGAAGCTTCACACAGAACAGGTTCGTGTGTGTGAGGTTTGGTACCTGGGCTTTGGCTTGCAGGCTCTTGTTCAGTGTGAGATGATGATAAGATCAAATATATATATATATATATATACACATATATATATATATATATATATATATACACATATATATACATACACATATATATATATATATACATACACATATATATACATATACACATATATATACACATATATATATATATATATATATATATATATATATATATATATACACATATATATATATATATATATATATATATATATATATATATATATATATATACACATATATATACATATATATATATATACACATATATATATATATATATATATATATATATATATATATAATGTGTATATATATATACACTCACCTAAAGGATTATTAGGAACACCTGTTCAATTTCTCATTAATGCAATTATCTAATCAACCAATCACATGGCAGTTGCTTCAATGCATTTAGGGGTGTGGTCCTGGTCAAGACAATCTCCTGAACTCCAAACTGAATGTCAGAATGGGAAAGAAAGGGGATTTAAGCAATTTTGAGCGTGGCATGGTTGTTGGTGCCAGACGGGCCGGTCTGAGTATTTCACAATCTGCTCAGTTACTGGGATTTTCACGCACAACCATTTCTAGGGTTTACAAAGAATGGTGTGAAAAGGGAAAAACATCCAGTATGCGGCAGTCCTGTGGGCGAAAATGCCTCGTTGATGCTAGAGGTCAGAGGAGAATGGGCCGACTGATTCAAGCTGATAGAAGAGCAACTTTGACTGAAATAACCACTCGTTAGAACCGAGGTATGCAGCAAAGCATTTGTGAAGCCACAACACGCACAACCTTGAGGCGGATGGGCTACAACAGCAGAAGACCCCACCGGGTACCACTCATCTCCACTACAAATAGGAAAAAGAGGCTACAATTTGCAAGAGCTCACCAAAATTGGACAGTTGAAGACTGGAAAAATGTTGCCTGGTCTGATGAGTCTCGATTTCTGTTGAGACATTCAGATGGTAGAGTCAGAATTTGGCGTAAACAGAATGAGAACATGGATCCATCATGCCTTGTTACCACTGTGCAGGCTGGTGGTGGTGGTGTAATGGTGTGGGGGATGTTTTCTTGGCACACTTTAGGCCCCTTAGTGCCAATTGGGCATCGTTTAAATGCCACGGCCTACCTGAGCATTGTTTCTGACCATGTCCATCCCTTTATGGCCACCATGTACCCATCCTCTGATGGCTACTTCCAGCAGCTACTGCACCATGTCACAAAGCTCCAATCATTTCAAATTGGTTTCTTGAACATGACAATGAGTTCACTGTACTAAAATGGCCCCCACAGTCACCAGATCTCAACCCAATAGAGCATCTTTGGGATGTGGTGGAACGGGAGCTTCGTGCCCTGGATGTGCATCCCACAAATCTCCATCAACTGCAAGATGCTATCCTATCAATATGGGCCAACATTTCTAAAGAATGCTTTCAGCACCTTGTTGAATCAATGCCACGTAGAATTAAGGCAGTTCTGAAGGCGAAAGGGGGTCAAACACAGTATTAGTATGGTGTTCCTAATAATCATTTAGGTGAGTGTATATATATATATATACACACACATTATATATATATATATATACACATTATATATATATACACACATAAATATATATAAATATATATATACACATACACATACACATATATATATATATATATATATATATATATATATATATATATATATATATATCAGGGGTGTCCAAACGTTTTTCACTGAGGGCCACAAACAGAAAAAGATATGAAAGTCTGGGCTACTCAGGTGAGGTATATCGCAAAATGAATCAAATGAGGTCAATTATGCATATATATATATATATATATATATATATATATATATATATATATATATATATATATATGTATGTATTTGGCCTTTTCCAAGCTCCAGTAGAAGTCGGCAGGGAGAGAAACTGAAGCTGTTTCTTTAGAGAATCATCACTGCATCTCCATCAGTTCAGACTCTCTTCACTTCTTCTGCATCATCAGGAAGGGAGTCGAGAACAGCTTGAATTCTTTCTCAATGGCAGAAAGATCTTGGAAGCGCTTACTGAGTTCTGTCATTTGATGTGATGACAGACACATATATACTCTTTTTCGCAGAAAGGTTGACTTCTGAAAAAAGCTGCTTTGATTTCAGACGTGGGGGAAGAGCAGCGGTGACGTTAGTAGTTGTGTCTCAAAGAGACAAAGCTTCACACAGAACAGGTTCATGTGTGCGTGAGGTTTGGTACCTGAGCTTTGCCTTGCAGGCTCTTGTTCAGTGTGAGATGATGATAAGATCAACTAGAGGCCAGGTCTGCCAACCATAGTGTGTCACTCAGCTCATGAAGAGGTCAAAACTGTTCCAAAGTTAACATGCTTTATGAGAGTCATGGCTTGAAGACTTCTGCATGCCAATATTAACTCATAGTCAGAGCGCCACCTACTGGGAAACTATGGCGATTTTAACTAGAAATGATAAAGAAAATAAAATTTGCCGACTTCTGGTGCGGTTTAGAGCATCGTCCCAAGATAGTTATTTGTAAGTGTATATGTGGTACATACGCCTATGTAATGTTGAATATCTATGTTGAACGTACTGCGAGGGCTGCTTTGTTGAATTGAGTTGAATTTTCTCCTTAGAAGTTCATTGGTCCTTTTCTTCTGAACACAATGAGATATAAACAAGCTTTTGATACATTGTGATGGAATTGAGCCTGTATTGATCCACAGAGAATCTTGTAAAAATTGAAGCCAGCATTTAGGAAGATTTGAGGAAAAGATAGTTTTTCACAAAATCCAAAATGGCGGAAATTCTAATTAGGCGCATTTTATTTTCACGGATGAGTTTTTTGTAGAGTAGTCCCACCCGGACATGTGTGCAAAATTTCAAGTCAATCGGTCAAAGTTCGCAAAAAGGGTGGGCTTTCACAACTAAAGGGGGCGCTAGAGAGACATTTTCTCAGACTTTTGGCCGACACCCAAATTAGATTAAAATTTTCGCCGAGTCGGATGGGTGTGGAAATTTTGAAGAATGTAGGTTTATCCCAAGCACCTCTTTTCCCTGCGCATTGGTCGCTAAAATCGAGTAACAATAGGTCCTCGACTCTGACTACGTCAGTGCTCGGGCCCTAATAAACCAGTTTAAACCTAGATTTACTAACCCTAGAGTAAATCACATCGCACTTGGAAAAATACCCATACACTTAACATTATTTTGGACATTTCACTCTAAGATTTTTTTTGGGGGATTTACTTAACTAAGTTATGTCAAACGGTTGCACACAACTGTGTTGTTTAAATAGGAAAAGCAATGTACTATTAATGTGAACAACACATATTAAGTAAATCTTACTTAATTATCTTACTTTAAATGGAGATGATATTGCTACATTGCATAACCACAACAACATTATGTTGGATTTACTGACACTACATTCACTTTACTTAATATGATTGAGTTCAATTTACTTAACACGGATGAACATTATAGATGTGGTAGGTTTGTGTTAATGCAACACCTTAGTTGTTCTGTTTAAATAAATGAGTCAAATAAATACAATTTAAGTTGCTGAAATTCCATTATTTACCTTTATTATACTCAAGTCTTGAAGTATTAGTGGGACTATTACAAATAAAGTAACGTGTATAATAGTATGTGTACACACACACCACTTTTGCATGTGCGTGCCACGCACACACACTTAAGGAATAGTCTCCTCTCACAAGCTGTGCCACAGACCGGGCTACACAACCCATATATCTGGGTCTGTACTAAGATAAAGCACCTCCAGCATTAAAGCCAGTGTATTAGCTTGCCCTTTTTCACCACAGATGAAGAGATTTGGAGCTCGAAATTGTGACACACACACACACACACCTATATATAATCTTAACGTTTTAAATCTTACAGGTTTAACACACCTGAATGCAGCAACAACATTGTGCTGAACCAACTGAAGTTTAGGCATGTTGAGATAACATTACCAAAATCAAACATTTGGTGACATTTTGGTCACAATAACAATAACAGACCAACAAAATAATGTCTTGAAACTTTTGTGTTTCTCATTCGAGAGCCTCTACTGAATCTGGCATGCCATTGGGCAAAGTTATTTTTGATGCGTTGTCTACTCCAAGTACAACTCTCAGTGCTGCAGCCATCTTGTGATCATTCAAAAAACAAAAACAAAGCACATAATAACTTTCTTACTTAACTGTCATCAGCATTTGCATAATGAATTTGCATTTCAACACTTTATATAGAAGTCACTGAGGTTTAAACCTCAGTAACTGAAAAAAAAACATTTTAGCATATTTCATTTTAAGAAATTACCTGTCACATGTAATTAAGGTCACCATTCGTAAGGATCCAACTCTGTACTCAGCCAAAGGATACTGGTCAGAAAGCTCCTTCAACTCAACCAGTGCAAAAGCTCGATAGTGGTCTCTGTACCATGAGGTCAGTTTTTTAACGATCAGACTCAAAGAATTTCTTATGATGCACAGCTGAGTTATTTCTGCAAATTCGGGTAGACCAGCACAAGATCCATGCACAACTATCATACCTTTTTTGTATTTTATGCCATTAACAGTGACATTTTTAGCAAGGTTTACAGTAGTGATTTCAGGGTACTTCTGGGTAACTGTGTTTACAACATTCTCATTGAGGACATCAATGGGGACCTTTGAGATTTGAACAACATCCAAGGAGGAGTTTTCAGCATCAGGACAAAGCATATGATGAGCAATCATTAACTGATGTTTTTTTAACCAATGACAAAGATACATTCCTAAAGTTATTTATATGCCTAACAACCTGCTTAAAAAAGCTGTGTTTGGCCTTGAAACGCATGGTCCATAATGACACAAGGGGACCAAAACTTTTTGTCATTTCTGGATAGTGTTCCAGAAAATGTTTGGGCAACAACCTTTGATCTGGAAACAGTTCCTGATAACGTTGTCGATGCTCTGATATTTTGCACTCCAAGTACGCAATTGATTCTTGACTATGGACAGGTGCGACAACCAATTCAGCAATATCCTTTAAATCCAAAATCACCTGCCAAGCAGGTTCCTCATTGGGGACAAGTTTTCCTACAATTAAAGGGAGTAAACGAAGAAGACACCAATTTTCGTGGGCGTTGCCACCTACTGTGTGCTTCTTTTGTAAAGTTTTTGGTAACAAATGAGGGCGGTTGGTTTTATCCCCGTCTTTGTACGGAAAGGATTGGATAAGATTGGATAAAAGTTGTTCAAGACTGAACAACTTTTTAGATATAAGCACCTCAATGCACCGTGCAAGCTCGACCAGAACTATGCCCTCAAAAAGGTCGTGGACAATATCTGGGGGATAAGCTGTTGTCACATTAAACTGAGAGAGGCTGTTAGTTAAAATGCAAGGCTTTTTTACCCCAAGGCAGTTTATCCCCTTTTCTTGAGCTGTTTTGACGTGAAGCTGGTGAACCTCCTTGGTTCTGCGCTCAAACAGTCCTGTTTTTACTTCTTCCGTCTGAATGTTAGAATGCTGAGCTGTACAAAATCGACAGAAATATTTTCCTGAAAAACTCTCTACAAATCCAGCTAGCCCATGAGCTCCCAGATTATCAGCAACAACACACTGTATGGTGCCCTTGATAAAAAAAACAAGATGTGGATTATATAGCCCTTGCTGTTCCAGAGTCACTACATCATGCAACAGAGGTTCCAATATCTTTTCGTAGCCATAAGTTTGAACATAATCACTTTTGCACAATAGCGCCAAGTAGATTGAGGAGCGAGTCTAGCTGCTACCAGGAGGTAAGTTTCCTAAAATCCAGTACACTGCACAGAGTTTGTGTTGCTTGCGTGACGTTCCCAATGGATTGCAGACCTCAAAGTCGTCAATGTAAAAACATAGAGAAATTCTTAAATCCTCACTAAAAAAAGGATTGTTTTTGTGATGCTCGCCATCCTGAAAGCTCACATACTGGTTTACATTTGCAGATAAGGTTGTATGATTATCAACAAGTTTATCAACAATATCTTTACGAGCAAGTAACTGCTGTAGAGACTTCAGTAAGGGAACGTACTGATATGTTTTGTTGGACCTTGCCTCCAGTACATACTCGACAGGTTCAAACGATGAGGGTTTGCGTTTGAAGGCAGATGACAATGGACCTCCCTTAGCTATAGCTTTTGCCAAAGGATTATTAGTAGAAATTGCAACGCTGAGCTCATTAATTATGAACTGGTCAACCTGGAGGTTATGCTTGTTGAAAATGTCAACAGCTACACTGTGTGATAGAGGTAAGAATGAAATGTAACTCCTCAAGCAAGCCATCAATTGCTGAACATGCTAGATGTGAAAATACCTCTAATTTCAAAAGAACAGTTGCCAATTTCTTAACTATTGTTTCTTGCAAGTTCTCATTTGGTGTGTCACTTTCAATCAAATTCTGACAATCTAAGTCTGAAGCAGTTTCTCCAAGATCACCTGGATGGTGTTCAGATACATTATGGTCACTATTTACATTACCACCTTTCACTACTTCAGCTTTAAAGTCTTTAACTGTGCAATGTGGATGCCTCCTACTCCTGTGTGATTTGTAAGTAGTATATATATTAGCTTGAAACGTACAATTCTGAAACACACAACTTACTGTTTCATAATGTTTCAGATGGTTATAGATGTGAGAAAAGTACTCTCTACTTGATGAGATTTCACTTCCAAAGCACAAATACATGTAAAAACTCCTATTTCTTTACTTCTATGTAACACATTAACATGACATCGACTCAGATGAGTTGTCAAAGCATTCCATGTTTTAAATGAGCATGGGCATTCACAGTATGTACATGGATATGAGTGTCGCTGACCAAAATAGCCGTGCTTCAATTTATAATGTTTTAGTAACTGGTACCTCGTAGATACAGTCTCAGGGCACTGTTTGCACCTCCACATTCAGGGCCTAAAAAGAAGTGATTAGTAATCCCTTCAGCTGTCAACATTAGTACTGTTTAAATGTAAATAATAGTTAGATATTGGATCAGACCTGTATATATTTCTACCAATAGCAATTAATGGATTTAGGTTATCAGGTGAAACACTTGCTGATGAATGTGAAATCCAGACAATTTATGGCAATCAGCAAACAAACAAAAACCTCTCTCATGGAAAACAAGGCAAACATATTATTTAGTATCAATCTAAAATGATTAATTTGATTTTATAATACAATATGAAATTGAAAATGTGAATTAAAAAAAATGAGTAAACCCACAAGAGCTCCCCAAGCTTTTCGTTTGGTATTTTAGTTGACAAAATGATTGAAGGGATTCAGTATGAGCTGGGACAAAAGAAAATCATCTGGCTATTTAATAATTCAAGCAATAACAGTTATGCAAGTCTTACACTTAAAACAGTAGCATAATGATATGCTAAATACAGATTACATTTGAACACATCATGATAACGTCATAATTCACCTTCGCCCAATATTAATTTTTACTGAATAGAGCTTGAACGCATCTTAACGTAACTCAACGGATCGGTAGGCTATCGTTAGCTGCTGCCAGGACTAGGGCTGTAACAGCGGCAGCAGCGGAGCGACTGTCTGCTTTGCGGGTGGGCGCATGTCTATGCTATGTAATAGCATGTAAGCTAGAGTTAGCTTACATACATTAGGACCTATTTACAAACGTGACCCACCATCGTAGGGCCTCCGCCGGCCGGCCTTGTGCCGGTGTTCTGGTGGGCAGTTCCTCCGGCCAGCGGGTTCGCGCAGGGGGTGCCCCGTTACTCCTGTGTCCCTCCCGGGTCGAACTATTGTAGCGAGACCGAGACGCCCCGTCTGACCCAGCAGTCCTGCCACGGAGCTCGCGGAGTGTAGCGACATGCCTCCGGTGCCCCCACTGCGCAGCTGAAACTTTCCACATTGCATAGACACTAAACAGACGCCCCCACTTGTCAATCGCCCAGCTTCTTCTGCTTAACCGAAAACACCACAGTGCTCAAGGATGACAGTGACCGCCGACCATAAAATATATTACAGCAGCGACAGGCAGTTTTACCAGAATGCATGATGGCTGACAGACTCCCTCTGTGCAAGCTGGCATCGCTGATTTTGAGTCCTGTCCGACCAGCGTGATAAAACTCTTCTAGTAGCTATGACCTATTTTTTCCGGATTTACCCACGTCGAAAAAAGCACTAAAATACATTAATTAACCATGACAAAGCGTTACGTAACGTTAGCTAGTTTAGGGAGAATAAACTTAACTTGGACCAGACTAACTTGCATTTTTGCAATTATTTAAGCCAGCATGGCTTAATTTCTAGCTCGTGCCTGTTATTTATTGTCCACAAAAAACACCAATAGACAATTGTCCTGCAAAATTCACTCTTTATATTATCTTTAAAAATACCGCGTGACGTTTTAGACCTTCGAGCTTACAGACTATGTGCGTGTGCGAGATTTAAGCTAACGTTAGCAAAGACCGTTTTCCAAATTATCATTATAATATACGACGAGTGCAATAAAAATAAAAATGAAATAAAAACACTTATTGTCAGTTGACACTTAGTTTCACATTGTATAAGAAACTTTTTTACTTACCAAATCTTTTAAGGATGATGTCTGATCTCCCCTGAGCACACGGTTGAAACTACCTGCTGAGCTTCGTGGTTACTGCAGCGCAGTCTCAGACATGCAAATGAGACAAGGAAGTGAGAAGGTTACGTTAGTTTCAATTGGCTCTGTTTTGTAGCCTTGAAATCTCAAACTATTACATTATTCCAATGAAACCTTCTTATTTATTCTATAAAAACCTAATAATTATAGTAATTTTAACATAACAACGTTACACAATGTGAACAACATGGCAATTCCATTTCTTAGCCACCAATTTGCCTGGATGGACACATGAAATACAATGATAGGAAGAGTTAAGGAATGAATATCAGCAGAGAAAGACCACACAATAAAGAAACTGGAATCAGAGGGTAGAATTAGTATGAACTACAGTGTTTCCCCTAGGTTTACAACTGTTTTTTTTGTGTGTGTGAGGGATCTCAAGGTCAGCTTTTGGCAAGAAGCCAAGAATTGGCGAGTCGCGCAAGCGTAACCTGTTAAACAACGTGACGTAAACATGAAATTAAAAGTACAGGATGCAAGAACGTCTCCGTGCAGCCTGTAGCGGATATACAACTATATTGTAGAAATGAACAGAACATACGATGGGTTGTGAACAGCAGTGGTATCAGTAGTGTTGCATGCTGGGTGATTTGTTGTGTGTGTGTGTGTAGGGGTGTTTAAGGTGCATGAAAACGGCTCAAATATAAAAAGCGGCTCAAAAACAGCTTCGTCTGCGAGTGAGTGACGCAAGTGTGATTGACATTTAATAACACCTAAAACAAAGTTAGACTGACGGAAGAGATTAAATGAGTAAAGAAGATGAAAACCATAAGTCTGAATATAGATCGCGACGAGAAGTATAAATATCAGTCAGTGATTGATGACTCCAGGTATTAGAGTAAATTTAACGTGTTCTGTGAAGCATAGAATATAGTCGCGGCTAGCGATGTCAGAGGGAGGGCCGTTTGGTGATGGATGTGGGCCCGTCGGCCCCCTGGGGATCTCCCCGGTATCCCCCATGGCCAGTCCGCCTTTGATCTGAACCATTAAAAGACAACATTGTCTTGGAACAACTGGTAAATACAGCCTAATTAACACATATTGTGTTATTATTCTTTTTTATTCCGTATAAAAACCACTATTTCTCGACAAGGAACATTGACTGGAGTCTCTCATGGCTGCCTGTCAGTCTCACATCTACAGCTTCCAATCGTTCTTCCTAAGCCTAGTTAATTGTCCCCTGGCACTGGCCTCATCTTTAGCACACAGACGTGTGAGTTTTCATCAGACTATTCTTTTAAAATCAAAACAATATATATTGAAAACATCTTTTGCCAGTTGGTCTTGAATGAATTCAAGGGTACATTTCTATTTTTGTGAGTAAAAAAACATTACGGCTACTGATTTTGTGTAGCTTATGTCCAGCGTCCGGTATACAGTACCAGTACCTGCAATGGCTCTTTGAAATTGCACCTGTATGAGGAAAATGAAAAGATGTCCCCTTGTGAAATCATCTTCTTTTTTTTTCACTTACATTTTATAATCATTTCAATATATTAACATTTAACATAAATACAAACATGAGGTTTGTCAGACTATTGTCTGACAAACCTCATGTTTGAGCATAAGAGGTCAGAAAAAAAGAAGAAAACAACACAGCAGACAGACAAACACTATATATAAAAATGGGCAGCATGCGTATGTGGGCTCTTCCAGTTTCGCAGTGTGAGCCTTGTTGCCACCATGAAACCTGTTAATGACAGTCTAATCTCTGCTTTAGTAAGGCCTGGTGGCGCTAACGATGTGTCCCCTAATAAACAAAATTGTGGAGATTCTGGTAAAGGCCGTTTGAGCCACCCTTCTAAGTTTTTCAGTACTACCTTCCAAAAAGGCAACACATGGGAGCATTCCCACATAGCGTGTAGAAAAGTGCCCATTTCTACGTTACATTTCCAACATTTATTATCCTGCATCAAGCCAATTTTATACAGTTTCAGAGGTGTAAAATACTTGCTTCGTGGATCCCTTGTAGCCCAGCCTACATTTGATATTATTTCTCGCCATACATACGGCATTAATCTCAATGTCGAGATCTTTTTGCCATACTAATCTCAGGCCTTCACACATTCCAGCTTGAAAATTTGTTATTTTTTGATAGAATATTGAGGCAGAGTGTAGGGAAGCACTTAGGAACTCCTGAATCTTATTCTCTTCTTTCTCTTCTCTTTTCAGTCCGAACCCGATGCTACTCCTCAACTGTAAATACTCCCAGAAATCCCCCTTCTCCTCGAAATTAAATGTTTCTTTAAGGTCCTCGAATGATTTTAATGAGCCGTCTCTGTAGAGATCTTTGATAACGTGTATTCCTTTTGCCAGCCATCCATCCCAGCCATCCCATAGAAATGGGACTTTTTTCCCTAAACAGATGAGAGGGTTATTCCAAGTGGAGGAGTAGCTTTGTTTTATTGAGAGATCCCTAGAATCTTATGTGCCCTTACCCATGCCCACTTAGAGTGTTGTAAAATTTGATTTCCTTGGTCTATATTTGTTTTGTGTTTTTGTGATAACGAGTCCATAACCTGGAACGGAGCCGTTAGTTCCTCTTTCATCTTTACCCATGCAGGGTTGGATTCATAATTTGCCCAGTGCCGAGCTAGCTCATTTATTTTGAATGCTATGCTATATAATTCCATATTTGGAAATCATCTTCTGACCCATCAGGCGTTAAATATAACATCACAAAGAATATCTGTGATTACTATTCAGCAATTTCTTAGCAAATTAAAATAAATGTGAAAAAATGCATCTCTTTTGAGGGATGAATATGAACACTATATGTTTGACAGACAGGTGTACAGAGGCGGGGAAAAGAGATGGTGAGGGAGAAACGACAAGAGACAACCAGTGAGGGAAATGAGAGAAATGCGGGCACGTGTAATATTTGAGACCTGAGGAAGACGGGGAAAGAGAAAGCGAGAGATCAGCCTATCAGATCAATATCTGCTTTAGCTCTCAGCTTCAAAGACCACCAAGCTGAGCCGTGCTAGAGCTTGTGTGAGTGTGTTTCTGTGATCCTGTGTGTGTCCGTAGGTGTGTGTACTTCCTGTGTGTCATTGTCTTGGTGTTAGGGAGGTCGAGCCGGGGTTTAATGAGTGTTCAGGCCTCTGGATCAGAAAGTTTGCTCCATAAAGCCTGCAACTGCCAAAAGCTTCCGTGTGTGTGCGCATGTGCATGTGTGTCCGTGTGTGTATTTAGCTGGTATTACTGGCAGAGCAAACTGAAATCACCGACACACGCGGAGCAGTGTTGCGGTGCAGTCTGGGTTATTGTGCTGAAATAAATCTGCTGTTGTATAATTTGAAGAGATCACTTTGAAACAGGCTGTTGTGTGAAGTGCAGCGCCACAGAAAGGGTTCAGCCTCTCCACTTTTGAATGGCAGCAGAGTTGCCTGCAAATCCCTGGTCCTGGAGATGTTGCTAAGAAACTACTTTTTCAAGGCTGTCGGTTTTTAGGTTGTTGGGGGAAAGCACTCCAGAATAATGGCAGTATATTAAGACTCAACAAAACAATAATGCGTGCACTTTGATTTGCCACCATAGGAATGAGTGTACTTCTCTCAAGTCTTATTTTGATGACATTTCAAGCTGACAAAAGACAGCACCGTACTGTCACAGATTAAATAGAGTTTAAATCCTGTCACGTTTTTTTTAACTTATGAACACAAATGTAAAAAGTACAAGTCAGATGACAATGTTCAATGTTGTTCTCATTGTCCTTAAAATTCATGAAAAGACTGAATTTATTCTAGTGTGAAGTATTGTCGTTGAAGCCATAGCATGATGAGGCATGTTCCTTATTGGTGCTCTAAACATCAGACCAAAGGTGCGTTAATCCACAGCTAAAAATAGTTGCCAACAAATGCACTATTTACTTCTGTTGAGTCACACTTGCTTAAGAATACAGGGGTCCGCTATGTTCGGAGTTTCCTGAGCTTTTTTTATGACTGAAAATATAGATTTATGGCCAGCTTTTTGTTCCGGTTTTTATCAGAGCGGTTGAATGAGTAATTTTTAGGCAACCAAAATGTTGCAATCAACTTTCATGAACTATAAACACACTTTGAAAGGGTTAAAGTTGTAAGACTAAAACACGGACAACTCCCAGACCGGACAACCTGTCAATCACAAGCAGTGGCGGGCCGTCGTCTCCTGAGCCTTCTCTGCTGGCCTAAACAGAATCACAAAGTTATAGCTATTCTATAATTTAACTATATATATTTTTTTAAATAATTAAGCTATTTTATAATTGTTTTTCACAAATACACTACATGTATTATAATAATTTTTCCCTATTAGCTTATTTTCTCATTGCGCAGCTCCTGTCTTTGTCTGTTCCTCAGCTTCTGGCCGTGGCGCGGCTTGCTTAAGGAGAGCTCTTATCCAATCAGATGTCACCTCTGTTTCTCTTTGGTAGAATAGCGGGTTAAACTACATGGGGACGGCCTGCTAGCGTTCTGGACGTGTGATTCGTCACAGGGCCCGCGTGACCATTAACATGCGCTGTGATTGGTCAATTTGGCTACCGTGACTCGTCTAATGGAAAACTATAGCTAGTAAGAACGGTTCATGTTGTTGAAACTGTTGTTCGAGAAGTAATTACATTTTTAGTTTTTTCATACTCTATGGCTGAAGGAGGAGTAGAACCAGACTTGGTGGCGGATTTACTTGCAACGCCTTTCTCAAGGAGGACGTTTCAGGAAAAGCAGGAAATCGTAAAAAATGGGCTGTCTACACAACCGAAAGCTACCTTGCTGCCAGGATTAAGAAGAGTTCAGGCTGAAACCTAAGAGAAGTTATGACATGTTTAGTGTTTTGCTTGTTTTAACACTCAATGGCTGAAGGAGAAGGAGAAACGGACTTGGTGGTGGATTTACTTTATGCCTTTTCTTATGGAGGGGATCCTCACTGGCGTCCATGAAGCGCACCGATAAACTGAACAACCACGTCATTGAACTGTTTGTTAACAAAGAGAAGGATAGACTTTGTCTTCCTTAAGTGAACTGTTTTTTCTGTTGTTTTTTTTCACCCCGCTTGGCACCCGCCAGCACCCACCGTTGATGCCACTACAGGTAGTGAGAGAGCGCTCGCTGCTAGACCTCACCAAGCTGGGTGGCTGGGTGAGAGGACAGCAGGGAGTTTGTCTGCAGCTACTGCTGCTGGCGCTCACTCGTGAAGGGGATTTAGGAATTTTCATGTGAATTTTGTATCGTAGGGCTCTGAAACTGCTGCTACATTTAGAATCGGAAAAATCCACGTATCAGCTGCACGGGTCAAAGTTGAGGAAAAGTAGCCAAATTTTACGGTAGTTAATATCATTCGTTCTGATCGGCTCGTGCTCTTGTGTGTGTGCGGTGTTTTAGTGCTGCAGTTTTGTTGGATTGTTTTGACATGTTTTGTTATAACTGTAAGCTATTATATTGCTTCATAGGAAGCAGTGTTCGGATGTACGTTTCTGGGGGTTTTATTGTGAAGGGAAAAACGGAAGATGAGGAAACGTTCTAGTGAAGTGTGGAACGAGAATAAAAGTGGTTTCCATCTTGTGCAAACTACGCTGCATCGTGTTGTTGTTTTATTAATAAAGTGAAGTACATTGTCTGTTAATGACGTAGCATCCCGTCATGCGCATCAGCTCCATCACTAAGAAGGCCCAGCAGAGGATGTTCTTCCTGAGGCAGCTGAAGAAATTCTCATCAACAGAACCCGGGTCCCCCACTGACTGACTCTGTCACCCCGAGGACTATTTTTCTTTCTTTTCTTTCTTCTTCAATCCCCTGCACACTTCATATTTAAACACTCATGCCACTTAACATACACTTTTTAACTTAAACACACATGTCACTTTAACATACACTTACATTAACGTTATCTGTTTGTCTCAGCACTTCATCTTATACTTAAACGGTAAATGGTATAATAAACGGTTTCTGATTCTGATGCGCATATTTATGTAAACAATATCAGACGGCCCTGAAGGCCCAGGTCAAAAATGCATGGCCCACCACTGATCACAAGGTAGCTAAGCCCTGAGGTGTTATGGTCTATTTTACTTTAAATGAGACCATTATTACGAAATGAACATCATGCTGTATTGAAGAAGACTTGAAACTCGTGATTGAGACCATACACTCATGTTTACAATGTTTACTGAGGTAATAAATCAGGTGAGAAGTAGAGTAACTTGTGTAACACAAGTTAACCTACATTCTGAAACCATTATTGTCGGGCGAATCTCTAAAACGAAATAGCACACGATTCCAGATCAGGCCGCACGTTTTGATGTATTTTGACGCATGTACTGGAAACGCTGCGCGAGGAGATACTCTGCAAACATATGGACGGAAGATGAAGAATAAGAAAACTAGAAAGCTGAAAGTTTGAAGCTGAAATATTTTAAGAAATAGCTGAAAATAGCTAAAAAAAACTACCTGCTGAAACCCAAAAGCATTGAACTGAACTGCTGGAAATCCTTGAAATGTATAACTGGAAAATTGGAAGAAAAACTGCAATATCTAAATACTCCAAGAGCTGAAATACAATCCAGGAAAAGAGAGAGAGAGGAATAAACCATGATGGAGACAACGACCATAAACCATGATGGCGACAAAGACCATAAATCATGATAGCGGAGACCATAAACCATGACACACATACTCATGTGTTGTATATCAAAAATTGCAGAACAATCTCAGCTATCTATATGTAGCCGGCTCAGGAAATGTTCCTCCTGGGCTGCTGTAGGGCTGAGTAGACCCTAGCCCCTCCTACCTCCTGGTTCCCAATTAGTTTGGGCCACCATATAAAAAGCCACACCATGAGCACTCCCAGGCTTCGGTAGGTGTGGACGTTGGCTCCCTGAGTTGAGGCATATTTGCTGTGAGTTCATGCTTATCTGTCTTTTACTCTAGGTCCAGCTCCAGGCTCAAGACGCTGACTGCCGCTGCTGTTTTGTTTAACTCATTAATTTACTTATATTTATGGTTTTGTTTTACTTAGTTTTGTTTTGTATTGCTTGGTTTTGTGTTGCATGGTTTTATGTTAGTTAGTTCATTTAGTTGTATTGGTTTTAACCTTTTAGATGTGCTGGACGTCCTGTATTTTAATATTGTGTCAAAGTTGTTATATATAACTATATGTTATTTATACTCTTGAAATAATCCTTTGTGTCATTAAGCCATCCACTGCCACATGGATCCTTTTAAACTGCAAGCTCTTTAGTTGTTTTTAGCAGTATTAAAGGTGCAGTAAAAGTATAATTTGAACCTGATCAAGGCCAGGTCGCGGCCTGTGGTCACATTCATAATGAGGCACCATTGTCCCAAGGCACAAGTGTAAAGAGAAAATATGACTAAAGCTGAAAAATGTTATCTTGATTTTGGAAATCTTTCATATTTGTTGTGAAAACATAACTTTACTCAGGTGGTATATCGGTTTTGGTGATGGAAATTTGTTTACCAAAGGTCTTAGGTTCACAAAAGCAGTGGAATATATGAATAAAATGGTAGACACATGTAAATAAATGTCTAAAATCAAATTATTATATGGTGAGGATGATGAGCTGTGGCTGGCTTTGCGGCCTGCTAGGTGATGTGTTGGCAGGCAGACGGACAGGGAGGCTGCTGCAGCGATGCTGCATGTTGTCCTCTGGACCCTCACAGCTCTGAATCCACTCTGTAAAATACATTAATACAGTCAGTATGAGTTCACTGAAAGAAAGTAATGATTAGACACCGACACGTAAGGAAGATCCAACACTGACTATGCTCAGACACTGCATCATGAGCTAGCTACGTGCAAACATTGCTAAAGCTAATAGGTCCAACTATGCTCAGGCCATGAGCTAAAAATGCACAACGTTAGTTACAGCTTTACAAACACGTAACTGAGATCCAACACTACTAATGTTAGCTGTTACTACAATGGGACTTCCTGGTTAAATAAAGGTTTAAATAAAAAATAAATAATAAAAGAGTATCTCCTCCCACAGCGTTGCCAGCACATGCGTCAAAATACATCAAAACGCGCGGCCTGATTGGGAATCGTGTGATATTTTGTTTCTGTAGCGACGCATCGGCGTTACCTATGCAGGGGACAGTATTTGAGATGTGATGTGAGGCAGGTGCCAAGGAGAACACACACACACACACACACACACACACACACACACACACACACACACACACACACACACACACACACACACACACACACACACACACACAAACAAACAAACAATGGTATTGAATATATTTATTGTTGGACTGTGAATGCTGGGAGCCATGTGCACAGCTGGGACAAAGAGTTGTTCCTCTCTTTCTCCCTGGGAACAAACAGACAGCTGCAGTGAGTGACAATTGAACAGACCTAATTGTATTAATGTCTGAATGTGTGTGTATATGAATTGCCAAGCTAAAGATTGCAACAACTCACCGCTTCCTGTTTCTTCTTCCCAGGGTTTGAGCAAAATAGTTCCCTGGGGCTCGAGCACCCATTTATAGGTCCTGGAAGTACCAACCACAGGAAGCGGGTAGGGGGAAGATGAAGCTATGTGTTGCTTTGTTTATTTAGATACATTATGTGTGGATAATTTACTCTATCAGTGGCGGGCCGTGCATTTTCTACCTGGGCCTTCTGTGCCGTCTGATATCGTTTACATAAATATGTGCATGACGGGACATCGGTGCACGTAAATCGGTGATGGCAAATCTTTGATGTGGTGTGAAACTGTAAAAATAAATGAAGCTTCATCTGAAACCTCTTCTTGACTCCTGATCTGCTCCTTTACCTCCAAGGCCACTTGGTCATGTTAACAGTTTCTCAGAGATTCGTCTGGCCGTTAATCCAAATGTTTGGTGTGAAGAGAGCAAAAAACACTCATCTTAGTGACTCGCCATACTTTAATGTAGAACAATTATTTCAAGTTTCAAACGTTAACAAAACTCTGGACTTTATGGGAATTTTGATAGCTATCACAGTTTTAATATCATCATTGTTCAAGTTTCAGGAACATTTTGGGACCATTTCTGACTTTATATGGGTGAGATGAGAGCAGCAATAGCTCTGTTATTGAGGTTATTGAGGTACATTTTATATATATATATATATATATATATACACAGTATATGCCAACATTCCCAGTAGTAACTACTAAGTAACATTTACCAGTAGTAACTACTAAGTAACATTTCCCGGAGTTGCCCAGAGTAAGAGCAATGCAAGTCAATGACAGAGAGTTTCTGACTGCTGAAGAACCAAACAGCAGCGAAGCACGCCGCCTTCTTGGAGCCACTGGGTGGCGTCCTGGAAAGGATACCATCTCGGGAGTCTAGAGCCCTACTGGGACACTTCAACGGCTCACAGACAACGGTGGAGAAACATTGAGCCTGCCTGATCTGAACTTGTTTGCTTTGTGCTGTTGTATGTATCGTATGTAAGTGACTTTAAAAAGGGAAATTTTAAAATGATGTAAAACGAGAAAATGACCACAGACCCCAGAGTGTTAAACCTTACCTTATATATGTATGTTAAAGCAATTGATTAACTTTATACAAAAGCAATAAGTGCTTTTGATGTTTTCCAGTTCAGTTCAGTTTTTCTTACTCCGTGAGAAAAGTCCAGTCTGTGTTAGCTTGAACAAGTGCATTGAAGTCTGGTCGAATGAGGTGGAGATGTGAAGGACAGCTGACAGGTATCAGTGAGAGAGGATCTGGATCTGTTGAACTTCATCACTGAGAATGTTTGTTCTCATGTGTAGGTAGATCCAAAGAGAACCAACATCTTCTGAGCAGGCCTCCTCATGTGAGGAAAGTTCCAGAAGAGTAAAGAGTAAAGATCCAGAAGTGATACTGACTCGGCCATAGTGTATCAGACCGCAAGTCAGGATCGGCGGCGGCTTTGCGTATGTGCGGTTAATTTTCAATCTGGATGCGGAGCGAGTCTCCTCTCTCTCAAACTGAGCGTGAGGCTCCTGTGACTGCCTGTGACTGCCTGTGAGAGGTTTGGGACGGAGGGGCTCGCGACAGCACCCGCTGCTCGTTGAGGACAGAAACTGCATAACAATATGTGCTTTCACATACATGAATCGCCTTCAAAGTTAAAGCAGTGCCGTTGTATTGCATTTATGCCGTGCATCTTATTCATTTATTTTTCATTTTTGATTCACCTCACGTGGGCCAGACTGGGAGAGCCGTAAGATTCACAGGTCTGTTCTACAGAGCTAATAACTAGTAGTGAAACACTGGAGCCAAAGGGTCAGACATTGGCTTGAGGCCCTGCATATGACAGTAAAAGTAAGTGGTGGAGTGGAAACAATAACGATCCACCTACACCCAGGACACGGCCCTGCTACAGACGGTGCACTTTCAGAGCAGTGATTAAAACACTACATCTGAGGAATGTCCTGCCACGGTGAAAATAGTTGCTATCCCGATATATACCAACAACACCGAAGCAAGCTGGAGGTGGAGTTACATGCAGTTGCCCACTTTTCGAAAACAATGGAACAGTGAGGCAATTTTATACATCAAATCCATCTATCTATTGCCCAGGTCTATCGAACTATGTTTTGTTTTCAAAATGAATTTATAATAAAGTTGCTGGCATATCATGATTTTTAAGCATTTTTCACTATATAAACATTCTGTCACTGTTTCATGCACTCTGATTTCCACGCAAATGCCTGCAGTACATACATGACAACATTAACCAATAAGAACCCGGACCCATTTCTCCTTCAAGAAAAATTATGGGGGACATAATACAAATTAAATAGACCAAATAGAACACATTTCTAACATTGTTTTCAAAATAGTGTAAAATATCTGAAATGTTACATATATGTCACATTGGGCGTTAATGGTAAAACATATTGTATTAATAATGTAATTATTTAACATGATTTTGTTTGGTTTACATTTGTTTTAATATGCTTTGGATTGAACAATATAAAATATGTTAGCTAAATAGCATTGAATCAGCCAAATTAACTGAGAAGATCATAATTATATTTTGACAATTTTTAGGTTAAAATTCCCGCTGTTTTTTTAATTTTATGTACTACTGCCAGTAGAATAAGCCACTACAAATGCACATAAAAGGCCAAGTCATGCAAAATAAAAAATACAGTGATATACTATAAAACTGCCAGACTCCCGAGTTGTGGTCATATGCGTGAAATATATAGTATGTGGTGGTAATGTCTCTTTTGGTTTATTTCCCTGTTCCACAGCAGGTTTTTGGGGTCTCTTCTCACCTGTTTGAAGGAACAGAAAACAACAGCCTACATAAGCCATGAGTCACACACATCCATAATTAATTTCCACAGCTGTTCCACACCCTGCTGTGGACACACACACACACACACACACACACACACACACACACACACACACACACACACACACACACACACACACACACAAAGGAGGCATGAAAACAAGGATTAACTTTTAGGATTTTGTTTTTGATATTCAGCAGTTCTTAAAGAAATGTGTGACTTATTTAGAATAATAAAGTTGTTAATTAGGCTTTAACTAGTATATCAACTGCTTCCCAGTTTATCAAGGTGCTACATTTGTCATAAATTATTGTTAAGTCTGTTATCATACTGTACATTTCTTATTTGAGAATTTTAAGTTTGTTTTTTCATTCAGTTTTTTATTTCATTGTATTAAATTGAAATTTGGAACTGATATTTTAAAATCCACCTTTCCACATTTGTACACAGTCATACTTCAGTCTTCATTTTTTATTTAGACTTTGTCTTATTTTTAGTCCCTCCTGTCTAAAGAACACCATGCACGTTGTAGTCTAGTTCAGTTCATGAAAATGTTCAACTTCTTGGTATTAGTTTAAAAAAAAATATGAGCACTTCAGTCAAACTTCCGCAAACTGCAAATTATTTTGTCTTTTTTTGTAAAAAAATTTAGCAATGTACATTCAGGATACAACAAATACTACTACTAAATTAAAAACATATTGCTCACCAGAAAAAACTGTCTTTGCTCAAGACATTTAATTAATCTTTTCAATTCAGTTTCAGACTTATAGACTCACACAATATACATATGCAAATGATTCTGATAACAATTTGAGTACTAATGAATGTTACAAGTTGATTTGTAGCCACAGAGGGATCTCTCCCTCACTTGGATCCAGAACTCTAAATCCCTGCCCAGATCTCTGCTGGATCAAATAGAGAAATTAATAAAGCAGCTGCATTGAAAATGCTAAAGTAAAAGTATGTAGCATTACTACCAACATGTCCTTGAAATAGTATAAAGGAATGCAGAAAAAGGCACCTGTGAGTCTCACATAATAATAATGGGATGTGCACAGCTGGTGGCATAATATAACATTATTAGACTGTTAAAACCTTATAAGCCCTTTTTCCCCCGTATTCAAGTAGTCGTACGAAAGATTAGGAAAATCACAATAAAACAAAGCATTGGCATGTTAGGAAGGATATTCAGTCAAAAAACTTATTTTATGCCAAAACAGTGTCTGATTCAGGCCTGCTGGGTATTGAAATGTTCATTAGCTTCCGCATGTGCTGTAAGCCGGTTTTAGAAATGTGAGCGGCCCAGGGAGGACTCAGGACTCATAAACGTGCAAAGAAAGAAAAAAAACTCCGGCCATTTTGTGACTACCGGTAATAGTTATCGATTTGTATTGCTTTGTTAGACTCCCACAAGCCCCGTTATGGATGTGTCTGTTAGTGAAATCCGACGTTGTAAAGGGTACTTATTAAGGGTTTAGTAAAACGTTACGGTCGCCGCGGCAAGTCTACGTAAGTACTTTAACTTTAACTAAATAATTAACCCGCTGGGGTTTTGCGTCACGCCGGTGTGATATACAGTGTTTACGTTTTTTAAATATTCATATCTCCGCGAAAAAACGCCGCAGAAAAAATAATCCGCTCCTGTTAGATCCGCGAGACTGCAGTTTCCGGCCCCCTCCTATGTGTGCTTCTGCCTGTAAGAGGAGCCGACAGCTGGTGGAGTCTGTGTGGAGCTCCGCCTTTCATCGTGATTAGTCAATTCAGGTGTCCGTCGACATTTTGTGTGAAATTACCAATGAACACTCAGGAAATCCCTAAGTATATATAGTGCCTTTAAAAGGTGAATTTAAGAAATTATGTAAAATCTAGAAAAAGGCCTAAGACCCTGAAGGGTTAACAGCTGGGCGACCGTCAACAATGCAGAGTCACGCCCTCCTCGTTAGCCTATCAGCCTGTTGCCGTCTCCTTTAAATGTGCTGTATCCTCGCTTCTAGCATCCTGCTGCTGTCTCATGCGACCCTCCGCCTTCTCAGATTCAGCACCCCATCTGCATCTCCAGCAACTCCAGCAGAACCTCCAGCCACCACCACCAGTGTCTGGACTCCTCGGGGGATCTACAGATAGCTGCCACTCAGGGCAAACACAGCGTGATCTCAAATCTCCTCGTTGAGTTCAAGCGCCGAACACATTCTGTGTAACTCATGAACGCATCACCTGGCATAATAAACGTAGGAAGGAAAGTAGCTCCACATGTTCCCCTTATTTGTAGACTCTTTACGTTCGTCGTGTCCCCTGAATGAGAGCTCCTGTTTGCCCAAAACAATGTTTTGCGTGGGTCACACAGTGCTGTGTGCTATTGTGTTTGTGTAAAGTTATAACCATAAGGACGAAGGGTACGCAGCTCGTAGCGCTTTACGCCACTGTGCACTGGCAGTGTTTCAAAAAAATCTTTCGGGGAAAAAAAAACAGTATATCAGCCAGCACTAATATGATGGGAACTACCAACGAGGCGGCCTTTGAGTGCTTTGCCAGGTGTCTCTTTGTGGACAGACCTTTTTACCGGTATTTATTTTCATCTCAACTACGCCCCTGTAACATTTTACAGGGGCGTAGTTGAGATGAAAATAAATACTTAGTTTGAAGATAGGTGTGGTTCGAGCAAGGGGTTGCCAGAAGAAGGGGGGTAGGAAGTGGGGAGTGGGCCTGATGTAGCGTTGTGTTCCCATCACAAGCTCTCCAGTTTGCCTCTGAAAGTCATCTTTTCATCCACATTTTCTTCTGTGTTTGTTGAACACTGTAGTTTTATTCTCAGTATATGTAATGCATCTTCACTGTATTATTTAATTCTGCAACGTGTGCTGAAATATATTAAAATAAATATGTGGGATAAGAAAAACAAGAGAGAGATGAGGAGAGCCTGAGCAAATAGAGATTTAGTATGAAAAATATAACCCATAAACTGAGTGGACATCATTCTACGTCTTCACCACAAAATAAAAGCCTTTCTTTAATGAACAAAAAGAATATTGAAAGACAAAAAAAGGGATAACGGACAAGCCTGGTGCATCACAAAGAGATCTAGCAGAGATTATACTGTAGATGGAATACGTGACATAGTTCAATGCACCCGAACGAGGGACCAGGATGTCTTTGCGCTAGTTTTATGTTCTAGGCAACATAAAAAAAAAATATAGGGCTCGACTAATATCATAACCACTTTGCAAACAAATTAACAAATGGCAAAACAAAATTTTTACGCGGATGTTTACCTCCATGAGCGTAGTATTTGATTTCCTGAGCTTTGTGAGCATCAGCAGGACGAAGGGAGGAGAGAATGCTGTTGTGGAGACAGTTAAGGACCGTCACTTTGTGTATGTTTCCTTGTTCTGTTCTGTTTGGCTGCAACAATTTGTTTCCAATATTCCTGCTAATATTTCTCTCTCCTAATCGCAGTAGTTTCGTCAGTCATTCTTATTTGTTTGCATTTACGCTACAATGCTCCCACTTTCAAATCTTTTTTTACGACTAGATAAACGAGAGAAGATAGTCTTCTGATTTTCCCTATCGCAGCATCATGATGCATCCTGTCATGTCGGATGAAGTCATTTGTCGATTGACGTGTGTGTACAGATGGAACTCACAACTCTAACTTTAGTAGCACTTAGATGGCACTTACTGATAGCACTTTGTAGTCTAACTTTATTGAAACTGTACTTTCTTGATTCTTGTTGTTCTGAGTTTGTACTCATGGTGGAATTGCACTTATTGTAAGTCGCTTTGGATAAAAGCGTCAGCGAAATGAAATGTAACTCAGTACCTTCAAATTGTACATTAAAATGCTCTACCTTCACACAGAAACAGAAAAGAAAAACATGTCAAGATGTGGTTGTATGGGCAGTCAAATTGTTTATTTCTTTGCTTTGGAAGATTCCTAACTGAGTAAAATCCCCCAGAAGAAGCTAAGTGGTTGCAATGTTGCTGGTTGAATTCTCTAAAGGCCAAGAAACGGTGCTTCAGTGCTTCCTTTCTAATCTCCTTGAGCATAGGGTACACTGAAACATCCTTTCAGAAAGGACAGGACATAATGCCGTCCCACAATTTGATTGTGGGGTCAACATTAGAAACGACGCACCGTTCGTTCGTTCGAAAAACAACAACACAAGCGACAAAAGAACGCACATCATCATGAAGTCATTGTCCACGTTTATGGCCTGCGTGAAACAACAGGGTAAGAAAGCATGGAGAGAATTCGTTAAGGTCGTGGTTACACTGTGCTCAGTGTCAGCCAGGTCATCTCGGCAGGCGGTCCGACTCGTTGGATCCCAATGCTGGCAAGATCCGATCTCAGAGTGTACAGTCTTGACAGTTAAAGCGTCCCGGCATGATCGGATGGCCAAAGCGACGTTTTGAAAATTGGAGTTCAGCATTCTGGCCGCCGCCATTTTAGATTTTCCTGTTTTTTTGCAACTAGAGAACAGAAGTGACAATATTTGGCCAGCGGAGGAATGATGTAGATATATATACGGCTCCGGTAGCGGTAGCAGCCTGTCAATTACAAGGTTGCCACACTCGAAAGCATACCCTGCTTTAACCCTTCCAACTCTGCGACCGCGGATCCGATTTTTGTAAATATTAATTTCTTTGCGATATGTGTATATATATATATGGTTAAACTTCTCCAAGATTCAGTTTAATTTCCGCCTCCGCTGCCTTCTGCCCTCGAGATCGTACGAGATTAACACAGCGAGATATGATACATATATATGATACATTTGAAGATGGGTAAGTGTGTTTACTGAACTTTGTAATAGCATATTTACGTTAGTAACGAGACCTGTAGACCAGCTAGAGCTGCTGCTAACACGTAGGTAGCGGTAGCGAGCTAACTGGGAGATACTACCGTAGTGTTTACGTTAGCTGCTGCTAACACGGAGCGAGCAGGAGCGAGCTAACGTAGATCATGCAGTGTCTTGAGCATAGTCAGTGTTGGATCTCCATTGGGTGTCGGTGTGTAATCATTACTTTCTTTCAGTGAACTCATACTGATGAGTATTCATTTATGTTACAGAGGATTCACAGCTGCGAGGGTCCAGAGGACAACATGCAGCATCGCTGCAGTAGCCTCCCTGTCCGTCTGCCTGCCAACAGATCACAACCGCAGGCCACAACGCTGTCCACAGCACATCATTTGGTTTTAGACATTTATTTACATGTATCTACCATCGTATTCATACATTTCACTGCTTTTGTGAACCTAAGACCTTTGGTAAACCAATTTCAAGCACCAAAATGTTTCTTCCACATGAGTAAAGTTTTGTTTTCATAAGAGATATGAAGAATTTCCAAAATCGAGATTACATTTTTCAGCTTTAGTCATATTTTCTCTTTACACTTTTGCCTTAGGACAATGGTGCGTCATTATATAGAGAGCTGAGATTGTTCTGCAATTTTAGATGTAAAACACATGGGTATATATCATATGCAAGTGCCTTTAAAAGGTGAATTTAAGAAATGATTTAAAATTGAGAAAATGACCCCCGTCTCCAGAGGGTTAAGGACTATTTCACTCTAAATGGGACCATCATTTACAAAATGAACAGCAGAAGACTTGAAACTAGCGTTGGAGACCATTAATTAACCAAGTGAGAAGTAGAGTCGTTTTCTCATAGACCTCTATCTTTTTTGCAACCATAGGAGTTGCCCCCTAATGGCCATTTGTGCTCACCTTAATTGTTTTGGTTGGTGTGTTTGGCTAACGGAACTACCAGTACACACTGCTGAGTACATCAGCTTGGGGAGTTTCATTTTGCTTTTGGCAAGATGGTGTGACATGTCTTATACGACGTCTCGGAGATGATCGCCTGCATACATCGCCACTTGTTTTTGAGTTTGAATAAAGTGTCTTATGACGCCTTACAAGACATTTGTGTGACATGCAATAGTCTTTGCAGACACACCTGGGGGAGATCTTTGCTCTACTGAGTGCACCTTTCTGGTTACATCTGCAAGCAGGTCTTCCACACTTCTGAAATTGCATATGTGGTTGTATTATTGGTTCTGCCTTCAGTCATTTCTGAGGCGCAGTCTGTGTCTTTTTTAAAGGGTCCTGTCACATTGGAAAAGCTGTTGTTCAAAATGTCAAGCTTTTTGCAGAAAGTGTTCAAGAGTAAAGGAGATGGAGCAAAGGTTTTACAAGAAGGAAGCAGAACATTTAGTGGTTCAGGTTCACTTTAGTTTATTGAAAACAAGAAAAGAGCCTTTTATCCTGCCTTTTGGTTTATGGATAGAGAACTATGCCTCCTTTGTTTTCTCCCTCTCTTTTACTCCCTTTTTTCGCTCCCTTCCCTCCTCACAGGTAACTTGTTCGAGTAGATCAGTAAATTAATTATCCGAGATTACATTAACACTTCATGTCCTCTGGCACTGTCAAAAATCTGTGTGTGTGTGAGAGGAAGAGAGGCACAAGTAGCTGAGAAAATGGATAGCAAGGTGATAACAAGTGGGAATGTTGCACCACAGGGGTGATTTTTAATTAGAAGTTTGGTTAAAGCTGTATAATTTGTGTAAACACACACACACACACACACACACACACACACACACACAAATACCTGGTGTAGCTTTGAGTTTTGCCCCATTTTCCCCTCCTCACCTGTGTTTTTGCACAGGCAGTGTTCAACCCGACCTCGTATTTTCTGCAGCTGCTCAGGAGAACTTTGCAGGAAGACATGAAATCTTTTGAGCAGAAAAATAACCTGCTGTACGGTTTGAGGTTATAGTCTGTTTCTATTGTGTTTCTATTGAACTGATATCGCGATTGTGTTTGCATTTAAAGGTTTTCACAAGTGGTATTAAACATTTGGCCGGTGTTCCTTCATGAATTTAAGAGAAAATACCATGAAATTGGGATGGTAAACATTTTTGTATTCTTCTGTTGTAGGTCGCTGGAGAAATTAATGACTAATTACTGATGATGACTGATGCATTCAAATTGAATACATGAAAATTACCATATTTGTACCTCAAAAAGGCTACTTTTCTCAATAGGTGAGGTGCTGTAAACATTATACTATAAAACAATGTCCAGACATCAATATATTTGAGTTCAGGACATCACTGACTACATACTTTCTGAAAAAAAATCCCAAAGTAAACTTCCGACATTTCTATCGTGAAATAGCTGCATTTCTTTTTAGATCTGAAGTAATTTCAGTATGTATGTAGAATTATGGAGGTATGTGTTTATAGCACCTCAATTCTGAAATGTAGCTACATTAAAATTGGTCCATTGGTACATTAATGTTTTTTTTCTTCTTTTTTTCTAACATGTACAAGAAAAGCAAAAGGTCAACGGTACAAGATGGACGAAGCAAATTCAAACATGTTGCCACAGTGGATTCCCTGTGTGTCAGAGCATCATTAGGCCCCTCTAATATGATGGATGTCTTTCTCTCAAATGCTGCAGAGCTCAGTGGTGGCATGTGGCGGGGGCAGATTTTCCTCAACAGCTTTCTGGGTTAAAGTGTGTAAAACGTGCAGGGAAAAACCTGCCTCGCTCAGCCTGAAGGAGCTGCTAACATAGAGCTGTCTTAGAGGGGAGCAAGTCAGTTAGGGGGGTGGATCAGGAGAGGTGTGTGTGTGTGTGACAGATGGAGGGAGGGAAAGAGAAGGCCAGCGAGAGAGAAATATGGAAGAAACAGACTGAACCATAGAGAGAGAGAGCCGAAGAGATGTGGTGAAGCAGAAGGATGTGTGATGGATGGAGGGATGATAGGTGTAATGAAAGAGGGGAACTGGGGATGAAGAGAGGCAGATGGATCATCATGACATTACACTGGAGCGCGCATGTATGTGTGTGTGCGTGCATATCCACTTTCCCTCCTACTTCCCAGCTATGTGTGTTTGTTGAGCGCTGATGAATGTTTTATCAGAGTTTATGAGATTAAGAGTATCACCGCTCACACAGGCCTTTTGGCTTTGATGGCAGAGCTAATTCATTAACGTATATTGGCACACGTGCAAACATAGCTTGACATGCACATACATATGTGTGTGTGCGCGCGCACTGTTTCAATAAAATATGCACCTTAATGGTCCGTGGACCAAATTAGAAAAGCAATTGAAATAAGAAAGCAAAGAAAGCGTATTTGTTCAGCTGTACCTCTTTTGTGCTTGTGTTCTTTTATTATTGCTCCGTTTCTATCATCCAACCAAATGCAATCTATAAGTAGGCTATATTGCACTTTGAAAAAAACGACGTGCTTATCCAAACGTATTACTGGGACCAACACAACCACAATGCAATAACAACAGTTCAGATGAAATAGAAGCTTGTTACAAAAATATATTTTTGGGTGTACTCTTTGTTAAAGAGCCAATCTCTGTGAGGCTGTACTAAAGACATGCTTACTATGACAGGGCTAACAGGCGGATGTTTAGCAAGTATAAAGTTTGCCATGTTCACCTTCTGAGTTTAGCCTGTTAGCTCGATAGCGTTTGCTAATTTAGCACTACAGTGCAGCAGGAGGTTTTGTATTCCTTGTTGAAGGCATCTGGTCACAAACCAGGGTATCAAGCATTCAAGGGCGATATGTTGTCATTATGCAACACAGGCTTGCACAGCGAAAACGCAGTTGTATCCCACACAAGAAATGTGGAGGAGGATTGTAAACAAGCTGCAACAAAACAATTCTCTGGCCAATATGTCGGACATCTTAACATAAAAAAAGAAGAAAAGAATCAACATCAGTAAATCACTTTCCGTCAACTTTGACTATGTTTGAGCACCAATCGTCATTGACGTCAACAGGTGAAAAACACAGACATCTTTTAAACCCCAGTCTCTGTGTTAAACATTTGTAAACCTCCAGGCTCAAGTAGAGAATAGCCCTCGTCAGACTTTAGAAAGCTCCTCCAGAAGACAACAGTTTCCACAGGCGGTGCAGCCCTGTAGTAAACTCATAGTCATGGGACAAATAGGCGGAATGCGGGTTTTTACTTCATATGATGCAGATTTCCTCTGACAGGTTTGGACATTCAGTTTCGGTCTGATTCATCTGCACAGTTGAAGCCAAGAGATGGACAGAGATGCTGGCTACTACTGTGTGGTAGCTGGGTCAAAATGACAGACAGCCGCAGAGATGCCGAATGAATGATAATAGAACCCATTATTGGTGAGAGCATATTGGTCGCTTCCCTAAAACACATCCAATTTTTCAATGAGACCAAATGACCCATATTTAGTGTACAAACGATTGTCAGCGTCAAACAGCCATGTCATTAGCCTGACCTTTAACAAATATTTCCAAAATAAACATGGTAACTGCTTCTTTTTCCTTACAGTTTCTAATCCTCTCTGAAATGTTCTGCACTTCCAACACTGTCTGCATAACTCGCTAACCCGGCGATATCGTGGAGATAATGTCTTAAATCTTTGTTCCTTAGGGGCTAACACAAAGGCCCCTGCTCCCACGATTTGGCCGCGTCATCCCAAAAAGTTTTTCTAATGCACGGCAGAGGACAACTCAACTTTGCTTTTCACTCCTCTGTCACTTTGCTTTCCACACGCATACATTGAGCTGGATGACTGCCCATCAGCTCTTACTCAACCTTGACAAAAGTGAGATATTGCTCTTCACTGACAAATGCTCTTTTTTTTTCTTGCGAAGAGACCTCTATCAGGACTGACAGCGCCATAGGGACACCTGCCCGGACTAGCAAGACTCGCAGCCTCGGCCTCTTCCTCTCACCAGTCCAAGTTTGCCTATTCCTGGTTTTCAACCCCAAAAAAATCTCCCATTTCACCTCCAGCTCACATCGAATTCAGAAGCCTCGGTTCTGCTGTACAAGTTGCTAAGTGAGGTGCAACCCTGTGTATACCTCCAAGACATGTGCTTAGCTCCTCCCACCGCGGTCCATAAGCCGCCTCTCAGCTCCCCTCCACTCCGGGCATCTCTGTGGTGAAATGACATTCCCACCTCACACAGAACTCAACTGCAGAACTGTGTGAAAAGCTCATTTGTTCCAAGAACACTTCATATCCCTCTCTGAGAATTGAGGGGGAGAAATACATTAAAATGGCTGTGGTGTGGATCCACTGGTGAATTGTCTCAGCTAAAGTGAATTGTCTCTGTTTTCTCTTCACACGCTGCATCGCTGTAAACAGGCAGGGTAATAAAATAAATATGGGCTTAAAGCAGTACTAATACCATACATGTTTCCCTTCCCTGAGACAGCCGAACAACCTGTTAACACGCTTTGGCAGATGGCAGTGTGAAGTCATGAATCAACACTGGCGTTCGTTTGGAGTCATGCTTCTTTCCACCTGGTCAAATATTCACTCCTCTTATAGCTTGAGTTAGGTCTCCACCAACTACTGAGGGAAACTTCTGTCCCTTCATGTGTATTAGAGCGTTGTCAATACACAAATGATTGTGTACAACAATGCTATTGGTCACCCTTGACCTCTGTCTCTGGGTTTTCACAAATATTTAACCAATGAAAAGTATTAAAAGGAGCTTGCGACTAAATCTTGTAACGGCATTAAAACTGTCTGTCAAACCTCAGAGCTCCACTCCACCTCCTTTTTGAATCAAGTGCTGCTCACAGCAGAGCTGAAGGTATAAAAGTGACGAGGCAATTTCATCGGAATTCATCTGAGGCGGTGTTTCCCACAGTTTCATAATGGACCGAAATAATTTTTAACAGCAGCCTGTCCCGGGGAATTTGACTCGACCAGTCAGGGACGGCCACCCGACTTGGGAGCCCGAGAGCAACAATAATAAGATGCATTAAAGATGATTTATTGATGCTTACTCATGGTTCGGTACTGCACTTCAAGTTGTTAAAATTCACACGGTAGAACGATAACTTATCCAGGAAACGATAAACACTCTGTCCCAATATCAGGTTTTAAAAAAAAACACCTTGATAAGCCAGGGGGCAAAACAAAAATCATAGAAAAGACGTGATCCATATTCCGGTTGAAGGCTCTATAGTCGCGTATTTGCAGTGGGTTTATCAAGGCTGCTGCTCGGAGAAACCCGCCTCTCATTTATTGTAGACCTTTGATCCATTGTCTGTATACATATACACATACATAAATAGGACTTAAATAGATTATAAAGCTTCAATAACTTAGAGATACATTGGCACACTTGGCTTCTTCGGGGTACCATGACATGCCGTGACCCCAAATCAGTACAGAAAGTAGTCTGGAGTGGCTGTGGAGAGTGAACCAGAAGTATCTGCATAGCTAAACAGCACCAAGAAATAAGTAAGAAGGTGTGTTCTTGTGACTTGCGTTGAGTGATCGAGGAAAAATATGAAAGTAAAAAAGTCTAACTATTATAAACATATAATAATTTTCTTTTTCTATGTAACCATTTGGACATATATATAATGTTTGGTTTTTATTTCCATTATAGTTTGTGATTAGACCACATAAAATCCATAGGACGCTATAAGTTGCTATGTTGCTATGCTCAACATACTCTTTTTGAATGAGATGTGTTAAATGTTCTCGCTGTTCTCTTTGTTAAAGACCATGCAAGTAAAACCTCCTCTGTCCAACTCTGGTGACAGCATGACTTATGTACTCTGGTGTTTAAAAGAGGGGGTAGGAATGCATGTTTTTTGGGGGTGCCTGGCATTTCTGTGCAAGAGAGAAGAGGTGGTTTTTCACCAGATCTCAGGCTTAAAAGGGATTGCACCAGATTCTGAGAAAACTGGACTTAATATGCATCTTTACTAGTTAAGGAGAAAAATATGATTGGACCTGTCCCAGCCCTTAAGGGTTGGGACAGGTCTCCAGCTTTAGAGTCTGGAAGAAACTTCTACTATCAGGAGGGGGGTGCCTGGCATATTCTGTGCAGGAGAGAAGAGAGAAGAGGTGTTTATTCACCACCTCTAAAAACTTAACCCTTTCTCTTAGTTACTTGTGACTTTTAAACTGTTTGATTGAATTACATTTTTTGTATGTAAGGTAGTCTTAAAATAAAACTCGGCCTTACCATTCGTAAGGGACTGAAACCAAACCAAGGATTCTGATTCTTTAAAACAATTTAAACCCTCTTTCCCTGTCCATCCACCGTGAGATACAGAAGTGACGACTGAATCTACCAAAGAAACTAAAGGTAAGTATCTTTGGGTGAAGACTTTTGCAGTGTTTGTCATAATGATGAGATGGTGTCAAAATAGGTAGAGAGAAGGTATAGACGATATACGTACTCGCCAGTGGCGGTGCGTCAATAGAGGGCGCTAGGGCGCCGCCCCTCTTAAAATTTTGCGATGAAAAAAAAAAGAAGAAAAAATAATATATATTGTCAAAAAACATTATATACCAAATCATTTAAATAAGAAATATACCGTGTTGACGAGCTAAATGTGTGTGGGAGACCGTAAGCCCCTGTCAACAACCACTTAAGATATACCAAATATAATATATCGCCATTCATCATCACTGAGAAAAGCCCCTCCCCCCTTTAGGGGCGCCGGCCAAATGTCAGTCTATGGCAGCGAACAAACATTTCACCCTCGTTGCGGCAAGGACAGCTTCTCATTGGCGGATGAAACGTGAATCTTCGGGCGCACAAATCTGCGCCCTAGCCAATGACATCGTTTCTTATTGCAACGTGGTTGGACTATTCGTCGAATCAGAGACCTTTATCATTCCCTCACATCCCATATAGCTCCCACGTAGCTACGCGAGCAACACAGCTAGCAGAGACTTTGATTATGTTAGTATGGCGACTGAAAACTCTGTGGTATCTCTACGCGAAACACCTTTCAATCCACCATCAGATGTTGACAAGAAGAGGCTGAAAGAGTTGGGACCCGAACGTCCGGATTTAAAAAGTCAGCAGCAAAGCACTGACCGCGGGAGGACGTACACCCGGAGCTTCTCCTCAAGCTACATGCTAACCGGAGCTGCTAGCTGGATGCTCAGTGTGGAGCAAAGCAGCAGATGCCTGTGTTAGAGTTTAATGTTTTTTGTCTTTCCCACAGCAGAACACATGTTGGACATTGTTAGATTTGGGTGGATATCATATCAGACTATAACTTTATCTAAAATACCAATTCAACCCTCAACAAGTGTGTGTGTGTGTGTGTGTGTGTGTGTGTGTGTGTGTGTGTGTCATAGCTCCAGGCTACAGCCATCAAGGTGGCTCCTGGCCTTTTGTCTATGTTGATGAGCCATCAAGACACACAAAACATAGTTTTTTGTCTGTAGTATGAAGCCTGTTTGTCGTAGATATTTCCCCACAACTTATCTGTCTGTCTCTGTCTCTCTCTATATATTTATCTGTAGGTTATTAACACCATGCTTGGACACACCAGGGAACGCTTTGCCTTCAAAGACCACCTCATCAGTGCCACCTTACTGCAGGGCCCCCAGTTTGAATGCTACGTCAATGTATTCCCTGAAGTTGCTCTGGCCACCACATTGAATGTTTCTTAAACCATTCTGCTCTGAACCTCTCATGCCCAAAGTTACAGTTTGTTGATAGTTGTTATTGGACAGTGTTGAGCACTGTGTTTTCTTGAAATAAAGCTTTGTTTTTTAGAATATTCTACTCAAAACCTCTTTTCTTCTCATTGTGGAGTGCTATTTAAACCGCGCCGCCCAACTGCGCCCCCCCCCCCCAAAAATGTCACCAGCCGCCACTGGTACTCGCTTGATAAGGGTTGAGAGGAGTTACAGCCCACCGCAGGGGACCTAAGAGCGCAAGCTGTAAAACACCCTCGACAAAACCTATAACTTATTTTGAAAATAACACAAAAACCTAATGATTTAGCACTTGGCGAGATAAAAGACCGAAGGCGTTATACCAATATCGGATGAGGATTATCATTTCCTCCGGGATCACTAGGATAATTAGCCGACGGAGTGCCACCGAGTTAGGTGCAAGGTCTTGCCTTTCCTAACCACCCCCCTTCCCCTCCTCTTCCCCTGGCAAGACCACCGTTCACGCTACACTTGGGTGAACTGGCCCTTTACAGTACACATAGAAAGTAATGAAAGGGGAGCCTTAGCTTAGTCTCCAGTGCCTTAGTCTGAGCTGCTTAGCATAAAAGATTGGGAAGTTAAACTACGTGGATGGATAGATAGATAGATGAGAAGCAACCAAATGTGTAGAAGAAAGAGCCACATTGTCTATAGCGAAGGTGCAATAAGGAAGGAAGGCAAGGACTGACAAGAATGGCAGAGTGAGAACGGAGAGATCTAGATGGGAGGACGAGAGAATAAGAGAGAGAGAAAGAGGAGAGTGTGTTGCCTTGTGAAGTGAGGCGATGATGAAAGAGAGTCAGACAAATTGACAAAGGGGATGAGGAGAGGAGAGGGGACGGGGGTAGAAAACCGTTCCCTATTCAGCAAATAGGGGGCAGTATTAGTCTGTTGCAGGTTTCACAGCGAGATGGAGTCGGGTGGGGTGGGAGTTCGAGGTTAGAATAGCAAAGGCGGTGGGAGGGAGAGGTAGGGATGGATGGACGGCGGACAAAGGGATGGGCGGTGCTAAAGAAAGAGACGATAGACAGACGCAGGGAGGCCGAGAGCAGGATAGGAGAGACAGCCGTGGGAGGGATGGAGGGGGGGCATAGAGGGAGTGAGGAGAGATACGAGAGGGAGAGCTATGCATCACAGTGCAAGCACGGGGAGCACAAAACCACCGATTATCTGTCGCCAATACAAACCACCAATACATACCAATTTACGGGACGAGTGGTTCGCACGTGCTTGCACCACCTGTGCGCTCTCCGGCGGACCCTCGTGCGCGATGTCCTCGGCACACCGCGTTTCTACATGCGCTTGTGTCCGTGCATCTGCATGTGTTTCAGGGAGCGTCCCTGCCTGCGTATGCGTTTTGTGTATGCGTGCGTGTGCGCACATACTGGCAGGGGTTTAGGGAAATGTTTTGTTTTTTTCTCACCGCCTCTGTCCTTGCTGAATACAGAGAGCTTTTAAAAAGGGTATTACAGCGCAGAGCGGGGATTCAGGGCCGTCTGGACTGAGTCGAGCATTTTCTCAGGCCACACGGCCCAGATGAAAGTGTTTGGAAGTTGGTTTGTTGGAAGGACCGAAGTTTGCATCCCATCATAAACATGTTTGCCAAAAAGGCAAACATGTTTTAACCGAAACCAAAATCTTTCCTTACCAAACTGTAGTTGCCATGTGCATGTATCGTAGGGTGACATTTATTCGAAATGTTGCCATTGGACGTACAACAGGTGTTAAATCCACAACCATTCTAACAGCTCTGTGAGGCTGTACAGCAGGGGTGTCAAACATACGGCCCACGGGCCGGATCCGGCACGCCAGGGGTTCCAGTCCGGCCCGCGGGATAATTGTTAAAATTGCAGAAAAAAGAAAGAAAAAAAGAAGCTGAGCTGGGGCTTGAACCACTGACCCACTGATTGAAAAACAGCCACACTATTCATTGACCCAGAGTCGCAATTGCTTAGATCACTGACATTACTAAAAAATATTGCCCAACTGCGAGGGAATCTGCAGAAGAGAGCCCAGGCAGGTAAACAGTGGGCAGATGTCTGAATTTTTTGTCTTTATATTTCTAGTTTATTGTAGAAAGATCTTAAAATAGGGTTTATCATCCAAAAACCTTCACCAATGATTTAAACATAGAGAAATATTGTCATTATGTATGCATTATTATGCTGTGATTTTACTGGTTCGGCCCACTTGAGATCAAAATGGGCAGCATGCGGCCCCTTCACTAAAATGAGTTTGACACCCCTGCTGTACAGCGATGCTGAAAGCTAAATGCTGATGTTTAGCAGGTATAACGTCATTTTAGTACGCTAGATCACCAAAGATACGACAATTCATCATGAAGGGATGATTTCCGGACCCACATTGAATTACAATGCAGCCAAATGTTGGCGTCACAGTTTACTTGGAGCCAGAAATGTTGACCGCACGGCAGCCCAATAGGATAAGTTAAGAGATCACCAAAGTCATTAGGATGGGGACCATGACTGTTTGAACAAAATGTTATGGCAATCCATCCAATAGTTGTTGAGATATTCCATTGTGAATTAATGTGATGGACTGACTGACCCACCAACACTGCCATCCCCCTAACCACGCCATTAGAATAGCTTAAAACTTTATCATGAAAGTTATTCCAGGATTTAACAGAATTGTCCAATATTGGTAAGATACCAAATCTGTGTGCTTCAGATGTCTGTGGAAAGCAATGATTGTAATAACTTCCAGCGTAAAGAATATTCTGACAAAGAAGACCCATTAGAATCGATCCAAATTGAGGATTTCACAACCAGCATGATGTTTATTAATCATCAATAAACGTGTAATCAAACAAGATGGATCATATCAGAGCATTACGACGATATGACACCCAGTTGGTAACAACCAACAAAAGAAAAACAATTCCATAAGTTTCGCAAAAGGAAAACAATGTACTGTGTTTGTATGTTACAACAAAGCCACTACTACGGAAACTGCGTTGAAACAAAGAAGTGTAGGGGCTCAAAACAATATTTACACAAAAAGATAATATGCCTCTCTGGTGTCTTTTCATTGGGAAAATGTGAATGTAAGTGATATCGCTGCACATACTCTTTGGATTGAGTGAACCATGCATATTATCATGCAGACAACACATCATGATACCATTGACATCACTGGTGTTTCTGAACATGTGCAGCCAATGTGTGAAATGGGAGCCTTTGTGTCTGTGTGGCTTTATGTGTATGTGTGTAAAATAACCGTCACCTGATCTTTGCCGTGACCATCTGCAAACACACCTGCTCTTAGTTATTATTTTGAATTTCTTTTCATCACTTTTCTCCTCATCTGTTGCTATTTTTCCCCCCACTGTCTTGTTCCTCACACTTAAACATACACACAAACCCTCAGCACACATCAGATGCTTAGGCTGATCTAATAGAGAGCAACAACACAGATGTCAGAACAGCTGATCCTATTCAACGCGGCCGTGGGCACTCTCTGTGTGTGTGTGTGTGTGTGTGTGTGTGTGTGGAGGAAAACAGACAGTGTTAAGAGCTATACACAAAGGTGGGATTTTGTCACTTTACATGTAGTGCAAGTTTGCTATGTTGTAAATGATGAACACTAATAGCTGACACAACCTTTAAAAAAGACATGGAGACTATAGCTGTTTCGACAGTTTGTCTCAGTGTTAATGTCACAACAGTAGTTTATATTGGTTAACAGTTCTGTACTTCACACATCTTGGGTCACCTTGGAGGTAAATGCTGTACCTGGAATTGAATTATAGATCATCTTAAATCCTGACGGCTCAGAGGCATCGGAGTCAAACAAACAACTATAGTTTGCAAAGTAAAGCACTTCACGACAACACTTACTTACTTCAATGGTGCAGATAGCAATAGCAACCCGGAACAATCTGCCTTGCTGACACTGTTGTGTGCTGGGCTAGATGAATATATATATATATATATATATATATATATATATATATATATATATACACACACACACACACACATTCATATCTGTATGTTAGGCTCAACTCACTTTTGGGACCAGGCCATTTTCTCCATTTGGTTTTCCGCTGCGGGTTGTATCCGTCTACACTGGTTCCCTGACCACCCAGTAAGAGCCGCTAGTCAAGCACTGGCTTTCCTCATGCGATCATGTCTAATTGTGTCTGAAGGAGCATCTGGCCAGGCTCTCTGTGCCACCTGGGCACCCATTTCCTTCTTACTTTTATGAGTTGCAAGAAGAAGAAATCAAGCCTAAGTCCAGCTTGACATACCAAAGGCACAGAGCATCCATCTGTTGGGTGAAGGTATGCCACAGCAGAGGTACGTTTGATATTAATCTAAAAGTCCAAAAGGCCCCAGACTTATGGCACTTAAAAATGCCCCAGTGGAGGCGAAAGCTATCATATAGCAAAGTTCCTGGGTTACTGCCTTAACCCCTTCTCCACGTGGAACAGAAGCGTAATAAAGGACATATAATTTCCTGGAAAAGGTCTCCTTAGAATATGTGGAGGATTTTCAAGTTTTAATTTCCACCCTGAACTCACATCACCCATCTATGGAGGGGCAAATCAATAAGTAGTGACCCAACAATTGACTTTCTCAATGTTATAACCTTCTAGTGCCCACGCTGTACAACACACATTACTACTCCAGCTCTCATTCCATTCAAAATTCTGTTTTCAGAGGCTTTGTTCCAGGGCTGAGAACACAACTTAACCACAACAAGAAAAAAGAGCTTCCTTCCCACCTACAAGGTTCTTGCTTTCGAAGACCAGAAAAAAATTGATGCAACGGCAGCATATCAGCCTCGGTGCCAAGGGGCCTAAAGGGACAGCCAGATTGTTCCCTTTATGGCACCCTACTCCTTTTACACGACCAAAGTCATGATGTCGAAACTTTGTGGAAATCATGGAGGGCGCGGTTTCGGAAAACACTGTCAGAGTGGTGTGGACATAACAGAGATACATAGCAACTGGGAGGCATGCTGATCCGGCAAAGGCTTCCCCTGCTCACCGGGATGGTGTAGGATGTCAGCCAACCCTGTTACCTAGTGACCTCTCTTCAGAGGACCATTAGATTGCAGCATTTCACTTGTTTCTGATCAGCTGTTGGCAATGGAGGATGCTTGAAATGAGGGAAAGTTGAACAGATAATAAAACGATAATACTCTGGTGCAGCACTTCATCCTTCATGACCTGAATATCCTTAGTCTCCAGGACATGCAACATTACCCCTATTGGTCCACAAATCACTGGATCCAAAACCTGGAGACTGTCTTTTTTTCCTCAGACGTTACTTGTCACATCTTATATGACTCAAGCAAAGATCAGGGACCCCTTCCTTGAACATGACAATTACCAACACCCCGTTGACCAGGACCACTGGTCCCACAACAGTCCACTATGTGCCTAATCAAAGGCCACATCCAACTAGCTCAGAAAGCTTTTTAGCTTGTCGGAACTTTAAAAAGGATCAGAGCCTTTAGACGAAACAAAAACCACAAGGACCAATAGTTTTCACACACCTGTTTTTTATCCAATCATGCGACCGGTGTTGTGTGTACGTGTCTCCACGTAACACCTTAGTGTCTGTCTCGTGGCTAATCTAGCAGACTGGGTGTCCAGTTATGGGTCCATGCTCAAGGACCTCTTGTGGTTACAGTGACTCACATTGTATTTAACCCAAGAACACTAACGTCGGGTGATTTTCACCAGAGCGATTGTGTTGCTTGATTGTGTTGCTTTGGTCTGAGTTGCGTGGGTCCTTCTGTAGCTTCATGCTGCTCACAGACGTTAGTGAAGGTGGGGCGTGTCTTCCTGCTCCGATCACTGTTTTTTTCTACAGGCACGTGTTTGGGTGATTTTCACCCGACGTTAGGGATAGTGTGACTATTTTTTCCGGATGGGTTTTAACATCGACTTTTAACATTAATTTACTTTTTCTTCACAGAACAAGACTCACATGTCCCAGGAACATGTGGACCAAAGAACAAGTTCATAGCTCCTTTATTTATATTTATCATGTTTTATTGACGATTCCCTAATTTTTCAGCCTTTTTTCAGGGTCTCCCCGTGATACCTGTTTTTGGTTTTATGAGAAGTTCTATAGGGTAAAATAAAAGAAGAGTACTTCAACTTGCCTTGTATTGTTGTATTTCAATATATTCCGATGAGAAGTATATTTTATCAGGTACATAATGTCGTACCTGATAAAAATTCACCCGACGTTAGTGATAGTGTGACTATTTTTAACGTTAGTGTTCTAGGGTTAAAGCAACTCTTATTGCCTGGTTCATACAATCATTGACTGCCTGCAGACTCATTTGTTTCCTGCGCTGGGCATGAGTTGGAAGTGTAAGCATGTGAAGGATCGGTGGGAGAATGTGTTGCAATGCATTGCCTTGTTAAGTTTAACCTTCTCAATGCAATGACAGAAACTGTCACACAGGCTTACTGAGAGGATTCCCACTAATTTATTTCGTCAATTATCCCCAAAAATTGCCCAATCTCACAGATGCTGACACTGTATCAAGTGACCACTTACATCACTGCTGAGTTCTCACGTACACACTGTGTCCCAGTGTTGAAGCTATGAAAGGTCCACAGGAAAAAGCACATTCAGCCAAATTCTATTTGTGTGAAATTATTATCCTTGTTTCAGACCTCCAAAGTTCAGCCATATAGAGTATATTAGGCCTGTAGTGGTTTTAATTGGCAGTAGTTTCCGCCAGTTATTGAAACAATGAACCAGTCAGAGTTTAGAAGGCAGGTTAAAGAATAGGCTTGCTACTTACCTACGCTCATGAAAAAATAGCAAAGTAAACATTGTGACACATCTGGATGATATTGACACAGCTGTAAATTGCAAATTATTCCATCTAAATATTTATTTCATCAATGTGAAAACACTTTAAATCAACTATTTAAATTATCTACTATAGCCAGCAATAAAATAAAAATAAAATATATAAATATAAATATCCATTTTTGCAACTGGAACCCATTTTCACACATGTAAATACATTTTCCTTCAAAGAGAAACAAATCTGCACCTAATCTAATGCGATGCAGGCTTGGAACTTCATTATTCAAGAATCAAGATAGTCATTTGAAAATTAACTTAGGTTATTGCCTGACAAATGGGAAGAGATATACAGCCGTGCAACACCTGCACCAGCGTTTCCTTTCTGGTAATCCCTTTAGTAGCGTGTGCAGCTACAAACAAGGTCAGCCAAGCAGCCACACTGTTCTGATTCGGTGGGCAGGAGCCCATTCTCTCTCCCGCTCTGTGGGGCCCGCCAACACGTTTGGGCCCAGCGCTCAATTTTGCATCGGCCACTTGATAACTCAACACTGACTCACTCGTGTGCAAATGGAATTATCAGAAAGCTAAGAGGCCAGAAGAGTTGCATATGATCCCTCCTTGATCACGATTCTATTGATAGGAGCTACCTGATCTTTCTGTTTCAACAGATGTGTTGCATCTAACACATCGGAGTGTGTAATTTGAGAAAAAAAGGCATCGCACTCACTGTATTCATACTGTGTATAAGTGTGCTTGGGTTTTCAGACACATGTTCTCGTAAGTGGAATGAATTTGTGTGTGTGTGTGTGTGTGTGTGTGTGTGTGTGTGCGTGTGTGTGCGTGTATATGAATGTCCCAGTGTCCTTGATATGATTGGACAGAGATTAGAGTGATCTGGCCACAGATGATAGGCTGTGATGACATTATACCTGGTGTGTGTGTGTGTGTGTTGAGGTGTTGTGGAGGACAATTACGCGGTAAAAAAAGAAAGGGAACATCTCACACGTTCTCTCCTGCAGAGTTGTGTGTGTGTGTGTGTGTGTGTGTGTGTGTGTAGTGAATGGCTTCATCAATGTAAAGCTTACATCCCTCTTGACTGTTGAAAATGTGTATTTACAGAGTTGAGACAGGGTTCTTACGGTCATGGAAAACCTGGAAAAGTCATGGAATTTTAAAATGGTTATTGGAAAAGTCCTTGAAAAAAAAGAAATCCCAAAGGTTTTGGAAAAGTCATGGAAATGTGTTCATGACATTCATTTACTCTGAGTTTGAAATAATTAATATTTTTTTAAAAGAAAGACGCTCAAAATATAAGCAGGCTTACATACAGGCATCTACGTATATACATGTTTATTCTTTTAATCAAACTATTGTCTCATTCATTTGTGTCTTAAGGTTTACTGTATGCTTTGTATTCTCATTGTTAGTTTAAATTAGTGCTGTCAAACGATTAAAATATTTAATCGCGATTAATTGCATTTATGTCATAGTTAACTCGCGATTAATCGCAATTAATCACAATTTTTTTTTTTGCATTTTAATGCTCTTATCAACATGAAAAAGTGGATTGGGTTGCTTTATTTTATTGAAAAACAACTGCCAAACAGGGCGGTACAAAATAAAATTACTGCACATTTCAGGTAAACAAAGGTTTACAAAATAAAATTATAAAGTGCACATTTCAGGTAAACAAGGGTTTACAAAATAAAATGATAAAGTGCACATTTCAGGTAAACAAGGGTTTACAAAATAAAATGATAAAGTGCACATTTCAGGTAAACAAGGGCTTAAGAGAGAGAGAGAGAGCTGTGAACATAGCAGTCAGGCTCTCGAAGGCAATTCGTAGGTCCTGTCGTTGGATGCGATGCGTATTATATCAGCTAGACCCTCGTCCTCCACAACGTTAACAGGCTACACGCAGTAACCACCCATTTAGCTATGGCTGCAATAAGTTTGTTCTTCGTTGTCCATGTGTTTCTGTCCGAAGTCATCCATTCTTGTCTGGCTATGATGAGGGGGCGCAGAGTTAGCATCAGCTGTGTGCTTGGCCATCAAGTGGTATTTCAGACTGGAGAGGCTACGATGATAGCTCAGTTCACAATGACAAATGGCACATACCACTTTGGTCTTGTCAAGGGAACCATCCGACAACTTCTTGAAAGTAAACTTTCCATTCATTAGCGTCTTCTCATTCATTTTGCCGTATCGCGCTCACCATTCATTCATCTCAAACCGTAACGTTAGCCTAGCTTCCAAGCCCAAACGGTGCGCCTATTGTTTAATTGAAAAATTAAAATGCGTTAACACCGTTAATAAAATTGACGCCGTTAAAATTGGTTTGCGTTAACGCCGTTAATAACGCACTAATATGACAGCACTAGTTTAAATACTACATTTTCTCACTTTTTCATGTATACACCATGTAAATTTGGTTTAAAGTCACGGAAAAGTCATGGGCAAAGTCATGGAAATCCATTGGTCAAAATGTGTGTGAACCCTGTTGAGAACTGAGATTTTGCGAAACATCCATAAACCTGTTTAGAAATCAAAGAAAAAAACGTTCTTCATAACTGCAGATCTTGGTTCATAACAATCAAATATACATTTCTTCTGGATAAAAAGTAATTAGGATGATTGTTACTACTACTGTACTAAATTAGGTTGAAGGACATATTGGAGTTTGGGTTGAAAACAGAATTGGAGATACTTAATATAAGTTAACTGCTAAATGAATCAATGTTGGGTTCTAGTTTTACAGAGGGCACACACAGCAGTCAGGCAATACCTTTTTTCTTTTTAACCCATTCACCTCCCCTCCCTTTGTGGGTTTGTGTGCTCTTTAAACTTCCTGTCTAATAAGTAAATACAAAGTGATTTTATGGGATATCGAAGAATTACAGCGCATTCATTTTCCTTTATGGCTGTATGAGAACAGCCTGAACAGCTACACAACTCATATTTGATCTCTAATAAGAATGTATTTTCATGAATTACAAATATAGATTGTAGCTTTACGTCAAGGTTCATTGATTCAATTATTTTACTTTCTTTTGTAACTTTCTTTTGAATAGACACATGAATGATTTGTCTGAGAGCTATCATTGTCATTATTGGTTGAAGTAACAACAGTGGTTTGATGCAATTTAACGGATATTTGTATGAAATGTATGGCTTTTTTGAATATTCTTTTTTTTACATTCATTTTTCTTGCTTGCAGTAAATCATATCTTTGATAAAAAAGCTGATCAATGAATATGATTACATCAAACAACACTTAATTATTTTTTTCATTAGCAAGGAAATCAGAATGACCAGAATAAGGCACTGATGGAAAGAAGAGAAGTAATATGTGGGTGGAGATGGGTACAACGATTGGACAAGGACAGAAAGGAAGGAGGGGGATGGGAGACGGAGGAGGGAAGATTGAATCTGTGGACAGGGTGAAAGGGTGTCGAATGGTGAAAGTGAAGGCAGATAACTATTAGATAGAGAGGTAGATAGAAAAAAAACACAACAGGAGAGATAAAAGGGTGAACGAATGAACGATTGAATTTGAAGACAAGATGGAAGGGTGTTGAATGGTATTATTGAAGGCAGATAAATAACCACAGATTAATCTGATCGATAGATGGACCGACAGACATAGGCAATGGAGCGTAGAATGAGGGAACGCAACAGCAGGGAAATAAGACAAGGGTCATGAGAGAATGGATGAAGGGAACAAAAAGATGAAAAGAGGAGTGACACATGGGGGGGAGTAAATAGGGGTCACTTCAGACAAATGGAAGAGGAATTACTAAAAGAGGAGGGAAGGCGAGCAAAAGATGAGAGGAAAATTGGGTCGGTGGAGTTAAAATGGAAAGATGAGGGGAGGAAAGTGAGGGGTGGATCGAAAGGAGAGGTGAGATGATGAGAAGGTGGGTGACGGAACAGAGCAAAGGGAGGAGGCTAAGGAAGGGTGAGAGACATAGCAGCAGAACAAGGAGAGAGGGAGCGAGAAGGTGAAGGATAAGGGTGAAGGGGAACCCACTGTAATGACAGGCAAAGAAAGAGGGAGGAGGGAAAATAGATAGTCCATCTATGATCTGCGACATGGAGGTTAATGAGCAGATCGATACTTGAACTGACAGTTAAGTTATAGGAACAACAATTGAGGAAAAAGAAAACAGTCAAGGGGGAAATTAATAGGATTCAATTTTAGTAAAGGGGATCAATTTCGTTGTCTATTTTCGCCAAAGGAGGGACCAAACGGGACGAATTGCGATCCAAACCAGATTTGGAAGGTGGTTCAAAATGGGATTCCAGGCACTCTGGCGGCTCAAAACGTTTTTCAAAGTTTGGAAGTGCTGAGCTGAATCCATGCCGTTACTGGCAGAGTGGTGCGGACGGACACCATGCAGGAGAACCGTGTCAGTCCATGGACAGACTGCAAAAATAAATTGTCTGCTGGCACTTTCACTCTGCTTTCCCTCTCTACTGCTTTGCCCCGAACATCAGGATGCACACCAGCCTCCTTCATCCTAACAACCGGACTCGGTACGTCTTGACGGCGTGATTGTTTCAAGGGGCGAAAGGCTTCCTTGTTTATATATCAAAAATCGAATAATTCATACACAATCATGATGAGGTCTAATCTGCCATATGAGTGGAAACACCTGTGTGGGTGAACAAAGGGTGTATTAAATCACTTTTAATGTGCATTATTGTTGTTGGAAGGCATTGTTATTACTTCCTTTGCTAGCTAGTGTTGTAAATAACCAGCTTAAGTTTTAAAGAGCGATTGTTATGGTACTGCTACTAAAAATATATATATTGTGGCATCACAAGGGGACAGGTTGTGGAGGGACGCTACATTCCAACTGAGCAGCGCCCACACCACAAAATGGCCGCCGTGGGCCACACTACATCTCCCAGACTGCCTCACCACGAACCCAGCTGCAGGTGCTTAAGGCCCCTAATTGAGGCAGGGCTGGGAGGCTTGATAAAGGACAGACGGGAGAGCACAAGGAGGAAAGGAGCTGGACGAGCAGGAGGACCGACACCTGCTGGGAGGAGAAAGGGGTCCCAGGACCACGAAGAGGAGGACCCTATACCTTGGACTGTACAGTGTTGAGTTTTGTTTTGTTTGATAACCCCTTTCTCCCCCGGGACGCTTTATGTTTATTCATGGACTTTGTTTTGATTTAAAAGGAACTGCCGTTGGAATGGAATAATAAACCTTTATTTTCATTTATACTGTCTGACTGTGCCTGTTTCCGTCTCTCTCTCTCGCACTGCCCCACCCTAGCCTGCCCTAGGGACAACCCGTGACATTACAATATACATACATATGTACACGCATGACCTGTTTATCCACCTGCAAATATCAGCATCTTCATTAAACAGGTCAGTGGAGACACATCTTTATTATTATGCTGGCTTACGTTCAACAGGTTTGATTGTTGCATTTGAATTTAAATATGTTAGTGCTCACTAATATATATATATATATATATATATATATATATCTCATATTCACTGCTGACATCACCCAGTTTCTATACTCGGATCATAAAAATGTCCTATCGTTTAAATCTGCCCTTCAGTGGATCAAGCAATATGGGGACTCTTGGGCTTTTGCTGCAGCGCTCCCAACCAGCAGACATCAATATCATTCTGCCAACTGAAGCCAGTTCAGTCTGATTTATGGAAATGATCCTTCTTCTCACCCACGAGTTAGACGTGGCGGCCTCGACTTGTGACGTATAAAGAAGAAGAAAAACTCTCGGCTCAAGCTGAAATAGTGCATCCTTCCAAATGTCAAGCCTGTGTGGAAAAAAAAAAAGATTATTAATGAATCAGTTACTTAAGAAACAAAGCTTCTTAATTAAAGGGAGCAAACACCCTTTCACAAATGTCCTTGCGTTGGATGAAAACCATGTTGATGTGTGAGAGGTGGAACAATGAGACACTGGATCTTGCCAGTCACAAATATATTTTAATTTACAGTTATATTCAATTGCAACTTTTCTGCATCGGGTGGAAACACCTGACTTTTTTTTTTTGTACTTTCAGAATAAAGATGTGGTAAGATATGAAAGTCATGAAGAAATAAAGTGGAAGCCGAAAACTCTCTCTCCTGCATCCCTGCTATCTATTTCGGCCGTGCGAGAGCTTTAATTTCCTTCTCCCCGCCTTCTCCTTTTCAATCTGTCGCCTACCTCCCATTTTACTCGTCCTCCCTCCAGACCCCCTTTGCGTTAGAGCTTAACCATTCATTGATCCCACTCTAAAACAAACACATATGTATTCAGTGCAGCAACGCACCACTGGGACCAGAAGTCACAGCTTAATGATTTGTGTGTGTGTGTGTGTGTGTGTGTGAATCAAAGTTAGTTGTCCCTGAGTGTGAAACAGGCAAGGGATGAATCGCTCTTTAGTAGCCCGCCCCCCCCCAGCAGTGTGTGAGTGTGTGACAGCCTCAATCTAAGCGGCTCCTCTGCCTAACGTGTAGTCAGAGGGGACATCTTAGCATTTGGAGAGGTCTGGAATGGAATGGATGCTCGCACACACACACAATTCGCGCTCGCACACACCTGCTAGCAAACATACGCAGGTGGTGCCGCTAAATAAGCCTCCAACTTATTTTCCTCCGGCCACTGCACTCGCTCGCACAAAATAAATGCGAGGGCTTCTCCTCTCCAACTGCTGTATTATTTTCATTTACTGCGGTTCTCGCTCTCTCTCTCTCTCTCACACACACACACACACACACACACACACTCTAGAGAAGCACGGAGTGATTTATGGTTGGCAGGTAAAGTCTTTTTACTATTGTTGCAAATAAACAGCAGTGACTATTTTTCGAAATCATTATTTGGTTCAGTTGAATTTCAAATTATTAATTGTCCTTATTGTCTATTTTTCTTTCCTTTTGCCACGATAACTGAATGTCTCCTGCTGACTGATTGACATGTTGAAAATATGCCTTTGTGAACTCTGCTCAGTGGATTCTCTACAACAAAGATGACACATTACAAGCTCTGGCAATCGGTCATAATCTGTGTTCACATTCACTTCTCCCTCTGAAGTTAATAGACTGAGGACATGCTGCGAGTCCTGAAAAGGGGCGTGGCAGTGGCCAAACACACATTGCACAGATACAGATACACAGCTAGCTACCAACTGTGGAAACAATTTATTTTTGATAAACCATGTATGTTATTCTGGAATAAATAAAGTAATACATGTATAACGTTACAGACAATGCACAGCCAATTGGATTTGATTTAGCCGCCATTGATTCAGCTTGCATCCAATTGGATTCAATGAGAAACTAATGCGCAAAACGGAACATGAACATCTTCATCAGCATTTCAAGTGATTAAAAACATGTGACAGAAACGTATACACACTGTTCTATGGGCTGTGTTATATCAGTTCCAGGGCAGGAGTCTACATTTGGTATTCTCAACAATGCCATGTGAGCACACATCTGAAACACAACATCTTATGGGCACCAGCGTTAAAGTGGGAGTCGTATGGGGCCAGTGTATTTTGGATGTAGTGTTAATTGCGAACATTTAGCCCCAGGTTAACTTATCTTGCTTAACCATGAGAGCACACTTTGCCATTTTTTTATGCTCGGCATCATCCTCGACCCCACCCTCTCTTCCCTCCCCCACGCCAACCACATCACCAAAACTGCCTTCTTTCACCTCAGGAACATTGCTCGCCTCCGGCCCTCCCTGTCCTCTGCCACCACCGAAATTCTTATCCATGTTCTCATAACATCCAGACTCGACTATTACAACAGAATCCTCTACGGCTCACCCAACAAAATCCTAAATAAACTCCAATATATTCAGAACTCTGCCGCTTGACTGCTCACCTCCACCCGCCACTATGAACACATCACCCCGGTCCTACGCAACCTCCACTGGCTCCCAGTCAAGTACAGGATAGACTTTAAAATATTACTCACCACTTATGCTGCGTTCACACCGAACGCCACACGATTTGTCGCATCGCGCTTACCGCTTTAGTTTCACTCGCGCGTTCACACCAAACACGACAAAGGGGGTGTGGCTTATCGCGTCGCTTCTCTCCGTGAAAGGAGCTTTCATTTCCGCTATCGACCATGGAATAAATAACCATTATTTCTGCGTTATACTTGTTGTTGAAGTCCCAAAAATGTCAGAACATCAAACGCCCTCGTGTTTGGGTTGTTTTAGCGTCTGAATGGCGGCCGCTACCAGCGCTGGTTCTGGCGGAGCAGCAGTAGTTTGATTCAGCGACGGCAAGACAGCGGTGGTGACGGGCGGAGCTTCTCAACGCTGATTGGCTGACGCAACTATGACTCATGACGCGTTTTTGTCGCCAGAGTTGGGATATTTTAACTGCCGCGACTTCACCCTGCGTCCTTCGCTCTGTTCGCGTCGCCCGGCGGGAATGTCGCGCCTTTGCAACCTGTCGCGTCTGTGCATTGACTTTGCATGTAATCGTGTCGCGTTTGGTGTGACCGCAGCATTACAAAGCCCTAAACAATCTGGCCCCTCCCTACCTTTCAGACCTCCTCCACCTTCACACCCCAACCCGTTGCCTCAGGTCCGCCGATGAGAACACTCTGAAGACCATCAAGACCAAGCGCTGGACCTGGGGTGACAGGTTCTTCTCAGCTGCTGCTTTTGTTCCGTTTGTCTCTGTCCTTGTAAAGCGTCTTTGAGTATTCAGAAAAGCGCTATATAAAATGTAAGTATTATTATTATTATCTATTTTATTATAAATTTTTATGATACTCTTAATGCAACAAAATTAATGTAATTTGTTTCTTATTAAACCTACTATTTTAATGAGCTGCTGTCTATGTGAGCGGGCTGAGACCGGGCAGTTGGGAGGTGTTAAAGGAAACCCTGCTGCGCTTGCTCAATGGGCCCCATGGACACGGTAGTATATTTATATGAATTAAACAGTGATCTTGGTGATGGTATTAAAAAGTAGCCATTTTATCACGACAGACACTTTGATGCTGCATCAGCAAGGTGTCGCATCCTCTCATTCTTCCACCATTGCTCCTTTAGCAGACCGTCAATACTCGGGATGAATTATTCAGCCGTGAATCCCTCAAACTCCACGCTCCTTTTTTGGCATCTCTCCATCTCCGTCTTGACCCCTCTCTTTTCTGCTTCATATGACACTATCTCTTCATATTGCGCTTCTGTAGTGATATTCGAATCACACCCTGCTCTCCAAATGTGACATGTTTTATTGATCATTGTATGACTATAACCTGTGAGATGCCTTCACTTGCAGTGACATGATTAGCAGATCGAAAAAAATAGTTTGTAGTTGCCGGAACCTTTTGCAAATGTTTGAAAAGTATTTGACCTTGAAAATCAGAGCGCTACTTATTGGCCGCCTTGTCACAAAAGGGATTTTTCAATCACACACAACGTACATTTTGACTTGTCGCGCTAGGAAAAGCACAGGTGTTACACACACAACTAACGAGGGCTCTTTTCCACACAAGCGCTCCAGTGAGAGTGATCGTGAGCCAGCATGCATGACACCAGGGCGCTGGATTAAAAGCGGTTGGACTGAACCATTCATAGCCATCATTAATTTCATTATTTGCACCTGTGCTCAAAAGTCTAAATGTCCTCCTTTTTACATCAATTTACATCTTTTAAATTCAAAAAGATGTAAATTGTTCAAAGATCCCGATACATGCAATTTTTCAAGCTCTCAGATATACTGCTCAATTACCTTTTTTTGATCCCATTATGCCTTCTCAGGGCTTAAATGGAACAACTCGTATGAGACGTGAAAATGGAAACATCTCCAGGAGAATCTGTGCACTTTCTCAGGTTATTATCTTGAAAATATATTTAGTGCAAAACAGGTTATTTGCAGCCACAATAAGTAATTTTTTTGCCAAATATTAGTTATTTTGGTAGCACTTTATAATAAGTAGACACTTTTTAGCATTAGTAAAGCATGAATAAACAATGAATTCACTCATTAGTAACTCATTCATGAACACAGTTATAAATGTAATTAATAAGCTATGGTTTCATACTTTATAAATGATGAATTCCCCATTTGTAAATGAAGTATTCATGACTTATATTTGATTAATAAGATAATTTGTAAAGTGTTAGTAAATGATAAAAAAATGCTTGCATTCATGATGAAATCAGGTAGTTACTACTCATTAGTTAAGCATGTTCTGTAACAATCTAAAGGGTAGACTATTTATGCTTTACAAAGCATTAATAAATGTCATGATGAATTTAGTAGTTACTACTCATTAATTCAGTAGTTACTACCCGTTAGTTAAGTATTAGTTAAGCATGTTCTGTGACTTAATATAAAGTGTAGACTATTTATGCTTTACAAAGCATTAATAAATATCATGATGAATTCAGTAGTTACTATTTATTAATTCAGTAGGTACTACTGGTTAGTTAAGTTAGGGTGACCAGACGTCCTCTTTTTCCCGGACATGTCCTCTTTTCGAGACCTAAAAAAAGCGTCCGGCAGGGATTCCAAAAACTTCCGTGATTTTGCTACGTCCGGGAAAATAGTTATTACCCCCTTACAAGTTTTGGAAATGGTACATCCGGGATTTTGCTACGTCCGGGAAAATAGTTATTACCACCTTACAAGTTTTGGAAATGGTATCTCCCTCATGTTCCACCTTCTTGCGCAAGCTCTGACTTGTAGAGAGAACTGTCATTGGTCGACCGATCTCAATGTAAATGTAAGTTCACGGCATGCTACACACTACTGCTGCTAATCTGGCGTGGATTTACGGAAGGGGTGACACGTCATCAACATGGGACACGTGTTTCTGCGAGGACCCGGTGTGTCCCACCAAGGTGCCCGATCAGAAAGTCTCAGTCCCATCACCTGGCCGGAGTTATTTCTGATCGGGCACCGTGGTGGGACACACCGGGTCCTCGCAGAAACACGTGTTCCATGTTGATGACGTGTCACCCCTTCCGTAAATCCGTACCAGATTATTATTAGGCTCGTTCGTTAGAGCTGCACCTCGCATGGAATCCAGACGAGAGCAGGCGGCCGCAGCAAGAGGCGTTCACAAGAAACTGCGATCAAGTCGGACAGTTTTAGGCTGCCTTCAAAGTACACACAGGAAGTCACAGAAAAAATGACTTTTGTCTACTTGTAGTTTACAGATCACGTTTGGATTTATTCATATGTGTTTGTAAATATATATTTATGTATAAATGTGTGTGTAGCTGCATCCTTTGGTCTTTTTGTCTGCCTGTGAAATGTATTACTGCTGGTTTAGATATGTGTTGTATAAATACGATTTTCTATTAACTCACTGCACACTGGAGGTCATTTTTAGTCGATTTTCTCGATTTGACATAATTTTCTTAGATTCACCTTTTAAGGCACTTGCATATAAGATATATACCCATGTTTTACATCATAAATTGCAGAACAATCTCAGCTATCTATATAATGAGGCACCATTGTCGTAAGGCAAAAGTGTAAAGAAAAAAACTTTATAATATGACACTAAAGCTGAAAAATGGAATCTCGATTTTTGGAAATTCTTCATATCGCTTGAAAAAACCTAACTTTACTCAGGTGGTGACTCTGTTTAGGTGATGGCAATTGGTTTACCAAAGGTTTTAGGTTCACAAAAGCAGTGAAATATATGAATAAAATGTTAGATACATGTAAATAAATGTCTAAAACTAAAGTTTTTATTATCGTTTTTTGAGTAGAAATATGGTCTTTCACAGCTTTCACCAAAATGATAAAAATGGGACTGAGAAATGACTTCATAGTGCAGATAAAGCTTCAGGGAGTGTGTGCAAATGAAAAATGACCATCACAACAATTTTTTTTTTTTTTAAATAAAAATATGTATTATAAAAAAAAAAGAAAATATGTACAGAATATATATTCAGAAATATAAAACAGAACAAGGACTAGACCATTTACAATATACAAGTATATATGCTTCAATGGCATATCCTCATGCCATGGCATGCCAGTCATGGAAACAGTTTCTGCTCAGCTGCAGGCAGAGGGGAACGTTACACGCCTCGCACTTCCACGCCGTGTCTTTTCTCACTTTCTTCATGCTGCAAAGCTCGCAAACCCTGCGACCCACCGTGGACTTAGTTGGAAGAACAGTTTGAAGAGTTCAATGGGTGTTGCTGTGGCACTGACATGTGGACCTGGTGTCCGGGCTGGCTGGAACTTGATGACGGGGGGAGCAGTGTCCGGGTCTTCATCCGTCCTCCAGGACAGCGTAGGTGCAGGTGGTGCACGTGCTGCTGTCTTTCTTGATCTGGCCTGAGGTGAAAGTAGTCGCCGGGCAGCACGCGCCCTGTTTGCTGGAGATGGTGTCTTTAGTCGTCGGTCAATGCGCTGCCTCTTTGCTGGTCGTGGTAGTTGCCGTCCAACACGCTGCCTCTTTGCTGGCCAGGCTGGTCGGGGCGGCTGGTGCTCCTCTCTGTAAAATAAATCAATACTAGTCAGTTGAAAGAAAGATGACGTAACGATTGAGCAGAATGCTCCGCATTGGATGTGTAAATATTATTCAGATCATGACTGTGGTAGTAATTTTAGCATAGTGCTCCGCATTGGATGTATAAATATTAGTGGTAGTAACGTGAAGCAGAGTATTGTACAAAGCAGACTGTGTATAAACATTACTTAGATCATGACGTAGTAACGTGAACAGCAGTGTGCACCGCGTGGCTGGCTCTCGTGCTCTCGTGCACAGTGTACACATTACTAGTTTGTACACATTACTAGTTTGCACCATGCAGCCTTACAGACACGTAACAAAGTTTAGTAACTACACTTACCCATCTTCCTCAGAAGAACTAAAGCCTTCGAGCTCTGACGACGACGCGTCGTCCTCCTCCTCGCTGCTCTCCAGAATCATGCGCTTTGCTTCCTCCGTGTTGAATCTCTTTGTCGTCATGATGTTGATTGTAAACTGTAGTGTGTACATGCTGTACACGTGGGTTGTCCTTTTGAGATTTTCCTGAGTGTACATTGGTTGTTTAGTTCACGAAATGGCGACGGACATATGACTCAACTAATCACAGAGAAGGATTTTTTTTTTTTTTTTTTTCAGCGTCAGATGACACACTGCTGCCCTTTCGCTTGCCTGATGATGTTAAAATTATGCTGGGCTCTGCCTGGGCAGGCATCCGGAAGCAGGAAGCCGTCTCTTTCCGCCAGACGTAAAATTATATTTTTGCGATGTATTATCGGGGTGCTGTGAATATTTTAGAAACTTAGAGAAAAGTTTCAAGTGTCACCACGCGAAACCGCGGGCTCAGTGGACGAAGGGTTAACAACCACACAAAATATGTTTTAAGATTAAACATGAGACGAATAGTCAACAATCAAGCGTTAAGTATTACAACTACACATAAAATAAGGATTTTCTAGAACACGTGGTGTTTGCTGTCAGGTTTAAGAGCCAATCAGCTCTCTGATGTGGCGACAGCCAGGCGTTTCCCATCATGCACTGGGCCATGCAGTCCGTGGCGAGCTACTGCGGCGCCTGGCTGTAGAATCGACAGCCGGCTTGCTCCCGTGAGAGGATCGTTGACCACGTGTGCATGACGTCAGAGCAAGTCGGGAGCAAGTCGGACACAAATCAAACCGGCATGCATTGCGCGCCGATCGCCGCCGATCGATTCTGCGCAGAACTGGCTCATCTCGAACGGGCCTATTATTATTACTATTAGCTGTTGCACAGTAGCACGAGTGCTGGCATGCTTCTCAGTTTGCTGGTACAAGTGATTGATTATGAGTATCTCGCTATTACCTGGATTGGTCTACTTACAACTGAGGTGGCGCGTGCCAGTGCCTATCTCTGGACCAGTGACGAGCTAGCGAACTAGCGAGCTAACGGGCTAGCAAGCTAGCCATAGCTAGCATAATCAATAATATGTTGCTATCTGCCAACATACTATGGAACACTCGTGCCACTGACGGCCATTACCCCCCAGCACCAGCATATTAATGTTATTTATCACTTTGTGTTGTGTCTATTTCCCATTTCTGTTGAGAAGATAACTGAGACTTATGCTAGCTTTGAGCCACTGCAGGGGCTCAAAGCTAGGGTGACCAGACGTCCTCTTTTTCCCGGACATGTCCTCTTTTCGAGACCTAAAAAATGCGTCCGGCAGGGATTCCAAAAACGTCCGGGATTTTGCCTCGTTGGATATTTGTGTTTATCTAGGTCTAACAAACTAGTTATTACGCCCTTACAAGTTTTGGAAATGGTATCTCCCTTACGTTCCACCTTCTTGCGTGAGCTCTGACTGTAGAGAGAACTGTCATTGGTCGACCGATCTCAGTGTTGCTAGATGCACGATAATTATCCTTCAAATACGACCATTTTGAGCCTTTGGTACGATACTTCGCCATTTCCAATCTGGCAACACTGAGCACCGTGCCACCTCCACTAGTTGCATTGTTTACAACAGCACATGACATCTGCAGCCATGTCGAAACATAAATGTAAGTTCACGGACAAAAAAAAAAAGCATGTCATGCTGAGTGCATGACATGCAGAGCAGGCACTTACGTGTCAGTGGCAAATAAATTTGGATTTGGAAGCTCATGTGCACTCTGCAAAACACAAAACTGCAGCAAGAGGAGAGAGCTCATCGAGTAAAGCCATATTAAGAATTTCTTATTTATTATTTAGAATATTGTATTTGTTATCATTATTGCTTTAATATATGAGGAGGACTGAAACGTGTCTTCATTTTCTTATTTTAATATGTGGCTATATAAAGTATTTATTATTTAGAATTTTTTATTTGTTATTATTGCTTCAATATATGGACAAGACACATTAAAGAAGCAATGGACTAAATGCCACAAAAAAGATTTGTTTTACATTTGCACTTTGCAATTTTGTTAAAGTTCAATAAACAGATGTTCATATAGTCATTTCATTTGTGACATTTGTATGCATTCACAGCATGCTATACACGACCTCGGATGAGCACCCCCGCTGGGTTATAACTTCTGGCCTCATCCTGAGATCAGTCCTGCGGAATCTTCTCACGAAACCCCGAGATTCCGAGTGACCAGGAACTCTGGTGGTCATTCACGAGGAATGTCAAGGAACCTACCTCGTCTGACTCAGGCAGAGGAATTTGGACGAAGAACCGCACCGGGTGGGTGAGGGGTGGCATCGTTCACTCTGTATCTGGTAAATGTGCTCGGTGATGCCCATGAGGCCGCCGCACATATATCCTCCATGGGCACACCTCTCAGGGTTGCCCATGACGTGGAGACACTCCTGGTAGAATGGCCCCTTACTCCGGATGGCAGCGCCCGGCCGTTCGCTCTGTATGCACAGGCAATGGCTTCCACTATCCAGTGGGACAGGCGCTGTTTAGACAGGGCACAGCCCTTCCTAGGTCCCCCATAGCAGACAAAAAGCTGCTCCAACCGCCGTATACCCGCGGTGGCCTCGACATAGGTTCTGAGGGCCCGCACTGGGCACAGTAGCCGTGACCTCTCCTCCCCCAATGGAGGGTTAAACTGTGCGAGCTGGATAGGTTGGTTGAGGTACGAGCATGTCAGCACCTTCGGAAGAAATGCTGCATTAGGCCATAGTGTAACACCTGAGCCAACTGAGTTCCACCTCAAACAGGATTCACTCACCGATAGGGCATGTAGCTCGCCTACTCGCTTTGCCGAAGTGATGGCAAGGAGAAAGACAGTCTTTGCCGACAGCCACCGAAGCGCTGCCTCTGCTGTGGGTTCAATGGGAGGTGAGCGTAGGGCGTCCAGTACCACGGACAAGTCCCATGGAGGGGCCCTCGGGGTGCTCGGAGGTCGCAGTCGCTGAGCCCCTTTCAAGAAGAGGGACACCAGCTTGTGGCTCCCGACAGTGTCGTTGTCGACCTTAGCATGCTGCCATGAGATAGCAGCTACGTAGACCCTAAGGGTAGAGGGAGACCGGCCCCTATCTAGGAGGGACTGCAGAAACTCGGAAGAGGGGAAGGCTGCGGAGGATGTCGTCCACACGCTGGGGCGACGGACAGGCTCTCATAGTGGCCGCGTCCAGAGCTAGACCGATGAAGGTTATACTCTGAGAAGGGCTCAGAGAGCTCTTCTCCATGTTTACCCTGAAGCCCCACAGGGCCACATGAGAGAGAAGGCGAGCGGTGTCCTGTGCAGCCTGAGCCCGGGATGGCGCACAGATCAGCCAATCGTCCAGGTACGGCAATATCTTCATGCCCTGCGATTGCAGGGGGAGAAGGGCAGCCGCGACACATCTCGTGAACACTCGTGGGGAGAGGGAGAGTCCGAATGGAAGCACCCTGAACTGAAAACAACGTCCTTGGAAGGCAAAACGAAGGGACTGTCTGTGATGAGGTACAATAGGGACATGAAAATAGGCGTCCTTTAAGTCGACAGACGTGCACCAGTCTCCCATGGAGATGGCACGAAGGACGTCTGCTGTGCTCAGCATGTGAAATGGTAAGACTCTCAGATCTAGGACTGGGCGCCCACCATTCTTCTTTACGAGGAAGTAGGTTGAGTAGAACCCCCCGGCCTGTGATCGGGGGTCCACCACCTCGATTGCGCCCTTGGTCAGGAGCACGGCTAACTCCTGGCTCAGGGCTAGGGACTTTGCCGGGTCGGTGATGGTGGTCATCTTGACCAAGCTGAAGGTTGGGGGCCGGCGTCGGAATTTAAGCATGTACCCCTGGGTTCGGGTGGAAACCACCCAGGGGTCTGGAGCATGAGCTGCCCAGTAGCTGACATGCTGCTGGGAGAAATAACTGACTGCCGGCCCTGGGACCTCAGTCCCTGCCGCCCCTGCCTCCAAAGGCTCTGAGGGGGGCGACTGCTAGTCCCCTGGCTCGGAAGACCCCCTGGGTCTGCGGGGTGCAGGCATGTCTCTGCGAAGGCCAGAGAACTGCTACCTGGTCTGAACGGCCTGCACAGTTCGCTGAAGCGCCTGCTCTAGCGAGCGCTCCGGCTAATTAGCGGAGTGCTAACGGGAGCGCGCCGCTCGGCATGGCTAGGTTGCTACACCGTCGCGGCCGGCTTCAGTGAGCAGAGCGTCCCGTTCAGGCTGACTTGGTGGTGCTGCGGAGGTTGAATCGTTGACGATACTGAGCGTACATCAATGTCGGTAGGTATTGCGGCTGCTATAGTGGCGAAGCATTCCCAGGTTAGCCGAGACCACGCTAATTCTAACAGCTACTAGAACTAGCGCAGCTGCTGGACTAGTGAAGAGAGCGTTGCGCTCCCCTCTCCTAGACAGACTGTGCCTGGCCTATTGCCACTCGACCCGTTCCCCACTAGCTCAGTGCTCTCGCTGTAGCTTACTGGAGGAAACCGAGAAACACAGCTGCTGGACTAGTGAAGAGAGCGCTGCGCTCCCCTCTCCTAGACAGACTGTGCCGGCCCGTCTCCACAGTAGCACAGTGCCCTGAGAGAAAGCGCTGAGGCTTACTGGTTGGACACCAATAATCACAGCTGCCGGACTAGTGAAGAGAGCGCTGCGCTCCCCTCTCCTAGACGGACTGTGCCTGACCTGCTGCGACAGGACAGTGGTTTCTTTTTCTTCTTGTCCACTAGCTCGGTGCTCTAGAAAGAAGCGCTGAAGCTACTGGTAGAACATTGAGTCGCGGTCATGTTTAACCCTGCCGGCTGTGGGACCTGTTTGGCTCCCCTCCAGCCTGAAGATGGCCATGACCTTTGCCCCTCCTGTCTGGGCCTCGGGCACCTAAGGGAGGGTCTCTCGGCGGACTCATGCATGAACTGCGGCATTATGCCTTACGCAGTGAGGGCCGCTAGATTGGCCGAGGTGGAACGCCTGATGGGTGGGGGGGTGACCTTCCCGACAAACGCCGGCTCTCGGGGGCCGCAGGGGCTCCCCCAAGTGATCTAAATCCGGGAGGTTGGCTTCTAAGGTGGAGCTGCTGACTACCGAGCTAGCTCAGATGAAGTCGCTTCTTCTGACCCTCCACCCCAGTGTGGGGGAGACAGAGGCATCAGATCCATCCCCGGCTGAGCCGGTCCTGGAGGAGGACATTGTCTCATTGGCAGCATCCGGCAATTTTTTCTCTGAATACAGTGCCGGGCTCCCATTCTTCCGGGCTTGGTTCCCATTTCTCAGCCCATACTCCTTCGGAGGGGCCAGTCGACGACTCCATGGGGGCCGTCATTCGCATGGCACTAGCACACCTGCAGCTGGACTTAAAGCAGCCGGAACCCGCACCTGTTAGTGCTTTCTTCAGGCGCATTTCCGCCCCTGCCACCTTTTCCGTTCCTCCCTCAGAGGAATATCTGAGGGAGTTGCACGCATGTTGGAGGGACCCAAAGGCTCACTCCCGTCTCTCGGCAGATGCCCGAATCCTGGCGTCCATGCAGGAGGCGGCAAGATACGGCCTTGAGCACATGCCACCCGTCGAGCCTACTACTGCGTCTCTCATAGTTTCCCCTGAGGAGACTCTGAGGCCGGACGCTAGGTGTCCTCGACTCCAATGTCGGATCACGGACGACCTGCTTTGCCAAGCTTACAACATGGCAGCACGCATGGGCCGTATGGGCAATTCCCTCTCTCATCTTATGCTTGCCCTCTCAGTTTCTCTGCAGCAGGCTACGTTCGACACTACTGCCACCAACCTCAGTGACGCTTCACTGCAGGCGTTTGCACTCATGTCGAGGGAACTCGGGCGCATGATGTCAACCCTGGTTCAGACCCGCCACCAGGTTTGGCTGGCGCAGTCACCCCTGTCAGAGACATGTAGGCGGACCCTCCGTACTGTCCCAGTCGAACCCGGGGAGCTTTTCGGCTCAATGTTAGTCGATCTCACCCGATACTTCACGGTGTAGAGGTGTTGGTGATGAGCGGGGATAGGTACGCCGTCCGGCTCGATGGTCCGGACGCAGAGCGCACCGTTCCCTCCTACGAGGGTACAGCTTGTCGCAGCCTTTGGAGGGCGAGACCGAAGGTCACAAGGCTACAGGCGACAAGTTCCTTTACACAAGTTCAGCTTTGGCTGATGCTAACATACAGTTAGCCTGCGTAGCGAGAAGATGAAAAAGGACTGATCTCAGGATGAGGCCGGAAGTTATACCCGGCGGGGGGGGGCTCATCCGAGGTCACACGTGACTTTTTTAGTATACATACTCGAACTGCGCAAGCGCGAGACGGAAGATATCCAGTATGAATGAGTTACTAATGAGTATTCATGTTGGAATAATGCTTTATAAATTATGAATTCATTGTTTATTCATGCTTTACTAATGCTAAAAAGTGTCTACTTATTATAAAGTGCTACCGTTATTTTTTGCACAGATATAACTTTATTTGCAATGTTCTAACAAAATGATTGCACATGTTATTAGTTTTTGTCTGATGGAGCAGTCCGGTTTACTGAAAGGGATTTCAATTTTCTTTATTCTATTATTTGAAAAAGCACGGATGGAGGAGTCACAAAAAGTTGGACCATTTTGTTACAATTTTGTTGGGGCGGTGGGGCCCGAACATTGTTCTTCCTCCAAAGTGGGGCGTGACTGAAAAAGTTTGAGAATCACTGCTTTAGGGTGTGGCTACCTTTTGATTGACAACATTGATTTTCAGTGCCTACGGTGTATGCATGTGAGTATGAATGTTAGCTACTCCTGATGGGCAGGTGGAACCTTAGCCCCTCCCATCAGTGTATGCATGGGTGAATGATGACAAGTAGTGTTGAAGCACTTTGAGTGGTCGGAAATCTAGAAAAGCGCTATACGAGTATAGGTCCAATTAGCATTTACTATCTGAGGAACTCCATATAACGCAGCTGTTCTCAACAAAAATCAAAAGCATTATTTCAAGGATCAGTTACATTGAAATATCATCACTTGAAATATCATCACAAACGTGTTTTGCCACTGCTAATGTTGACACATGAGCAGCTGTGCTCAAAATGCTGCCCACGAAAGTGACAATAAAAGCATGCATTATATTTTAATCATCTGCCGGCCATTTCAATATTTCACCTTCAATAGCTCATATTTTAGTACACGACTCTGCCGCTGCATCAGACTTATGCCCCCTGACAAGCCTTTGTCATGTTAGGAAAGACAACTTACGCTTTATCATCAGTGCGGTGCTGTTAGCAAATGAGGAAGTGAGATGGAAAAGCCATCACCGAAATAAACACAGTACGATTGGGGACATAAGGTGGTATCTGGAAAAATGTATCAACATGTAAGACCTCGGGGGACAAATAAAGTGATCTGGATCCTCTGAAAAAAGGTGGATTTCAATGCTGAAGGAATTTCACATTTAGGTTATTGAGAGTGGGCCCCTCAATCATCTTAATCCTCAATCCCAGTCATCAAAACTTTGAGAACCCCTGATTCAAAGCATAGTAATCGGGCCATGGCAGTATTAATTGGTTCAGGAGAAAGAGAAAATTGGTTGGAAAAGTGTTGTGGAAAATCCTGAACACAAACAACAAACATTAGTTGTGTCGACCCGTCACCTCGGTCTGATTTGGATTCTTCACATTATTGTATTTCCAAAGCACACATTTTGTTTGGTGATCTTTAAAGGGTTTTAGTGAAAAGTCTGTGCATATATTAATAAGCAATAACTTCCAGTGGGAATGTGTCTGTGGATATGTTTCTACAGGTCAGGGACACAATAAGAATGCAGACAAAATAATTAATAATAGCTTACAGCTGTGGAAGGAATGTATTCCTCTCCTGCAGAGTTCGGGGAAGATAATGAAAAAAGTTCATAATTAGATCATCACTAATCCAATAATATACATTGTATCCAGTAGAACTGTAGGGAGCCTTTTGTGAAAACAAATATCAACGGACAAAAATGCAACAAAACAAAAGCATTAAGCATGTTAAAATATGAATGACATAAAAGGGTTATGTATTTCGTCATCCATTACAATCATTGAAGGCAGTACTTGGGCGGTATTATTTCGCCTTAGGATTTCGGCTTACCTTTGTTAAAAATAACAAAGGTAAGCCAGTAGGCTTACCTTTGTTATTTTTATTTTAGAAGTCCTCTCTTCCTACTTCTGCCTTTTCTTGTTTTGTACATACAGATTCATGTAACTTTCAAATACAATTTTGCGTCGTTCTCAATGCACATCTACCCATCTATCTTACACCATTGGTTATAGACCTTAACCTGTTTATTTCATAAGCAAAAGTTCAATTCTGTCACATTGATTTTGAACTGCAAGCAAACTGCTAGTGGTTGTGAGCTGCTGTAGAGAATGGTCAAGGATGTTGCTGCTGTGCTGATGGCAAATGGAGTCGACTGAAGCGATACATTCCTCAGTGCGTGCTAAATTGACTGAGAAGGCTGATTTCTCCACGTGCCAAATCACTTTTCTGCATCCAGGACTCAGATATTCAGCCATACTTAATAGAGCCAGAGTATACCGCCAAATAAATACAGTGGAAAGAGGCCACAGCTGTGACTGCATTGGGGAGAGAATGGCCGGTGGAGACGTCCAGAAGCTGAGGTATTCTGCCCTTGCTTCTATAAGTTAGCTTAGCAGATAGCTAACAGCAGATCCATAAAATGAAGACCCAGGAATCCGGAGTGGAGTTTAGGATTTTTAGTTAGAACCCAGGTAGCCAAAATGACCTGGCCCGGACCCGGCACGGGTTCGACACGCCGGAAGAAACACTGTCGGGCCGAATACACTGGCCCGATTCCGGCGGACGACACTGCCGTCACTGGGCCGTAATCGAAACTAACCGGGACTAGCATCGGCCCGAAGCCGGCACACCAGAAGAAACACGTCGGCCCGGGTCCGGCTGCCGACTCTGCTTGGGTCCGGTTTAATCAAAGTCAAAAGTCAAAGTCAGTTTTATTGTCACTTCTTCTATATTGTGCAAACATACAGAAGACCTGAAATTTCGTTTCTCTACTGTCTGAAAATAAAGTGAGTAGTGCAACATTAAAAAAAGTAAAAAATAGACAACATATAACATATAAACATATAGACAACATATAAACTAGACAACATATAACCAACATATAAACATATAAACTAGACAACATATAAACATATAAACAACATATAAACTAGACAACATATAACATATAACCAACATATAAACATATAAACTAGACAACATAGCATAAACAACATATAAACATAGTGCAGAAACATAAAGTGAATAGTGCACCAGTTAAGAAAAAGTAAAATATAGACAACATATAACATATAAACAGTGCAGAAACGTATAAACATAGTGCAAAGACATATAAACATAGTGCAAAAACAAATAACATATAGTGCAAAAACAAATTTGGAAACTATTTAAGTGTGCGTTAGTAGCAGCGGTCAGACAGTTTAGCAGCAGAGTCTAGATGTGGGAGTGGTGAGGTAGAGAGTTCAGCTTCCTGACAGCTTGGTGGATGAAGCTGGTTGACAGTCTGGTGGTGCGAGCCCGGAGGCTCTGGTATCTCCTCCCAGAGGGCAGGAGGCTGAAGAGACCGTGTGAGGGGTGGCAGGAGTCGCTCACAATCGAGGTCGCTTTGCGGGTGAGGCGGGTGTTGTATATGTCCTGCAGGGAGGGGAGGGGGGGAGTGAGGCACCAATGATTCTTCCAGCTGCATTCACTATGCGCTGCAGGGCTTTCCTGCTGTAGTCTGTGCAGCTTCCGCCCCACACAGTGATGCAGTTGGTCAGGATGCTCTCGATGGTCCACGGTAGAAGGTGCACATGATGGATGGAGGGCTTCCTGCTTTCCTCAGTTTCCGGAGGAAGTAGAGGCGCCTCTGTGCTTTCTTTGCCAGGGTTTTCGTGTTGACTGTCCATGAGAGGTCCTCACTGATGTCCACCCCCAGGAACTTGGTGCTGCTGACTTGTTCAATGTCAGCACCGTTGATGGTCAGTGGTGGGTGTTGGGTGTGGCCTTTCCGGAAGTCAACAACAATCTCCTTGGTCTTGCTGTTGTTCAGAAGGAGGTTGTTGTCTCTGCACCACGTGGTCAGAAGGTTGACCTCCTTCCTGTAGTGGGTCTCGTCATCCTTGGTGATGAGACCTATCAGAGTGGTGTCGTCTGCGAATTTGACCATGTGATTGGTGCTGTAGGTGGTTTTGCAGTCGTGTGTCAGCAAGGTGAAGAGCAGTGGACTGAGCACACAGCCCTGAGGGGCCCCTGTGCTCAGAGTGATGCTGCTCGAGGTGTTGTTGCCGACGCGTACTGCTGGTGGCCTCTCACTGAGGAAGTCCAGCAGCCAGTTACACAGCGAGGTGTTGAGCCCCAGCTGGTCAAGTTTGCAGATGAGTTGTTGTGGGATGATGGTGTTGAACGCTGAACTAAAGTCTATGAACAGCATTCTCACATACGAGTCTTTTTTGTCCAGGTGGGTGAGGGCTGGGTGGAGAGCAGAGCAGATTGCATCCTCCGTGGACCGTTTGGCACGGTATGCAAACTGGAAAGGGTCCAGTGTGGGGGGGAGAATGGATTTTATATGTGACATGACTAGCCGTTCAAAGCACTTCATTATTATGGGGGTAAGTGCCACTGGACGATAGTCATTAAAGCAGGACGGAGTGGATTTCTTTGGCACAGGTATGATGGTGGTGGCCTTGAAGCATGATGGGACAACATCTTGTCTCAGAGAAGTATTAAAAACATCCGTGATGACATCCTTAAGCTCCTCTGCGCAGTCCCTCAACACACGACCAGGGATGTTGTCTGGACCTGTTGCCTTGCGGGTGTTGATAGTGGAGAGAGTCCTCTTCACGCTGGCAGCAGACAGGCACAGAACCTGGTCATGGGGAGGAGGCGGAGTCTTGTGTGGACGAGTGCTGTTCTGAATGAATTATTATTATGTATCCCACCGCTGCCACCAATGTAACCGAGGGTTTCTCTTGCGCCTATACTTGTACAATAATAATAAAATAACAACACGCTGCTCCGTTAGATTAGACAAGATGGCAACAACTTTATTCTTGACTCGCTCCTACCTCCAACCAAACCTCCTCTCTCTCCTTACGTTTTCCCCTTCGGTAATAAAAGCCCCAGAAACATACATCAGAACACTGCTTCATAGAGAACTGTTTAAATACACCATACAATAGCTTACAATTATATAACAATAAGATAAAATAAGACACGTCGACCAAAATGTTACAGTAAATATTTGTTTATTAACTGAATGCACACAGGGTTAAATAAAAAATAGAACTCTAACTGAACACAAAAAGACTACCGTCACTCCGGCATCATGGCTTCACGTCCAAAAATAAAAAATCCGGAGGTTGCAGCCTGGTAGAAACAGAGACAAAAAAACTGTTGTGATCTCACGATTTCTAAAACATAAATGGTAAATCTATCAATAGTATTGCAAACCGTTCTCACTTGTATTGAATATCGTGTCTGTATATAATGTAATAATATCTGACACCGTCCACGTCTGCTGGATCGTAAATATACATTTTGATTTCAGGAGATAAAACATTGCAATACAATTTCGCCACGTTACATTAACGTTAAAGTTACTCCAACCCTGCTGCCTTTGTAAACCAGCTGGCTCGGTTAAAACAGTTATACGATGCAGTGCGAGGCGTTGTTACACATGTCTGTGCTCAAACATCATGGCTTGATAAATACAAAAGTGTTCTTTCATTACAGACTAGTCAGCTAACAGCATTATTCGGGTCCTCGGGACACGTTTTCTAGCTAATGTGCTGAACTCCCCTGACAAGGTTAGCTAGCTTAAGCGCGGTTAGCATTGAATATACACGGGCCATGTGGAGGAATTGAGCTTCTCTCAAAAACAAGTAATGTATATAAATTTGTTAAATAGACATCTCCCACCATATTTGAACAATTTAATAATGCGGGTACTTACCAAGAGCGGTTGTCGGTGGAGAAAGAAAAGAAAGAGCGACTGCATGAGGTCCGGTCCTTTTTATGGAGAAGGACCCACGAGGGAAGCCCTAATGGTTGCCTGTTGCCTCTTCAACTACTATTTAAAAAACCTGTTTCAGTGCTGGTTGCCGATAAACCCGGTTGCCATGTCTCAGCCAGAATAGGCCCATGTCCGTAACTGCTACATCTGGGCCAGATATGGCAACAATTAATTGGGCCAAAGCTGGCTCACATTCGGCAGCATCGAGCCGGAACACAGCCGAGTCAGCCAACACTCAGCCGCAATACGGCCGAGTCCGCTGGGTAACTGGGAATCTTGGTTTTTGTAAAACTGTGAAAAACAGAACATGAAATGAGCTTACAGTCCATATGCATACACATGAATATTAAGCTCTGATTCAACATACAGCCATTATGCCAGAAAAGGTAAGTAACCATTAACATAACTCCCTTGACCAGTTAGCGTCTAAGCTAATTTTAACATTGATGTCAATGCAGAAATGCTAATCGCTATTAGCATCTCTGTACTAAAACGGTAAACACACAGAATATATCATAGAAGATATGTACATGCTACATACAGATTTACTTACAGACTTAGATCTTTAGAGGCTACCAGACAGTAAGGGTGAACAGTAGCTGCAGCATGGCTTCTCAGTATAATCAGAACAGAACTAACTACGGTAAGAGAGGAGGGATAAACAAAGATGCAATTACATTCGCTACCACTTGGTGTCTCGAATGCAACACATGAAAATGTGGGGCAGAACATGAGGTGCTGAAACCTTCCATCAGGATCCAGAGGATGAACTGGAATTTAAAGACAGTCACGGCCAGCCAAGGCCTCTTAGCGAGTTAATGCAGAGTCAATTTAAGTTTGGCTTTTATTGTGAAAGGTAAAACAGTAAAGAGTGAAACTCTAATGTGCTGTCAGTGACAATGTGGAAAATAATGAAGAGCTGTTGCCGTTTTGGTTCACGCTGGAATCTCAGTGTTTTTATGTTTAAGTATAGGCACAGTATAGGAGTGAGGACTGGCCATGATGTCGTCACTTTCCAACGATGTCCTCACTCTGAAGGTCTAAAAGGGGGTGGGGGGGACAACAAAGGCTTTGCGGTTACATCACATGGCTGAAACGACCTGCATGGAAAGAGAGAAGTATTGAGTAGCTGGAGTGTATTAATCATTCACCACAAACTTAAGGTCGTAATACTAGAAGTACTTTAACAGTAAGAAATGCGGTGAAAATATGATGTTTCCATTAAACGTAGTTCAGGAACTTTGGACCACACCCCACACGCAGCTCGTTCCCTCACACTAGGGAACAAAGGGGGGACTCTGATCTGCAGAGCTGCCAAGAGACAGCCCCCACCCACAGTCTCTACCCCCGACACTACCGGCCGCAACCGCCGCAACCTCTCCCGCCTCTTTCTCCCCATTCATCACTCCCTTCCCTCATCCCTTACCCCTCTTCCCTCATCCCTAATCCCTTACCCCTCATCCATCACCCTCGACCCTCATCCCGCATCCCGCATCCCTCGACCCACATCCCACATCCCTCACCCTCGTCCCTCTCCCCCTCTTCCCGCATCCCGTTTCCTTCTCCAGTTCAAGAACCGAACAGGTTCCGAATAAATCATTTAAGAACTTGGCTTGTCAGGACTTCTTTTGCATGTAAAATGCTACGTTCTTTTTGAGGCACTCTGAGTACCGTTATGTAACGGCATGAATAGAAGCACATAAAAAACAACAACAGCGACCAGCTTGACCGGGTTTTGGCAAACCGCTGCTAACTTGACCTCCATGTTTAGCTTAACACTTCACAACACGGGGAGTAGCATCCATCTTTTCATCACACACTCCAGAAGAAAGCAATCAACCACATTTCGCAAAAATGTTGAACCAATCTTTAAAATCCAAGGACATTTAAATAATTTGTTCAAAATTTATATTTTTGCTGCTTTTGCTGAAGGCCCTACATGTATATACTGTAAATATTTGCACAAGATTGATGGCAAATACAATAGTGATGGATACAGACCGACTCTGTTGCTCATGAAAAACCCACCATTAAACAAACTATTCTTCATAGTTTAAACTTCTCCATCTAAATGTTTCAATATTCCAAATGTTGCCTGGAGCGTGAAAATAGTCCCCTGCAGTGCATGCAGAGCATACAGTATAATCCCTCGCTCCAGTAAAACGTAAATGGTGTATGTATATGAGAGCAAACCACTTGATGGCAGGATAGGCTGTATACTGCTCAGCTCTTTTTCTGGACTTACATTTCAAAACCTGAGCTGGATGTGAAAACTAATTCATGAGCGCGTCGCCAGCCTCGCCTCCTCTCGCCTCCGCTCCATCACACCCAGCTGTCATCAAGGCAAGCCTATGGCTGCTGCTATGATAAATGTTTTTTTTTTATACACACACACACGATTAATGTGTTTGGTAATTAGGTGTCTGATAAATTGACACATCAGTGTGTTTGTTTATGCTTACTGTATGCATGCTTTAATATGCCACTTATAATAGGTATAGTGATGTGTTCATCCATCACCCCTATCATTATGGAACACTCACTGCGTGCTGTGGGTGGATGTGTGTTATCTATCAAACTAATTCTGTTTTATTTATTTTTTTGCCAGGGTGTATATACTTTGTGGATCTTTAGAATTCTTAAGGCTACTTCTTCTATGTTTTGTCAGCCCACCAAACCCCAAAAAAGTTTACCTTGATAGAGAAATGCAATATACAATTTCTTAACCCACGTATCATATCAGCTAATAAGTCCCGAAATACAGTTTTGTTTTTGCTTTCTTTTGAACATGTCAAAGCAGCAGGTGTAATTAATAACCTTATCAATGGTCACACTCTATTAAGGTTTCAGCTGCAGGGCCCTGGTGTTGTGCATGCTTGGCTCTACTCTGAATTAAGTCAGAATTATGGTTATTAGTCAGAATGAAGAAGCTGTATTGGCATGACCATAATTAGGTATCACTATAGGACAAATATAGTAACGCAGTGCATTTACACCTGAGCAGACACAATGAGGTGAAATGAGTTGTTTGGAGGATCTTGATCATCAGCGGATACCTTGTGGTACAACTAGTGTGATAATTATTGACGGACATCTTGACACTGGTATGCAGTTGATAACAAAAACACTTTCAAACTGCACAGTGGAAATGGCTGCCAGCTTGGAAAACCCCTTTGAGTAAACGCTTGAATGATTTTATAGACTTTCTACGGTGAGTCAAATGCAGAGCATGTGAAGGATATATTTGAGCTACTAAAAGTCGATTTTGAAACCGGGCCACTCTACAAATCAGGGCTTCAAAGTCAGATAAAAATACATGAGCCCCTCCCGCCCTTAAAACCCTTCTCAGTTCAGTCTATGGCTCGCACTATTGGTTAATATACCAGAAGAATTGCAATTAATGAAATGACCTGAAACTCATTGCTACAATGTGAACCTGTGACCTTCGGGGCCACTGACAATGTGTGGCAGTTTTCCACTTGGGAACACACATTGTAATTATTTAGGTGGTGTAAATTAGGTGGTGTAAATTAACGAAAGAACTGTGTGTAAACCTGACCAAATACAACCCAAATTCTCCATTGGTTGAAACATTGATTTGTTAACCTCAACCACCTGTTGCAACCAACTGAAGAAAAGTCCCCATGAGGGCTTTAACATTGAATTATAGTACAGCTACATGCAGCCACTGCTCTTCATTGCTGTGGTTTTTCCCGAGCACGTCCGTCTCAATGCTCTCCAGCTGGAGAACTCTGCAGGGCGAACATGCAACCTCCAGCGTGTCACAGTGGGAATCATTACACTGTGTTCGACAAAACACTCGAAACACAGAAAAGATAAAACATCCCTGTGTGTGTGTGTGTGTGTGTGTGTCGCCGTGCTCGTGTGTGTGTCTCTGTAGACGACTCTTTCCCCTCCGTTCTCTCTACCCCTCAACTGCATTATCTGCTAAGCAGATAATTTACTGTCTGCAGATGGCCTGCACTGCTGTCAGTGAGTGTGTGTGTGTGTGTGTGTGTGTGTCAAGGTCATAACAGTCTATTTAAACTAAAATGTAAGTCATCCCATTTACCTGGGCAGCTGTGGTAGGAGAACAAAATAAGTATTTGACACTTTCCATATCATCCATGAGATCTCACATTATGTTGCGCTTTAACTGAATATTGTTTGTGATGCAAAACGCATATATATATATATATATATATATATATAAAAAAAAATTAAATGCATGTATATATAGGACGTCATCGTTTATGTCAACCTGTCAGTCCGTCACTCGGTGGACCTGCCGCTCCCAGCTGAGTCGCTCCTGACAGTGTTTTTCTGCCTCTTTCATGTGCTGTTATGATCAAGCGGTGACAGAAATCCCCTACGGCAGGGCAGAAACAAACGCAACAGGGTCAGAAATTCCCATTGAAAGGTGCAGGCAGGTGTGTGTGCGTGTAAACACGCAGAGAGAGAGAGACAGCGGGGGGATGAAGAGATACAAACACAGATGGACATGGGCACTAATGGAGAGAACACAAAGTGAAAGAGTTCACAGCAGTGTGTCACTTTAAAGTGTATATGACACCTATCGTGTCTACTTCCTTCTTCTCAACTGAAGTCATTTCATTTAAGTTTTGTAACTGGCATCCTTATCGGGATACTTGGCATAAAAAACATTTCACCGTTAAAAGGAATTTGACAAAAATAAATGTAATTGAGATTAAACCACCTATAGTCTAATTGAAAAAGAGAGTCGAGCAAGTGGTGCAATATCAGAAAATCACGGTGGGCCAAACTGCACCTACCGCTTCATGGAAGTGAAACAAATGTAGTTCTTTTTAGCCAGGTATCAGGTTTAGGAGAAGATGGTGCTTTGGGTAATAGTAACTACATAGGTATTATGTAGCGTACCGCTGCAAAAGATGGTCCTGCACTTAACTGATGATTTCGGATTCATTTATAAATTCCCAAAGAGCTGTGTACAAAGGCACAAAAAACAATAATTGTTAGCTTACTGCTCGTTAGCATTAATAGCATACACACACAGAGCCAACACATACGCTAATTACCTTAAAACATACACAGTTATTACATTTATTACAACTTGAACTAACCTTGTGCCTCTTTGGGGGAGTGCTAATACTGTTTCTTTCTCTAATTTGTATTCAAAATTGACTATTTTCCGTAGCTTTCAACATTAAATCTGCGGACAATGCGACTTCCTTTTTAAATCCGCAAGCCGCTTTCAAAATAAAAGCATCTCATCGTAAAACAGGAAACCCATATAAATCTAGCTTAACGAAGCACTAAGTAAGTCAAATGTGTTGATTTGCAATGCAAAGGTTTACATCGCATTTCCATTTCCTGTTCTACTACCATTATAGTGGGGAGAAGTACCGCCCCTTTTTGGTTGACCACCAAAAAAATATATACATTAGTCAATGGCGAGATACAAATAATTATTTGATCCCGTTTGAATTGGGCCATTAATTACACATCTGATGTCAACAGAGTTGCATTTTGTCTTAAAACTATTGAGGTATAAGACTGTGATAATGAATGAATGAATGAATATATACTTTATTAATCCCCAAGGGGAAATCAGGGTAGCAGCAACTTACAACAAAGATAAATATATAAAAACAGCAGGATGAAAGATGAAAGATAAAGATATATACAATAATAAAAAATAAAAAAAATATATAAAAAAAATATATAACAATAATAAAATAAAAATATCTCGGATCAGGCAAGCAGTGCCTTATTGTAGAGACGTAACGCCGTAGGTAGGAATGTTCTCCTGTAACGGTCCTTGTTGCAGCGGAGCGTGAGGAATCTCTTAGAGAAAGTGCTCCGCTGTCCCTGCAGTAGGTGGTGGAGAGGGTGGTCCGGGTTGTCCAATATGGACAAAAGTTTCTTCAGTGTCCTCCTCTCCACCACCTGTGTCACCGGCTCCAATGCTGCTCCCCCAGCAGACTATGGCGAAGTACAGGGCACTGGCCACAACCGACTGGAAGAACATCTCCAGCATCTTGCTGCACACATTAAAGGATCAAAGCTTCCTCAGGAAAAAGAGTCGACTCATCCCCTTCTTGTACACAGCGTTGATGTTGTTCTTCCAGTTCAGTCGGCTGTCGATGGAAACACCCAGGTACCTGTACTCCTCCACCATTTCCACGTCCTCTCCAAGAACACTCAGAGGTCTAGGAGCAGTCGCCTTCCTCCTGAAGTCCACCACCATCTCTCTGGTCTTGGTCACGTTCAGAAGCAGGTGATTCTCGCCGGCCCACTCCACAAAGTCACTCACCACTGCCCTGTACTCCTCCTCCCGTCCATCCCTAATACACCCGACCACCGCAGAGTCATCAGAGTACTTCTGCAGATGGCATGACTCCGTGTTGTACTGGAAGTCGGTGGTGTACAGGGTGAACAGGAAGGGTGATAGTACAGTTCCTTGTGGGGCTCCAACATCACTGACCACCGTTTCAGACAGCACACGGCCCATTCTAACAAACTGTGGTCTACCTGTGAGGTAGTCAGTGATCCAGGAGATGGTGGATGAGTCTACCCCCACCACCCGCAGCTTCTCACTCAGTAGCAGTGGTTGGATGGTGTTAAATGCACTGGAGAAGTCAAAGAAAGTGACTCTCACAGAGACACCGGTTCCATCCAGGTGCGACTGAGCTCGTTGCAGCAGGTAGATGATGGCGTCGTCCACTCCCACATGAGGCTGGTAAGCGAATTGCAGAGGGTCCAGCGACGATTTCACCTGCGGTCGGAGGTGGGCCAAGACCAGCCTCTCCAGCACCTTCATCACATGGGAGGTGAGGGCAACCGGTCGGTAGTCATTGAGGCCAGATGGAGATGACTTCTTGGGGACAGGGACCAGGCACGACGTCTTCCACAGCACCGGGACCTCCTCCTGCCTCAGGCTTAGGTTGTAGAGGTGCTGCAGGACACCAGACAGCTGGGTGGCGCAGATCTTTAGGACCCTGGGGCTGATGCCATCAGGTCCTTCAGCTTTGCGTTGGTGGAGTTTCTTCAGCTGTCTTCTCACCTGGTCAGTCGTCACAGAGAGAGGGGGGAGGGTGGAGGAGCACATTGTTGTTGTTGAGGGCTCAGTGGGAGAGCCATTGGATGTTGAGGGCTCAGTGATTGTGCAGCTCAACAGGGGGGGCAGAGATGGAGGAGTTTGGGAGGTGTGTTGTGTGGGGGAGACGGATGAGGGCTGTGAACTAAACCTGTTGAAGAAACAGTTCAGCTCGTTGGCCCTCTCCAGGGAGCCCCCTGGTTGTCTCCCTCCCACCTTGAAGCCAGTAATCTGCTTCATTCCGGTCCACACCTCACTTGTGTTGTTCTTCTGGAGTTTGGCCTCCAGCTTCCTCCTGTATGAGTCCTTGCCCTCCCTGAGCTTCTCCTTCAGGTTGCGCTGGACTCTCCTGAGCTCATCCCTGTCCCCAGACCTGAAAGCAGCTTTCTTCTTGTTAAGAAGAACGACTCCATACCATAAAAGTTGCGTGAGTTACATGTGTCACCACGCGGCTCCTAGGCCATGACAAAGACGGGAGACACACAGGGTTTTTAACGGGAAAGGTACATTTATTAGTGAACACACAACAAATTAAAGTATGAGGAGGCGCAAACAAAACATGACGCTGGAGGAACATAGATCCAGTCACCGAGCACTGGAGCAGACAGGTCTTAAATACTCCTGTAACACTGGCCAGGTGCTCCCAGTTGCACTGATTAGCTCCGCCTACCAGGGACCTGCAAGACACACACACACAAGCCAGGGTACAAGCACACAGCAGGCCTTGCCTAAAGCAAGGGCCGTCACACGGGTCTCCAGCTGAAGCTACCAGGATGTACTCCCACGGACAACGGGGTCTTTGGCTTCCCAGATGATGAAAGGAGTGGCAGGTAAGGTAACTATGTGGCCAAAGGTAAGCCAAGACAAGCCAAGGTAACGGCCGTGCTGGTTACCTTCATTGTGCGAGACAAGACATGTAGTTCACTGATGCGGAAAATATCTTTTAAATTGACAAACATCATACATGTGTAATCCATGCCAGATTCAAATGGAATCAAAGCAATCTCGCTGTTGAGTACCGTACAGATGTTTGCACACGGGCAAAGAGAACTACGTTGTGTCCAATTGTGAAAGCTGTCAAAAAAAAGGGAAAAAAAGAGGAGAAGTCACAGAACAGTTTGACTCCAACGAGTGAGTGTTAATCACAGCCAAGGAGACACCCACATGCCACGCGTGGCCTTGAGGGCCACATATTAGAGGCCCCAGAGGGACGTCCAACATGAATAATCCATCGCACCTGATTGCAAGACTGATCTTACAGTTCATATCCTCACTGGACATATCAAAAAAGTCATGAATTTGATTACAGATGTCAAGGTCGCCGGGGAACACGAACACACACACTAATAGATATCAATAGAATGACTGCTCCACACCAGAGTACCGTAACAGAAACCCTTACATTGCCTACAATTACATGACGACATCTTCATCATTAAAATATGACCAGCTATCATCTTTGCAGCAGAAGAGATGCGGGTGATGACAGTGCCCCCTCCCTGAGTCCACCCCGCTGTGCTACATAATGAGATTTTGTCCTTTTAAAAAGTGCCAAATGTTTCAGGGGACCCAGTGTGTTCCAGGATGAAAGCTTGACATCCGTGCAGCAAAAAAAAGGCACTGTTTCCCTTTGGGTCAAGGCCACGCTAAGTGTGTGTGGAGGGCTTCGAGAGACGACGGGAGGGGGGGGACATCCGATCATGAATCCCGTCATGAGACGCCAATTGCTCACAGCTAGTTAGGGTTAACAAAAGCTGATCCTGATTTGGCAGCCTTTTTATTGTGCGCAGGTGTAGGAACATATACGTGTGCATCAGCTGTTCTCCTCTTAAGCAAACATCTGCTCCTATGGTAATTGCTGTCTCGAGGTGTATAATGTTTGTGTGTGTGTGTGTGTGTGTGTGTGTGGCTGGTTGAGAATCATTGTGAATATTTCCATGTTCTCTATTCATAGAGTATATTGAGTAATAAACAACATTAGTGGGATGCTTTTGTGGCCATGAGCAGCTTTTCTCCATATTTACTATTCTCACAATTCAACAAGGGATTGTGACATTTCCCTTGTCATGTTGCGGCATAACGAAGAGGTAAACGGCTGCATCATTAAGTCGCTTTTCTAGGTCAAAAGCACCCACGATATGATGATGCTCAGAGTAATGAAGACTTGCGTTAAAATGATTGATTAAGGTTTCTAACGAGTAACCGTTGAGAGCATTGCAAGAGTTCGGTGATTTAGGGTTGATTTAGAGTTGCCAGGCAACGCAAAGGAAATGAGTGACTTGATCGCTGATGCTTATCCGTACTGGAGGGCACCGGAGGAAGTGTTCCGCCTGTGGGACGCAAAAAAAGTATAGTTTCACAAGTCACAGGGCATATCTGTGATTGACGGATCGCCTTTACGCGTCTCTCGACGTGGCTAAGCCGGCCGCGAGCAAGGCAAACAATTCCTTGGGTCCCAGTATTTGTATGATATTGGGACTTGGGACTATTATTGGGTAGCAAAATGAGTAATGAGTGGACCTTTTTTGCAGTGTCATTATCCTTTTTCTGATAATTTAAGTTCTATTGTGTCGGCTTTTACACCTTTTCAATTTGAAGTACAGTACTGACCATGCCTAAGCTCAGACTCATCTTAATGTTACTTTTACAAGAATACATAAGAAGATAAATCCATGACTTTGATCGTAGGTTCTCAATTATAGCTACGATGAAGCACTTCATTTAGACTTAAGACTTATTCAGTATCGGTAACTTGATGCACTGCAGTCACAGATCACCTACACTCTGGCATGTTGGGAACAAGAACGGTATTTAGTATGAAAAGTAAAGAATGTTTTTAGTTCCACAACTTATCTACTTATCCTTTTGGCGTTCTACAAGGATGGCTCTCTGGAGATGGGAGCTCGCCCTTCAGGGTCAAGTGGGCTTCAGATGCTGACCTCTGAGGCAAGGTCATCCTGCAGAGGCGAAAGGTTGAACAGTTAGGAAGTCTCACTGTTGTTTCTTCTGGCAGAACTGAGGCATAGTTTCTCCGGGTTTGGGACAGAATACAAATATAGAGAAGGGGAAGGAGTGAGAGTGAGCAAATATGTGTTTTCACCCGTAAGATATTTGGGATAGTAATGGACCAGACGCATGGAGAGCTCATAAGATGGTGTCTCCCAGCACACAGATGCGTGAAAGCCTGTTACGTAGCTGCCCCATTCCCCATAGTGGGAGGACCCATATTGCATAATATCAGCACACAACACAGGGCCAAAATGTCCAACAGAAAAACCTGTAAGGACAAACGGTGGCTCAGGGGCTCCATCTCTTGGGCCTCTGGGTCTTTGCCCGCTAGGTCTGGGTGGTAATTTATCCATGACACGACATTAGGAGAAATATCGCTCTCACTTATGGGGCTGTTTGTTTTTTCATCTCTCGGTGCACCATCCTAACAAATCACGGAAACATTAATTAAATTAATGGGGACACATCACGAGAGACTCACTTTTTCAGCCTCCCAACCCACAAACTTTGAAATAAGACAACCCAATAAGTTTTCAAGGGTTGTTTGGATCAGAAAACATGTCAACAAGCCAATCAGATGAGGCCCCCCTTCCTAAGTCACATGCAAGGCTGCAGCGCATCATCCGCTCTGCTGAGAGGGTGATTGGCTGTAATCTGCCATCCCTCCAGGACTTGTTCGCCTCCAGGACTCTGAGGCGAGCTAGGAAGATTGCAGCTGACCCCTCTCACCCTGGACATATCCTGTTCGAGTCCCTCCCCTCTGGCAGGAGGCTGAGGTCCATCAGGACCAAGACCTCACGCCACACAAACAGTTTCTTCCCGTCAGCAGTCGGGCTCATCAATGGGGCTCGGGTCCCCCACTGACTGTCTCTGTCACCCCCAGCTATTTAATTTTCAATTTTTATTTTTAACTCTTAATTTTTATTTTTATTTTCTCTTTATTTTTATTTTTATTTCTCTCTACCATTCACTCCTCTGCACACCGCATACTTAAACACTCGTCACTTTAACATACACTTTTAACTTAAATACACACGTCACTTTAACGTACATTCACATTAATGTATCTGTTGACTGAGCACTTGCTTATCCTACACATATTTTAATTCAACCGCACTCCAATTGCACTGTTGTTGTTTTCGTTGATTGTTGATTGTTGTTTGTCTCGTCCTACGTCCCATGTCCATGTCCAATGTATGCACCTTCCGCCTCAAAAAATTCCTCGTTTGTGTGAAAGCATTCCTGGCAATAAACGGTTTCTGATTCTGATTCTTCTGATTACAATATATCCCCCAATCTGAGTATCTCCACCCATGCCTTGAGAACTACCTTTGCAAAAATGCAACACATTTTTGGGGCTTTTTTGAGACTGGGTCTTAAAGGGACAGGCTCTAAAACAGTGTGTTTCAGACAGCTATATTCAGTTTGAGAATTTGTTTTTTTTCTACATTAATGCATGGGAACATGTTCTTGTAGAAACCCAAACAGATGTATGAACCTAGAAATTAGCATGATATGTCCCCTTTTATATTGTTTTTCATTTTATAATAATAATTTCCATAAGAAACAGGGAGCTAGTAGATCTGTAATCAGGTTTCTAAAATATCAAACTGTTTCCTCACAAACCACTCAGTACTGCCTCAGAGAAACACTGCGGTCTTCAAAAATATTCTCACAACAGGCTCATTGACTCCAAAGTGATTTATTCAACAAATTCCATTTCCTCGTGCATCAGAAATGATAATTACATGTGAGAATCGGCAGAGATCAAGGATGACTTGCCTGTCGATCTGAAATCTCTCAATGCTCTCTCGTGGCCTGCGCACGGAACAAGATATCAATTGGAAGTTTGAACATCTTTTCCCTCGTGTGCATGTCCGGAGGAAGAGCAGAACATCAATAGCTGGCTTCATTAAGAGCAAACAGACATTGAATGTGAGGGAGCAGGTTTGCGGTCTGTACGAGGCCAATTTCTACCATCTTAATTAAAATCCTGCTGTGATCCTGTCCGAAGGCTCCAAAGGCTGTGTAGCTTCTTAGAACTGTGGGATGTTTGTTTTTCTTGTGGCTCAATCACAGCATGTTTTAAAAAAGGAACATATTGATGTACTTTCTCACTGACAGGGAGATGAGTAAATTGATACAGTTTCACTGGAGGAACAAAGAACTGCTTGTAACACCCCCTCTCAAAAAAAGAAAAAGCAATATATTTTCAAAATGTAAAGCTCTTCCATTGAATCATGTGTACAGCCAAGGCAAATAGGGCAGTGGTAGTAGGAAAATGACAACTTTAATATATATACACACACACACACACACACACTTATTGGCATAAACTAGACAATGACAGAATTTATGCCATTAAACAGGATCCCGGGATGATGGGGGACCCTAAATATATCAGAAAAGTATTAAACTTCAGTATTTCAACAGATATCCAATAGTTATCTCTGCCAGAAGTAAGCCCGGGAGCAGATTATGTGTTTGTTCATCTGTGTGTGTCCAAAGCTAATCTTGCATGGCATACGACTGGACCATTCAGCCACATATATACATACATACATACATTTTGGGGGGGCAGGTGCTCAAACCAAAAAAAGGGCACCCATCGGCAAAATTATTTATGAAATTAAAAATAAATAAATAAAAAACACAGTAGGATATTTTCAACTTGTATATTTATTTTTGTTAACAAACTAAAATTAGCAAATTGAATAAATAAATGAATAACAGGCAAAAACAGACAAAACAAGGCCATATTGTATAACCAAATGCAATCAAAACATACTTAAAACTCAAAACTCTGCTCTGGATGAATGGATGAAATGAAAGGATCTTCACAGGAGCATCCTCCTTGGTGCCATCTCTTGGAAGATTTTTATTACTTCACTGTGATTTATTTCAATGTCTTGCTCAATGGCAAGCAGGAGAAGGTCGGAGAGTCTTTTTTTTCCCCACAGAGACTCCTGAGCCTGTTCTTCATTATCTTCAGTTTTGAAAAGGATCTTTCCACTGAAGCTGTTGTCACTGGCAGTGTTGCATAGATCCTTACCATCTTCACAAATGTTGGAAAGATGAGCTGGCCAGTGTTCTCCTCCACAATGGAAAGGATTTCTCGCAGGTTCTTCGAGGGAAAGCTGGAGTGGAACACCTTTACCTCTGTCTTCAGCTGGTCCTCATTTTCCTCAGAAGTTGCAAAGAACATGGACAGCTTCCTCTGCCTCTGGGTTTGGGGTGCTTGTCCAGTTGGCACACACTGTTAGAGAGTGGAAGGACTGTATAATTGTGCCAGTTGGACTTCCAGTGATGCTCCCATGGAATCTCCTGTTGAGCTCCGCAGTCAAGGCATCAATAAATGTGTAGTGCACATTCTTCCTGTAGTATGACTCCACAGAGTCAATCTCATAACTCTCTTGCGATGCAGTTGTGCTGTGTTGGAAACGCACTGGCACTTTCCGTGTCCTCTCCTGACCAGGCACAGCAGTAGGTAAAGGAATGTTGAGAGCCTCTGCCTTCTCTGACGCACCTTGAAATATCTCGGCAAACTTCTCCTCAGACCTCAATGCTTGTATTGTGTGAATTACACCATCAGTTAGCTTGAGGCTGTGGAGTGGTCCAGGCTTTCTTCTTGCAGAGCGTTTGATGCAAGAGCAGTGACTTCAAATGCTGGGGTGGTGATTTCCATGCAGAGGATGAATGCCAAGTTAATCGCATTTTTGTAAATTTTTTCTAGCTGTGAATTCTCGTGACATTTATAAACATAAATTCAACATACTTTCGAAATTGTCTAAACGGCATTTATACAACACAAAGAAGATGCCTGCCTGTATATCTCTCCCTCGCTCGCTCTTCATTAAACATGACAAACGTCACAGTTTTTTGTTTTTTTTAGGAAACGTCGGACCAGTTGCGACGTAATGTTTTCAGCGGCGCTAATGTTGTGGTTAATTTATCACCAAACACCGTCGGGGGACTGCACAAACACCGTCATTACCTGTTCGTCTGATGCTGCGGGTCAGAAGAAGTGGGCTGCACCCGTTGCATGAGCACTACGTGGAGGAGGAGGGAGATGCGCGGCGGGGGCTCGTGAGCGCTCAAATAAATGCCCCGTCAGATATCAAAAACACATTTGGGGGGAATTGATGACAGAGTTAAGTTGAGGCTCATCCTGTTTTCTGTCTTATTTTCAGCACATTCTGTGTTATTTTCTTTTTACCCTGAGAAAAGTTTTCTAAGTTTGACATGGGGCAAAAGAGTGGCCAGACAGCTACTGTTGGAAAGCCAGACGAGGTCATCTATTCTCGCGAGCGGGTCACGTTTCCAGAGCTGAGGTCTCCGAGCAGAGTGGGGTTCTGTAACGTCAAATAACAGAACCAAGCGGTCAGACAGAGGCTGTGTAATGCGTCAAGTAAACCCAAAAGACAGGATTAGGTCAAGAGTGTGGCCTTCTACACAGTTCTGCCATTTACCGGGAGCAGCAGGTGAAATGACCGTACTGGAATGAAGAAAAGTACTCACCAGGCTTCTCGTGGCCTGCAAAAGGAACAACACGTGCATATTAAAGTCAAAATATGGAGCGCGATGGGAGAGAAAATTATAATTGTGTTGTCAGGGTTAAATGGGTTTGTGAGCAAAGAGGCAGGAAGAGGCGATGGCAGAGCGATTTAAAAGATGACAGACTGAGATATGTGCTCTTCGTACATAGTTTATGAAGAGCCTCAACAAACAGTTGCACATTTTCGCTGACATCTGACTGATTGAGAGAATTGTGTCCCGGACTTGGCAGTCATACCTGTAACGTTATCCCTTTTGAATCCCCCCTCGGGCTTAATTACACGGCACCGTCATACCAGAGCCCACTTCTCTATTTGTCTCCCCCTCTGTATTTCCAGGGTCAGCCACGGACCAAACATCATTGAGTTTGGCCTTGTCAGTGTTTTTTGTGTGTTTGTTTTGCGCTTCAGGGCAAAATGGCAGCAGTTTTAGTCTCAACTTGTGCCAGAATCTCTCCTGGTGTTTGTGTGAGTGGTATGCTTTTGATGCGTGCGTGTAATACGCTATGCCTTGAGGTAGAGGCCATAAATAAAAGGTATTAACAATCTGTTGGAAGAGTGGAAAATGACCAGAAACACAAGTCCACTGTCAGTAAGGAATGACAGTGTGCTTTAAAACTGTCTCTGTGTTTCATATCAAAAGTAATTGGTTTAGGATGTATATTTATTGTCAGTTATGTTGCTGATGCAACAGAACTGACAATAAATACTGACAATTCAGAGTGGCTTGTGATATTTGAGTCGTGGTACTTGCAATGATCAGTGTAGTGAAATGTCTAATATTCTCTTAAGGTGGTATTGTATGGAATGGTGCTATGGAACATAACAGCAAAAAAAGATTTATTTTTAATAAAAGTATATTTAATTTGTTGAGTAGAGAGGGATTTGCTCAAATTCCAATATAACCTATATTTTTGGTTTTATTATGTTTTTTTTCCTGTCTGTTTGTCAGCGGGAATACGTAAAAACTCCTTGCCCGATTTCCATGAAACTGGGTGGAAGGGTTAAGCATGGGCCAAGGAGAGACCCATTCATTTTTGGCGCAGATCCGAATCACGGGGTGGATACATGTGTTATTTACCACATTACCATGGAGCCTTGGCGGAGGTCTGTGCTCCCTGGGTGCCCGGTACAAAACATAGTTCATAAGCCTGGAATACTTTAGAAGTATCCACACATCCTGCAACACTAGCAATATGAAATAGCTTTCACTCTCACATTGACAACTTGGGCTGCACCGTATATACAAATATGGCACAAACATGAATTACTCATCGCATGCATTGTTTTGGAAAGTAATAATATAACAGTGAACGGTTTCTCCCAAACAGAGGTTATAATAAAATGTAGTTATTTATCCAAGTAATGCAGCGTCGCCTTATTTGGAAGTTGGGGAACTTTTAGGCGAATAATGCCTGTAATGGCCAGTATTTTTACTTCAAGTCATTAAGGATTTACTCAGTTTCAGGATTCTCCGTCCATGGAAAAAAACTATGTTTTCATTTTCAAGTCCAAGTATTGCGCGTGTAATTGATATATGGCCATTTTAGGTGTTAAGTATTCCTCAACTGTCGGATGAACGATGCAAAACTTAAACACCGACGTCACATTCATAGGCATTCCACCCCCCCACCCCAAACACAATCTCTATTGCACATCACACACATCCACTCTCATCTGCAGAACTCATAAAACCATGTTTAACTGACACACACATTGCCGATGACGTCACGCAGCGAAACCATGGCAACTGCCTCTGCAATTTACCTTGGCTGAATGCCAGTGTGAACCTGACAGGAATCCCACGAGTAATCTCGTATGTACTTTACAAAAGGTGCAGGTGAGTTTAACTATTTCACTGGCATTTCACACGGCCTTGTATCGCGTCCACACTGCTGGTAAAAAATAAATAATAAAAACAGCTCAGATACACTGTATCTGAGCTGCTCAGCTCAATGCCACAGATCAGACTTGGCTGCAGAGCAGCGGCACTTGAGCCGGTGGGAGTTCAGCCTCCAGCTCTGGAGCTCTTCAGCCGGGTGGATGTCTGCCGCTGTGAACGCAACCTCAGAGCTATCGTAGTGACGTATTTGCCAGCAAAGTTAATCAAGAAAAAAAAAAAAAGAGCACGTTTAATATTTATTTCTTCAGCTTCATTAGTCCTAAAAAAAAATTTTTTTTATGAGGAAGTCACTATTTTATTCTCTTTCCCTAAATTTCTCAGTCCCTTTGTGCATGTATTTATTCATTAATATTATAGCATGCACAAAGAATGAGTGAACGCCTCATAAACATTGCCAAAAGATCTGTGTGTTTCTCTGTGTGTGTAATACACACAGCATTACTAATGGACTCAACACCCTCGGTTGCCGCTTTCTTTGTTTGGCTTTATTGGAATAAGTTGTTGTTCACAGATGAGCTTCGTGCTTATTGATATAGATCGATAAACAATTACTGCTCTCTTTGACTGGCGAATCCCCATCAAGCTTCATTCTGTGCCCACGGGGAGATGCATGGACCAATGTGAGCGAGAGAGAGCTCCACCGTCTCTCTGAATAAATTATTTAGAGAAATGCTTCTTTGGATAAAAAAATAATTAAAATTCAGTGTGAAAAGCCTTTTTAAAAAGGTGTCAAGAGAGTATTCAGGCAGGATTTCTTGGCTTGGAAGGGTCATCAGCTAGTTGTAGCAGCTGTTACTGCTAATGACAAAGATACCATAATTTTTCGAGTCTGTAAAATCTTTCAATTCAATTCAGTTTATTTTATATAGCCCAACATCACAAATACAAGTTTGCCTCGGAGGGCTTTACAATCTGTACACATAACATCCCTGTCCCGGGACCTCACATCGGATCAGGAAAAACTCCCCAAAAAAGATAGTAAAAACCCTTTCACAGGGAAAAAAAAGGGGAAGAAACCTGAGGGAGAGCAACAGAGGAGGATCCCTCTCCCTGGATGGACAGAAGCAATAGATGTCATGTGGCCAGAATGAATAGCGTAGTTACAGCACATTCAATGAATATGACAGAAATTATTCATATAATGAGTATTAGGCATGGTCCATGATCCTGATAATCCATGAAGCAGAAGGCGGTAGAGAGGAGGGGGGCATCAGAAGTCACCTGAGAAAAGTCAAACCAGCAGATCAGTCTGGTTGGCTTTTAACAGGCATTGGATTCTCTTTGGGTAATTCATATATAGAGGTCACACGTTGGTGGTTGACATCTGTGGGTCTCTTTGTGGCTGCATGAAGTGGAGGTGATTGTCAATTTGGGCAAAAGCAGCCTACGGTTACGCCATCGAGAACTTGTGTGTAAAGTTGCTTCAGACGCTGTTGGGCAAATCGACAAGCACAAATAGTTTGAGACATACCGAGGCCCCCGGCGTCGTCGCAGTCTCAAAAACTACAATGTGAACGACAACAAATGGAAACTGCTTTGGAAGCAGTGGCGGGTCGTCAGGGCCTGCTAAGCCTTCTCTGCTGGCCTAAACAGAATCATAAAGTTATAGCTATTTTATAATTGAATTATTTTTTTTACAAATACACTACATGTATTTGGCACCACCGCGAACCGCTGATCCACTGAAGGCCCAGGTAGAAAATCCACAGCCCGCCACTATTTGGAAGACATCGGGTGGCTGATAATGATATTTAAAGTAGCTTATAGTGGTGATGCAGGCCCTGCTTGGTAAGACAAAACATGGAAGTACCAACACCATAGATTGCACTCAGCAAGACTAAAACATTTACAGCACTAAAACAGGAATACCAATGAGTAAAACGGTCATAGACTGCAGGAAGTAGACATCAGTTGGTGAATGACGAGGCTACTAAAAAGATCGTTTTCCCAGAAAAAACCCAAGACTGTATGGAAAAGACAAGATAGAAGCCTCTCTCTGACTCGGGGCCAACAGCGTCAACCCAGTGACATACAACATTTCCAAGCACCTTGCTACTAAGTAGAACCCCTCAACACAACTTCAACGATTCCACAATTTGAGAGTTAGACCTGTGACAGTGGTGTCTCATGATGCCATGATATTTCAAAGGAAAGCCAACTCAACTCCTTCCAGTGAACAGCACCAGGGAAATGATCCCCATATGTGGATGAGACCCGGCTCAAGACCAAGGTCCAGAAACTGCATGTCTGCGGACAATCAGTGGAAAGGAAAATGAGAAGACGAGACTGCTGTATTCATCAAAGAGAGTGGCAGCCTGGATGAATGAAGTTCATAGAAAATGTACTCCGATCATGATTTGCTTTTTGACTCCCACGTCCTTGTAGTTCCTTCTTCAGCATGTTTTTAGAATGTCGTTGAATGATTGAACAGGACAATAGTCTGAATATAAACAGGGGATGTAGTAACCATCATTGGTTTGTGAGGTACAGTTTAGAAACCTTGAGTCACCGACATTTTCAGGTGACCAAAATAGTATAATTCATATTTATGAACTGGAAAAACACTGAAATAGTTCAAAGTTCTAAAAAGACACGGACAACACCCAGACAACGCCATGGTGGAAGTTTGTTAATCAGAAGGCAGCCACGCCCTAAAGCATACCCTGTTTAATTGTCTATTTACTCTAAACGGGACCATACTTAAGTAAATTAACTTTATGCTGTATGGACGGAGGCTTACACTAGCGCTTACATTATTGAGTAAAAAAAAAAAAAAGGCATTTTTCCATAGAAATTTTCTATAGACTTCTATACAAGCCTTATTTTTGCAACTAGAGGAATCACCTCCTGCTGGCCATTAGAAAGAATGCAATTTCAAGTGTCACATTTCAGGCTTAAATGTTATTCAAAACGTTGTGCTTTTAATTGTTAAACCTAAAATGTGTAATATGTATAGTCAATAAGATGTGATATCAGAGCAACATCTGTTGTTTGCAGATGATTTAACTATTTTACTCTAATGTACACTATGGCTGGTAAAGCCCCCAAGAGAACTGCTGTAATTAAGAGTTCAGGTATGTAATATCTCATTCAAGAGCGGAGGGGATATTTTTATTACATACAGCACCAAATAAGCACTGGGGCTGTCGTGACATGGGCGATGAGCTACAACGCAAGGACAAGTTGTTTCATTAGTCGAACCATCACTCTTGCTATGACATTAGGTTGACAAAACAAACAGCCTCTATGCTGCATAAATAATGATTCCTTTATCAAAAAAAAGTATCTTATATTTGCAGGGTGGCTGTGCTCACTCTGCGTGGCAAAGTCATTCAAAAGAAGCACAGAGGCCAACTCGGGGAACAGAGCCAGGAGTTTCTCACATGGGGCTCCCTCAGGAGAAGCAAGGGGGAGGTAGTAGACAGTAAGACATCTGTGCTGCCCTTCTATATCAGTCAACAACAAAGCCTTGATCTGATGAATGAAACTGAAGCGGTCACAGGAGCACAATGTTAGGACCCAAATGCAGACCACAGGAGACAGCATCAGTAAATTGAAATTCATTGGAGCCCCAACCAGACCGCGTGGAGCCCGAGGTCTGACACAGAGGCAAGCAGATCACAACGCGAGTCCCATGGCTCGACACCGGAGGCAGGCAGGAACTTCTTAAGCCGGAGAGGAGACAGGGTTTCACAGACAAAAACTAAGGAGAACTTACGGAGCGACAGTGGTGGTGGTGACTACCGGGGCAGAAGACGGAAAAGACTGACAACCCAGGCCTGCAGAACCAGGGTTGATATACTGCAGGTGATGAGTCAGATTGTCCATTGTCCGCAGCTGTGCGCCAATCACGGATGCGGCCATGGGAGCTGACAGGAGGCGGGGCCAAGAACACAAACACTGAGGCTGCGGTCGAATAGTCACAAAATGACCTCCTAACGTCTAACCCTAAGCACTTTTCCTTAACCTCTGTGGAAAAACGTCATGGGGTTAAGGAAAGATGGGAAGGAGAATTCATGAGGAAATACAAATACAGCAGTTTGATCACTTTACAGCAGTTTGATCACTTTACAGCAGTTTTCAGCAACGTAACGTTTGTAGTTTGCCAGCAGGTTTAACAGATTATTAAAAGTATTTCCAAGTTATAGCAACGGTTATTTACATGATCTGCGTTTGCCAATCATGATCGTCTGTTCTCGTGAATGGCCGAATGATACGTCACTTTAAATGTTGCCGCCGCAAGGAATTGTGGGTCGGCATTATCTCCTTTCCTTTCGCAAACGAAGGTCCAGTGGTTCCTATGCTAAAGGAGCTAAATTAGGAAGCATTGAAGCTCCTTTCCTTTGCGTTTAGAGAATTCGACCGGCACTTATCATGGCGGCCACTTAGGTACTTCCGGGTCATTTCACTCAGTTAGGAAGGTTCCTAACCAAAATGGACTATTCGACCGCAGCCTGAGGAAACGGCATAACAAAACAAACAGGGGAATGACAGACACAAGAGGAGAGGAGATTAGGAGGAAACAGAGGTTTAACACACAATGTGTCAGACAGGGATCCTGTTCAGCCAGGAAGACTCTCTTTACACTCTTTTTTTACGATGTCCCTGAGCTTCAGACTATGTAGTCTAAGAAACGTCATTTTTGGACGTATCAGGGACAGCGTGTCAGTTTTAGCTTGTTAGATCCATCGTGTTCATCTTGTTCAATGAAAACGTACAGTTTATACATATAACTTTCAACGTAAGCTTACTTAGTTTTTAGATTTACTTGGTTAGGTTTAGAGAAAAATAGGGGTACAGGTAAGTACTTTTGTTAAGTGCACTTGTTTCGTAAAAAGTAAGGTAAACTAGGTCTATGTTTACTTTGGGTTTCACACAGGACAAGAACAGCGGTCTTCTGGGTGAAAGTTCTGTGTTTGTTTGAGCGTCTAAGGCAGGGGTGCCCACACTTTTTTGGCTCGCGAGCTACTTTTAAAATGTGAAAAAGATCTACCTACATTAATAATGCTAAATATATATATATATATATATATACACACACACACATATTGGGCACCCCTGGTCTAAGACCCATCTGTGCTGCCCTGCTGCAGGGACGGCGTGTTCCTGGCATCAATGGCCTCTCTGCCGAATTTTATAAGGCTTTCTGGGACATTTTCTCAAGTGACATACTTGATGTTTTTAATGAGATTCTGGCCTCTGGTTCCATGCCGATGTCCTGCCGGAGATCTGTGATTACACTGCTGCCAAAAAAGGGAACCTGCAGGACATCGGAAACTGGCGCCCTGTGTCTCTACTGTGTGTGGATTACAAGCTTTTGTCCAAAGTCTTTGCCTCCAGGCTGGGGGGAGTATGGAGCAGGTCCTCCATCGGGACCAGACCTGCTGTGTGCCCGGCAGGTCCATGGTAGACAATGTCTACCTCATTCGTGACGTTTTGGAGGTCTCCAGCTCTTTGGGTATTGACACTGGTCTGATTTCTCTAGATCAGGAAAAGGCTTTTGACCGCGTTGAACACAACCTCCTCTGGAAAGTTATGGGGAAGTTTGTGTTCAGCGCTGGCTTCATAGCTAAGATCAAAGTGTTGTACAGTGAGGTTGAGAGTGTGCTGAAGATAAACTGCAGTCTGTGTGCTCCTTTTAGAGTGTATAGAGGGGTCCGGCAGGGTTGTGCTCTGTCCAGGATGCTCTATGCGCTCTCCCTGGAGCCCCTCCTCATCAAGATACGTTCTAGCCTGCAAGGGCTGGTTTTACCTGGTTTTAGTAAGAACATGATTTTATCGGCCTATGCCGACGATATTGTTGTTTTTTTAAGGACCAGAGGGATGCAGACATTTTAATTAACATCGTGGAGAGCTTTAGCACGACATCGGCAGCGAGGGTGAACTGGAAGAAAAGTGAAGCCCTCGCTGTCGGTGAATGGCGTGACGGCCTCCCAGTTCTTCCCCAGAACCTTGTGTGGCGAAAGGACAGGGTCAAGTACCTGGGGATACATCTCGGACAAGATAACGTAGTCCAGAAGAACTGGGAGGGCGTCACAGAAAAAATTGAGTGGAAGTGGCTGCTCCCTCAGATGTCTTTTAAAGGTAGAGTACTGGTTTTAAACAATCTTATAGCATCCCAGCTGTGGCATCGTTTAACCTGCCTAGACCCTCCCTCAGGTTTTCTAGCCCACATACAAAGGAGGATGGTGGATTTCTTTTGGGAGGGTCTGCACTGGGTGCCACAAGGGGTGCTGTTTTTAGCTAGAGAGGAGGGGGTGCAGGGCCTCGTCCACCTGGCCAGCCAGACGGCCACTTTCAGACTCCAGTTTATACAAAAGTCCCTTACAAGTCCGGAGGGTTTAGTGTGGAGAGATGTGGCTAGCTGCATCCTCAGACGTTCAAATAACCTGGGGCTGGATACTGCTCTGTTTTTAATTGATTCTAGTGTTTTAAAGTTAAGTGGGCTGCCTTCGTTTTATCAGGGTGTTTTTAAGTGTTGGGCCCTTTTTATTCATAAAAGGTGCCCACAGTCTAACTCTCTGTACTGGTTGCTGAGAGAGCCATTGATTCACAGAGCCAAGCTGGACATCAGTGGCAGTACCACCCCTGGCCTGACGGGAGCGCTGCTGAAGTCACAAGCCCTGTGCTTGCAGCAGCTGGTGGATGCAGTGGGGCCGACACTGAGCGATGCCCCGGCCCTGGGCTCTCTGCTGGGTCTGCACTCTGTCCGGGTGGTGATAATATAAATCGTTATATTCTGTAGATATTCTTCATTTCATTATTCTTATGTCTATTAGAGTTCAGGTTGTGCGAGGTCAGTTTAACAAATACTTTCTGTGAGAAGTTTCTGTGAGAAACGTTCCTCCAAGGTTCCACGCTCTGCACTACAACACTCACACCTGTTTATCAGTATATTAAGGTAAGGGAGTTTATTGTCACTGTAAAACACAACGAAATTAAGTTGGCGACTCAGTCAGTACAGCAGTACCAGGTAAAAACATGTAAAAACATGTATAAAAAACATTTAGACAGGACATTCTAATTTAGAACAAGACATTTAAAAATAAATAAAACATAAAACACGGGCATCAATGGCTTAAAAGTGTTGTGTTATTGTCTATTTGTGTCCCCCCGCAGCACTGTCCGGTGTGAGCTGGGTGGGGTGGTGGGTGTGGGGGTGATGGAGGAAACCGCTCTGGCGAAAAAGCTGTTCCTCAGCCTGTTAGTCCGAGTTTTAATAGTCCTGAATCTTCTCCCTGATGGCAGTGGAACAAACAGAGAGTGACACGGGTGTGTGATGTCCTTGTAGATATTGCTGGCTTTCTTCTGGAGGCGGCCAGCATATACATTGTCCAGGTCAGGGAGGGAAACTCCCACAATCCTCTGTGCTGTTCTAACCACCCGGACCAGGTCCCTCCTATTCTCTGCTGTGCAGCTGGAGTACCACACAGTAAAGCACTGGCAGAGAATGCTCTCTATCACACTTCTGTAGAAGTTAACCAGGAGCTCAGCGGGCAGGCCAGCTTGCTTTAGCTTCCTCAGAAAGAAGAGCCTCTGCTGGGCTTTCTTCACCAGGTGTGAAGTGTTCAGGGACCAAGTGAGATCTTTGGTAATGTGGAGTCCCAGGAATTTGATGCTGTCCACCCTCTCCACCTCCTCCCCACGTATGTAGAGTGGAGAGGGTGTGGTCCTCTTGGATCTCCTGAAGTCCACGATGACTTCCTTGGTCTTGGTGGTGTTCAGGACCAGGTTGTTGTCCGAGCACCACTCAGCCAGATGTTGTACCTCCTGTCTATAGTGAGTCTCGTCGTTGTTTGAGATGAGTCCCACCACAGTAGTGTCGTCGGCGAACTTTACAATTGTATTGGAGGAATAGATGGGCGAGCAGTCCTGGGTGAAGAGGGTGAAGAGGGCCGGGCTGAGCACACAGCCCTGCGGTGCACCAGTGTTCAGGATGGTGGTTGTTGATGTCCGGTTCCCTATCCTCACATTCTGTGGTCTGTTTGATAGAAAGTCCAGAATCCATGAACAGAGTGATGTGGAAAGTCCAAGGTTTTTGAGTTTATGCACCAGTTTATGGGGGATGATGGTATTGAAGGCAGAGTTGAAGTCAATGAAGAGCATCCTGACGTATGTGTTGGGGTGCTCCAGGTGAGACAGGGCTGTATGCAGTGTGATGGAGACCGCGTCCTCCGTAGATCTGTTTGCTCGATACGCAAACTGGTGGCTGTCCAGATCAGCTGGGAGGATGTTCTTGATGTGTGATAGTATCATCCTCTCGAAGCACTTGGTGATGACTGGGGTCAGGGCGACTGGCCGGTAGTCGTTGAGGCAGGTGACTGCGGTCTTTTTCGAGACAGGGACAATGGTGGTGGCTTTAAGGCAGGTGGGGACTACAGCTTGTTGCAGGGAGAGGTTGAAGATGTTTGTGAAGACCCCTGCCAGCTGGTCGGCACAGGTCTTCAGTGTGCGGCCCGACACTGTCTGGTCCCGCTGCCTTGGTGATGTCGATGCTCCTCAGAGCAGACCTCACCTGGTGGTGCTGGAGAAAGAGTGTCTGCTCCTCCTCCTTGGGCTGGGTCTCCTCAGCTGTTGCTCCACTGTGCTGTCTGTCAAAGCGGCCGAAGAATCGGTTCAGGGTGTCGGGGAGTTCACTGTCCTGACTGATCTGTGCGGTGCTACTCTTGTAGTCAGTCAAGGTTTTAATACCTCTCCACATGCTCCGGGGGTCGTTGTTCTCAAAGTGACTCTCAATGCGTTGTTTGTATCTGCGCTTGGCCTCCCTGATGCCCTTCTTCAGGTCCCTCCGGGCACTTTTGTAGGCCGGTATGTCACCAGACCTGAAAGCGGCGTCTCTTGCTCCAAGCAGTAGCCGCATGTTCCTGTCCAGCCAGGGTTTTTGATTTGGGAACACCTTGAAGGTTTTGGTGGTCATCACTGTCTCTGTGCAGAAGTGTAGGTAGGCCAGGACAGCCGAGGTGTACTCCTCCAGGTCAGCTCCCTGTACAAACACTTCCCAGTCCGTTGACATTAGGGAAGCAGACTGGTCGTTGCACGTTCCAGCCCTGTGAGAAAAGCTGGAGCTGTGGAGACAGAGGCTGACCTGGAAGGAGAGGAGCCTCCTCCGAAACTACAGCCAAAGAGAAGTCGAGCAGACCCTTTCCCTGAGATCTTCCTGAGGCCGGGGCTAGGGGAACCCACCGGCCCCCTGCTTGCTACGACACGCCCAGAAGACTTGACACTGCACAAGGCAGACAAGAAGACTCTGTATTTTAACTGTGTAAAGGTCATAAACAGGTCTGGGCTGTGCAACCGACGCCCCACTGTGTCAGACAGACTGGGACAAAATTGACCTGGCCCACAGTGGAGGATTTTATACAAACCTCCCCTGAAGAAACGGACTGTCGACCTCCAGTGGAAGATTTTACACGGTGCTGTCGCTTCAAATGCTTTTATTAAGTGTGGCTTCTGCAACAGTGGCTGTGCAAAGCACACTTCTTGTTCTCCTGCGGGCTTATTATTGTTAATCATAGTCCCAAACTTTGGCGCGTATCTCCTCCGGCAGCGTTGCAGCACAGGCGAAAGAAATACATCAAAACGTGATGCTTGATCGGGAATCGTGTGCAATGACTTTTCTCTCTCTCTGTGTGATTTCTCGATCAGCTGATTGTGGGCGTTTACTTCAAATTAACCAACCAGATTCTGTCAATCACGTTCAGCCAATCACGTTGTTGCTGTCAAACTTTAAAACAGTTCTCCTCTCTGCTGCTGTCATCATTTCAGTTTAAATTGGATGCGACCCTCCTCCACCCCGGTCACCTCCAGTCAGCATCACAGTCCTGCTCCTCATTCATCATCGGGTTACAGCGACTCCCTTCATTTCCACCACCACCAGTTTCTGGACTCCAGGGGGATTATGCCTTATCTGACCTCAGCACACTGAAAAAAGTGAAACCACTGTGTCATTCATCTAAAGCAGTGGTTCTCAACTGGTCTGGCTCCGGGACCCACCATCACCCCTGAATGACAAGCCGCGACCCAAATCGAGGAACATTCTCAACTTCTTAAATGTATTGAATGAAAAGATGGTGCAGTTTGAACCTGAGATAGTACAGAATATGTATGCTAACACAAAAACAAGTTTAATAACCAAAACGAGCAGCTGGTGGCGATGATAGAGAGGGAACTATTCCCTTTTACACTCAATTAGCTGCATTTTAATTAAAAAACTAAAACTGCATCTTCAGGACACGAGGTATTACAACATATATAACAATTCAGAATATTCAGCTATTTTTAAACAGACTCAACAGCTTTCATGCACAAACAGTCCAACAACTAAAAAGTAGTTTCAACAAGACTGAAATGACCTGACTTTAACTGAGAACACACACTCACCGAATCTATGACCAACACTTTACTGTGGAACACGTCACTGTGTTGAGGAGCAGCTTTTCCACTAACTCAAAATAAATTAAACAAAAGTGGAATTCAAAAGTATTCATATATACAACATTAACTTCTCTTGTGATTACCTCATCAGTAGGTAAATACTGAAAAACATTGTGCTTTACAGAAAATTAAGCAGCACTCAATTCTCCTCCCAACCCCAGAGTTTTTTCCTGTCATGCAGGCAGCGCCATCAGTTGTCAATGTTATATTCAGTAGGCTGTTTAATTTAATTATCCTAAAAACCCAGAGTCTCCCCCATATCAGGATGGTTTGACCCAACCTGGCCCACGCTGCTGAAAACATGGAGGGACAAGTGCAAAACCAGTTGAAACCAGAGCCGGCAAAATAACGACACTCCGCTGCATAAAAAGTCCTTTCAAAATAAAACCACAGGATGAAAAAAAAAAAAAAAGGCAAAGGCCTGCGACCCACTGAAAACGGGTCCGCGACCCACCAGTTGAGAATCACTGATCTAAAGTGTATTTTTTTTATTTGGTCTTATCGAAAATCATGGTTTCCGGTTTAAACATGTTTTTTTCACTTTGCCTAAAAGCAAATGGCACTCCCCATAGACAAAATTAAAGTCAGTAAAAGTCATATTTTCACTTTAGACCAGAGGTTTACATGTCACGTGACCACCACGTGACCATATGAAGTCGCATCTGGTCGCTCCCTGTGGATTCTGATGTCCGCCATTACCTCGCTTCGCCTGAACTTCTGAAGTGAAAACCGTCTGCTCTTCAAGGCAACTCATTTATACAAGGTAATACTTCTAAATTGTGTTGTTTTAAAGGTAACATGTGGTTTCCATGCATATTTATTGTTCGTGGCAGAATGTACAACTGTCTATATATTTCGCACGTGTTCGCTAACGTAACGCTAGCTAACGTAACGCTAGCTAACTTAACGCTAGCTAACTTAATGCTAGCTAACAAATCACAGTTGCGGTCCTACCATTATGGCTACTTTCACGTTAGCGCGATCACTAGCTAATGTAACGCTAGCTAACGTAACGCTAGCTAACAAATCATAGTTGAGGTCCCACCATTATGGCTATGTTAGCGCGAATGTAGCGTTAGCTAACGTAACGCTAGCTAACAAATCACAGTTGTGGAGCTGTTTACCTGCTGCTTGGCATCCACAGCACACATGGTGACAGAGCCACAGCAACCGCTATGTTCTCCTGTTATTCTGCCATGTCAGCAAAGGTCTGATACGTCATTCTGCATAACAATTAGCCATGTACTTTTCTGTTCAGTAGATAACTGTGTACTTTCGCAGCATGGGGACAACTTAATTTCCTTCAAATACCACACATTATACACCAAAATGAAGCTTAGAGCCTGTGGTTTTTAGTTAATAATTACAATAACGATGTTTTACCTTGTATTTAAGCCAGTAACCCTATCTTTATCCATTGGGGGTGTAGAGGTAGGTCATGAAACTTGAAAACAGAGACAGGATTTTGTTTGATTGAACAGATGCAGATAATTATGTCTCAGTACTAGATAATGAGGAACAAAATGAATATTTCATTCTTTCAGCTGTCAGTATTTTGCAGTATAGTACAATACCTCCAGTATGTTTAAAGCCTAATTAATAAATGTGTCTTTAGTGACAATTATAGATAGTGCTAACTGTCATAAAAAAGTTATTTCTCTCTTTTTCCTTTCATGTATTTTTAAATGGGAATGACAATTCCAAAATATAATTGCAGCACTTCAGAGAATACCTTGAATTTACCACAAATGTATACTTACGAATGTAGTCTGTAATTTCAATAATTTAAATTGTAATGTAGTGGGCATTACATGACATTTTAATGGCAGGTTCATTTTACATTTCTATTTTTGCAATATTTATTTATTATCATATTTGTAGAATTTTAAACACATAAAGGCTGCACACCAGTGAACGAGCTCATGGACCTCTGGCCTCCTCTCAAAATAGAGTCTGAGGTAATATGGATCAGCTCTCTCTTTTTAAGTGTAAATTGTGATTCTTACTCATTTGGCCGCTATTTTCTGCTTTACAAAGTGTGCTAGATTCTTCCAATTGAATTGTTGTTGTTGTTGTGTTCTCCTCCTGCTGTTCTTTCAATGTAGTTGTATGCAGAGTTCCAGCGGATTACGAATCAGAACCTGCCCAACACATTCTATGCTGAGCTTGACCGCCATCTTCCTCGACTGATGACCTTATTCAGACAGAAGGCATCAAAAACTGGGAAGACAGCCGATGCTCTGGCTGAAATTTAAAAAATCCACAATGAACAGGTAAACAGATTATTACACACTTCATAGGTTGAACCGGTGGAACTTCGATTAGGTTCAATGACTCAAATGAGCTTTGTGAATTTTGCAATTAGTCCACTTTGTGTTGTGCCATTTGTCTGATTACATTGAAGATGTGGCCAGGTTATTTGTGGACATACTGTATGTTCTGATTGGACTGTTTAAAATCAGCTTTGTTCAGTAAACTCAGTATGTACAATTCTGTTTTTATCTGAATAGGAAATCCATGACATCCACACCAAGCGCACTACTGTTCCCCACGCCCTTCCTGTGTATCTGTGCGAGGACGTTTCTGGATTTTTCAGAACCTGCACAGTGAGTCTCCTTAAGTCACTAATATATTCTTCTGTGTATTATGTAAACAGTTCAAATACTAATATCTTTTAGGACTTACCTTTGTTTAGTCTACCCATACAGTTTTCGTGCATTGGCAAGTGATAAGATGTTCAGTAAAACATTTTCCTGTAAATGTCCTTTAGCTTGGTTTCAGTCTCTCACACCACTTAGATTCTCTGGTAATTTGGCTGATTCGTGTGTGCAGAACATGGATCTTATGTTTTTCACCTCTTACAATTAGGGCTGCAACTAACGATTATTTTCATAATCGACTAATTTAACGACAATTTTTTCGATTAGTCGACTAATCTAATGACTATTTCCCATTAAAATGTTGGAATTTGAACTTCAAATGTATTTGAGTAACAAGATTTGAACATCAGAACATCATTATAACAAATAAATTAAATAGTAATACAAATTAAAGTGCAAATATGCATTAAAAGTAAAGAAAAGGTACAAATAAAGTTTTAAAAGTAACTCAAAATAGCAATCAAGTCTCTGAAAGTGCAAAATAAGTCCAAAGTCCAAAAGTAAAAAAAAAAAATATATATAACAGTCAAGTTCCTCAAACCATGGCACTGCAGCTTTGAGGACAGATGTTGCGTTTTCCGTTTGAAAGCGTTAACTGAGCTGATCATATCAACCACGGTCAAGCTCATTCAACAGATCGGTTAAAAATGCCAAGTCTAGCAGCCACTGGTCATCATTTAGTTGGTTGTATTCTGCATGTTTAACTACATGGAGAAACTCCTTTATCTCCCGACAGAGCTCTACTAAGCCGTCTCACATCAGTGTGTAGAACAGCTGTCTTTGAAGAGCTCTCGCTCGAATAGACGATCTTCGATGCCACCTCAGTGAGCTCTTTCCTGTTTAGCATTGTAGCGCATAATGCTTGTTATGCATTGGTAATTATGGAAGTCGGGGAAAACATCGTTTTGGTTAAAGAAAGATAAATTATATGTAATCTGTTCTGTTCCATGTGTTAGTTTGTGATTAGTATCTCTTTTTCATACATTCAGGACGAGTCTAAAGACAACCAAAGGACATTAAATTCATGGCGAGAAATCGCGCAAAACACGGGGCTGGAGGCCGTGGAGTGCACGAAAAGGTGGAAGAACCTCCGGGACAAATATGTCCGTCTGCGAAAGAAACTCGCTACAAAAAGTGGCGACCCAGGCGGCCAAAAAGTGCCTGCATTTTACCACTTCATGTCCTGGCTGGCACCACATGTGAAACACCGAGAAACGGATTCCAACTACGAGGCAACGGTATGTGTTTTCTGTTTTTAATGCTACATCATCGGTTATGTGTGTGCTTATGTGTAACGTTAAACATTAACAACATGTAATGCTGACTACAGTTGTGTTCATCAGAGAGCGAGACGGAGGATGGAGTTGCATCAGAAGCTACTGCATGAGGAGGATGAGTGCTTCAGGTTCGGACAAACTGTGGGCGACTTGCTTCGGAGGGTGCCAGATGACCAGAGACCTGCTCTGATGTTTAAAGTCTACGGGCTCATACATGAACATGGACAATGATAGACCCGCAGCTTTGAACTTTGTATATAGTTTTTTTTTTTGTAAATAGTTGATACTCAAGTGTGTGTGTTGTATTGTTTGAGTGTACTTATACATAAGAATAAAGCACACAAGTTTGTATTCAAAAAGTTGTTTGATATTTATTTTCAACACCATGCATAACTCATTTACAGTTTATTATCACTAATTGAGTGTGCCTCGGGACACCATCTCGACGCCAGTTTGTAGCTAGCCGCCACAGCTTGCTGTCTCCCACCCGAGGCTAAAATTCTCAGCGTCACCGCCAGTCTCTGGGCGACATCAGCAGGCATGCTGTGCGTTGTCTGGTGCGTTATTAACGGCGTTATTAACGGCTGTATGCGGCGAAGAAGCTCGTCAAATCGGCCCGCTGACATTCGAAAGTATCGAAAGTGCATCTGTTCATCCAGGTCCCTCAGAGGGTGAACCAGTGTTGTAAATTCACCCGTTTCCAGCCTCGATTGGTTTAGTGGTCGTACAGACCACCTCCGCAAACGTCTTCTCTGTCTCCTGCGCTTCAACTCTTGCAATATAAGCATTTGCTCTTCAATATTGGTGAGCTCCAACTCCATACACAGCCACTTCAACCTGGTCGCCATTGTTTACTGTGACCGGAAGAAAAAGCAAGGGTTCAGCTATAACCCCTGAACCACACAGCCACACCCCCCTGGCGGCATGGCGGTTAATTGCAGAGCAACGCAGACCCTCGACGCAGAACTATGAATGCTCAACGACTGCGTCAGGTCGACAGCGTAGGTGCGCCGTCGACCTGACGGAGAAGCATGAACTAGGCTTAAGCCAGAGCTTGATGGTGTTGCAGTGGGCCTCCTTACTGTCATCAGTGACCATGACGCAAGTCCAGTTCACTACCACCCTGTGAGAATCTCTGTTGTCATTGAAAGTGATGCCATGGTCAGCCTCCCCAGACTTGGCGATGCCTTCCTGGTAATCTTTGGACTGATCTATGCACTACACCTCAGCTACCCCAAAGCACTGACCAACACTTTTGAATTCACTCAAAAGATTTTACTTGGTCTAGAAAGTGGTAAATTGTCACCCAAGTTGCAGACCCTCAAGAATGACTTGATGATGTAGAAACTCTTCTGAAAGAAGGCTGCAGGGTAAAGCAGGGTAAAAGGCTAGTTCAAAGTTTTAAGTGAACATTTTCTTAAACAGTCTATAGATTTTTTGTAATTTCATCCAAATTGCTGCCCTTTTGCTTTACTCAGGAATTAGCCAGGAAGCCAAAAGCACACTGCTGGTTTACTAATGCTGATTTATATTTGTAAAACCCTGTATAGTGTCTCTGGACCATATTGAAATATTTAAATTTGTGTGCAAAATATTTAGCCTGGACATAAAATATATATTGAATCCAAATATTGAATTGAGGTTAAGTGTCAGTGACAATTAATGATAAACAGAAAACAAAACAAAAAAAGCAGTTTTAATCTTTTAACATTTTTAGGAAATCTTAATTTAAGTATTTATTAGTGCTGGTCAACGATTAAGCATTTTAATCGCATGATTTGTTTGCGTTCACCTAGGCATTTTCTACATTTCCACATTACTAGAGCTCCAATTGCTTTGTTTGAGATTTGATTTAGAGAATTGTGTAGTTTTTTTTTTTTATATTGGTAAATCAGAAACTGGTTTCATCAGAATAACTTTTTTAATAAGTGTCTTGTCTATAATCAGGTTGTTCAGAAGAATGAAGCTTGGTCCGGGCTTGAGAGGTGCAAAATAGCAGTTTGTCATCAGGGAGGAGGAGGATTGCCACCACACGACATTGGAATTGCTTGTATGTAATAGAAAATATAAGGTTTTTATAAATAGAAAAATAAAGTTGTTTCAATGTTAAAAAAAACATGGTTTATGGTCTTTATAATTAATTATGTTACTTTGTGTTATGTCGTTTTTTGGTCTTTTTCAAAAGTAATCAACATTTTAGGTTTCAACCAAATCAAAAATGTCATTTAAGAAAAACTAATAAATGTACTTGTAACAAAATTAGAGTGTTTTAATTACTTTAGTGTAAAGTAAAATCTTTTCTTTCATGTAATACAAAAATATTAGGTTTAGCAAAGTGAAAAAATTGTCTTTATAATAAATAATACTTTTACTTTGTATGAATGTAATACTTTTACTTTGTATGAATGTAATTATTTTACTTTATATTTAATCAAAATTTCTGGTTTCAACAAAACACAAAATTTAATTTGAGAGAAACTAATAAATTTACTTGTAACAAATTAGAGTGATTATTTTAAGTTAGTCCAAAGTATAATTTTTTTCAGTGCATCACTACTCCTTGGTTATTCTACTTCAGGATGGAGTCCAATTGCCAAAGACTTTGCACTATTCAAATTGTATGCAGGTGTAATACATTATTGTTAATTCTTATGAGGTCCCTCCAGATTTAACTACTTTAGTTAGGCAGGGACGGATATAGAGAAAAATAATAAGCTTGGAAAAAAGGATTTAGTTTAAGTTTTCTTTCCATTTTAGACAAATCTAGTAAAATTGAGTGAAAGAGACCTTATATTAAGACCAGATTTGAAAGATTTTGTTGAAAGTCTCAGCCCACTTTAACCATCAGTGTGCATTGATGCTGGTGACTAACGAACTAACAGCAGGAGCAGGAAGTGTACTTTATATTGCAGACAGTGCATTAACAGCGGCAGAGAGAAAGTAATAAAACATACCTACTGAGACTGGACCACGTGGAAGCTGGAAGGACGGCTGCTGTGTTGAGTTAAGTGGTCCTGAGAGAATTAAAATAATAGTGATGTTAGCGACAGGCAATTATAAAGGCTGCACCAGCCGCGGAGTTATTAGCTGCCTCACGCACACTGTGCAGCTGAAGCCATTAGCTTGGATTGAGTGTAGTTCATACAGAGTTCTAGTGTGAGAGTGTGTGCACATGTACTCTGACAGGAGCATGTGAGCATACATTCACCCAACATATGAAGTCTGTTGCACCTGTCTTTGTGCAAATTACTTAAACATTGGTTGTAATGAAATTATGAACTTCTTTCTAAGCAATTTTGATTTAAATTGCTCCATCCACTGTGTTTATTTATAAGGCTGACTTGATTAGATGGAAATTGCATATTGTAATTTCATATTAGCAATCATGCTAACATGCTTATGTTTAACAGGTAAACAAATTACCATGGAACCATCTTCGTTTCATGTGTTAGGCGTGATGATTATTCCGAAATGCACAATACGTATGAGGCTGATGATGATGGTGCTGAAAGGAAAGTTAAGGAATCACTTTGGATCATGTGGGAGGAAAGATTGTCTGTACCAAATAGCATGACAATCCATCCAATAGCTGTTAAGACATTTCACTCAAAACCATAAATGCGAAGGGTTAAAAAAGGGTTAAAAAGTCAAGGGATCAGCTAATTCAACAAGATCGTTCAGAAACATGAATGTCAATCCCACATTTGATGGCATTCCACCCAAAAATGTGTTACGGAATTTTATCCAAACCAAAAGGGTGGACCGACTGAGCGATTGATTGACACACCAAGTCTGCCATTCCTAAATATTGTAACTTTGGAAGACACCCACTCAAAATGTCTACATTTCAACAGCCAATGCTTCATTTTAGTTTCAGATAAATTGTGGAATGTATTTTTTTTTTTACAAAGAATGAAGATTGTGTTTTTGATCATCTTTTTATTGCATTAAAAATGAATCAAAACCAAAAACTGTATCTGTATTTGGTCCTATGAGGTTTTTGTTTTATGACTGACCGAAACATTTACTTTCAACCCTAACCTGATATGAAAACTGTTATTGCACGCCAACGTTAATACAGTCGACATCTTCTGCAATGAGAGTATTCATTGGAACTAATAGTGTCTCTGAAAATAGTATTTAATGCCAGTGGGATACGATAATAGGAATCACAGTGGGACATGGGAGCCTTCGGTTAATAAGGAAGTATTAGGGGATGGGACTGATGAATTGGAAGGCTAGGGAGCCTATGTCCTAGGTTTCACTGAGACAGACTATGCCTTACAGTTAGTCGTTTAATCTCATTCCAAAAAAAAAAAACTAGTAAAGAAAATTGAAGTTTGAGAAATTACATACGTGTATTTTGAAAATTAGTTCATGGTAAAGAAAGCATTTTTAAGCTTCACCACTGAAAGCTGTTTTCACATTGAAGCTAGTGACGTATCCCAATGGCAGCCTGTTGAGTGGAATTTTCTAGTTTTTGTTATCTGTTGTATTTTTGGGGGTAGTTTTTCCTGTACCAATGTGAGGATCATGGCACAGAGGATGTCATATGTGTACAGATTGTAAAGCCCTGTGAGAAACATTTATGATTTATGATTTTGGGCTGTACAAAATAAATTTAAACCTCAGGTCTGAGGTCAATTTTTGAATTGTCAACTCCTACTTCCCATACTTTCCATGATTCGTCTGACATTGCCTCCACTCAAACCAATTTCTGTAGGAAGGGGAATTGATTTTCACGAACTACTAGAGACCAAACTATCCGCCTGAATCGAATGGCATTATAAGTCAACACGGATGTTTAGCAATTTTAAGTGTGGAGTGGAGCAAGGTGAAAACTAACTATTATATCTGGTGATATTGAGAAGACATATTGTCTACGCCGCACAGCTTGACATTGCTTGACGACGCCGTTAGTCTTGTGTTGCTGATTGACTAATAATTAGTCCCCCTGCGGCGGGTTAGGGTTAGGGTTAGGGTTGGTGCTAGACAGAGCAGTCAACTCGGTGGTCTGGACCCGGGCAAGACTTGTTCCTGATTGGTCATAACCAAACTAGCGATAATCTTCTGCCGCAATTAGTGCTACTTACTCTATTTGAACATCATTTATTTGTTCTTTATTATCGTAGCATTGCTCATATTTCATTTGCTTACTGTCGAGCCATCCTTATGATAATCCCACAAGGTTTTGTTGACATTCTGTGGACTGTAGTAGCAGCAGACAGGTTTGAACTGTTTTGAATATTCTGCTCGCCGTAGAAGACCAATGAAAACTCAGTTATCCTGCCTGGATAACAGTTGAATGAATGAATGAATGAATGAATATATACTTTATTAATCCCCAAGGGGAAATTTGGTGTCGAGTAGCAGCAATTTACAGACAGAAAATAAGATATCAAAACAGCAGGGATGAAAGATATGTACAATAATAATACTAATAAAAATAAAAATTTAATAAAAATAGCTGGGATGAAAGAAAAAAATTTAGGAATTAAATTAAACGTCAAATACATATTTTTAACCACAGCCACGGTTGACACTGGCTTTGAGATCCATCTCAATTATTCTTGCACTTGACCTTTCCTCTTCCCTCTACCTATGACGTATGAGTAGAGTTTCTCTGTGTTGAGGTGGGCGTAGCAAATGCGTTACAGAAATGGATGGGCCATTAGACTCCCATCTGCCATCCAGTCTACATGCTTCGCAGCCAGAGTGGAGAGTGTACTGACTAACTACATTACTGTCTGGTAAAGGGCCTGCAGCACAAATATCATTCAGGTGTCTCTGCCTTCCATTCAGGATATATGTCACTTTTCCAATGCCAGATATTTAAAACGTTGCGATCCTATGAATCATTTCTTCATTCCTCTGCTATCTGGTAAGATATTTTGCAGACTTCAACATTCAACTAAACAAATGTAACGCCGACTAACCGCTATCTGTGGGTTGGAGGACATCTAAGTGGATACATTTCCGAATTAACCGTTGAAAATGATGTCTTTTTTACTTGAACGGCATTGAGCTGTGACTTCTTCATTCTTGTACATTTCTCCAGTCAGACACTGTTTAAGACTCAAGCACTTTGTATAAAGCATGCTGTTGTCGTACCAGACTCTTCCTCGTCACCGTCCTCTTTCCCATTGTGTCTTGTCTTTTATTCATTACCTCTGTGTGTACTAGGGTTAGATTAAACACCATATTGTTTTACGGTGCGAGTTTATGTTTATTATTTATATAAATTATCTCATTAGAAACATGAATTCCAACAATTGAACTGCACACAGTTATGTCTTGATTGTTAAAAACAAATGTAATGTTTTTTGTCCACTGTTGACTCATTGCACCAATTAATTTCTACCAGCAGATGCAGTGACCCAAAACTGTATTGGTTTATGCGTAAGTGGAGTGCAGAATAATTTGTTTTGCTGTTAGCACAGGCACCGAAACTGATAAATACATCCAAATGCATATAGACGCGCACCATTGTAGCCAGTGGCCAAGGGTTTTAGGGGTTTAAGTGGAGTTAGCAAATTGCTTTGGTCAGCTCATGTAGCCAGTGAATCTATTAGACATTTACATTTTGATATACGCAAACAGCATGCAAGCACAGACGGGTACCCATATAAATGCATATCAACGTATGCACAAACTCTGAAGCTTTTTGATGTGTTTGGGAAGATTTAAATACCTTCCACGAGTACCTCAAGGGCCTGAAATCTGTGTGCGAGCGAGAGAGTTTAAGTGTGACAGCAGTTCTGCAGGTCTGTGAAGATGCCTTGAGGATATTTCACGGCTTAAGAGATGAATTATCTTCTTCGTGTATGTGTTTGCACACAGTGTCGACACCCAGAGACGGCAGGGAAAGCAGAAGAGGCCCAATATAGTGTGTCAACACTCGCTTTCCTTCAACCTCCTATACATAACTCCCAATATGTATTCTTCTTTTAAATATTTAATATTTGTTTAATTTGTTTTTTAATAATTCCCTTTACATGTTCTTGTATCAGGTGCTCTAAGCCATCTACAGGTTAATGAAATACTTCATCTCCATAACTGCAGCAATACTCTATGCCCTCTATATTGGGGTCATGGACTTTTTAACGTTTTCACATTCTGAATAGCTTGTGTTGGCCCCGACATGATGCTGATTCATCCTGATTGGCTGCAGCTCAGTGATCTTCTGCAGTGCACCAGTCACATTAAAGAAGGGTTTATTTATTCATTTTTACTTTCTTTTTTGCATATTTTAAATTTTTTTTTGTCAAAGATAAATGTTAAACAGACTAAGATTACAAACAGATGGCATTTCACATTTCAGTGCTTTTACATTCATTTCCATTCATTACAAATTGGCATGGTTTGTGCCCAGGACTGGAGGGCTCTGCAGCAGGTGATTAAAACCGACCGGAACATCACCGGTACCCATCTCGTGATATCGGTGAAGCTAGGTGCCTGCACAGAGTCCAAAAGATAAAAAAAGACAATACCCGACCCCAGCAACATCCTGTTCACCCTGCTGCCGTCTGGCATACCACCAGAGAGAGCAGCTTTATTCCTCAGGCTGTAAGACTGCTCAACTCATTATCCGTTTTTCCATCATAAAAAAGGTTTTGCTTTTTTCATGTTGCATAAAGGGACCTTTCATCGTGCAACCCTGTGTTGCAGAATTACAATAAATGAAAGATGAAACTTCCCCACCCACCACCCCTTCAACCATTACTCCAATATACCTAATCTCAATTCCTTGTTGGCTTGAGGTGATGAGTGGTCGTCCCGCAACCACAAGGTAGCCAGTTTGATCCCCAGTCCCCCCATAGCTCACATGTCGAAGTGTCCCTGAGCAAGACACCGAACCCTTAACTGCTCCCCGGGCGCCTCACAGGGCAGCCCACTGCTCCCTATCCAGGGATGGGTCAAATGCAGAGAAGAATTTCCCCAAGGGGATTAATAAAGTGCATGTTTCTTTTTTCTGTTTCTTTCTTTCTTATACAGGATTCTCTTTCCAAGAACAGCTGCCTAAAAACTACACGTTTACTTTCCAGTGACAAAGCCTTCTAGCATCAGTAGATGTTATGACTCTTATTCTTTTGAGCAAAGGTGGAAGTAGTCTCACGTTGGTGAGACGATGGGGTGAATGGGCAACACATTGTCACTCCCAACCCTTCAAATATCGACCCTTGGTTGGTGTCCCTGAGCTTCAGACTATGACCCCCTAAGTAGTGTCATATGTGGACAGCGTGTCAGTTTCAGCTCTCTAATTGCAAAGTGTATATATCGTTCAATGCACAGTTCATGCATATTACTTTCAAGGTAGGCTTACTTAGTTTTGAGATGTACTTGATTAGGTTTAGGCAACAAAACTACTTGGTTAGGTTTGGGAAAGATAGGGGTTCAGGTTAAAATGAGGACGTTTTTTAAGTAAAATAAGTACACTTGTTATGTTGGTTTACTACAAAAGTCCTGCAAAAAAAGTAAAGTAAAATAAGTCTATGTTGACTTTGGGTTTCCAACAGCACACAAACAGCCGTCTCCTGGGTGAAAGTCATGAACTGTACGCTCCCTAATAGTTCATAGTACTGGAGAAATAATGAAAACAACTTGCCTAAAATCTCAAATTGCACCTCTAATTGCCTGCAGGCTGGCGGTTCTCTGTTTTCAGAGCACAGTAACGGTTGATCCAGCCATATAGCGCTGGGTATCCAGGAATCAATGAACCCAGTGTCTGTCCAGCTGGAGACCTCGGTTGCATGTCTCTCTTCTTATTTTCTGTCATACACCTAATGTTGCTGTCCGAGCTTCAAAAAATTACTTTCTAAACTACCCATCAACTTATATGCACCCACTTCCCCCTTTAACAGAACAATATTGAATAATGAACAGCGTTCTTTTGTACCCCAGCAAAACGTTTTGGGCAGAAAAAAAAAGCCAAACTCTCCAAATTGCGTTTTGGCCGAACTCTTCCCATTCCTTTCTTGGCTTTTGTCTGCTACTCATTCACGCTGGGAATGGCCTTTTATGAGTCCTACCAACCCAACAACCCATGTAACATTTTGAAAATGCCGTGCATGATTGAAATAAAAAAAGTGTTCATTCCTGTTGCTCACTGACATCCAACAACGCTAACTAGTTTTCAGGACTTCTGTGAATGCAGCACAACACACATCGCACTGGACAGGTATAATAAATGAGAACTTAGATTTGGTTGCATTTTGCAATAATATGTACTTGGCACATATGATGCATATTTTCTTGAAGGAAAACACAGAAGTGTGTGAAACACCTCCGTTTCTCTTCCATGACACTATTTCCCTCGCTGTCTCTTGCTCACACATACAGGTGCGTTTCTTTTAATTTGTTTTCTCTTCTGCTCAACATATTATAGCTAATCCTTTCTGGTTTATCTCTCCAGCACAGACACACCATGAGAGTGTATGTGTGTGTGTGTGAAATGAAGATTAGTTGCATTAGCAGTTATGGGGTTTGGCCTGTTTTTTGTTATTGTTGTTTTGTTTTGGCCATTTATGTACAAATGTATGAGCTTAGACTGTGTGTGTGTATTGAGTACGTGTGTGTGTTGCCCTGGGAATGTATTCAAGTGTAAAGAATGTGAAGGCCAAACAAAATCACCTGCGACAGCCAAAGAAAAGCTGGATTGAAGCGGTTTTGAACGGGTTTCTGCCCTGTCATCCCGCAGCTATTTTCCGCCGCTCTTTCAGTGACTCCGCGAGGACTTCTGGTAACATGTCCAACAACAGAGGAGGAAGTAGTGGTTGTAGAATTTATTTTGGCAAAATAGCATGGCATTTCTACAAAAGGGGTGACGGTCAATAAAGTCGGCCTCTTAAAGATGCCAAAGTGCTCCTTTTCGGAGCATCTGGCTATTTCTCTACACGTACACAGTGCATTAGATATCGTGCTTCTCTCTCTGCTGCAGTCTCACAGTCACAATGAGGATGAACGAAAAGTCCACATGCATACAAGCAGAGGATGGAGTCTGAAAAAACGGATGTGACAGTGAGATTTATTGCATCCTAATTATTCAAAAGTGTGTGAGCAATGTTGAAGGGGTAAGAGCGCGGCAGAGAGAGGGAGCGAGAGAGTGCAAAAGTAAAGAGGCAGAGAGGATGAAAAATGAAGGAAGGGGAGATAGAAAGCAAGTAGACATATTTCTCAGTGGGCTTGTCAAGAGTAGAACGTTCTGTTATCAATTCTGGTAAAAAGGAAATGTATTCATCAAACTCAAATGTTTGATTTGAGGTTTTCTGGTTGGAGATCAGTGGAGCAGAAAACAGAGAAAAAAACATTTAGACCCAGACTCAATATGCAATCTTAATCTGGATACACTGACCAGATCTAAATCAGGTATTCAAGGATAACTTCGGTATTTTTCCACCTGGACCCATGTTTTAGTGTCTAAGTGACTAATGGAGACAAATTGGGCAAAACAAATAGTGTGTCATGCCCCACGTGTAAAAAATAAATAAAACATTTGTAAAAGATATCTGTGAACATCCTCAAAATATAATGTGTAAGTGTACATGAAGGTTTCATGATTTGCTTTCTCTATTTCTACATCTAAAACATCTCCCAGATGAAACACACACACACACACACACACACACACACACACACACACACACACACACACACACACACACACACAATCCATTCACATTGTAAATAATACAAACTAAGTCCTGTAGGTGACTATAAAACACATTTCCCAGACGAAAGTTGAGCACACATCAATGGTAAGTGATTTGATCTTCATCCTAATGCCAATACGTTATAAATATTTCATCATGTATATCTCTACTGGTACAAAGTGAACATATACACATGTTTCTCTGGTTCTTCACACAATCTAACAGTTACAATACTGTTTTGTTGTAGTTTCTTGTTTTATTTTGAAGTTGTTTGTCTCTTTGTTCCTCGGTTCCCTTCATTTCCTGTCCCTGTGATTGTCTGCCTGTCCCTGATTGTTTCCTCATGTGTCTAATCCCCTGCACCCTCCCAGTGTATTAAACCCTGTTTGTCTCCTGCCCCAGTGTCCGTTCGTCTGTGTACAATCCCGTGTTTATGGAAGCTTTGTTTTTTTTGTATCTCACCTTTTTGTTTGAATAATAAAGATGACTTTACAATGATCTTTGGCAATTGGTTCCAGTCCTTTGCAGCTTCCCGTGACATAGGGGGGTTGTCTGCACATTGTATTCACACTTCTTTGTCAAGTTTCTCCGAAGAAGAACAGTAACAGAAGGCAAAAGAAGAGCGTAAAGCAGTGAACAGGCACCCTCATTAAAATTGGCGATTGACTTGGCCATTGCAGAACTTTCCACTTCTTCGCCTTAAAAAACTCCCTGGTGAGCTCAGCAACACCAAAAGACCCGGAAGACCACGGAAGACAACTACGGTGGATGACAGAAGAATCATTTCCCTGGTGAAGAAAAACCCCTTCACAACAGTTGTCCAGATCAAGAACACTCTCCAGGAGGTAGGTGCATCTGTGTCAAAGTCCACCATCAAGAGAAGACTTCACCAGAGTAAATACAGAGGGTTCACCACAAGATGTAAACCATTGGTGAGCCTCAAAAACAGGAAGACCAGATTAGAGTTTGCCAAAAAACATCTAAAAGAGCCTGTACAGTTCTGGAAGAACATCCTATGGACAGATGAGACAAAGATAAACTTGTACCAGAATGATGGGAAGAGAAGAGTATGGAGAAGGAAAGGAACTGCTCATGATCCAAAGCATACCACCTCATCAGTGAAGCATGGTGGAGGTAGTGTTATGGGTGGGCATGTATGGCTGCCAATGGAACTGGTTCCCTTGTATTTATTGATATGTGACTGCTGACAAAAGCAGCAGGATGAATTCGGAAGTGTTTCGGGCAATATTATCTGCTCATATTCAGCCAAATGCTTCAGAACTCATTGGACGGTGCTTCACAGTGCAGATGGACAATGACCCGAAGTATACTGCGAAAGCAACCAAGGAGTTTAAGGCAAATAAGTGGAATGTTCTGCAATGGCCAAGTCAATCACCTGACCTGAATCCAATTGAGCATGCATTTCACTTGCTGAAGACAAAACTTTTGCAGTAGAGGCCTGGCAGAGCATCACCAGGGACGAAACCCAGCGTCTGGTGATGTCTATGGAATCCAGACTTCAGGCTGTCATTGACTGCAAAGGATTTTCAACAAAGTATTAAAAGTGACGATTTATGATTATATTAATTTGTCCAATTTTTGGTCCCTTAAAAACGGGGTGGCCACATTTGAATTTGTTGTAGTTCCTACACAGTTCACCTGATTTGGATGTAAATACTCTCAAATTAAAGCTGAAAGTCTGCACTTAAAGCACATCTTTTTTCATTTCAACTCCATTGTTGTGGTGTACAGAGCCAAAATAATGAAAAATGTGTCAATGTCCAAATATTTATGGACCTGACTGTAAAACTTTATAAGCTGTGATATCAAATAGCTTTTGCAGCTCCAGACACATTTTATTTGGTGGAAAATGGTTCTTTGGATTATAAAGGTTGTCGACCCCTGATTTAGGTGTATGACAAAAATGTAACACGTGGGAAAATGTGACAAGCTAGTGGTTGATGGAGTGAAACGGACTAGGTTTAGGCAACAGAAATACATAACGTGGTCCTGATTAAGTTTAGGCAACAACAATAATAGAACCGTCGGGGGTAAGGTTAAGGCGACCAAAATACGTCCAGTTGTGATGTTGTCATGGTTAGGTTGAAGCAACAAAAATAGTTAGGGTTAGGGTAAAAGAAAAAAAAGAGGCTGTTTTTGATTACTTTGTCATGTAACTTAAGCTATAGACATAACGTCAGGCAACGTCAGTGTAGTCAAAAAACTAACTAAAATGTTGATCGGGCATATTTTTTATCGATCAGTATCCCCTAAAACAAAGATTCTTCCTTCACTGTATTTTGCGTTGTTCAGGAATAGTGACCTCCAAATCACGAAATAAAGTTGTAACATCAGAGAAGGAGACGTCGCGAGAGAGATATAGAGAGAGAGAGAGAGAGAGCTGACGGAGAAGAACAGAAGGGAAGTGAGTTCACAGGAAGTCACGATATGGTTTCAAAGTCGCTGACTTTGACGGCGACAGAAAGTGATTTGGAAGTATGTTTTTGTGCTGCTCAGAAAGTTTGTGTGTGAGAGGGAGAAATGAGTGGAAGATGGGGGCGAGCACGAAGCCGGCAACTGCGCTGGTCTCATGGGTAATACAAAATAGATTATAATTGTGAGAAGTGTCTTGCGAGGAAACACGCTCTCTCTTCTCTCTCTCACTGATACGCACAGCCATAAATAAATAAATAAATGCCGCCTCCCCTCTTCGTCTGTGTCTCTGACAGCTGAAGTGGAGTGGAGTAAGTCAACCCTGTGCGTGTCTGTGTAGGCTCAGAAGCTCTTGTTTATTCAACAGTCACACACAAAATCCTTTAATGAATAAATACATGCTCTGTGATAGCGATCTCTGCGGTGACGCCTGCTGTGCCAGTTAGAGTCAAACTTAGGCTAAAAGGCAAGGCTGTATAAAATAGAGCTAGAAACAAACTCTGAATTTGGAAAAAACGTGTTTGCTAAAACGAGTCCACTTTTGGATGCTCAGATGGGTACTGTACATGATGAAAGGAAGTACTTCCTTAACGCCTGTACTGTTCTGGGCTGCCACTTTAAGTACATTCTTATATATATATATATATATATATATATATATGTACTTGAGTATTTCTATTATATGTTACTTTATACCTCTACTGCCCCACTGCAGCTTCTCTCTCCAATTGCTGGCCGACATGGCACACGCACAAATAACTTTTTAGAACAATGCCAGTTCATGAGCAGTTAAAAGTTCCTCGTAGTTTGATTCTAATCGGTAGCAAAAGTGTAGAAATACTGTGTCAAATAAAAGTCTGGTATTCAAAATTTGACCTTTAGAAAAAATATCCCAGTGCCACCACTGGTTAGGAGGGAGGATACAGTCTTGGGTGAGGTATGATTCCAACCTGCAGCCTCCACCCAGTCCGTCCAGATGGAGGGTTTAAGTGAACCTTTTGGAGATGAGCACGCGCAGGGTTTTGTCTTCATTTTGAAGGAAGAGTTCCAACAATTTCCTTAAAAAAACAGTTGGTGTTCTGATTCATTTTGGCCCCACATACCAATGCTAGATTGAAAAAAAACAGAAGAGAAAAAGACGGATTCCTGAGCGTGTTTCAGCCATTGAGCTCAAATAAACTGACGGCTGTACTCAGAGTTTAGATATTTGAACATAGAAATAGTTTAACTACCAATCCAGACCACAAATGGGTCTGAAGATTCAGTGTTGGCCTGAAGGACTTTTTGATATAGCACATTTAACCTGCACCTATGCAACTTTTCCATATACCTGCAGCATTTATGTTTTAATGCATTTCTGCTGTACAATATGTTGTCCTATTTCTGGATTGTCTTCAGGATGTTGAAGACACAATCGCGTGTGTGCTCGCTAGCTAGGCGGAAACAAAACTGTCACGAAGATGTACTCAAAAATGATTTCAACAGGGAGGACGCTACAATGATTATATAGGAAGCCTCTTATATACTTTGCAGAAAGGATATTTCTGTGGCTTACTTGGACTATGAGCCTGAAAGTGTACACTTGTGGACGGGAGGAAGGACTGGAAAAGATGAACAATCTGCTAAAGGACGACACCAAAATCTGTATGATTCACAAACTGCATGTCAACAGAGCACAAGGCTGCTGTACGGCGTTATCATGTTTTTAACGGCTTGGCTTCAGCCTGCTGCTACTATTAATCAATCCTATTTATCGTGTGTGTGTGTATGTGTGTGTGTGTGTGTGTGTGTGTGTGTCTCCTTTTTGGGTGAAAGTTAAGCCAGCTTGCGTGTTATGTGTGTGTTTGGGTGTATTTACTATTCAACAATAATTCTGATGCTTGTATTGAGGCAACCTGATTAAATAGTGGTGTGTGTGCATGTGCGTGTGTTGTGTGTGTGTTATCTAAATGTAATTATTTCTCTGCAGCTTCACTGACGAGCAGCACAGAGCAATTGCACATGACTAGAGTCATACTAAAACCTCTCTCTCGCTCTCGCTCTCTCTTGCTCTCTCTCGTTTCCTTTCCTTCTTTTTAAGTTTTTCCTCATTCCCTCTTTTTCAGTTTTTCCTTTTTTCAACTGAATTCTTGTTTCGGTTTCCACAATTTGTTTTTTTCACTCCGATATCTCCCCGTTAGCTCCCGTTATCTAGCTCCGTGTTAGCAGCAGCGCTAGCTGGCTACAGGTTCAATTACTAACGTAAATATGCTATTGCAAAGTTCAGTAAATACACTTACCCATCTTCAAATGGATCCCTTGTATTGCCATTGTCCTCTTCATCGCAGGAATCAAATCCTTCAGGTTCTGAAGCTCCGCCGTCGTCCTCTCCAAAAAATAACTTCACTCAGGGTAAACTCCCTGCTCTCTCTTCCCTCTGACTCAGTGAAGCTTTTTGCACGCATCATACGACACGTCCATGTTTAGATGCTCTGATCTCGCTGTGAATCTCGCACGATCTCGCGGAAGAAGGCAGCGGAAGCGGAAGTTCTACTGAATTTGAACCATATTTCTGTGCAGAATTATCGCGAAGAAATGAATATTTACAAAACGTAAACATCGTTATCCCTCTGATCTTGAAGGGTTAAGTTTGGCAATTACACGTAAAATCAATCAACGTTAACTTATCTTTTCACACAGGGCCTGACCAGCGGTGTCCTTGTTGAGAGACAGTTATTGGTTTGTCCCATTTCCTGATTCTGGAGGTGTATAAATCCTGGATTTAGGACAGGCTGGATTCCCAGACTGTCCGTTGTAATCCGGATCGAGGAGCGAGGCGTGAGGAGAGATCTATTAGAAACTATGAGCGAGGATACACGAGAGCAGCCTTCACGGAGATCATTTAACGACTGACACGCCCCCTCATTGGATATCAGTTTTTTGATTGGACGCTTCAGCCGATCGAATTGATCGGATACAACGCAACATCGCTGGAGTTTCATACCGGAGTGGACCACGAACAACCTTCTTAATTTTTTTGAGAAAGATTGATCTTTTTACGATCTGTTGTTTCCTCCATTAACTTTACTTATGGATATAATTATGCCAGATAGAGCCGGAGAGACTGAACCCTTTTTACAACATTTATCGTCATTTCCCGTTCAGTCACACATGGATGACAATTCCTGAGTGTCGGGTTTGATGGGTTACAATAATAAAACATTTCCCCCGAAATATTTAGCATAATAAATACTTCCCAGTGTTCAAAAGACACCGTAATCACATTGAATAATGACTCCATAATCCAAATGTCAATACCTGCAGTACAGGCACAAATAATGAAGGAATAACTCAAATGCATTCTGCCAATGGAAATCAAACCTGCGCCTATAAGCATCCCACTATGGATACACAACAGTGTTTGTTAAACAGGTAACTGGCCACAGAGAGAAAACACTGCTGATCTAGAAGTGGTGATGACTGGATGACATGGTTTCCTTGAAAAGATGCAAGTGAGGGAAACATAGGGGATGCAAGTAAGAGACCTGGGATGCACCCACAGTGTTGTTCATGATGGTAATAACCAAACCAGTGGGCCAGCCATCAGAAATGCTGAAATACTGGTGCAGATTGATTCGACTGCCGAGAGCATAAATTCTTATGCCTTTTACGATGAGACGCGTTGACTGACTACATTCACTCGATTTATTTCTACTTAGTGTAGTTTATTCTGCCGGAGTCAGTGTGTGTTTTATTCATGACCGTCTTTTGTGACCCTGACTTGATGAATGTCCGCCATTTACCTCGCTGTTTTTAGGGGGGGCGGGTTTCAGAGTTGTTTTGTGTCGCTCCTTCTTGAAAGTTTATTGATACAGTGTTTACTGTCTCTGTCAAACTTGCGTACTCCATCTCTCTCTCTCCATCTCCCAAACACTATGACACACACATTTCATCTCTTTCTCTCACACACACACACACACACACACACACACACACACACACACACACACACACACACACACACACACACACACACACACACACAGTTGTTTACTATGGTCACTTTTGGGAACATCATATCCCTGTAAAAAGAAAGGAAATAAATCCCAAAATGGTGATACGGCGCTTGTCCCCAATTGGACAAGCCATCACCAATTAGCTGGAAGCTTATGATAGGAACACACACACACACACACACACACACAACATTCCCTGCAGTTAAATAAACACATGTTCAAGCCGTACATGTCACAAAACGATAGGTTAATCGAAACATGAGCGACACCTCACCACTTCAACACGATTCATAGCCAATTATCCTGCTCCTGTTCAGGCTTCCTCATTGAGACCCTCTGTGACAAAGGAATTCCCAGCAGACAAAAATGTAGCTCATCATTTAAGACATTCCATGCGGGCGAGTCGATACGCGGAAACCTCTGAAAACCGCACACCGTGGCTCAGGTACAATGTGCTGTTTATAATGGGTTCATCTCACGAAACAGTGACAGTTTCTCACAAAGATGCTCTTTAAAAAGTAAACAATCCAGAGTTTTAACTCTGGGTGTCTTCACTCTTTGCCAGGATAAACACTTTAAAAACACTGGGCATGTCAACAGAAGTTAGTTTGTTCCAACTATTTGTGAATTGCCCTTAATTTGCTTTTAGTTTTTTTTCCAAAGTTGTGATGAGAAACATCCATGTCATGTCTGTGTAATTAGTCAGGAGGCAATTAAACACATACATACTGAAAGTGTGTGTGTGTGTGTGGGGGTGGGGGGGGGGGGGGGGGGGGGGCTTGGGGCTCGGTGCCAATACTTTAATTAAGCACTGAAAGCTCACTAATTAATACGTTGTTTAGATTGGCGTAAATGGTCCACAGATGGTCGCAGTGACTTCTTGGAGGGTCGCTGTCATGTGACGTTGCTAACCAGTGTGGGCGGATTGCTTGTGAAGAATTAGTGACACTTCATATCTTCAACCACAAATCGTCCTTCACACATTTCTATTTGTGTACAGAAAGGGGAAAAAATTAGAGACAACTTGTGTATAAAGTGTGCTCATTGCAGGTGTTATGAGGGAATCTTTTTATTTTTTTTACTTTGGAGAGTGCCAGGCTAGCTTTTCTCCCCGTTTTAATCTGTATGCTAAGCTAGGCTAACTGCCTCCCAGCAGAAGAGACTCTGCCAGAATGTGGAACTCCACCTTCAAGATTGGAGTTGTGTTTAGCCTAGCTTAGCATAAAGACTTGAGCCCATTTATGTCCAAAATAACATGACAGCATGACACTGAAAGGTAAATTGTATCGTTTCACTGTTGAAAAGAAAGACAAGGTATTTTCAGGGCTCTGTGATAACAGAAGTAAAAGTGTGTGGATTTTCGCCATAAAGGCAAGATAGGTGAGTGGAGCGCTTCCAACAAAAGAGGACCAACTGCCTGAAAAAAACATTAGTCTCTTAAATAAAAAGGAAAAGATGCTTCAGCCTGTGAGTGTAAAAAATGCAATTAGTAAACTTCTCCAACGGTGCATTTCAGTAAGAAGCATCAATACTAATCCACCCCTTAAACCGTGTTTCCTAAAGAGCCCGACTGCTCCTTGAAGCTGCAGTAATGACCACAGGAACCCGGCTCGAAGACAACCCGGACTACACTGAAGTTCTCTTTCTCTCTCTCTAATTACTTCCTCTTACGTGCACTTCTTTAAAAAGCATAGATCATTTTCAGCTTCGCATGCAAATACCGCCGTTTGGAATTCAACACGGGCGCGATGGCCGAGGCGCGGAGTGTGAAGCGTGTGAGTAACGCAGGGAGGGAAATTAAGTGGACCAGATGGGAGATGTCTGAGGGCAAGAAAAATCCACACTGTTCTGCTTTTATGGTAGTCAAAGCACCGCTTCATCTGCAATTTGTGCTGATGATGAAAAGCCGCTTTGTTTCAATCCATCTCACTCAGCAAACTGCACTGATGTACAACTCTTATGCCATTTAACTCCACAAAAGAATCCACTTTTGCACCGGCTGCTTCATCTCTTTACTTCCAGGTTGCCCTCCTATGCTGCCTATGAGCTCACTACCAGAAGCTTCCCTCTTCATGGGCCCGTCCATGGGATCTCTTCAAAGGGCCCTGTGGTTCTCAAAGCAGTTTGAACCCATCTGTCTCCAAGCTGTACATGTGATGCATGGGCAATTTCGGCGAAAATGAAATGGCACGGGCACAACCCTGCAGCTTGAGCTGGTGTGCGGTTATGGCAAGATCTGATTCGACAGCTTCTGCAGGGAGGAAACCTGCAGGACCCGGATTCGGCTGCAGCTTGAGCCTCTCACAACAGCTGGTTGTCGAGCATCGGTTCAAGTTCCTGGGCAGGAGTCCCCGTTGTTTTTGCCGGTGTTGAGCTGTGTGGGTCTGTGGGTGAATATCCTGCCGGGGAAGCAAACTCAAAACTGTGAGGCTGCGGGCCCGATACCAGATTAAATGAGAACCCAGCTGAATGCTGGCAACGAGATCAGTTTGACAGAGAAATGGTCAACATTGTCAGTAAGACATTCGTGTGGTTTCACGTGGGTTTAACGTACCTGCAGAGACAGTTTTGGATGGATATCAAGACTAGAAACTGGGATGCTGCAATAATGTGACACGTGCTGTAACTCTTCTACCAAGGCGCTCGATTGGCCTTGATGATGGCATTGTACCTGGCATTGTGTCCTTTATATATAATTATGTATCTGTCACAGGACAATGATTATGTAATTTTGTGTGATTGTGGCCTACATTATATTAAAGCGTGTTCCTGATTATTTTGTCACAGCAACAGATGCGTCACTCCCAGAACAGAAATCATCACATTGCACATTTGTATAAATGACCATTGTGTGAGCCTACCCAGTGGTCATACAAGAAGTTGTGTTTTTTTGCACATGTATGCATGAAATAACTTTTCTTTTTACGTCTCAATAGAATATGATATTTTCTTCAACATTCTTCAACAGACCCTTCCCACGATGATTTAGGGCTTCGGTTTTAAAAGCAGGCCATATGTTAACAGTAGACCACAGTTACTATCACTAAACATGCTCCAAATTGTAAAACCTCACAGAAATTCTCCACCTCTATTAGCAGACAAATGCTTCCATGAGACTTTTATAAGAGTTTTGACTTTGAAACTGAAAACATTTTCTGCCGATAGCAATGGGAAACTGAAATTATTTTTTAGTCCTGTTATTAGTCCTGTTAATTTCTTCTTCTTCTTCTTCTTCTTCTTCTTCTTCTTCTTCTTCTTCTTCTTCTTCTCATGTAGTCGCAAACAGATTTTTTTTTTTTACTTTAAATCAGAGAAACCTGCCAGATGTTACAAAAAAAACACAGTAACCCAATTGAGTGGAAAGTTGTACATCTGGAGCCACTGCTCACTCTGTTCTTGATAGTAATTCATAGTTGTTTCCCCCCAATTTGTTTTGGTGGTGTAGTGGTGTCTGTGCAACTAGAAAGCAGTGTTAATTGGACTCTTGTGGTATATATATTCACGGGACCATGAACGTCAATGTGTTGCTTATCACGCAAACAGTTGCCACTGCGGGTGTTGCAGTCATGATTGCGACAATTGCACATTCACATTCTCTTGAGTTTGTACGAGTGTTAAATATGTGTACTGCTAGGTTTAGGTGTGACTGTAGAGTTCATTATCTGTCCTCTTTTATTGTCTGTATATTAAGTCAAAAGTATGCCAGGCTGTGTGTGTGTGTGTGTGTGTGTGTGTGTGTGTGTGTGTGTGTGTGTGTGTGTGGCGAAGATCTCTTCCTCTCTCATTTGGATATTTGTAGCAGGCTGAAATGGCAAAATAGTTACAGAAATAGAAAAAGATGGAGAAGATGAAACAGGGGAAGATGAAGAAGAAGATAAGTAGCAAGAGAAGGCAGGGAGGAGAAAAAGAATGGGGAGGAGGAGGAGGGGACAATATGAGGAAGAATGAAGAAGAACGAGAAGAGTGAAGAAGACAGAGGTAGAGAAAGAGAAACTGAGAGGAATGAGAAGGAAGAGAAGGAGAAAAAAGGAGGAAGAGAAGGGAGGAGAAGAAGAATGAAAAGTGGGATTAGGAGAACGAGAACAATAATTAGGAAGTGGGAAGGTGAAAGAGTAGAAGGAGACATGGTGAAGAAGAAGAATGAGGGGAGAAGATGAAGGAGGAGGAGAAAAGAAGAAGGGGAATAAGTAGTAGCAAAAAAAGAGGTGAAGGAGAATGAGAAGAAAAGGGAAAACGAGAAGGAAGGTAGGAGAAGAAGAATGAAAAGCAAGATAAAGAGAAGGAGAATGAGGAGAGGAGAATATAAGTAAAACAAGTATGTTTTTTCCCCTCCCAATGACATATGGCTTCAGGCTGGTGCTGTTTTCACATTGCATTTGGTCACAGAATAAACAGCTTTAGGTGACAGGATTGGATAACTAACTTTGTCAAAATAGCTACCAGTTAGACTGAGGGCATTTTGGCAATCTGGATCGTTTAAGTCTTAAATGATGATATAAGCACAATTACCACGTTTTTTTTCTTCTTTTTTAAAATATTTAGACAAGGGAGCGGGGTTGAGAAGAGGGTGTTGCTGTTGCGGGTGAAAACACGTCAGACGGGCATTCTGTCTGTATCCCAGCAGCTTACACACACACACACACACACACACACACACACACATCCACACCCACACGCTGTGTAACCACTGAAGCGGGGACTGAAAGCAGGCAGCCTCTGTGGCTGCGTGGCCCTCGTGTTGCACGGGAAATGATCTCATGACGACATGACAGCATGGATTCATATAGTGCCTGCGTATACTGAGTGAAACGATATGTATGTACATGTATGTACAGGCACCTCAAGTGTTTCTGTGAGTGTTTAACATCATGAGAAAGCACTGAGAGTTTGTTTACTCAGTCTATAGCAATTTGCTTTCCACACATTTTTGGATCCAGAGGTGTTTGTTGATCATGAAACAAACACACCAATAGCTGCTCTTCCACACTGCAGGATGCATAACGCAAATAGATCAGCTGCTGACGATCTGCTTTTTCTGCTCTTTAATTGAGCAAGCTTGGGCTTGGTTTCAAAGTCTGGTGGGGACAGATATTAAGCGGGGGGTCTCATCCTAGAAAGAATTTCCTGCATTCTGTGGAATTTCTCTGTATCATTTTAATGGACGTAAATGTCTTTGTTGTGTACTTTGTTGTATGTAGTGTCAAGGAACACAAAATGCAGGCAGCAGCTGAAAATGCAAAATATAACGATTTACTCATTTGTTTTATGTTTGTGTTACCTGATTAAATGTGCATGTGGCACCTATTTAGAAAAGAAGAAAAAGTGATAGGTCATCAACATTTCTGCACATTTTGTAAAACATTCTAAAGGTAAAGGGAATACATAATCATATTTTGAAAAAATTACAAGAATATAATCACAATCTGGCCCTATAGTCTGCTGCCTCATTCAGACAGTCTGAGAGACACAGAAAACACGTCTTATTGGGCATACATCTCACCTCTACGTGGCTCACAGTCTGCATGAATGTTACCGTCACCACTTCACCACTAGTATCCTGGAGTAAAGAGACCGGCCCAAACCCAGCAAAGCTGTCTCCAAGCGAGGCTGGGTTCCAAACCTTTTAAAAGTCAGAATAACTAAAAGTCAATATAACTGAAACACACCGATCGGCTCATCAGACCATCAGATCTCCGTTTTCAGCCAATCAAATGCGAGCATGCCAGGTCACCTCGGAGACGTACCCGATGGTAAAGGCCAGTCGGCACGACTTCTTACACAAAATAATATTGGCGGGGACAATGCTGTCCTCCGACAAAATATTAGTCGGGACACGCCCCCAAGCGTCCAGATGCAAAAACCTACGGTCCCGGCTGAGCTGCTGACGGTGCTTTCAGTCGCCAGTGAAGAGCTCCCCTGCTAAAAAAAAGAACCTCAGTCAGAGACAATGGTGGCTTTGAAGGTATAGACTTGCACACGTGCTGAACCCCCTTAGCTCTGCACCTGACCGCAGGGACGCTGCTGTCTGAAATGTAACGGCACGCATGATTTCCCTTTATTGGGATGAAAGTGCCCGGCACAAACCACACTAAGAAAGTACATGAAAGTACTTTTTTTTCTAGCTCATTCTTGACATATGCTTATTGCTTCATATTTTTTTTCATGTGTTTTGTAGGCAGATTCAACTTTTACACACGTCACCTACTCGAGTCCAGCTTTGAAATACTTTATTCAAGTATTTAAGAGACTTACGATGTCAACTCAGACCCGTGCGTTGGCAGTTTTTTTGTGAGTGTTTTTTTTCACAGCTGCGGTGTGTGTGTGTGTGTGTGTGTGTGTGTGTGTGTTGTGTGTGTGTGTGTGTGTGTGTGTGTGTGTGTATTGAAGGGTTTTAATAACTTAGTTTGTCACATTTGGACTTGCACAGTGTAAAATAAAGAAAGGTTTATTGTGTACATTACAATGCATGAAATATGATAATTAATAAGGGATATTATTATGAAGGATTTGTAATTGTATGCATATGAAGGTCACTTTTATTACTGTATAATGAGTCAGATGTGAAAGGATTTTAAAATAGATTTGAAACAAGATGAATGATATGGTATTGCTGAGGGTCACATGGACTGTACTGAGAGTGCAGAGGTCATTTACACACAGACCGTGGTTGTTTTTTTACAAAGGAGCATTTGGTCTTAAGGAACAAAGAGAATGGACCACCTGTGGTTCGTCCTGTGGTTTATGACACGAGATAGGGAACAGGACAGGGATTCGATTTGCATTTCAGCCATCAGAGGTGAAGAGTTTCTGTGGGAGGATGACTGTAGCTGTAATAAGATTCTCATCAGCTGTAACAGATAGAACTGAATAACAATTCCTTCTAGGTAAAATATTTTGTTAGTAAACACAGGAGGGCGGAGTGAGGACTTCAGGTACCGGAAAACATGAATGCTATGGAGCCATTTTCAAAACCTGCGCCAAAGAGAGACTCCGCCCCTGTGGGACTTTTAGCCAATCGCATGCCGTAGATTTGAACCAATGAGGCGAATCAGCCCAAAATGCTGGGATGTTAAAACCAGATTGTAGATTCTTGTTTGAGGTCTTTGAGCTGAAGCGAGACAGGAACGGTCTGTGGAGCGGAAGCTCGGAGACCCTCAGCTGAGTATATGTACACTGTATCACCATTTGAACTTTAATTAAACCGTTTGTTATAACTCTTTGATTTCTGTATTTCTTCCCTGCCATGAGCACCCGAGTTCTAAGAATACTCTTTATGTATCGACGTCTGTGTGTGTGTGTGTCTGTGTCCCGACGGGACATCTGTTCCTACTGTCTCTGAATGAAAAATGGAGCTTGTCATTCTCTGGCCTACTTTTCGCACACACAGCCTTGTCAGCAAGACAGGTAGATTTCAAGTGATCTCACACACACACACACACACACACACACACACACACACACACACACACACACACACACACAAAGTGGCGGGCCAACCTTCATACAGTATGTTCACACAGCATGCCACTGTATGCTCACACACACACACACACACACACACACACACACACACACACACACACACACGACCCGTCAAACATGTGCAATTTTAACACTCAGCGACACAAGCTCTCAGCATGCATAAAGCAAGTTGACAAGACACACACACACACACACACACACACACACACACACACACACACACACACACACACCACACACACACACACACACACACACGGGAGAACACCTCTAAAGTGACACGAATGCATTCACTCGAACACTCAGGACTAATGCAATCAACACACTCTGGAGACCCCTGTCTCTCTGTGTATGTGTGTGTGTGTGTGTGTGTGTGTGTGTGTGTGTGTGTGTGTGTGTGTGTGTGTGTGTATGCAATGAACGTGTGTACATTTTCTCAACTAAAGTGCTGCTGTGACAGTGACGGTGAGACTGCATGTCGATGCGTGGGTGAATGTGTGTGTGTGTGTGTGTGTGTATGTGTTAAAGTGCCTGCTGGCAGCACGTCAGCCGTCTTCCTCCCTCACCAAAGAGCCATTAAAACCGCAATGACGATTGTGCGAATGCATGCTGATGCGGTAAATTTGCGTGCCAGCCGACACGTTAAAGCGGGTGTTCGTGGGTGAGTCAGCTTCTTAATGAGAGCCAGGTTGCGTGAAGTGTGTGAAGGGCCCCACGCAGATTGACTCGTGGACCACGTGGATGACCAGCACATGAGACACAAGTGTCTGTGTACAGGGGTGGGCCTGCTGCGTTCAGCAGCTGTCTCCCGCCAGCTCGGACAGTTCACTTTATTAAACAGTGAAGAAAATGCTCAAAAATCCTGGGAGGTGATGAGGGAAATAAGGTCCAGAGTCCAAAAAAGTTATAATAAAAGTATATTTAATAAAAAATGATAGACAGACAGCTTATGCTTTCGATCGAGCTCTTTTGCTCCACAGTGAACTCCATGGGCACACAGGTCCGAATAGCTTGCTTAGCAGCCAGAAAAGAGAACGTTTCCTCTTCATGCAGTTAATTTCTATCTCCCAGTCATGGAGCCTAGAGCCCTTCCTATTTGTTAAAGTCCCGTTTTCACACCTCTGGTTGCCGCTTTTGCTCGTTCATTGGCCCACAGCTAAAGTGACGGAGCCAGCCTTCTTCTTCTTCCTGTTCTTCAGACCGGTAAAGTCTCAAAAGTCAATGTTCAACTCCGCCACCTCAGGCGAACAAGATAACTACAATTCCTTAACCCTTCGTCCACTGAGCCCGCGGTTTCGCGTGGTGACACTCGAAACGTTTCTCTAAGTTTCTAAAATATTCACAGCACCCCGATAATACATCGTAGAAATATAATTTTACGTCTGGCGGAAAGAGACGGCTTCCTGCTTCCGGGTGCCTGCCCAGGAAGAGCCCAGCATAATTTTAACATCATCAGGCAAGCGAAAGGGCAGCAGTGTGTCATCTGACGCTGGTAAAAAAAAAATCCTTCTCTGTGATTTGTTGAGTCATATGTCCGTCGCCATTTCGTGAACTAAACAACCAATGTACACTCAGGGAAATCTCAAAAGGACAACCCACTTGAGCATGTATACACGCTACAATTTACAATCAGAGAAAATCAACGACAAAGAGATTCAACACGGAGGAAGCGAAGCGCATGATTCTGGAGAGCAGCGAGGAGGACGACGACGCGTCAGAGCTCGAAGGCTTTAGTTCTTCTGAGGAAGATGGGTAAGTGTAGTTACTAAACTTTGTTACGTGTCTGTAAGGCTGCATGGTGCAAACTAGTAATGTGTACAAACTAGTAATGTGTACACTGTGCAGGAGAGCCAGCCACGCGGTGCACACTGCTTCTCACGTTACTACGTCATGATCTGAGTAATGTTTATACACAGTCTGCTTTGTACAATACTCTGTCCACGTTACTACCACAGTCATGATCTGAGTAATGTTTATACACAGTCTGCTTTGTACAATACTCTGCTTCACGTTACTACCACTAATATTTATACATCCAATGTGGAGCATTATGCTGAAATTACTACCACAGTCATGATCTGAATAATATTTACACATCCAATGTGGAGCATTCTGCTCAATCGTTACGTCATCTTTCTTTCAACTGACTAGTATTGATTTATTTTACAGAGAGGAGCACCAGCCGCCCCGACTACCACGACCAGCAAAGAGGCAGCGCGTTGACCGACGACTAAAAACACCATCTCCAGCAAACAGGGCGCGTGCTGCCCGGCGACTACTTTCACCTCAGGCCAGATCAAGAAAGACAGCAGCACGTGCACCACCTGCACCTACGCTGTCCTGGAGGACGGATGAAGACCCGGACACTGCTCCCCCCGTCATCAAGTTCCAGCCAGCCCGGACACCAGGTCCACATGTCAGTGCCACAGCAATTTTTATTTAAAAAAAAAAAAATTGTTGTGATGGTCATTTTTCATTTGCACACACTCATGAAGCTTTATCTGCACTATGAAGTCATTTCTCAGTCCCATTTTTATCATTTTGGTGAAAGCTGTGAAAGACCATATTTCTACTCAAAAAACGATAATAAAAACTTTAGTTTTAGACATTTATTTACATGTATCTACCATTTTATTCATATATTTCACTGCTTTTGTGAACCTAAAACCTTTGGTAAACCAATTGCCATCACCTAAACAGAGTCACCACCTGAGTAAAGTTAGGTTTTTTCAAGCGATATGAAGAATTTCCAAAAATCGAGATTCCATTTTTCAGCTTTAGTGTCATATTATAAAGTTTTTTTCTTTACACTTTTGCCTTATGACAATGATGCCTCATTATATAGATAGCTGAGAATGTTCTGCAATGTATGATGTAAAACATGGGTATATATCTTACATGCAAGTGCCTTAAAAGGTGAATCTAAGAAAATTATGTCAAATCGAGAAAATCGACTGAAAATGACCTCCAGTGTTCAGTGAGTTAAAGCGGCAGTACATGCAGCATGCAGCATGCAATCTCCTAACGTTCATTCACACATTAATCATTTTACAGTAAATAAAAGTGACCTTCATATGAATACAATTACAAATCCTTCATAATAATATCTATTATTAATTATCATATTTCATGCATTGTAATGTACACAAACAATTTATTTCTTACATGTGCAAGCTTAAATTTGACTAACTAAACTCTAAAAACCTTACAATCCCCTCTCTTGATACTGTCCCATAGTATCAAAACATCAATAACTCTCCGTCTACTCGTTCATCTGACTCAATTTGATTTCCATGATCATTTAAATCCAAACCTCAGTGTGTTGTTCTATTACTAAAGTTGTATGATACTCCTTCATACTACCTGCTCCCAGCGGGTCGCAGCTCTCTGATGTGACACCTGGAGTCTCTGGTCTGATGGTGAGGCCTTCTCGTACTGACAGAAGCATGCTGGAGGTCGGTGATGAAGTGACAAGTGAAAGAAAGCCTAGAAGCACAGAGAGGTCTCCGAGCTGGGCTCTGCTGCACAGGATCTCTGACTCAGGGAATCACATCACATGTTAATAGGTTATTTGTTATTTCATTTCCACCATGTCATAATACTCTGGGGTGGGGGTGAACGGAGCAAGGCATCACCCAAGCTCTGCTCTTCCACCTCCACTTCGGGAACCATCAGCGGCATCATCAACCGCTGGTCCTCCCTGGTCAGAGATGTGGTAATCAATTGGGTTATTAAAGTTCTTAGGCATGGGACACAGCAACATCCACAGAGTACTAAAATTGCTATCATAATACCCACTGCAGTAATAACTGAAAGGAATAATTGTTTATACTTACCGAACCATCTTTCTATGAAGCTTGTGAACTCATTGTCCACTCCGGAGTTCTCAGCCAATTCTTTGCTAAGTGAGGTAAGCCCTGCTAATGCCCTGGACACTGAACCATCGGGGGCAGTGTTGTTTGGAATGAACGTGAAACACATTAACCCAAACATTTTGCACACCCCACCCTTCTCAGCGAGCAACATGTCCAAAGCCATTCTATTTTGAAAAGTCATAAGAGACATTTTGTCTAATTGTTCCAGTATCCCCTTGATTGCATCCCTGACATAATTAACACATTTCTGCTGATTATAATAAATGTAATGATCCAATCTACATTTTTATTCATTGTGGGCCATATGAAAATAGATTCAAATCCAGCAGCTATTTGATTCCGAGCCTTGAATTCATCTGGCACTCCTCTGGGTACGATGCTGTTCAAGTAAACATGGCTATCAAATGAGGCAGACATAATATTTCTACGTCTTCTGTGCAATTTACCTCTGCTGGATGACACTGAACTAAGCAGATTTAAAGAATCTCCTTCTAATGGGATCATCGTTACTGGAAAATTAGTCTAACTATTACAGGTTCCTGTCCAATTCCTTGGGAGATAGTCTCTGAGCACCTTATCACCACAGTACCACCAAACATCTGCTCTGGCCATCATATGGTCCCCTACCATACCACTGCTGATGCTCTTCTCTTCTGCGGTAACATTAACGATAGTGTGGCAGTGTCTCAGGTTTCCCACACGGACTGAACCTCGCGAACTGTGAAGGCAAGTGTAGTTGCCTTTGTAATATGTAAACACTGGAGGGTGAACTGGGGGAACTGCTGGAAACAAGCAAGTGTGTTACAATTAGGTCCAACTTTGTTCTTAAACAGTCCAAGCATGCATTTGAACCCCTTAGGATCATTTTCAGGGTTTAGTGCAAATGGCACTGTTGCCAACTGCGGCCGTCCCCTCGCACACACCAAACAGTCTGGCCGTTTGAGCTCTCTGGCAGTGTATAAAAGCCAGTTTAGCCAGGTGTTGGACTCACTAAAGCCCGTCTCAGTTTCAATAGTTTGTCTTACACTTGTTATATTAAGGTTGTAGAGGCTCAAACCTAAACCTATTTAAATATTCGAGCCACTAGGGGGGTGAACGGGAGAACAAGTTCGGACGCGTGTTCTGCCACAAACAAATCCATTGTCCATTCCAGCACTGTCTCTTTTCCATACATTTAATCCGTGACACTATGGCATAAAGTCATTTTACATTAGTCACACCAGAAGGTTCCACGAGACAGGATACAACACTTGATCTTTACCTGAAAGGGAGAAGCTGTCGCGACCACGGTCGAAAACTATTTCGCTTCCCATCCACACACCTGTTCCCATCACCTGGCACTCACCAGGGATGGGTCAAATGCAGAGAAGAATTTCCCCAAGGGGATTAATAAAAGTGCATGTTTCTGTTTCTGTTTTCTATATGCTCTTTTAACTGAATGTGCCACCCTGTGTTCAAATAAAGGAACTACATGTCCCCACTACCACCCAGTGATTCCCTTAAACAATAAAACCCAATTTTGGCTCCAACAAAGGTATTTAATTACGGAGTCTGGGTCAGCCCCTACTTGTGCACTCGTCTTTGGAGACTCGTCAGTTGGCTCTACTACTTCTATATTAACTGTATAATAATCCCCTGAGGTGCTTTCTATCCCTAATTTGTAATCACCGGAGATTTCTACTTGCGGGTTGTTTACAGTTATCATGACCGTGTTGCAATGATATCTGGACTTTTCCTTGTTTGGACATTGGTTGATTTGACCTGTTATAGAGATTACCCCACGTCTTTTATGATCCGGATTATACCAGGCCCCAGGGTTAGTACTTGTAAAAACATCGGGTATGCACTACCTGTGCATACATATTTGTGATGGAGTGAGTTAGACCATATTACCGCATTTATTGATTCATCACTGCCTCGTGGACAGCCTCCCGCTATGCACAGGTCAAAAGATCCCACACATTGACGACCTACTACACAACTGAGCTTAATTGGGCTTCGGTTATCATGCCCAGATCGCTTCACACGGGAAACTGGATGGGCCGGATATCTTGTGTCAAACGGTGTGGAGTCTATCTCGGTGTAATTGTAACTTGCATACTCAGCGTCCTGTAATTCAATGAACTTTCTAATGTCCCTCTCTTCCTGGATCTTGCTCCAGATAAAGGGAAACATTAACAGGCATGCTACAAATGCTGCACCGATGCAGTACTGGATGACTGTATAATCGCTTTTCTTACGATTGCTTCTCTTTGGGTCTTCCATTTTGCTCATCAGCATCTGTCTTCCTGTCAACAGTTCATGGGGAGAAAGGAAAGTTCCCCCTCCTTTCGAGGACCTCATAGACAGTAATGCTAAAGGAAGCGCATCAAGCCAGGTCAACTTCGTACCATGACATATTTTAGCTATCTTAGATTTAATCGTTCGATTCACTCTCTCGACTATCCCCTGTGATTGCGGATGATAGACTGCTCCGTGTGCGTGTGTGATACCTAAATATCTCTCTACTTCCTGTAAGTGTTTATTTGCAAAATGTGTGCCGTTGTCAGACCTGATCCTTCTTGGAATGCCATATTTTGGAATCAGCTCATTCTTCAACCATTTCACAACTGTCTTTGCGTCTTCTTTCCTGCAGGGGATCCCTTCAACCCATCTGGTGTATCTGTCGATCATCACGAGGAGATATCTGAATCCCTTCTTTTAGTTTTCTGCACCCATGTCTGTGTAGAGGATACGTCCCCTTCTCACCCAGAAGGTGACACAGGTTCTGGTCCAGGCTCTGATCATCTCGCGACTTGACTACTGTAACTCCCTCCTGGCAGGTCTACCCGCTAACGCCATTCAACCTTTACAGCTCATCCAGAATGCAGCAGCTAGACTGGTCTTCAACCTCCAGAAATTCACCCACACTACCCCCCTCCTCCGCACACTCCACTGGCTACCGGTGGCCGCCCGCATTCGCTTCAAAACATTGGTACTTGCGTACCGAGCCACGAACAGATCGGGTCCTATCTATATTCAGGACATGGTAACACCGTACACCCCAGCTCGGGCACTCCGCTCGGCTTCTGCTAATCGACTTGTAGCTCCGTCACTACGAGCTAAACACTCAACAAAGTCACGACTGTTTGCTGTCCTGGCTCCTCAATGGTGGAATGAGCTCCCCATTGACATCAGGACAGCAGAAAGTCTCTACATCTTCCGTCGAAAACTAAAAACGCATCTCTTTCGACTACACCTTGAATAAGGAAGGTAGCACTGTACTAGCACTCTAGTAGCACTTTGATGTCTCTTATTGATAGCACTTTTGTAATTTTCTGTAATTTTTGTAATTTAACTCCATTGAAGAAACTGTACTTTAGTGATTATTGATTATTGATTCTTGTTGTTCTGAGTTTGTACTCATGATTGAATGCACTATTGTAAGTCGCTTTGGATAAAAGCGTCAGCTAAATGACATGTAATGTAATGTAAATGTAATGTAGTCGATGCATATTTCCTTGAAGGGGGCGTCTGGGACTGGGAATGCTCCTTGGGGACTCTTATAAGGTCTTTTCTCTCCGAAGTCATTGCAGGTGGGGCATTCATGGTGGTAGAGCCCTACCATCTCCTTCATGTATGGGTGCCACCAAAGGATGGAGACTTCTTCACATGTTCTTCTGGGGTTCACGTGAGATGGGCCATGTGCTTGCTTGATGAGTCCTTGACACAAGCCTGCAGGTGCCACTAGGCGTCCATCATGTGACCTCCAGAGTCCATCACTCTCTTTGGCTCCTCTCTGTATCCACTGGTTCTTTTCATATGCTCCCGCATTGTCCTGCATGATCTTGATGTCCTCCATCCCAAGTTTAGGGAGCTCTGGAGTAGCTATGGCTGTCATTTGTTTCCCATAGCCTCCTGCCTTCTTAGGTGCGAGGTCGGCTGCCTCGTTTCCTTTCGCCACTGATGACTGATCGTTCTGGTGTCTTCTACACTTCATAACTGATACTTTGTGTGGTAGCAAGATGGCTCTCAGCAGTTGTTCTAATTGTTCTTTGTGCTTTACAGGTACATTAGCTGTAGTCAGGAATGCTCTTCTCAACCACAGGGGCCCATCCACATGCACAGCTCCATGTACATAAGCTGTGTCCATGTGCATAAGCTGTTTAAATGTTCACAGATTGTCCTTGGGCATGTTCCAGTGCAATTATCAGTGCCACTACTTCTGCTAGTTGATTCATGGCTGTCTGGAACCAGTCCTGCCCCGGGTCCCGCGGGTCCTGCCCCCGGTCCTGCCCCCCCCCCCCCTGCCATGGGTTCATGGCTGCCTGGAACCGGTCCTGCCTGCTACCATGACCCTGCTGATGGAACCGGCCTGGAACCGGTCCTACCTGCTGCCATGGCCCTTCTGATGCCCCCCTCCTCTCTACCGCCTTCTGCTTCATGGATTATCAGGATCATGGACCATGCCTAATACTCATTATATGAATAATTTCTGTCATATTCATTGAATGTGCTGTAACTACGCTATTCATTCTGGCCACATGACATCTATTGCTTCTGTCCATCCAGGGAGAGGGATCCTCCTCTGTTGCTCTCCCTCAGGTTTCTTCCCCTTTTTTTTCCCTGTGAAAGGGTTTTTACTATCTTTTTTGGGGAGTTTTTCCTGATCCGATGTGAGGTCCCGGGACAGGAATGTTATGTGTACAGATTGTAAAGCCCTCCGAGGCAAACTTGTATTTGTGATGTTGGGCTATATAAAATAAACTGAATTGAATTGAATGTTGAGAGGTGTGCCCTACATCATAGTCTCCTGTTGATCATGTCTGGAGTGGCACTTCCTCCAACATTTTATCTGCAGCTGGGTGGTTTGAATGCTCTCTGCCATGATTTCTGTCCAGCTCGAGCTGTTGGAGCTGTCCCTTGGAGTCTGAGCTTTGGTGGATCTTCCAATAATTTCCATCTGGGGTGTGACACAGGTGGGGGTTCTTGGTAGGAATCCACCTTTCCTTTGAGATTTTCTTCATCATGGGGCCGAGATTTCTTGCTTCATGTCCTGCTCAGTGTAATCAGTGTAATATGAGGGGCGGAGTCTGGCTGCAGCGCATACCAGTTTTGTTGTCCAGGAGTCAGCACAACTTCTGCTGCAACTCCTTCTTTGGCCACTATTATGGCTCCCACTTCAGTTTCGCCCTCCTTTTCTTCATCCCAGGCTTGTTGGTAGGCGTCCTCGTCAGTGGTGGTGTAATTATATGTACAGTGATAGGGATCTTCTGGCATGACATACGGGTGTTTACCCATAATCCAAGATTTCCAATTCATGTATTCTTTGATTAGACCAAGATCTTCTGGGGTCTCTGGCTGTAATTGAGACCAGTACACTCTGGTCGAGCTCACTGCATTTGGAGAGGTGTCAGGGGCCATGAGCATTACTCTGTATTCAGCCTGTTGGGGTCCCAGCACCAGTCCTCCTGGGGCTGTCATGTAGAGACCATCTGGAGAACACAGTACTGAGATGCCCAGTTTTCTCAGCAGGTCTCTGCCTGCAAGGTCAATGGGTGTGTTTGGGGCATGGAGGTAGGAACGTTCGAGGATTGTTCCTCCCACTCTAGTCTTTAATCGTTTTGTGAAATATTGTTTTTGTGGCGTTCCCGAGTACCCTACCACTGATAATGTTCGAGCGGAGAGTGGTGGTACTGCATGATGTAATTTGGCAATGCAAGATACTGAGGCACCGGTGTCCACCATTAAGTCCTTATGCTCTCCGTCTATGACACAGGTAATAACAGGTTCTTCTCCATGTGGAACCATTATACCCTGCGTCGGGTCCTTTGGGCCTCGTCATTGTTCACTCTCATAATCTTCTTCCTGCGCTCTTGCAGGCATTTGGTTCTGATTGGTTCTGGGTATGTATGCGGTATATTGTTTAGCTCCTCCTCCTCTTGATGGGCCTCCTCGTCCTCTTTTTGGTTTGCGGCAATCTCTAGCCCAGTGTCCAGGAATTCCACAGTTATGACAGTTTTCATACTTCTTGCTTTCTTGCCCCTTCTGCCAACGAGGTTGGTCTTCACGTTCCTTCAGAGCTCTGGCCACTGCTTCATCAATCTGGATGGCTAGGTCACTCATAGCAGCCATCTGTTTCTGAACTTTTGGTCCATTCTTCACAGCCTCTCCGTCTTTCTCTGCTATTGTCATTTTCAGCAGTCTCCTTGTCATCTTCTGGTCGCCTGCATTCTCTTCTGCCTCATCTTCATTGTGCTGATTGATGTGGTGGGTGATATGTTCTCCCCACAGCTCCATCAAGGCAGTCCTAATGCCCACTGTCCGTCTCATACTCTGTATTAATGAGGGCGGGAGACCTTGCACAACGGCATTCATCCATAGTCTCAGGGAAGTCTCGTCTTTGTCATGTCTTGAGCCCGTAGATAGTTCCCAGTCTTCAACAGCTCGCCTCAGGTACACCATTGCTTCTTCTCTTGGCTTGAGCTTGATGCTGTCCAGATTGGCCAGGTTGGGGATATACGGCCAGTGTGTTCTGATTGCATCGAACAGGGCGGTACCGATTGTGTCTATTTCTCGGCTATCTGTTAAGTTTTGGCAGCCCGCCTTTCTCTGTAGCTCCTGCAAGTCCCCCAGGTTGGAGCACTGCACCAGGATGGCTCTCAGGTCTCCCACTGCCAAGGGGGTTCCAGTGGTGGCTGCATTCAATGCTTTGATCCAGGGGGTTCCTCCTTTGGTCAGGGGAGGCAGCTTGTCAATAATGTACTTCACATCCTTGGGGTTATATGGTTTGTACTGTTTTACACCATTGCTCAAGGTCAGGATTGGGGCCTGCACGAGGGGAACATTGTTTTTCTTTCTCTCCCCCTACATCCTCTTCTTGATCACTTGATGACTCCCCTTCTTGGTAGTCCCTCCTTTTCTGGCGTCTCAGGACTCTTCCTGTAGTCTGCTGCTCATGGGAGTGGTCTGCACTTCGCCTGCACCACAAGTCTGCTGGAACGGCTATTTTGCCAGTGAAATCAAGGTTCATGGGGTTCTGGAATCGAGGTGAAGGGGGGCTTGACACATCTTGGTGCTTTGGTCTGGCTCCTGCTCTCTCTTCTGAGGTGCTTGATCCAGCAGCCTGGTTTGAAGGGGGTGGTGTATCCTGGATCCGGGCTCGATTTTTGTTGGTAGGATGGGCTGATGCTGGGTTTGGGGCGGGGCTCCGGGGCTCCGGGGCTGGTTTCCTTGTGGAGGCGGAGTTTTGGAACCATCCCATTCTTCTCTCTGCCCTCTGGATATGGATGGTGCTGGTGAACTGCTAGGGCACCTCGGAGGGACCTGTTGTTTTTTCTTTTGGTACTGCTGTTGGAACTGCTTCTGGTACTGCTGCTGGTACTGCTGCTGGTAGTGCTGCTGGTAGTGCTGCTGGTACTGCTGCGACGACTCCCGTTCCTCCCAGTACTGTCTGTGTGCTTGACTTTGGCCGTGAAGACCAAGAAACGATGAATACTCCAGATCCATCTCAGTGCCTCCAGTCGCACCCTGTGACTGTAGGTCACGTGTCTGGGGGCTTGGTAGGTGGGGGCTGTCTGCAGGTAATCTCGCTACCTCTGCTTGGGTTCTTCTATATCTCTCCCCTTGAGTTCTTCTCCTCTTCCTCTAACATGGACTGTTCTCCTTTGCTCAGCTCTCTCGTTCCACCTTGGGCCCTCTCCAGACATGCAATCTTTTCCAGTATCATTTGGACTGTGCTACTATCCAGGGAGCTGCGATCATCTTCAACCTCCACTGTGCCTCCCTTTATTTTCACTATTGGGGCCATGATGTATGGGGCCTCTCTAAAATGTTGCCTGAATTGTATGGTGGAGGGTGTCTAGTTAGGTCAGGGTAGATGGACTGGGTGGAGACTGGGCGCGATGGCTGCTTCATCTCCTCCTTCAGGGTTGCTTCTTCCAGCGGGGCCTCTTCTGGGGTTTTCTTTGGGGTGTTTGCCTCCACTAGCGCCATGCCACGGAGCAGCAATCGTGCATCTACGATGGCTTTGTTGGATTTAGCCACGGCCGTTGAGGAGAACGCGAGCCATCTTTCTGCCTGTCTTTAGCTGCGCTATTTCTCTGCTTGAACGCTTCCATCAGCGCCATCTTCTGCTCCTTGGTGGGCCCCTCCGGGCTTGTGAAATCCAGTAAACCCTCAGCATGCCATGTTTTGATGTGTTTTCTCAGTCTCCTGTCTGCCTTTCTCTTTCTTTCGTCGTCCGTCATGTTCAGGGCTGCATCACAGGCTTCATTAACCCACGCTGGGGTATTCATTGGACCAGACATCTTGAAAGAAGGTGCTGACTTTGGCTTATATAAGGAAATGTGAATGTAGAAATAAAATAATAAACAATATGTGTCTAACGTGCAAATGTGGTGTAATTGGAAGAATACAATTGGTTAAGGTTATTGGGAAAAATGCTTCACACTGCCAAAGCTGGTAAAAGGGAAAAAAATCCCACTGCAACCGATCTGGACAAGAGGAATACAAACCCACACTGCGATCAACCTGGACAAAGGGAATACAATATCACACTGCGATTGAATGATAATGCATTGTTTATAAAACTACAATTCTGTTAAAAAGTGAAAATTATTAATTTGCCAAAATGTTTATTAATATACAACTAGTTAATATCCTTTCTATTCTTTATAATGTGTAAATGGTCTAATCCATAGCATCTATGCTGTTTAAAGTATGTGTCAGCTGTGTGTGTAAACAATTTACTATCAGTTCTTGTTATTGTAGTACCACTTCTGACCTCTGTGTCCTAACTGCAGTAGTACCCCAACTTTGCCACCTGATGGTGCTAAATGGTTATTCTCTTTAGTCCCACTGAGTATTCTTCAAACCTCTAGAGGCGCTATTTTATTTAAGATAAAGTACCCTCCTTGTCCACTAAAAACATGTGGTAGCACGTGTTTTCCTTCCCCACTGCTTCCCTTTTTTTTATTGGGTATTGGGTTCTTATTCGTTATAATTTCGTTATCTAGCTCCTCTTGCTGTAGATCTCTCTAGGCATCGTCTTATTGATTTTTAATTTAGTTATCTAGCTCTAAAAAGCCCTAAAGAACACCTCTTGTTCTTCTTTGCGAACATAATTAAACAAATGTCTGCTCCAAAACAGCAAACTCTGTGTGATCTGCAATATTAGCAAAGCGTGACTAATATCTCTATCCACGCAGGGTGATCATGCGTCGTGTTATTCAAATTTATAATTTATGGTGCATATGTCCAGATCTTTAAGGGTTATTCTCGGGAGTATCAGAGACTATGAAATTCTTGCCAGAACTAAACGTAAATCCTCACCTGTCCGTATCACTAATCCTCACTGTAATAATAATACAACATAATATACAGGTCTTTAGTTCTAAACAATTCTGGCACCTACTGCAAATATGCAAAAATTATACACCCACCGCGTATTTATAACGATCGCGGAAAAATATATCTCGAAGAATCAATTGTGTGTTTTAATATTCTAAAAAAACTATCTTGTTCGCTTTATTAATTCAATTCTATCTGCAGCCGCTCACTTCATTCACGAATGCATGGCCGCCATTGTTACCAAACACGTGTCCTCCTCACTCAGACTGATAGCGTGTGTCAATTATTGGATGCCTGGAAGAACTCAGTTCAACAACTTCTCTCGTTCTCTATATTTATTTACTAAATGATCACAAGCAAAGTAGTAAGCGCTGCAATTGCAAAAGCAGTGAGTGGTACAGCCAACACGCAGGTTGGGAAAGAACAACTGCCATTGCAATGTACACATAAACAATTTCTTTCTTATATGTGCAAGTTTAAATTTGACTAACTAAACTCTAAAAACCCTACAACAGCAAAGACTACTTTTTATTAGAATTACAATTTCGATTTTGCATCCCTTAAAAGAAAATGCAGAGCTTGAAAACAATCAATATGATCTCCTCAAAGACCAACAGACTGCGGCCACAGCAAATCACCACATTGACTGTTAAAAACACACTTTATACAAGCTACAAAATAGAACACTCTTTTCCCTGTTACAACAATCACCAACTCTGGTTTGGTCAACATGAACCTGTAATTCAAAGATGTGAAAAGAAACCTCAAACCGACCAAGCTTTGCTTTATGTTGCGTCATCGTGATACTCAGGGTTGGAAGACATGCTAGATAACATCCTGTTGAGCTAACATTAGCACGTCATTAACTAGCCTTAGCACTGCTTTGCTACGCTAGCTACTGAAGGTATACTGAACACATGCACATGCTGTTTTTTAATTTTTTTTATCATTGTAACTGAATGAAGACCTACTCAGCTTTACAGGAACGCCTTAATTGCGTTGACTTCTGTCTCAGGTGATTGCGGTGGTTCACTTTTATACCGTGATCTGTAGCTTTGGCTGCTATCATTATCTTTTTAACCGGCTATCGCTGCTGAATCAGTTTTACATTCTGGATATATTCTTTAAAATCACATCGTAGACACTTCTGTCTGCCTCACCAAAAATTAGACAATGTGTATGCAGGGAGTACAGTGGGCTCCGTGCTGGCTCTGATAGCTCGACGAGGTAGCAGCGGGGGGGAAGTCGGGGCTTAGCTAAGGATCAGTTGGGGAGAAATTGGTCATTATATGTTGCTTGTTCTCCGATATTTCCTGAGCCCCTTTAATACTGATAAGAATCTCTCGTTGGACGCAGGCAGTGGAGCAGCAATCCTCAAACAGTGACCTTGTGAAGTTTCTTTTTTACCCTCGGGTGCCATTTATGTGAATGACACTCACCCACGAATGGAGCAGAATAGGTATCATTACATCACAGCTATCTGAGCCCATGAATGATGCAAACGCTCACGGCAGCTACTCATGTGCAGGTGTCATTGATCAAGTTCAAGGAATTCAAAACAAATGGAGGCCATTATCCCGTATGTGGCACACCTGTACTTGCTGTAAGAGACTCCTCATTTTAAGTTAGGGATGAGCATATATTAATGTGCGCGCGTGAGGCTCAGCGAAGGAGTGCACAGAGTGTGCTTGAACACTCAAACTAAAAGTAAAGCAATGCCTACTTAGGATTTCTGAACACAGTTTGCGGTCAGTGTCAACCCGACCTGTGAGCAGATCGACAAACAGACTGATATATCAGAATGTTTCCATCCCCACAAGGTACAAACTAAAATTAGAGAAAGGTTATAATATAATGTATCTTCCCTCTGCCTGTCTTGGGACACCTCGTATTAACCTCTGGACCTTTGTTGGGCTCGAAGCCAACTGACTTAGACACATTCAACTTCCCACATTAGCATTCTATTTTTCTAATTCATTCAAATTATGCCTACTCTGTCTGAAGAAAAACGTGGGAAAAAAACGAATAAAAACTGCTTTCTTATAGTACCTGTTATGCTAAAGTAGTTAATAATTAGTAAGAGCATAATTCAAGATTACTACATTTCAGTTGTGGGTCTCTTTGGGAGAATCTCCAGCAGGCTGTGGCACTATTTCCAGGTACAAGAATAGTTATGATTAGAAATCTGCTAACGTTGACTGGTTTTTGGTGGATTAAATCCAAAATAATCCTAAATAATGATTTATATTAATTTTACCATATTTTTTCTCTTTTATGTTCCATATTTCTTTCTTTCAATATTTTCAATGCTTTTTTCTTTCTTTTTTTATGTGTTTGTTCCTCAATGTTTTCAGTGCATTAATTATCTCTCTTTTTCTTTCTAATTTTTTTCCTTTAAATGTTTTCAATGCTTTGACTCTTAGTTCTCCTCCCTTCCTATATGTTCTTTCTTTCTTTCTTTCTTTCGTTCTTTCTTTCTCCTCAGTCCATTCCTCTGTTCATTGCTCTGCAGAAGCAGCTATTCCCCATTCGCCACAGTTCCTGTTTAACCTAAGTGAAACCGATCAGGCAGATACAGATAGCACTCTCTCTCATGCATGGTATTTAAATTCTCCACCAGTCCTTCCTTAACCCTGTGTTCATCTAACTGAAAGCGATAGAGCAGAGCCGCATGGCGTGTGGGAACCGCCATGTTGTTTGCAGAAAATGGGCTGATGATATATTCATCACGGCACAGGCAATGAGAATCCTGAGAGAGAGAGAGAGAGAGAGAGAGACTCATTTTGCTCAGCCATTTTGGTGCGATAGTGTGTGTGTGTGTGTGTGTGTGTGGACGTATGCGTGAGCTGATTGTATGCGTGTGTGTGTGTGATGTCATTCAACTGCCTGCTTCGTCAGCTGTGACACCTTCCATAAAAGCCCTTTGCATGCCAGAGCATCAACAACGCTCTGTCGCTAATGCGTCCTCCTTTGTCTCTCTCTCTCTCTGTTCCTCTTCTCTGTGTCCTTCATTAGACTCCCTTTGTCTTGTCCCAAAGATCCATCATACCGACCATCAGTGGGCTTTGAAAAGGCATTAATGGGCAGTGTCATTTAATTGTACGTGGTGTAATAATAAGTCACTCTCACTTGATTGGCGTCTCTGTGGGTTCATTGTCCCATTCTGTCATTTTTTTTAAAATATATATTGGATTTTTGGTCCACATACCGTCCACACCTCATTGAGATCTGAACAAATGCGACCCAGTCCACCTTGGCATGTGGTCTGGCTGATCGGAAATTTGAAGCAAGATTTGAAGCAAGATTTGAACTCGGCCCATAAAGAGTTGAGGGTAAATTGAACGGATGACAAAAGTTCTGTTTAAAAGACGAGCGTAAGCACGGCCATAGAGAGTATTATGACATTTCTTAAGATATGTTGGTCCCAGTCTCCGCAGTAGCTATCCAGGATGAGAAGAAGACCCAACAGAATGTTGTTAGCACATTAGATTCAGCTTCACGAGTCCGCCAGCAGCGCCATCGGGCGGGATCGAGTGCCCTTTCATCATGCCCCTTCAATCGATTCTTACCTGGAAGTGTTCACCGCACGGAGACAATGATAAAGTGAACCTGCAATTGTGATGCACGCTGAAGTGCATAACAAAACAACTGACTCAGGTTGGTCGTAAACCTGGGAAGGGCAGGCTACCAATAACTATACGGCCGGAATACTTTTCATGTGAAAAATATCAAGGAAGTTGTTGAGTTTCATTGATTAAAAAAAGAAAAGCCTCGTCGTTGCTGCTCGAGAAGAGAAGCTGAGAGCAGCAGGATGGTGAGTATGACATGACTGATGGCTTTGGTGGCTGGGAAATCTACATCACACCAATATTTTTTTTAAATAGAGGAATCTTAAGGTTTTCATTAACTGGGAAGCAGTTGGATTTAGCTGCCACGCAATTATTCTTCTCGTTCCACCCACTCACTGCAAAAGTGAGCCCTGGGCTGAACGTCCCGCTGGTTGGGAAGCAGTTCAGCTTCGGCCACGACATACAAATGATCGTGTCCTTCAGAAGGCCAGGGAAAATACTCAAGACGCCACCTCTGAGATCTGTGCTGCCTGAGCTGCAGGAACAACCTTCAGACCAGGGGCGTCGTTAGGCCCGTTCTTCAGCCCGTTCTTCAGCCCCCCCAAATAATTTGGCTCGAAAAAAAAAAAATATATATGTATATTTAAAAATTATTTTGGTGATGTCATTAAATTAAACTATTGTTTCTCACATGGGAAAAATATTTATAACTCTAAAATTATACATATGTGCGTGTGTTCTGGTTTGTGTATGTTTTCTCCCCTTCAAATTACAATCCAATAGCCTACTTACTTATCGGGCAAAAGGACCTTGGGGAGGCGGCTGCGCTGGCTTTCTCACTCTGCCACGTTTCTCATCAACCACAGCAGGACTATACCAAGGAGTTTAGCTCAAAGTAAACCATCATACAATATTTATCATTTGATAATTAAGATGAAATGTGTTTTTTTTCTCTATTGAATGGTATATTTGACACTGTACTAGTTCATCTTTATCTCAGTGATAGTGTCCAAATGAGCATAAAATATCACTGGTTTGTAAAAACGACACAGACAACAACATATATGTAAATGTTGATCAAAATCGTATTCCCTTCTGCTCAAAATAAAACAAGTAAACAACTCAAAAGTTGACCCTGTCCGGTCCATTCTCCATCCATTGGATATGAAAGCTAGTTCATCCGTCTTTCCTTTACAAGCAGGAAAAGTATTTCTCTCTCGTTATTTGAGAAAAGTTCATACCGTACTATGACCAGATCGGGTCCAATCTACATCCAGGACATGGTAAAATCTTACACCCCAGCTCGTTTGCTCCGCTTCTGCCAATCGGCTTGTAGCTCCGTCACTCAATTCAGACAGTTTGCTGTCCTGGCTCCTCAATGGTGGAATGAGCTCCCCATTGACATCAGGACAGCAGGAAGTCTCTACATCTTCCGTCGCAAACTAAAAACACCTATTTTTCGACTACACCTTGAATAAGGAAGGTAGCGCCATAGTAGCACTTTAGTAGCACGTAAATGTCTCTTACTGATAGCACTTTGTGGTTTAACTTTATTGAAGAAATTGTACTTTCTTGATTCTTGTTGTTCTGAGTTTGTACTCATGGTTGAATTGCACTTAATGTAAGTCACTTTGGATAAAAGCGTCAGCTAAATGAAATGTAATGTAATGCAATGTAATATCCGCGGCCCCAAATGGGCCCTGAAAAAAATTGCCGCGCGCTGGCCGCGCAAACATGCAAGTTCCCTGGGGGCTAAGCCCCCCCCCCCTTTCTTTCGATGCTAGAAACGCCCCTGCTTCAAACTGTATGAAGTCTGGGTCTCTCACACTCACACAAGCATGTAGCTTTATACTTTGTACATTTACCATCTACTTGGTCCTACACGGCTGTGTTTGAGCTCCGTGTGGGTCTGCTCTGCTACATACACTTTTTAATTGCTCCTCTGGGGATGAATACAATAACGGAATTGAAGGGCATTCGTTCCATCAGCCCTGTTGGTTTGAACAGTGTGCGTTTGAAAATGAAAGTGAAGATGCCGCTTTCTTTCTAATGTGTTTTTTTCTTCTTCATTTTATTTATTGCCACAGTGCCATCCGCCTCTTTCCCCCCTCTCTCTTAGTGGCGGTCCCGCTGGTAACTCATTTCAAATTTCCCGTCTTTGATGAGCTCATAATTAAGTATCCTATTTCCGGCAATTAATTCAATTACCTACGCTTGTTAATCAGGTGCTTGTCATATTTGTGGGCACGGTGTGCGTTATTGTGTGTGAGACACTAATTCTATCAGTAGGAGGTTATGATGGGAACCTGAGAGCTGGTCAACTTGTGGTTGAAGAAGTTTTAGGAGACCTAAAGGTCTTTTATTGGAGGCATTTATTGAAGCATGATCAAGTAGAATTGAAATACACAGTCGGAGTTAACCACAGTGTACTGCCAACCAATTCTGAAGGTTACTTCCTGTCGGGGAGTATTTAGCCCTTTAGCAGACTCACAAGGCTCACTAAATCCTCAAATTATTCCATATTTCTTTTTACAGAGATAGCTATGTGAAGATTCTATTGGAAAGTGACCAAAAGAACGAGGTCTCGGATACAAGTGCCCAAAATGAGTTTCTCCGTAGGGTGGCCGCGCTCAGCCTTAGAGATAAGGTAAGGAGATGAGTTTCCTCCGTAGGGCGGCCGGGCTCAGCCTTAGAGATAAGGTAAGGAGATGAGTTTCCTCTGTAGGGTGGCCGGGCTCAGCCTTAGAGATAAGGTAAGGAGATGAGTTTCCTCCATAGGGTGGCCGGGCTCAGCCTTAGAGATAAGGTAAGGAGCTCGGACATCAGGAGGGAGCTTGGAGTTGAGCCGCTGCTCCTTCGTGTCGAAAAGGAGTCAGCTGAGGTGGTTCGGGCATCTAATCAGGATGCCTCCTGGACGCCTCCCATTGGAGGTTTTCCAGACACATCCAACTGGTTGGAGACCCCGGGGAAGACCCAGGAGACGCTGGAGGGATGTATCTCCCGGCTGGCCTTGGAACACCTCGGGATCCCCCAGAATGAGCTGGAAAGTGTTGCGGGTGAGAGGGAAGCCTGGGTCGGCCTGCTGCCACCGCGACCCGACCCTGGATAAGCGGCTGATAATGGATGAAAGATTCTATTGGATATAAACTTAACAATAAACTGTGCCTACCTCGGTCACATTGTAGTGCATTCTAAGGGGAGACTGTCTGAGACAAGCTGCCTCCCCCGACCTTGGTCTCCTGGGAGACGAAGGCAGCCCAGCTTCATCAGCGGCATTGACCATCATCCCAGCAAGCAAACAATTGAGCCATTGCTCTGAAATTAACAGACGGTGGCTTCTGAGTTTGCAAATGACCTGAATGTGACCCGGGGAATTACTGCGTCATACTACCTCAAACCTGAAGAAGGAAGGTTCCTTCACAATGCGGACATATTCACCTTCTCATGGCTTATATTATTATATGGCTTAAATAAGTCAATTAAGACACTTGTAAGCAAAGCTTTGGGGAAGGAATACAATGGTAAAATGTATGTATAAAGAGCTTTTCCCCAACATTGGTCAACAAGTGGTTTTAAAAGGATATTTTCAGTTTTCTCTTTGATTTCATCACAAAAAAGACTTGTGGTTTGCATTACATGTACTACTTCTTTAATGTTAAGCTACCTTCATCAACATAGTTATTATAATAATTACTTAGTTGAAGAGATAGAACAATGTAGGTCATGCTTTTACAAAAATGTCGACTGCAGGTTGGAAACAACTGATGCTGTTGTTCTTTGGAGGATGTTCTCTGTCTCTTTTATTGTAAAAGTACTTTTACACAAACACAAACGTGGGAAATGTCAACAGAACGTTAGACTTCAACCAACCATTTTAACTCACTGCACACTGGAGGTCATTTTCAGTCGATTTTCTCGATTTGACATAATTTTCTTAGATTCACCTTTTAAGGCACTTGCATATAAGATATATACCCATGTTTTACATCATAAATTGCAGAACAATCTCAGCTATCTATATAATGAGGCACCATTGTCGTAAGGCAAAAGTGTAAAGAAAAAAACTTTATAATATGACACTAAAGCTGAAAAATGGAATCTCGATTTTTGGAAATTCTTCATATCGCTTGAAAAAACCTAACTTTACTCAGGTGGTGACTCTGTTTAGGTGATGGCAATTGGTTTACCAAAGGTTTTAGGTTCACAAAAGCAGTGAAATATATGAATAAAATGTTAGATACATGTAAATAAATGTCTAAAACTAAAGTTTTTATTATCGTTTTTTGAGTAGAAATATGGTCTTTCACAGCTTTCACCAAAATGATAAAAATGGGACTGAGAAATGACTTCATAGTGCAGATAAAGCTTCAGGGAGTGTGTGCAAATGAAAAATGACCATCACAACAATTTTTTTTTTTTTTTAAATAAAAATATGTATTATAAAAAAAAAGAAAATATGTACAGAATATATATTCAGAAATATAAAACAGAACAAAGACTAGACCATTTACAATATACAAGTATATATGCTTCAATGGCATATCCTCATGCCATGGCATGCCAGTCATGGAAACAGTTTCTGTTCAGCTGCAGGCAGAGGGGAACGTTACACGCCTCGCACTTTCTTCATGCTGCAAAGCTCGCAAACCCTGCGACCCACCGTGGACTTAGTTGGAAGAACAGTTTGAAGAGTTCAATGGGTGTTGCTGTGGCACTGACATGTGGACCTGGTGTCCGGGCTGGAACTTGATGACGGGGGAGCAGTGTCCGGGTCTTCATCCGTCCTCCAGGACAGCGTAGGTGCAGGTGGTGCACGTGCTGCTGTCTTTCTTGATCTGGCCTGAGGTGAAAGTAGTCGCCGGGCAGCACGCGCCCTGTTTGCTGGAGATGGTGTTTTTAGTCGTCGGTCAACGCGCTGCCTCTTTGCTGGTCGTGGTAGTCGCCGTCCAACACGCTGCCTCTTTGCTGGCCAGGCTGGTCGGGGCGGCTGGTGCTCCTCTCTGTAAAATAAATCAATACTAGTCAGTTGAAAGAAAGATGACGTAACGATTGAGCAGAATGCTCCACATTGGATGTGTAAATATTATTCAGATCATGACTGTCGTAGTAATTTCAGCATAATGCTCCGCATTGGATGTATAAATATTAGTGGTAGTAACGTGAAGCAGAGTGTTGTACAAAGCAGACTGTGTGTAAACATTACTTAGATCATGACGTAGTAACGTGAGAAGCAGTGTGCACCGCGTGGCTGGCTCACGTGCTCTCCTACACAGTGTACACATTACTAGTTTGTACACATTACTAGTTTGTACACATTACTAGTTTGCACCATGCAGCCTTACAGACACGTAACAAAGTTTAGTAACTACACTTACCCATCTTCCTCAGAAGAACTAAAGCCTTCGAGCTCTGACGCGGTGTCGTCCTCCTCCTCGCTGCTCTCCAGAATCATGCGCTTTGCTTCCTCCGTGTTGAATCTCTTTGTCGTCATGATGTTGATTGTAAACTGTAGTGTGTACATGCTGTACAAGTGGGTAGTCCTTTTGAGATTTTCCTGAGTGTACATTGGTTGTTTAGTTCACGAAATGGCGACGGACATATGACTCAACTAATCACAGAGAAGGATTTTTTTTTTCCAGCGTCAGATGACACACTGCTGCCCTTTCGCTTGCTTGATGATGTTAAAATTATGCTGGGCTCTGCCTGGGCAGGCACCCGGAAGCAGGAAGCCGTCTCTTTCCGCCAGACGTAAAATTATATTTTTGCGATGTATTATCGGGGTGCTGTGAATATTTTAGAAACTTAGAGAAAAGTTTCAAGTGTCACCACGCGAAACCGCGGGCTCAGTGGACGAAGGGTTAATGCCTATTCCTAACCAAACCTCTTCACCATAGCGTTGACATGTCATCAAACCGATTTTATTTTTAACAGAGGTGTGAAAATCAAATAATGTCTTCTTGCCGATGGGGGCATCGGATCAGAAAACACTTCTATGCGTCATTCTGAAGGACAGTTACTAACACTAACACTCTTTCATGTTAAAAGGTAAATGGCCTTTAGTCATAGCGCCACTGTCATGCATTCTATATCAGGACACCACTAATTGCATTAGGACTCTTGTACCACCTCTACAAATGCAACCGTTCATACTGCACTGTCACCTAAACTGACCATTCAACATTTGGATGCATAACATACTTTCAATTCATCAGAATCCATGCATCGAACTCTGAAGTAATAACAGTAGCACAGAAAAGGATTGAAAGTAGAGTACTGTAGGTGAGCTGCTCCGCCGTTACTCATAGCTTACATCATGATATACCTCTCTGCACAGTCTGATGAAAAGGTGAAGGTTATAGACGTTACCCGATATGAACCTGTCTTCCCATTTTTACACCATGAAGCCACAGTAGACACCTCTGTAATAATCTCTCTCTCTCTCTGTGTGTGTGTGTGTGAGTGTGAAACTGCTTCAGAGACAACCTGTTCCCAAAGTACAGTGGCAGGTCATAATGATGTTCGTTCTCTCTCTCTCTCTCTCTCCCCTGTGTAACTCGCTTCCCCCTTTCTGTGTCTTTCTGCTAAACTAGGACAAGGACATACATGGACAAAGTAGTGCTTATTAGTGTCCTGCCCTGGACACACACACACACACACACACACACACACACACACACACACACACCTCCTGCCTGAAGGTGACTGCGGGAGATGAGGAACCAGGCATTTTGCTACAGTTGCCTCCTGTTTGATCAGATAAGTACAGGCCATCCAGATGGCGGAGTAGGCAAGGACACGTGAGGCCGTACTTCCAAGTATACAGTCACTATGTATAAATATATATTTTCTTATAGTGAACCAGTGCTGCAAAAGCTGTCGGACAAACAAGAGTGCGTACCAGTTGTTTAATGAGCTGCAGGAAGACAGACAGTTTGGTGTGCCAGTTGAAGATTCCACCGAGATATGATACGCTTTGGGGAACATCCAGGTACTTAAAATGCTGCGTCGTTTCAAATCCCGGCTCAGACTGTGATTTACAGCCCGGAGTCTGGGGCAGCTATTTCCATGGAGTAGAGTTGGGGAGCTGCTTCAGAACGTGCGCTTGAAGGTTTGAGTTTTCAAAGTGGAACTCCAAATAAACAAACCAACTCCAAAAAAAGAGAAAAATTGTTTGATTACAAAACTTAATTAACTTATTATAATAAAATAATTCAAACCGGTAAACAGACATGATAAAACATAGCTCAACGTATAACTCTCACCATTTCAATATATTTAAAAGGCTTAAAAGTCTGTAGATTCTCCGAGTGGTGACAGTGAGGGGTAGTTGTGTAGAAACTGGTTGTGATCCTCTGTGTGTGAGAGCTTCTGCAGCTCAGCGTCTTTCCTCTTCAGCTCAGTGATCTCCTGCTCCAGCTTCTCCTGAAGCTATTTGACTCGACTCACTTCCCTTTTCTGCCGGGATCTGACCTGCTGCTTCACATCGGAGCTTCTGTTCTCCATGAGAGGGATCAGCTCAGTGAAGATCTTCTCACTGTCCTCCACTGTTTTATCAGCAGAGAGATTGATGGCCTCCACCTCCTGATGGAGCAGCTTCACGTCTTCCTCTCTGTCCTGGATTCTCTGCTGGATGTTTAGTTGACTCCCCTCCAGCTCTCTCTGCCTCTCGGTCCTTTCTGCTGCAGCTGAGACTGTGTCGTGGCCTTTATGTTCATCCACAGAGCAGAGGTAACAGATACACTGCTGATCAGTACGGCAGAACATCTTCATTACCTCATCGTGACGAGAGCAGATGTTCTGCTGGAGCTTCTTGGACGGGTCCACCAGCTTGTGTTTCTTTAACCTTTTTAGCCCCGCGGCGGCCATTATCGGACAAGAAAAAGAGTAAATAAGTCAAGTGACGTTTCCTAAAGGATCTCCGGAACCACAACGTTGACTAACTTCATTTAAACGTTTTTTAACGGTTCACTTGATCGTTAATAAGTACACTTATTGGATTTCAATAAAATACACTTCTTGGTAACCCTACAAGCTTGTAGGAATCTAATAAAGCATAATAGATCCTTGTGTGTAGTATATTAGTACCTGAAAAATCCAAATGCGGCCGGACAGTTTTTTATTTCCTACTCGCTTTGACTTTTCGGCTCTGAAGGCTTCCGTGGTCGTGGGAGGTTTCTTACAACGCGTCACACGTCTAAAGCGGTAATTTGTGCAAAGACACCTTCGTAACACCCCAATGCTTTGTTTTATTGTGATTTTGTGATCTTGCAGATTCCGATTATTTAGGTCATTATCTTTACAAAGTAGGTCTTATAACTCTGTATGTTGTTGTTTAGGCCTTGAAGCATGCATTGAAAAGCATGCTCATATAGAAATCCTTTTTATTCATCATAGTACATACATACAATGTGTCCTCTGCATTTAACCCATCTTTAATGTCTTAAGCAGCCCTGTGAGGCGCCCGGGGAGCAATTTAGGGTTCAGTGTCTTGCTCAGGGACACTTCGACGTGTGAGCTATGGGGGGACTGGGGATCGAACCGGCTACCTTGTGGTTGCGGGACGACCACTCATCCCACTGAGCTACAGCCTGCTGGATGTTCATAGTTATGATCAAAATATGTTATAAAAGTGATTATTTCTTTTTATATATATATATATATTTTCCCACAAATAAATTCTGAAAAAATCTATATAAAATAACACAAGTATTATAACTCATTTGGGGTTCATACGACTACTTGAACAGACCTCACTAAGGCCTCTTAGCCACACCTCCAGCTTCATAATGAGGCTGGAGGTGTTTCTCACAATAAGAAGCCAGACAGACCAGACAGGACTTGATGGCTTTCCGTCTCCTTCCAGTGCAGACATCACAGGCCACATCTTCAGGTCCAGCATAGCAGTGATCATCAGCAGCTTGGAGTCCAGTCTTCTTCATCTCCTCCACTAAAACTGCCAACATGGTGCTTTTCACCAGGACAGGCCTCGGGTGTGATCTGTTCGAGACATTTCAATCCGATTTCCGCTCACAGCACTGAAACAGCCCTTCTGAAAGTCACCAATGACATCCTCCTCTCCTCAGACTCTGGCCACCTCAACATTCTCATTCTCCTCGATCTCACTGCAGCTTCGACACCATCAACCACAGCATCCTTCTCTCCCGCCTCGAATCGTCCCTCAATATCACTGGAACTGCTCTCTCCTGGCTCACATTATATCTAACAAACAGACAACAGTTCATCAGCATCAACAGCTGCACCTCCTCCACTGCTCCTCTGTCTCAAGGCGTCCCCCAGGGTTCGGTGCTTGGTCCCCTTCTGTTCATCCTCTACCTGCTCCCTCTTGGTAACATTATCCGTCAACATGGTCTCCTCTTCCACTGCTACGCCGATGATGTCCAGCTCTACATCTCCACAAAGGTCATCACCAATGCTACTCACTCCACTCTGACCGACTGCCTCAATGACATTAAATCATGAATGCAAACCAATTTTCTGAAACTCAACTGTGATAAATCTGACATGATCATCATCGGTCCCAAATCCCTCACTAAAACCAGTCACAACTTCTCCCTCACCATCGACAACTCCACTCTGTCTGCCTCCCCACACATCCGCAACCTCAGAGTCATGTTGGACAGCAACATCTTCTTCGAACACCACGTCAAACAAATCACCAGAACTGCCTTCTTTCACTTAAAAAAACACAGCCTGTCTCCGCCCATCACTCTCCTCATCTGCTGCCGAAACCCTGATCCACGCCTTCATCACCTCCAGAATTGACTATTGCAACAGTATTCTCTATGGCACATCATCCAAAATCCTCAATAAACTCTAGTACATCCAGAACTCTGCTGCTCGCCTGCTCACCCACACCACACTCCATCCCGTCACGTCCTCTGATGCCAACCTCCTATCAATCCCTCATAGGACCAAGCACCGGACATGGGGTGACAGAGCCTTCTCCATGGCTGCCCCCTCCCTCTGGAACTCTCTCCAGGGTACCCCCAGGATTTTTCATCTCAAATTTAAGACTTTTTAAGACCTTTTCAAGACCACTTTAAATGAAATTTAAGACCAACATTGCACCTTTCCTGATATGCGTATGAATGAAAAAAATAGGAAATCAATCAATCAATCAATCAATCAAATAACTTAGCACGTTAGCAAGCACGTTAGCTAGAAAACGTGTCTAGGACCCGAATAATGCTGTTAGCTGACCCTGTAATGAAAGAAGACTTTTGTATTTATCAAGCCATGATGTGTGAGCACAGACATGTGTAACAACGCCTCGCACTGCACCGTATAACTGTTTTAACCGAGCCAGCTGGTTTACAAAGGCAAGCAGGGTTGGATTAGCTTTCACGTTAAATTAATGAACACATGGCAAAATTGTATTGCAATGTTTTATCTCCTGAAATCAAAATGTAGTTACGATCTAGCAGACGTTTTTATCGCAGTGAAATGTGTGTACGTATGGATCAACTTTTTTTTGTGTCTGTTTTCTACCAGGCTGCAACCTCCGTGAAGATGCCGGAGTGACGGTGGTCTTCGTGTTTAGTTAGTCTATTTTGAATGTAATTTAATTTGACCCTGTGTGCATTCAGTTCATTAAAATGTACTCTAACATTTTGGTCTACGTGTCTTATTTTATTGTATTGTTATATAATAATGAACAATATTTTCTTATCATATATTATTATATATAAAATGTTATCTTATTTGGCATTTGTTGGACGCTTGTGTTACCAAACAATGGGATCTTGATAGGCTTAATTTAGTAAGTAAAGTATTGTTTTTGTGTCATGATGAATATATTCAACTCGATTCTGGGGCGTCATTCTGAGACTTCGCTGAGTCGGCAACCGGACCCTGGTGACGTGTTTTCTGTAGCCGGCTTCAGGCCAGTGCTGGCCCCAGGTTAGTTTCAATTACGGCCGAGTGACGGCAGTGACGGCCGCCGTATTCGGTCCGATTCTGGGGCGTCATTCATGGCGAGTCTCAGCAGAATCGGCAACGGGACCCGGGCCGGACATGTTTCTTCCGGCGTGTCTAGCTTGATCCGGACAAGGTCATTTTGGCTACCTGGGGAAGAACCCTTTAATTTACAGAGAAGAAAAATCTTTAGCTGGAGGACTGTGGACTCTGTAACACTACTGGCAAGTGCATCTGACCCTGCTTGTGAGACACGCGCGATGGAAACGGGAAAGCAGGTTCGCATAGCTCGATGCAAACCTGCGAGCGCGCTAGTTAGCGCTAGTTAGGGGGGTGGCGCGCGATCAGCTGTTAAACTCTACAGCGTCTCAGCCAGTTACAGGTTGCCTGATATTTTGGATGCGACGTTTGGGTGTACTAAGATTCGTTGTAACAACGAACAATAAACAAATGTTGTGGCGCCGTATCAAATAAGGAAGGGGATAAAAATTAAGACTTGATGAACGAAATTTAAGACCTGTTGACAAAATGTAATACCTTTTTAAGGCCTTAAATTATGAATACTAAATTTAAGACTTTTTCAAGTTTTTAAGACCTCGCGGGTGTGGCACTGTTCAATGTTATGCATGACCGTTGATTGACATGTATGTTTAACCAATAGGATGCCCAGGTGGGGGAGCTGTGGACCAATAAGACGAGGGAGTGAATGTGTGGGGGGGACAGTCGGAGACGGGGTGAGCTCGAAATAAACATGTCAGCTTCAGTACACAGTCTGTCTCACGCGTATTATTAAGCGAACACGACATGGTGTCAGAAGTGCTGTGTAGCTAAAGCAGGATATGTACGAGGTACTACTGTAGGGACGTAGGTAAAAGTTCGGAAGAAGTGTTCGGTGACGTTAGATGAGTGACAACGAGCAGGACGGGGAAGCAGCTAACGTTAGCATGGCGGCTAACACTCCCAGCGCTACGTTTAACATCCAGCCGCCGGAGCCCTTTGCTTTTTCCAAGCCGAACGACTGGACAAAATGGATTCAGAGATTTGAGAGATTCCGTCAGGCAAGCAACCTATCTGCAAGCTCCGAAGTCAACCAGGTGAATACCTTGATATACTGCATGGGAGACGACGCAGATGACGTCTTGAGGGGCTTGAAACTAAGCGATGTAGACCAGCAGGTATACACAAAAGTGAGAGACGGATTGGAGTCTTTCTTCATTGTTAGAAAGAACATTGTGTATGAGCGCGCGCGGTTTAACATGCGCAAACAGGAGGCCAATGAAACAGTGGACGTTTTTGTAACTGCCTTACATGCATTAGCAGAGCACTGCAATTATGGGACATTACATGACGAGCTAATCAGGGATAGGATTGTAGTGGGACTGGCTGATGCAAGGCTCTCCGAACGCATGCAGATGGAGAAGGATTTAAACCTGGAAAAAGCCATTAACATGGCAAGGCAATCAGAGGAGATAAAAAAGCAACAAAACACATTGAGATGTGATGCCAGTAGTGTAGTGCAGATGGATGCAGCCACTGTGGACAGAATGTTCGAAGGCAGGAAACAAAAAGAGAGGCCCAAGTTTAACAAATTCAAAAGTGAGGGAGCAAAGCCACACTTTGGCAGCCAGAGTAAACATCCACATAGTTCCCAGTGCTACAAGTGTGGTGGCTCACCTCACCCTAGACATGAGTGCCCTGCCAACGATGCAAAATGTTATTCATGTGGGAAAAAAGGCCACTTTCAGCGTGTCTGTCGTGCAGGCGAAAATGTGGACGGTATCGAGACGGAGGAGGAGGATGAAAGTTTCTTCCTGGGTTCTGTGACGTCCGACAGAGCTGCATGGACCGCTAACATAGGAATAATGAATACCACAATCAGGTTCAAACTTGACACCGGAGCGGATGTTACTGCGGTGTCACAGACTGATATGAACCGCATATTTTCGGGTACGCAGCAGCCGGTTCTCCAGAAAGCAGAGAGACCTTTGCTTGGTCCGGGACGGATGCCGCTGGATGTGTCAGGGTTCGCCAGACTGCAGCTGAGTAGTGGAGTCAAACAGACCATGCAGAAGGTTTATGTGGTCAAAAACCTGAGTACGCCCTTGCTTGGATTTCCAGCCATTACAGCCCTTGGTCTGCTCAAACGGGTTGACGGCATAGATTTGGACACTCTCAAGTCGACGTACCCTAGACTGTGCAGTGGGCTAGGTGAGGTGAAACAGGCGTATCACATAAAACTGAAACCAAATGCTGTGCCCTTCTCACTGAAAACCCCTAGGAGAATTCCCCTGCCGCTGGTGGGGAAAGTCAAGGAAGAGCTCCAGCAAATGGAGAAAGCTGGGCGTCATCAGCCGTGTGGAGGAGCCAACAGATTGGTGTGCCGGTATGGTGGTCATACCAAAGAAAAACAGTACACGCCTGAGACTGTGTGTGGATTATACTGGCTTGAATGGGTATGTGTGCCGTGAAAAGTACATTCTGCCGTCTGTGGATCAGTCTCTTGGAATGCTAGCCGGAGCAAAGGTGTTCAGTAAATTGGATGCTAACATGGGGTTCTGGCAGATCCCCTTAGCCAAAGAGTCAGTCAGGTACACCACATTCATAACACCCTTCGGGCGGTTCCACTTCAACCGCCTTCCCTTTGGCATCAACTCGGCACCCGAACATTTTCAGTGCATGATGGCGGAGGTCATAGAGGGGTTGGAGGGTGTGGTCTGCCACATTGATGACGTACTAGTGTGGGGGCGGGACCAAGATGAGCATGACACTCGACTCCATGCGGTGCTACAAAGAGTAGAGAAAGCAGGCATCACCCTGAATGTGGAAAAATGTGACCTCTCCAAGAGCGAGATGGCCTTTTTGGGCCACATCATCTCAGCCACGGGCATCCGGCCCGATCCGAAGAAGACGGAGGCTATCACGGAGATGAAGGAGCCCACAAATGTGAGTGAGATGAGGAGTTTTCTCGGCATGGTCAACCAGCTGGGAAAGTTCATTCCTCAGCTGGCTGAAAAAGACAAAGCACTCCGCGATCTCCTCTCGAAAAAGAACTGCTGGGTGTGGGACACGGACCAGGTCAGGGCGTTTAAGGAGCTGAAGGAGGCACTTGCTTCTCCTCCAGTGCTGGCCATGTATGACCCAAACAGGGACACTAAAGTATCAGCCGATGCATCTTCGTATGGCTTGGGAGGCGTTATTCTCCAGAAGATAAACGGTGAATGGGGTCCTGTGGCTTATGCATCGCGGTCACTCTCTCCAACGGAACAACGCTATGCACAAGTTGAAAAGGAGGCTCTGGGCCTCACATGGGCCTGTGAACGATTCCGGGATTTCCTCCTGGGAAAGCATTTCATCCTGGAGACCGACCATAAGCCTCTTCTCAGTCTTCTTGGAGCCCAAGCACTCGATCTGCTGCCGCCAAGGATCCAGCGCTTCAGAATGAGGCTCATGCGCTACTCGTATACAATCATACATGCGCCAGGGAAGTCACTCTGGACAGCAGACACGCTGTCACGCTCGCCTGTGACAGCGAGCATGTCCCCAGATGAAAACGAACTGATGGAGAGCACTAACATATATGTGGACTTTATCATTGAAAATCTGCCTGCCAGCCCCTCTTACATAGAAACTCTGAAAGAGCAGCTCAAAGCTGACAATGTCTGCTCACGGGTCATGATGCTGTGCAGTGAAGGATGGCCAGCGCATGATAAACAGGAATCAGTGCTGAAAAGCTATTGGCTAGAGCGAGCCACACTCACAGTGGAAGACGGTTTGCTCCTAAAAGACGCACGGCTGGTAATACCTGCAACGCTGCGGAACGATGTGCTGGCAAAGCTGCATGAAGGACACCAAGGTGTCGTGAAATGTAAAGCGCGCGCACGCCAGTCTGTATGGTGGCCGGGACTTGGTCAGCAGATAAATGACATGGTACTCAAATGCAGAACATGCATACAAGAGAGACTTAATCACAATGAGCCGCTCATGCCCTCAGAGCACCCTGACCGACCATGGCAGAGGTTGGGGGCGGACCTCTTTGAACTGTTTGGTAAGACGTACTTACTTGTCGTCGACTACTTCTCGAGATATATTGAGATTGCACTCTTATCTCACGCCAGGTCCACCGACGTCGTCACTCATCTCAAGTCAATCTTCGCTCGCCATGGCATCCCGGAGGTAATGATGTCGGATAACGGACCTCAGTTTTCTGGACAGGCCTTCGCCTTGTTTGCAGCTGCATACGGATTCACACATGTCACCAGCAGTCCGAGGTTCCCGCAAAGTAACGGCGAAGCAGAGCGGGCAGTCCAGACGGTGAAAAACCTTCTAAAGAAGGCAGATGACCCCTACCTGGCTCTACTCGCTTATAGAGCCACTCCTCTTCAGAATGGATACAGCCCGGCTCAGCTTCTCATGGGCCGACGTTTACGCACCACGGTGCCAACGGTTCCCTCTCATCTGGACCCTGCACTGCCTGACAGCTGCGCACTGACTCGGAAGGAAGAGGGGAAGAGGATGGCAGATGCTGCACATTACAACAGGCGTCACCGTGCCAAAATGCACAGCGTCTTGTCACCAGGGGAGCATGTATGGGTCACCAACGCTAAGACAGCTGGAACTGTGATCCAGAAACACTCTTCTCCAAGATCTTATTTGGTGGATTTACCTCAGGGGGTGGTGAGACGCAACCGTCTGCATCTGATACCTCTACAGGAGCCTACACAAGAGAGGACATCACCACAGCAGCACATGTCAGAGCAGGCTTCCATGTCACCTGCTGGGACACCTCCAGTGTTACCTGCAGAGTCTCCCACTCTCAGAACTAGGTCTGGGAGAGCCATCATTAAGCCCGATAGGCTTAACTTGTGAACTGATAGGAAATGGAAAATCTTTGAAATATATGTTGAGTTATTGTTGGGGTATGGTGTCATGGTTATGTGAAAGCTTAGTTGAAGCTATTAAGGTTAGTTAAAGCACTTAATGTTACAATGGGAGAATTTAGGGAACTGCCATTGTTTAATTAATACACTTGTTGCATACTAGTTCCAATGTTCACCAAAGTGCCTAACATTGTCTTCCGTACAGGGTTCGAATGGTCTGAGGGGAACAACAGTTTATTCGTATTATCTTAAAAGGGAAGATGTGGCACTGTTCAATGTTATGCATGACCGTTGATTGACATGTATGTTTAACCAATAGGATGCCCAGGTGGGGGAGCTGTGGACCAATAAGACGAGGGAGTGAATGTGTGGGGGGGACAGTCGGAGACGGGGTGAGCTTGAAATAAACATGTCAGCTTCAGTACACAGTCTGTCTCACGCGTATTATTAAGCGAACACGACAGCGGGTACCCTGTCTCTCCCCAAACTCATCTGTGACTGCACTGACCTTCCCATATTCAAAACACAAATCAAAACCTACCTCTTCAGAACTGCTTTTAACCCTCTGTCCACTGGGCCCGCGGTTTCGCATGGTGACACTCGAAACGTTTCTCTAAGTTTCTAAAATATTCACAGCACCGCGATAATACATCGCAGAAATATAATTTTACGTCTGGCGGAAAGAGACGGCTTCCTGCTTCCGGGTGCCTGCCCAGGCAGAGCCCAGCATAATTTAACATCATCAAGCAAGCGAAAGGGCAACAGTGTGTCATCTGACGCTGGTAAAAAAAAAGAAGAAAATCCTTCTCTGTGATTTGTTGAATCATATGTCCGTCGCCATTTCGTGAACTAAACAACCAATGTACACTCAGGAAATCTCAATGGACTACCCACTTGAGCATATACACACGCTACAGTTTTCAGTCAGAGAAAAGCGACATCATGACGACAAAGAGATTCAACACGGAGGAAGCAAAACGCATGATTTGGAGACCAGCGAGGAGGAGGGCGACATCGCGTCGTCGTCGTCAGAGCTCGAAGGCTTCAGTTCTTCTGAGGAAGATGGGTAAGTGTAGTTACTAAACTTTGTTACGTGTCTGTAAGACTGCATGGTGCAAACTAGTAATGTGTACACTGTGCACGAGAGCACGAGAGCCAGCCACGCAGTGCACACTGCTGCTCACATTACTACCAGTCATGATCTGAGTAATATTTACACATTACACTCTGCTCAATCGCTACGTCATCTTTCTTTCAACTGACTAGTCTTCATTTATTTTACAGAGAGGAGTACCAGCCGCCCCCACCAGCCTGGCCAGCAAAGAGGCAGCGTGTTGTACGACGACTACCACGACCAGCAAAGAGGCAGCGCGTTTCCCGACGACTAAAGACACCATCGCCGGCAAAAAGGGCGCGTGCTGCCCGGTGACTAATTTCACCACAGGCCAGGTGGAGAAAGACGGCAGCGCGTGCACCACCTGCACGTACGCTGTCCTGGAGGACGGATGAAGACCCGGACACTGCTCCCCCCGTCATCAAGTTCCAGCCAGCCCGGACACCAGGTCCACACCGGCACCTGCAGGTCATGGTCCTGTGCCTGTCTCTGCTGCTGCTGCAGCCTGCCCCAAAACAAAGTCAACGGCGGGTCGCAGGGTTTGCAAGCTTTGCAGCATGAAGAAAGTGCAAAAAGACACGGCATGAAAGTGCGAGGCGTGTAACGTTCCCCTCTGCCTGCAGCTGAACAGAAACTGTTTCCGGGAATGGCATGCCATGGCATGAGGATATGCCATTGAAGCAAAGCAAGCCATACTTGTATATTGTAAATAGTCTGACTATTTTTTGTTCTGTTTTATATTTCTCAATATATTCTAATTTTTTTTTTAATATAATACATATTTTTATTTAAAAAAAGTGTTGTGATGGTCATTTTTCATTTGCACACACCTCATGAAGCTTTATCTGCACTATGAAGTCATTTCTCAGTCCCATTTTTATCATTTTGGTGAAAGGTGTGAAAGACCATATTTCTACTCAAAAAACGATAATAAAAAATGTAGTTTTAGACATTTATTTACATGTATCTACCATTTTAGTCATATATTTTACTGCTTTTGTGAACCTAAAACCTTTGGTAAACCAATTTCCATCACCTAAACAGAGTTACCACCTGAGTAAAGTTAGGTTTTTTTCAAGCGATATGAATAATTTCCAAAAATCGAGATTCCATTTTTCAGCTTTAGTGTCATATTATAAAGTTTTTCTCTTTACACTTTTGCCTTATGACAATGGTGCCTCATTATATAGATAGCTGAGATTGTTCTGCAATTTATGATGTAAAACATGGGTATATATCTTACATGCAAGTGCATTAATGGTGAATCTAAGAAAATTATGTCAAATCGAGAAAATCGACTGAAAATGACCTCCAGTGTTCAGTGTGTTAATCTGTGATTGTGTTTTCCATGTTCTTATTGTTTTTATTTTTATGTATCTGCTTTTATTGTATAGCTTATATGATGATGAATTAATATCTGACAACCATATTGATGTGTTCTGTCTTACTGAAACCTGGCTGAGACATGAGGAATATGTCAGCCTAAATGAATCTACTCCTCCAAGTCATGTTAATATGCACATTCCTCGAGACACCGGCCGAGGAGGTGGAGTAGCTGCCATCTTTGACTCGGGTCTGCTGATGGGTCCTAAACCTGGATTGAGCTGCAACTCATTTGAAAGCCTCGTTCTTAGTATTTCACATCCAACCTGGAAAGCAGTACAGCCGATTCTGTTTGTCGTGGTATACCGAGCACCAGGTTTGTACTCCGAATTTATATCTGAATTTTCTGAGTTTTTGTCAAGTTTGGTCCTTAAGACTGATAAGGTTATTATTGTAGGTGATTTTAATATTCATGTGGATGTTAGCAATGATAGCCTTAGTGTTGCATTTAGCTTATTGTTAGATTCGATTGGCTTCTGTCAGAGAGTACAGGAACCGACTCACTGCTTTAACCACACCCTCGACCTTGTTCTTACATATGACATTGATGTGGAGCACTTAGTAGTGTTTCCACAGAACCCTCTTTTATCAGACCATTGCCTTATAACTTTTGAGTTTATGCTACCAGATTGTACAGCGTTAGGCAAGAGTTTTTACACCAGATGTCTAACTGACGGTGCTGTTGCTAGATTTAAGGAAGCGATTCCTTCTGTATTTAATTCATTACCATGTCTCAATATAACAGATGACTCCTGTGCTAACTTTACTCCCTCCCAGATTGATCAGCTCGTCGATAGTGCTACTGGCTCACTGAGAGTGACGCTGGACTCGATAGCCCCTCTAAAAAAGAGGATCATTAAGCAAAGGAGGCTCGCTCCATGGTACAACCCTCAGACCCGCATATTGAAGCAAGCATCACGGAAGCTTGAGGGCATATGGCGTTCCAACGGTCTGGCGGAGTCCCGGTTGGTTTGGCGGGATAGTCTGAGAACATATAAGAAGGCCCTCCGTAATGCCAGAGGAGCCTACTACTCATCACTAATAGAGAAAAACAAGAGCAACCCTAGGTTTCTCTTTAGCACTGTGGCCAGGCTGGCTGAGAGTCATAGCTCGGTGGATCCGTGTATTCCTATAGACCTCAGTAGTAATGACTTTATGAACTTCTTCAATGATAAGATTATGGCCATTAGAGACAGGATCGGTGATCTCCTGCCCTCGACTACTGCCGGTCCATCCTCAGGTGGGATGGCCATGGAGGAGGCTGTGGGCCCTGCTGTGCGTCTGGATGGATTTTTTACCATCAACCTCGACCAACTGTCTTCAATGGTTTCTACTTCTAAATCTTCTACCTGTCTCCTAGACCCTGTTCCGACAAAGCTGTTTAAAGAAGTTTTACCCTTAATTTGTGCCTCTGTACTAGATATTATCAATGGGTCTTTACTAATGGGTCATGTACCACAGTCTTTTAAAGTAGCTGTAATTAAACCTCTTCTTAAAAAGCCCACCCTGGATCCAGAGGTGTTGGCTAACTACAGACCTATCTCTAACCTTCCCTTCCTCTCTAAGATACTGGAGAAGGTAGTCGCAAATCAGTTGTGCGACTTTTTACATAACAATAGTTTATTTGAGGAATTTCAGTCAGGATTTAGAAAGCATCATAGCACAGAGACAGCACTAGTGACAATTACTAATGACCTTCTAGTTGCATCAGATAGGGGACTTGTCTCTGTACTTGTCCTGTTAGACCTTAGTGCAGCATTTGACACCATTGACCATGACATCTTATTACAGAGACTAGACCAGTCGTTTGGTATTAAAGGTACAGCATTAAGCTGGTTTAAGTTGTATTTATCAGATAGATCTCAGTTTGTATTTGTAAACGATGAGGCCTCGATGACCACCGCCGTTCGTCATGGAGTTCCACAAGGTTCTGTGCTTGGACCAATTTTATTCACCTTATATATGCTTCCCTTAGGCAATATTATCAGAAAACACTCCATAAACTTTCACTGTTATGCCGATGATACTCAACTATATCTGTCAATCAAGCCAGATGAAATCCACCAGGTCGCTAAACTTCAAGCGTGTCTTAAAGACATCAAAACCTGGATGACCTGCAACTTCCTGTTGCTGAACTCTGACAAGACTGAAGTTATTCTACTCGGCCCAGAACACCTCAGAAATCAACTATCTGACGATATGGTTTCCCTGGATGGCATCGCTCTGGCATCCACCACCACCGTAAGGAATCTCGGAGTTATTTTTGACCAGGACCTATCCTTTGGCTCCCACGTGAAACAGATCTCAAGGACTGCCTTTTTTCACCTACGGAACATCTCAAAGATCCGGCACATCCTGTCTCAAAGCGATGCAGAAACATTGATCCACGCATTTGTTACTTCAAGACTGGATTACTGTAACTCCGTATTATCAGGCTGCTCCGGAAAGTCCCTTGGGTCTCTCCAGCTGATCCAGAATGCTGCAGCTCGTGTACTAACAAGGACTCGGAAGAGAGATCACATTACTCCTGTATTAGCTGCTCTCCACTGGCTTCCTGTAAGATCGAGAATCATATTTAAAATCCTCCTCCTCACCTATAAAGCCTTAGCTGGTGATGCACCATCATATCTTAAAGAGCTTATAGTGCCATATTACCCCACCAGAGCGTTACGCTCACTGAATGCAGGGTTACTTGTGGTTCCCAGAGTCTTAAAAAGTAGGTTGGGGGCTAGAGCTTTCAGTTATCGTGCTCCTCTTCTGTGGAATCAGCTTCCACTTTCAGTCCGGGGGGCAGACACAGTCACCTCATTTAAGAGTAGACTTAAGACTTTCCTCTTTGATAGCGCTTATACTTAGGGCTGTTTCAGGCTTATAGTTAGGGCTGGCTCAGGTTTGCCCTGGTCCAGCCCCTAGATATGCTGCTATAGGCCTAGACTGCTGGGGGACATCTTAGGATACACTGAGCTCCTCTTCTCTTCCTCTTTCGCTCCTCCTCTCCTCTTCTTTCTCTCCATCTGGATAAACTATTGTCTCTTCAATGCACATTACTAACTCTACTTTCTTTTTCCATGGATTCATGGCTGCCTGGAACCGGTCCTGCCCCGGGTCCTTCCCCGGGTCCTGCCCCGGGTCATGCCGCCCCCCCACCCACCCCTCCTGCCATGGATCCATGGCTGCCTGGAACCGGTCCTGCCTGCTGCCATGGCCCTGCTGATGGAACCGGCCTGGAACCGGTCCTGCCTGCTGCCATGGCCCTTCTGATGCCCCCCTCCTCTCTACCGCCTTCTGCTTCATGGATTATCAGGATCATGGACCATGCCTAATACTCATTATATGAATAATTTCTGTCATATTCATTGAATGTGCTGTAACTACGCTATTCATTCTGGCCACATGACATCTATTGCTTCTGTCCATCCGGGGAGAGGGATCCTCCTCTGTTGCTCTCCCTCAGGTTTCTTCCCTTTTTTCCCTGTGAAAGGGTTTTTACTATCTTTCTAGGGGAGTTTTTCCTGATCCGATGTGAGGTCCCGGGACAGGGATGTTATGTGTACAGATTGTAAAGCCCTCCGAGGCAAACTTGTATTTGTGATGTTGGGCTATATAAAATAAACTGAATTGAATGATTTAAAAAATGTTTTGTCAAGTGTCTTTGAGTACCACGGAAAGCGCTATATAAATTAAATGTATTATTATTATTATTGTTTCTGAGATTCTCTCTGTCTGGGATGGAGCTAAAGGGACTATGTCAACAGGTATCTGTTTAGTTTATCAGTCATGCCTAATGTTGACTAAAAGCAGCAGCTCTCCTGCACACTATAGAAAACGGTACATCAGGTCTGTTGAACCCAGTTGCACCATTTACAGCAGTGATACTTGACCAAAAATCACTCACTGTACACACATCAGTGACATTTTGTGAGGTTTCACCGGGTTGTTTCTCCACTACATGCAGCTGATAGCCGGACCATTACATCTGTTAATCTGGTTTAAAGCCCCAGACTGCAACTTTCAAAGAGTTAAAATGCCATTTAATAAACAGCGGCAGGCAGTTTCTGTCCCCGACACCACACCCCCCAGTGCTCTGTCTTATTTGGCTCTGCTTAAACATGCAAAACCAGAGGCACGAATCACATCCAGTAGTTAGTCGCATAAGAGTTGTTGTTAACAAGCTCATGCTGTAATAAAGTCACACTGACTGGTTTGATTGAGTTTAACCAATCAGGGGGGTGGACTCAGTTAACCAGCTGTCATTAGGAACGATCAAATTGCCACTCACAGCACACATTCACCACCGATTAAACTGCTCCAACTGAGTGTGCATAAGTGTGTGTGTGTGTGTGTGTGTGTGTGTGTGTTTTTTTTGCATCCAAAAGAAGTCTCCATCTCAAGTGAATGTTTGAGTGTCAGGGCGATGACATGGCTGGTTGCCAACCTCTCTCTCTCTCTCTGGTCCGGCCCAACTGTCTATGGTCTTGTCCTTCCTGTCTTTCCACCTCTCCTCTTCTTTCGCTCTATCATCTTCCTTTTTCTTCTCCAACCCCACCTTCTCCCAAGGGCCATTTTCTTTTTTTTTCTCCTTTTTTATTTTAATTCCGTGTCGCCTTTTACTTTTCACTTCCTACCTTGCACACTCTCCCTCTCAGTCAATGTCACTCATAATTAAGGCCTACAGCTTCAGCTCGACAGGCCAATTAAAGTCAACCGAGGGATCAACTGGTTGATGGACACCTACCTGGAAGGGAACATGCAAGACTTGGTCTCATTTGTCAGTGTCCATGCTGGCTTGATGGGGGAGACACCCCGGGTGAATAGGGTAAAAAAATTAAGAAAAAAGGAATTGATGCATGACTTCCTGAGTTGATCAATTTCTGCATGCTAATCATTTTCTATGTTAACATTTTTTGGAAAATGTATCCATATCTTTCTTTCATAACAAATTTCTACTAATTTGCATCCATTTCCTGAATAGAAATCTGAACATTGGATGAAGCAGTATCAAAATGTATTAATTTCTTGAAACATTAGAAGGTTTTATCTTTTTATCACTCCATATATCACAACATACTGACTACAGTGATAAAAAAAAAAGTTTTCACCTTGTTTGTGAATCAAATGTTCCATAATTTTACGGTGAATGATATCTGAACAAACCCCTCCAAAAAAGTGCTCCTGATGTGGAGATTTCTGGCTCACAGTGTTAGGAAAAAAAGTCATCTTGAAAAAAAAACAGCCTATGTACTGTAACATTTCATCCACTTTGCCAAACACTACAGGTGAATGAGGGTAAAAACTATTTGGAGGATTTCAATTAGGACAATAATTGTTTTCATATAAAAAAATTGTTAAGGTAAAACCTATCATACATCGCACAATTCAATTCAATTCAATTCAATTCAGTTTATTTTATATAGCCCAACATCACAAATACAAGTTTGCCTCGGAGGGCTTTACAATCTGTACACATAACATCCCTGTCCCGGGACCTCACATCGGATCAGGAAAAACTCCCCTAGAAAGATAGTAAAAACCCTTTCACAGGGAAAAAAAAGGGAAGAAACCTGAGGGAGAGCAACAGAGGAGGATCCCTCTCCCCGGATGGACAGAAGCAATAGATGTCATGTGGCCAGAATGAATAGCGTAGTTACAGCACATTCAATGAATATGACAGAAATTATTCATATAATGAGTATTAGGCATGGTCCATGATCCTGATAATCCATGAAGCAGAAGGCGGTAGAGAGGAGGGGGGCATCAGAAGGGCCATGGCAGCAGGTAGGACCGGTTCCAGGCCGGTTCCATCAGCAGGGCCATGGCAGCAGGCAGGACCGGTTCCAGGCAGCCATGGATCCATGGCAGGAGGGGTGGGTGGGGGGGCGGCAGGACCCGGGGCAGGACCCGGGGCAGGACCGGTTCCAGGCAGCCATGAATCCATGGAAAAAGAAAGTAGAGTTAGTAATGTGCATTGAAGAGACAATAGTTTATCCAGATGGAGAGAAAGAAGAGGAGAGGAGGAGTGAAAGAGGAAGAGAAGAGGAGCGAAAGAGGAAGAGAAGAGGAGCTCAGTGTATCCTAATATGTCCCCCAGCAGTCTAGGCCTATAGCAGCATATCTAGGGGCTGGACCAGGGCAAACCTGAGCCAGCCCTAACTATAAGCCTGAAACAGTCCTAAGTATAAGCGCTATCAAAGAGGAAAGTCTTAAGTCTACTCTTAAATGAGGTGACTGTGTCTGCCCCCCGGACTGAAAGTGGAAGCTGATTCCACAGAAGAGGAGCCCGATAACTGAAAGCTCTAGCCCCCAACCTACTTTTTAAGACTCTGGGAACCACAAGTAACCCTGCATTCAGTGAGCGTAACGCTCTGGTGGGGTAATATGGCACTATGAGCTCTTTAAGATATGATGGTGCATCACCAGCTAAGGCTTTATAGGTGAGGAGGAGGAATAAATATGATTCTCGATCTTACAGGAAGCCAGTGGAGAGCAGCTAATACAGGAGTAATGTGATCTCTCTTCCGAGTCCTTGTTAGTACACGAGCTGCAGCATTCTGGATCAGCTGGAGAGACCCAAGGGACTTTCCGGAGCAGCCTGATAATACGGAGTTACAGTAATCCAGTCTTGAAGTAACAAATGCGTGGATCAATGTTTCTGCATCGCTTTGTGACAGGATGTCAAACCCCCAGTCCTAAACACACACACACACACACACACTCAAAATAATGCATTTTAATATTGGTGGGAAAAATCCTCTCAATATTTGGGAAAAAAATACTAATCGGTTCATACAACGGGACTGCATCACTGACCAGGACATGTGTCAGTAAAACATGAATGAACGGGCACTTGAGCAGCTTCATGTCTTGTCATAATCACTGTGATATATTAAACATAATCAGCAAAGCTAATAAGGTCGTTAGCTAAGGTAATTAGCGGAGGTACTTTGTGCATTCATGAGCACATCTTTTTCTTTTTTATGTCAACGTTCTTGTCGTGGATTTATTAACCTGTGGTGGTTGGAATATAATCGTGTAGAAAGAGGTCGTCATTTGGGTTTTCCAGAGAAATGGGAACAAAAGACAAAGAAAAAAAAACACACATGAATGTATTCATGGTTCCAAAATGCAATAATCAAGGTAATAATCCAGAGAAAAACAATTATCTTTGTCTTTGAACTCTCACTCAGCCTTCGACCTCTCAAAGTTCCGGCTCCCCAAGAAAATCACCAAGAAGAAACCACCTCTGTTTATCTCTTTGCCTCGAAAGCTGGAGATGCTCTAAATTGTTGTACGTCTACAGGAACTTTAAAGCTTTTTTTTTCCCTCGATACATGACAAAAAACGTAAAGCTGCATTCACATCGTATGAAACCTGACGGCTCAAAGCTGCCACTTGGTGATGGAGTATTTTCTTAACCCGTTTGAGGAGACCAGACGACTAGTTTGACGTGTGTGATGAGTATGAAAAAACTGAACATGCCCAAACAAAAGCTGGGCATCCTCTCCCCTCCATCTTAAACTCGTTGAGCCCCAAATGGGGACCTTTTATATCAGGTCACAAGGTACAAATCAAGAAAAACACATGGTTAACATGTTAGGTATCAAATTAAACATAAAGATCAGGGCTACAATAATATATAATCCTCATCTACAACCTCTAAACACAACTCAAACAATAAATAGGATTAGTGTTTAGGGTGAGGGCTTAAAGGGCTATGTCGCTGCTCTAACCTCCGGGTCCCCGCCTCTGTGCAACGCTGCCAACCCGAGCGCACTGCCGATTACCTTGCCAGGATAATGATGTATAATTTAAGATAATTACTGCCCCCCCAACCGCCTCCAATGCAGAGGCATGATAAATATCTTCATCATGATATTACCATCTAACCACAAACATCCACCCCGACGTTCAACAGAGATTAGTGGTATTGTGGGTGCTTGTGCGGTTTTGTTTACTCCAAAATTGTAAAAAAATAAAAATAAAATAGCAACGAAAACAGTCGAGCTGGGTGGTTTAATTACATATTACAGCTTCTGGAACAGGTCTGTGAAGTGTCCTTTATTAATCCTTCTCTGCCCATCCCAGTTGGGGAGCAGTGGGCTGCCCTGTGGGGCACGGGGAGCAGCTAGGGGTTCAGTGTCTTGCTCAGGGACACTTTGACATGTGAGCTATGGGGGGGACTGGGGATTGAACCCGCTACCTTGTGGTTGCAGGACGACCACTCATCCCCCTGAGCTACAGCCAAGTATGTTTATTAAAACTCCGTCAGCAGGAAACAGCCCACGCACACATAGGGGCGCACAGAGTCAGTCCACTTATCCCCGTCACCAGCAGCCCGGTCACATCAGCCCTGCGATGGAAGCTCTTCCAACCTCCCATGCCTCCCCGACCCCCAGTTTAAAGTGTTAATATTATGAAATTGAACAGATAGCACAGATAAAATGTTCGACACGGGTCCTGAATTGAGCACAGCATCTGTGTCAGTCATTTCCAAGGAGACAGACACAGATGCTGAAAGACACAGTAAGCAAATTAACTTACTTTCCTAAAATGAATATCTTCAGATGACGTTAATTACGTAATTATAAAGGTTTTTGATATGAAATAAGTTAACATCTAGTTGAATGGTTTACTCTTTAGGTATTTACAGTATTTTGTTCTGTTTATTTAGTCGTCAGTCCTTGTATGTTAAATATGTTGGTAGGCGGAGAGTCAAAGGGTTGATGATTCTGTGGCACACAGAATCATCTGTAAATGTTGACGAAACCCTTCGAAATCACAACAATTTGTTTTGTTTAAAATGGGAAGACAATTTCAACTGTATATTATGTATGTATTATAGTGACAAAGTAACCGTGTGTGAAGGCAGTCATGCCAACAGGGTGACAGAAGTCTCATCTGTTCGACCCGCTGTCCGTGTTGATAGAATAAAACTGACCATCGTGAAACGTCGCCACTTATTTTGTCATTTTACTGAAGAGGATTTTTGCAAGAATCTACGGCCTGCCAAAAAAACAACTCACAGCACTCAATCTCAGACAGCTGCAGCAGAAGTTGACGTCGGCCCCCAGTTTTGGGAAGGCCGCAAGCACGGACAAAAAACCTGCAGGTCTGCGCTGAACATCGACTCTGGAACCATTTTAGATTAAATATGTGAAACCATAGACCGACTCTTTGAGAGAGCATACGGTGGTGCATTCATGTGCAGTTGGGAAGTCGTCCTCGTGTTCATGAGCTTCAATCCGTAACGCGGAAACAACATGAACGCTACAAAGACAACGTTTACTGCTTAAACCACACGGAAGCTGTTGTTTTTTACGTTGTTGTTCTGACTTGGTTTGGGTGTTCCCTACATTTTCCCAGCAGGGAACTCTTTTTTTGTTTGCGATTGTTCCCAAACTACATGAATGCAGCACAAATGCCCCTGTCTCGCAACGGTAATCCGAGTGAAACATACTGTACAGGCAGCTCGTCAAAGGTTGTGCTGCCTCTTCAGTGACTGAAAAGCTGATTTAATGGTGATTGAGCAACATGGCAGTAACTTTCTATCATAGGCCCTCGCCCCCTTATCAGAGCACATCTCTCGTGGGTTTATAGATTATAACTAGAAAATTTCGCAAGAAATTTTGAAAGTGTGGCTACTACTGCCGTAAGACGTCCCAATATATATACATTACCGGTAGTGAGATGTGTTATTGAGGTTATTGAGGTACATACACCGCGTTCCACATTATTATGCAAATTACACTTTGCTCAGATTTTCCTAAATAGTAATGCAGTCAGTCAGTATCATTTTCAAGTCATCAACTGTTAGAGTATAAGTCAAATTCTATTGAACAAACCTCCTAATGATAACAGTATTTTTTTCAAAAATAAAAAACTCAAAATGCAGTGTTCCAAATTATTATGCAGAATTTCAGAATTTCAGAGTTTCAAGATATTTTATAGGTTGTAAAGAACAAAAAATTGTCATTTGTTGAATTTGCAGCATTAGGAGGTCATATTTACTGAAATCAAGAAAAGTTTGAATCAAAAACATCTTAACAGGTCAAGTTACATGTTAACATAGGACCCCTTCTTTGATATCAACTTCACAATTCTTGCCTCCATTGAACTTGTGAGTTCTTTGATAGTTTCTGCTTTAATGTCTTTGCAGGATGCCATAATAGCCTCCCAGAGCACCTGCTTGGATGTGAACTGCCTTCCACCCACATAGATCTTTTGCTTGATGATGCTCCAAAGGTTCTCAATAGGGTTAAGGTCAGGGGAAGATGGGGGCCACACCATGAGTTTCTCTCCTTTTATGCCCACAGCAGCCAATGCCCCAGAGGTATTCTTTGCAGCATGACATGGTGCATTGTCATCATGAATATGATTTTGCTACGGAAGGCATGGTTCTTCTTTTTGTACCACAGAAGAAAGTGGTCAGTCAGAAACTCTACATACTTTGCCGAGGTCATTTTCACACCGTCAGGGACCCTGAAGGGGCCTACCAGCTCTCTCCCCATGATTCCGGCCCAAAACATGACTCCGCCACCTCCTTGTTGACGTCTCAGCCTTGTTGGGACATGGTGGCCATTCACCAACCATCCACTACTCCATCCATCAGGACCATCAAGGGTTGCACGGCACTCATCCGTAAACAAAACAGTTTGAAAGTTAGTCTTCATGTAGTCCTGAGCCCACTGCAACCTTTTTTGCTTGTGAGCTTGGTTTAGGGGTGGCCGAATAACAGGTTTAAGGACACTTGCAAACCTCTTGAGCATTCTACATCTTGAAGTTCGCGAGACTCCAGAGGCACGAGCGGCTTCAAACACCTGTTTGCTGCTATTCAATGGCATTTTAGTGGCTGCTCTCTTAACCCTACGCATTTGTTTGGCAGAAATCTTCCTTATTTTGCCTTTATCTGAACGAACCCGCTTGTGCTGTGAATCGGTGACAAATTTCTTCACCGTCCGATGATCACGCGCAATTCTTTTGGAAATATCCAATGTTGTGATACCTTGACCAAGGTATTGCACTATTTGCCGCTTTTCAGCAGCAGAGAGATCCTTTTTCTTCCCCATTTTGCCTGAAACATGTAGCTTGCTTAATAATGTGGAACATCCTTCTTAAGTAGTTTTCCTTTGATTGGGCTCACCTGGCAAACAAATTATTATTATTACTATTTGGATGATTTCAATCATCCAAATAGCCCTGAGACACAATACCATCCATGAGTTTCATTGAAAAAACAAAAAATTCATGTTTATGACCCTTAAATACAATTTGCCTAATAATGTGGAACGCGGTGTATATGCCAACATTAGCTGTGAGGACTTGATGGTGTCAATATGAATGGGACAGCACTTTGCTGCAACATATCACGTGATTACATGAAAAAATATTGTGTACAATTGTGTATTTATTTTCTATTTAATACAATAATTCTCATTTGAGCTTTATGTTAAGATACAGTTAATTCGTGGGGCTTTTATTTTGAAAGGGAAGACAGAAAGACAGACAGGTAGACAGACAGGAGGCGTTACAATGCCTTTGACTGAATATCTCCAAGTCATATGTGTGTGCAGATTTTCTACCAAACCATCTGTTAAACCCCAGATTTAGAGGCAAAAACATGCTCAAATCTCTAATAGAGTACATTCACCAGAGAGGAAACGAGCAGCCGATCGCAATGGTACACTTGATTATTTTTCTGGACTTAATAATGTGAATGTGAGCGTCAGTGGAGCTGTTAAACCTGATTCAAAGTGACATACATATGCGCGCGCACACGCGCGCACATGGCCGTATTAAAACGCGCGGACGTTCACGCGCAACCGCGCGGACGTTCACGCGCACATAGACACACAGTCAGTTAACTTTAACACAAAGCTAATTTCTTGCTAGGAATCAAATTCACTTCTCTGTCTCTCCTCTATGTTCACGTGACCGTAATTACACACGCGCGCACACACATGCGCGCACTTAGACACACACACAGTCAGGATGTCAGCTGACCAACTGACAGTTCCTCCTGCGTCTGTGTGGCGCGTGTCAATGGTTGCTATGGTACCAGTCTTGATTAGCTAACTTGAAACACCTGTGTCACTGTCACTGAGCAGAGACTTGACTGTTTTTTTTTCTTCATGTATAAATTATGCCTCAAAAGTAAATATTGTGGAGTGAATGGCAAAATACAAATAAAAATACAGGAGTTAGTAAAAAAATCATTCTCACTCTAGCGATGACATCGCCACTCTAACCTACGCAATACACACCCATTGTAAACTCTGAAAAGGTTGGGAAAAAACATAAAACAAAAACGCTGACAGTTAAGAGACTATTACAGATATCAAAAAGCTGAGTCATACGGTAACAGCTGAAGGTTTTGTCAACATCTTAAAGGTGAAATGGTGTCTCTACCTGAAAGCATGGCGAACCCTTTAGCTTTTGAAGTTGAAGAAGTTTAAGCGGCTTTGAAGACTTTCTTCATTCATTATTTTTTTCAAAAAAAGCTTAATAATTTGAATATTTGAAAAAATATCAAAAATATGAAATTGCAGAATAATAGCTGAAGGTTTTGTCAACATTTGAAAGTTTAAATGGTGTATTTAGCTGAACGTATGCAGAACCTGTAAGCGTTTGAAGTTGAAGAGGATTTGAAGATTTCCCCCATCTGCTGCCATTCATTTGTATTTTCATAAAAAGCTTAATAATTTAAAAATTTGAAAAGTCAGAAATATGAAAGGTCATTGCCATCGTCTCCTTAATGAGCTGAATATTTTAATATTTGAATGGTTTCTATAGCTTAATATATGAAGGAGGAGAAGATATTCAAAATACGTACGGAAGAAATAGAAGAAGAAGAAGAAGAAGAAGAAGAAGAAGAAGAAGAAGAAGAAGAAGAAGAAGAAGAAGAAGAAGAAGTTGAATAAAGAAGAGGATAACAATAGTTGGACTGCTGAAGCATTCCAACTAATAAGCCCGCAGGAGAACATGAAGTGGGCTTTGCCCAGGGGTCTATGACCCCTGGAGCTGAAGCCACACTTAATAAGTTGAATAAAGAAGAGGATAACAATAGTTGGACTGCTGAAGCATTCCAACTAATAAGATGATGAAGAAGAATAAGTTGAATAAAGAAGAGGATAACAATAGTTGGACTGCTGAAGCATTCCAACTAATAAAGAAGAGGATAACAATAGTTGGACTGCTGAAGCATTCCAACTAATAAAGAAGAGGATAACAATAGTTGGACTGCTGAAGCATTCCAACTAATAAAGATTTGAAGAACAATACTTGGAATGCTTCATTGCTGAAGCATTCCAACTAATAAGTTTAATAAAGAATCGAATAACAATAGTTGGAATGCTTCATTGCTGAAGCATTTCAACTAATAAAGATTCGAAGAACAATACTTGGAATGCTTCATTGCTGAAGCATTCCAACTAATAAGTTTAATAAAGATTCGAAGAACAATACTTGGAATGCTTCATTGCTGAAGCATTCCAACTAATAAGTTTAATAAAGAATCGAATAACAATAGTTGGAATGCTTCATTGCTGAAGCATTCCAACTAATAATAATAATAAGCCCGCAGGAGAACAAGAAGTGGGCTTTGCCCAGGGGTCTATGACCCCTGGAGCTGAAGCCACACTTAATTACTGACACTGAGGTGCACGCACACACACACACGTATCCTACTACGAATGGTTCATTCATGGCAGAGCGTGGTTCTTTTTTATCTATGGTTGTTCTGGTTTGTATATTTGTGCAAATGATGATGCCTCATATCCGTCCTTTTAGTAATATACTACAGCCTGCAAACGATTAGCTTAGCTTAGCATAAAGACCAGAAACAGCTAGCCAGGCTCTGTTAGAAGTCAAGAAAAGCCACTTTCACTAATCCGACTGAGTCCCTTTTTGTTCCACGGAAATCTGCAAATGTAACAATTCCTTTTGGTATTCATGAATTGTATTTGTTTATGATGATCAGATGATCAGCGTGATTCCTTAATGACATTTGCCCGACATAAAAAATGCATGACATTTGAATATACTTGTCACATTAAGCCACGTTGTGAATTTAATTAATAATAAATATATATATGAGTTCTCATGTTACCGTTATGCTCATGTGACAGAGATATAAAATACAGCGATACAACTAAACAATGGACAGCTGATCAGCCGTGTCACACCTCATATTTAATTGACGGGCAGAGGCGAGGATGTCTCATTTGTTAAATGCTTGTTGCCTCGACTCCTCTCTCCTCTCATCTCTTCCTCGCCTCCTCCGCTCGCATCCCCTCGGGGGGCGGGCCTTAGACGCAAAGTGAGGAATTAAGGTGGAATCAAATCAGGAAATGAGAAAACCCCAGACTTACAAAAAGTATTGCACCGTGATTATATATCCCGCGAAATAATTTTCCATCGTTAGCTAGAGAAAAGTCCACACAGCGTGAGCGAGAGGGTGAAGCGAGATGTCAACGTGGATTTATGTTTTGTAACTTGGGTACTTTAGTAACGGCACTCACGTAGTTATTTCAACCCAAACGAAACCTCAATAGTTAGTTTTGTCGTCTAAACCTAACTAAGTAGTTTCCTGTGAAGACGTTTAAATAGTTTAGTTTTAAGTAAATAGTGGCATATATCATTGCCATTATCAACCCAAATTCAATGAAGCGAAACATGGTGGAAGACCATGTCACTGCTGTAGAGCCCAGAAAGAGCCTGGCTAGCCGTTTCCCATGTGTTCAGTCTTTTTTATTCAGAAGCTAAGCTAACCAGCTGCTGGCTACAGCCTCATACCGAACGCACATATTGATCTCGTCCAACTCTTTAAAAGAAAGTAAATCAGCGTATCTCCCGAAACATTTAGAGGGACGCCGACTTCCTAATTTGGAACATATCTACGATTGAGGGATTGTGTCCACATGGCTCTCGACCTGTGAAGTTTCCCACCAAGGGAACGGGCAGCAAGTCTACATGGCCAACAACGGACAAAGTCACCCAATTTATCACAATATACCCTATCGCTATCGTTACTGCTGGCCTCTTGTGCATACCGTGTCTGTGTGTGTGTGTGTGTGTGTGTGTGTCTGATTGACGGAGAGAGTGAGGCTCCATTGTGAATGAAGTGGCCTCGTAGCTTATCGCTCATGACGCACAATGCACAGCTGACAAACAGGAAATATGCTGCAGCAGACATCACACAGAGGTAATGGTAGGGCGACACATACAGTGCATACGGTACACTGTGCGCTGTACCTTTAGGGAGCTATTTTAAGAGTTTGTGTGTGTGTGTGTGTGTGTGTGTGTAAAATAAGACACAGGCTTCATTGTGATAGATGCTTCCCATTAAGAGCAAAGAGAAGGATGGAGGGAATAGAAGGTAAAGCAGTAAAAGGAGGAATAGAGCTAGTGTGTGTGTGTCCTTTTCATATCCTCGGCTACGTCTAAACACACGCCAATATTCATTTTGATGTTGAACATAACGGTACACGTAGTCTATTCATTAGGCGGAGTGCCATATCCTATTTACAACGATCTGGGTGAAGTCATATTCTGAACCTGCAGCGTGTGCTGGCAGTCGCAGAGACACCGACACATGCCAACACTCAGTATGTCTGTTAATCACAGTCACATCAAGATGGAGGAGCACTGTTTAGTACGCCGGCCTCCCCTTTTCACCATCCCGCTGCATTATGCAACAACATGCACTTACGGCCTGCAGCGGAATAATTAATTATATTTACTGTATTAACTCGGATCAATTATTTACTTGAGTTATTTCAAAGTACTGTGCGTCCCCACGCTGCACCATTGCATCATTAAAGGGCCGGCGGTAAACGGCCGCATCGAAATATAAAATGAACATCAGTTTGAAGTAACATTCAACAGGAAGTGAGCGTTTTACTTCTTTTTAATTTACTGATTACTGCGAGCACATTTTCTAAGCACTATTAGAGCAAAACCGAAGTGAACATAACAATGTTTGTTTCCAAAATGTTCACACATCCACACATGCTGACATTACTGATACTGACTCTCCATGTTTGTTTAGTTTAGTTTATGTATTATTGTTTATGTGTTAATATTTCTTTATTATTTTTTTATTTGTCTGGTATATACATACATACTGTCACATCCTGGCTCTAAAGCCATTACAAAAGAGAAGGAGACGCTGATTTAAGGCAAACAATAAAGTATTTTATTATAAATAAGGCAATAAATCCCAAAACAACTAGGGAACTATGGGATGTGGTCGTCAGTAAAGTCAGTAGTGTAGGTGGGTGTCTGCATGAGTGATGAGCGCGGTGTGAGGACTAGATGTTGCATGGATGGAAACAAAACAATAATGCACGGGAGCAAAGATAGGCGGAGCTTTGTACGTGGAGAGCACCGCCCAGGAGCTAGGAAGATCAACACCTCCAGGTCCCTGTTGCATTAAAGAGTGAAGTGGAATTCTCCTCGCCGGGATATTCCTTGAGTGTTCAAGAATTGACAGAACAGGTTATATTACAATCAAGGTTATTTATTTTAGCAATTACACACATACATGAAATGCATACCTAATACAAGATCTTGGACTCCGCTCCCCTGCTAGTCTGGCCTTCACACGGTCAGCACACCTCAGAGATGAGTGAGCCCCGAACTCAGAGAGTAAAGGGTTTTTTATCCTCTTTCTATCTGACTTCCTCTTTTATCTGACTCCAATGCTTTTCAAATACATTAAAGGGGAGCGGTCCATAAGTACATTGGCCATGGAAATGTCACGAGGATGAGTTATTCTGTCTGTAACCATGGCAACTGTCACAACATGTGTAATGGTAAAATATATCTTGCCATAGCCCAAAACTGTAAGGCCCAAATACTCCCAGTGAAAAACACAACCCAAGTTCCCAGACAATTATTTTTGAAATACTGCTGCTTTCTCCTCAAGGCCGGATACAGGACGAGGGTGAATAGATAAGTTTGCACCTGCTGATAAATTTAATTAGTAGTTGGAACAAGAACATAAGACTTGTGTGTGAGACTCATATTATGGTTCTCTTTTAAGTGTGCTGCTCATTTTCATTGGCTGTCCCAAACCTCATCCGATAGACAGAAACCAGACAAAAGGCCACGTATAAGGTTGTTTAAGGATAAATGCAAGTTTGTAGGCCTAAACCCGGTCAACATGTACATATAAGGCTGCATCGGCCTCTGTCTGACCGAGTCAGAAAAAGGTCAATTGCCAATGCTATGTCTGGTCTGCGGAACCAAAACCACAGAGTGGGAAGTAAGAGTTCTGCGGTTTCTCACACCTGAGACACACACACACATCCTTCAGCATGAAGCAAGCATTATCTTAAAAACAGAATATTCAGCCAATGCTATATTAATCATAAACAGAGTATTCAGCCAATGCTATATAAATCTTTAAACAGAGTATTCAGCCAATGCTATATAAATCATAAATTCTCTTCAAGAGACAGACACATAGACAAGTGAACAAGCTAGGGAACCAACCAGTGGCGGCTGGTGGCAATTTCTTTTGGTGGGGCCATCTAATCCCAGTATGATTCAATGCAAAAAAAAAGGTATCACGCATTACTACTTTGCAGTTAAATATTTAACATGTATTCCAACACTTTGACATAATAAGGACATATTATACAATTCAGTATATTATAATTAGGGATGGGCATCGTTTTTTTTCTTTTTTGATACCGGTGCTAAAACGATACTTTTAAAACGATACCGGTGCCTAAACGGTGCCTGAACCGTACTTTTTTATTGCCAAGGCAGATATTTTCTTCAAATTGAACAATATATTAACCATTTAAAGTATACTTTAAATATAAATAAATAAATACAAAACACTTGACTTCTACAGCTTCAAACTTTTTAACTTCAAACTATAAACTATAAACTATATATAAAGAACAGACACAAGCATCAGGTGGCCTGATTGGGACCGTGTGCAACAGAACTCCACTCCACTACAAACTGCTGCTTTACTGGACTACACGTCATCATATCATCATATCATCATTAATATCAACTGGGAGAGCTTTGTTCCAACAAGCCGAGACGGTCAGCACGGCTCGTGCATGTCTCCCCAGATCACTCTGTGAGGCGCGCACTGTGTCTGTGTGCGCTGCTGCCCCGACCCCTTAAGCCCCGCCCCCTTGAGCCCATCTCTGTATGAAAGAGATAGGGAGCAAAATACCTTTTTAGTATTGTGCAACATTACACAGTAGTGTAAAAGAAGTATTTAAATCGGCTCAGGCACAGAAAGAAATCTGCATTGTTTTTGGGACCAGTGGAACGACCGGTACCAGGTCCGGTTGATCTGGGACCAGGTGTTTTACCTGTAGTTTCTCAGCCAAAGGTCTTCTCTCAAACGGGTGTTGGAGGAGAGATTATACAGAGTTAGCGTGTGGTTTCCTGTGAAGACCAGTGGCTCCTGCTCGCTGCTGTCATGTTGTTATCATGGGTGGCGCGGCGCCTCGTCTGCCCAGGAGACAGAGACACGTGAACGCGCAGCCTTGGGCTCGATGAGAATAGCCCTCCCGGAAGTCTTTTTTAGGGCGCTGATTGGATGAATTGTATGTCATTAATTTATTTCTTTAATCAGTGATTGGCTAAACTGCGTATTAGACCTTGGGCAGAATCGCTTGAGCCCCACGACGTGCACGCGCATTAGAGACTAATGGAGCAGAGAGGACGTGCATGAGCATCACAGACATGCAGCTCAGAGCTAAAGAGCTAAAAACACAAATATTGACAATTTATATAATTTCTTAATATTTTTACAATTTTTGTAATTCATTTTTTTCTTCTTCTTTTTTTGGTGGCTCAAGGTGGGTGGGGCCGAGCCCCGTTGCCCTCTATGGGCCGGCCGCCACTGGAACCAACCGTCACACATACATGCGTACATACATACATTCACTGATATATACATGCAAACATACATACATACATACATACATACATACATACTTAAATACATGGCTACATACATGTATACAAACAAACACACACACACACACACTGCATACACTCACATTAATTCAAACACATATACTGTATAATACACACATACATATACAAACATATATACGCATATATATACACACACACAAACATTACGTGTTTACGTACATACGTACGTAAACACGTAATGTTTACGTACGTGTGTCGAAATGTCATTTCTCTACATACAGATGCGAGAGGACAGTTTTGCATTTTGAGGACATTTAAACCTTTTTTTTGTTTCTATATCAGTTTCAAAACATCGCAGTAAAGACATTTCTGCAATATGGTTGGTCCAACCACTACTTCAAAGGACTGCTTGAAGGTTTAACCTGGGTTCAGGTAAGACTTACGATGAGGTTGGTTTAGGCATTTCGTGGTTATGATTATGATCAGGTGCATCGAGGGCTGGAATGGTTCAATGGCCCAAGAATGCATGATGTCAATGAGGGTCCTTGCAAGTATATACAAATGTAGACAAGAGAGTGCAGCACAAAGAAGACATATTCCCATGACACGTGCATATCAACACTATTACATGATCAAATCATCAAAGAAAAGTAGCCTTACCTTCTTTAATCCCTTCCCTACTCTCCTTCCAATTTTTCTAAGCTCCTTCATACATGTTTTTCTCACTTTTACCGATATTTCCTTTTTCCTTCCCATGCCACCCCTCTTTCCGTCTATCCAGGGTATGATTACACCTTTCTATATCCCATTTGGCCACTTTTTTCATCACCCCCATTTCTCTCTTTTGCTGTGACAGTAATTACTGCCTCTCACAATTTCAGGCCATTAGAGCGGACAGACAGAAACACATTAAACCTGGAGGACACGCGATATGGTTGGGGGAAACAATACAGACCAAACGCACCTGAAGCTGCAGCGCAGCGACGTGCCCGCTGACAGCTGTTTGAGTTCTGAGGATTCCAGTAAGCCCTCGCCGAAAGGCTACAAAGCAATCGGGCCAGACAATTTAGCCAGAGTTTTGCTCGAGGAGGAGATGGAGAGGCATCACTTTTAACGAGAAGAGGAGGAGGAAGATGACATGCATGTGCTGCTGTTTTATAACGGAAGAAGTAACAAAACAGAAAAGAAACATTTTGAAAAACTACAAGCCACAGCCATAGCATTGACTGTAGAGAAACCTGTATATAATTATAAAAAATATAATAATGTTATCCTTTTTATTAAGCACTATTTCTAGGTTGGTGCCGGAAAAGTGAGCGGAACAATTTCACATCCATTTCCAAAAACGATAATTCAATTCAATGTGATTTTGTCTCTTCCATGCTGTCCATGCAGCTGAGTTTTGTCTCAGGCTTTTGATCACGGCAGGTGAAAATATTCTGCAAGACGACACGTTCAATGTCTCCAAAGCTGAGCACCAATCAGAGCAGCGTTGTCAAGTTGTGAAGACTAAACTGTATGGGGGCAAATCAATGCGAAAGTAGAGCGCAAATGAGCTCCACAAGAGCGCGCAAGAGCTCCACGAGAGCGCGCAAATCAAACAGCGTAATTTACTTTGACGAGCGCTTTTACATCACTACGCGAGCAAAAGTTGCTCTCAAAGTTGGAACCTGCTCGCTCGCCTGTCTGTTACCTGCTCGTGCTCGAGTAGATTTTCTTTTTGACAGTAAGTGGGCAGAGCCAGTCACTATCGTATCTCTACATCTAATTGATTACAATCCTCGGCTTTGGATTGGCTGGAATGCATTTCTCACCAGCACACTGGGAACAACACAGTAACGTTACATCAGTTTGACTGAGGGAAAAGTTAAGATTTATAACTTAAGATTTTACTTTAACTTTTACTTTAAACTACAGTGGTGTCTTATTACTTTTGACCAAATTGTTTGCAATTATATGTGTATCTATATAAGTATATATAAACAGATACACATAATGTTATATATATATATATATTGGGTTTATTTATGTTACACCCGTCCCATGTAGCTATACTATTATATGAATCTGCTAGGTGTAGTAGTATTATGGGTGGGGTCCTGGGTACAGTTTTAAAAGTGATGGCGCTATGATATAATATAATGGTTCCTACAATCGTTGCTCTCTTATTCTAAAAAAGGAATTAACTGGCGGTGCCTCCAATAGAATAAAAGGTCTGTGCCTCTTATTTAGTCCTTTTATCTTGTGTTGTAATTGTATTTGACCCTTTCTTGAATAGTTCTTTAACTTGGACACACCCTGTCAGGATCCCTGTCTGACCCTGTTTGCTCCTCCCGGTTTCCGCCCACTGCCACGCCCCCCTCCTTCATCCCAGCTGTTGGCCGTTGCCTTGATCACCGGCAGGTGATTAAAGGTCCACAGCATGACCCGGCTCATTGTCGGGTTGTTACTTTGTGAGAGTTGTTCGTACGAGCGGTTGAGTTGCCCTCCCGACTCTGGAGCAGGAGAGGTGGATCTCCTGTGTTCGCTGGACCTGACCGGTAGCAATCGTTTGTATTTGTTTGTGGTGTCTCGTTTTCTTTAAATAAAGTCCGCCCGTGGAACTGCACTGCTGCGTGTGTTGCGTTTGGGTCCGCTACACCACACACCCCCTAACACACCCAAGATACATTGACTGCCTTGAAACACTGTTTGTATTTATTAGGCGTATGCAACAAACTAAATGACATGCAGATCCCTTATTAAAGACAATATCAATAGAGATACTACGAGTCATACTGTGACTTCATGTCACGGCCATTCTTTATTTTCTCGCGAGCACCACGCCGGATGTAGCTCAACCGGAAGCAAAACAATAGGCACGCCGTTTGGGCTTGGAAGCTAGGCTAACGTTACGGTTTGAAATGAATTGTGAGCACGATACGGCAAAATGAATGATAAGACGCTAATGAATGGAAAGTTTACTTTCAAAAAGTGGTCCGATGGTTCCCTTGACAAGACCAAAGTGGTATGTGCCATTTGTCATTGTGAACTGAGCTATCATCGTAGCCTATCCAGTCTGAAATACCACTTGATGGCCAAGCACACAGCTGATGCTAACTCTGCGCCCCCTCGTCATAGCAAACAAGAATGGATGACTTTGGACAGAAACGCATGGACACCACAACGAAGAGCAGACTTATTGCAGCCATAGCTAAATGGGTGGCTACTGCGTGTAGGCCTGTTAACGTTGTGGAGGACGAGGGTCTAGCTGATAGAATACGCATCGCATCCAACGACAGGACCTACGAATTGCCTTCGAGAGCCTGACTGCTATGTTCAAGCTCTCTCTCGCTCTCTCTCTCTCTCTCTCTTAAGCCCTTGTTTACCTGAAATGTGCACTTTATAATTTTATTTTGTAAGCCCTTGTTTACCTGAAATGTGCACTTTATAATTTTATTTTGTAAGCCCTGTTTACCTGAAATGTGCACTTTATAATTTTATTTTGTAAACCCTTGTTTACCTGAAATGTGCACTTTATAATTTTATTTTGTACCACCCTGTTTGGCAGTTGTTTTTCAATAAAATAAAACATTTGCATAAAGCAAGCCAATCCACTTTTTCATGTTGATAAGAGCATTAAAATGAAGAGAAAAAAAATTGCGATTAATCGCGAGTTAACTGACATAAATGCGATTAATCGCGATTAAATATTTTAATCGTTTGACAGCACTAATATATATATATATATATATATATATATATATATATAATATATAATTGCAAACAATTTGGTCAAAAGTAATAAAACACCGCTGTAGTTTAAAGTAAAAGTTAAATTAAAATCTTAAGTTATAAATCTTAACCTTTCCCTCAGTCAAACTGATGTAACGTTACTGTGAATAAATAATAAACTAATAAAGATTGCTCGTTAGATCCTCAAAACCAAATTATATCATGTTTAACCACTACGGAGAAATCGGAGCCAGCAGATCATTCCAAAAAGTCCAGCCGGGATCAGGCTGCTCTCGGCGGGCAGCAGAGCGCTGACGGCCCGGTGCTGCGGGACTCACGGTCCCGCGAGCAGGAACTCAAACCGTTTTTAATTAGGCTGATTCTTGACAAACCGACCACAGATTTTATGCTTAAATAACTAACTTCTCGCCTGAAAACATCCTAAAATTAAATTTTGTGACTCAATAACAGTAGATCTAAGATGGCGCCGACGATGGCTGCCTCGGTATGCAGGTGCTCATTGTTGTTTGTTCTTTTTGTCTTAAATGCTGCTTTCTGCTGCGATTCCCGGTGCTCTTTCACCAGAGATGAGCTCATGAACATCAGGGTAACAACCCCAGCGGACTTATTTCCAACTTTTTTAACCTCTGTGGAATTACTGGACATTCTTGTGAAAGGTGCGCTCACCTTGGCTCACGCAGTGAGACGCCGCAGGAGAGGGAAACGTGCTGGTGCGCTGGTGCGTCTGCGTAAACGGGGATCCCGTACAGCGCTGCCGGGCATATTTCTCTCCAACGTCCGCTCATTGTGCAACAAACTGGACGAACTTCAGCTCCTTGTTGGGAGAGACAGAGACTTTTCTTCTTCCTCCGTTTTGTGCTTCACAGAGACCTGGCTCTGTGGATCGATACCGGACTCCGCGTTCCAGCTGGCTGGCTTCCAGCTGTTGAGAGCGGACCGCGACACGGAGCTCTCCGGCAAAACGAAGGGTGGAGGAATCTGCTTCTACCTCAACAACGGCTGGTGTAACGACGTAACAGTGATTCCAGGTCCGGCGAACAGTAGTTCGCCGGACCTGGAATCCCTCATCATCCACTGCAAACCCTTCTACTCCCCACGTGAGTTCGCTTCATTCATCCTGGTCGGTGTTTACATGGCGCCGCAGGCCAACGCGCAGGACGCACAGCGGACGCTCGCCGAGCAGATACGGTGTGTGGAGCGGACCTACCCGGACTCTTTAGTTATTGTCCTTGGGGACTTTAACAAAGGTAACCTCAGCCATGAACTCCCTAAATACAGACAGTTTATTAAATGCCCTACTAGAGAGAAGAGCATTCTGGACCACTGTGCGTTACACCACAATCAGTGGGGCTTATCACGCCGTTCCTCGTGCTGCTCTGGGAAACTCTGACCACGCCATGGTTCACCTGATTCCCTCATACAGGCAGAAACTAAAGCTCTGCAAACCTGTGGTGAGGAAATTCAAGAAGTGGACCAGTGAGGCTCTGGAGGATCTTCGGGCGTGCTTGGACTGTACAGACTGGGACGTCTTCAGGACTGCTACTAACAGTCTGGATGAGTACACAGAGGCTGTAACTTCATACATCAGCTTCTGTGAGGACAGCTGTGTTCCAACCAGCACCAGGGTGAGTTATAACAACGACAAACCCTGGTTCACAGCGGAACTCAGAAAGCTAAGACTGCAAAAGGACCAGGCATTCAGGAGGGGGGACAAGGATTTGTACACAGTCAAAATACAGGTTTAGCAAGGCGGTGAGAGATGCTAAACGACTGTACTCTGAGAAACTGCAACAACAGCTCTCAGCAAGTGACTCTGCTTCTGTCTGGAGAGGGCTCAGGCAGATCACCAACTACAAGCCGAAAACCCCCCACGCCATGAACGACCTCCGCCTAGCAGACGAGCTGAACGAGTTCTACTGTCGCTTTGAAAGACAATGGAGCAGTCCTGACGCCATGTCCCACAGGCCCATCAACCAGCCACAGACCATCATCTCCCCCTCCCCCAGCCCATCGGAGGCTCACAACTCCCCAGCGACGACCCTCACTATTCTGGAGAGGGACGTCAACAGGCTCTTCAAAAAGCAGAACCCCCGCAAAGCAGCGGGCCCGGACTCTGTCTCACCCTCCACCCTGAAGCACTGTGCTGATCGGTGTTCACTGAGATCTTCAACACCTCCCTGGAGACATGCCACGTGCCAGCCTGCTTCAAGGCCTCCACCACATCCCCATCCCCAAGAAACCCAGGATCACAGGACTCAATGACTACAGGCCCGTCGCCCTGACCTCTGTGGTCATGAAGTCTTTTGAGCGCCTGGTCCTGTCCCACCTCAAAACCCTGACTGACCCACTCCTGGACCCTCTGCAGTTCGCCTACAGGGCCAACAGGTCTGTAGACGATGCTGTCAACATGGCCCTCCACTACATCCTCCAGCATCTGGACTCCCCAGGAACCTACGCCAGGATCCTGTTCGTGGACTTCAGCTCTGCCTGCAACACCATCATCCCATCTCTGCTGCAGGACAAGCTCTCCCAGCTGCACGTGCCCGACTCCACCTGCAGGTGGATCACAGACTTCCTGACTGACAGGAAGCAGCACGTGAGGCTGGGGAAACACGTCTCAGGCTCTCGGACCACCAGCACCGGTTCCCCCCAAGTCTGCGTTCTTTCCCCTCTGCTCTTCTCGCTGTACACCAACAGCTGCACCTCCAGTCACCAGTCCGTCAAGCTCCTGAAGTTCGCGGATGACACCACCCTCATTGGACTCATCTCTGGTGGGGACGAGTCCGCCTACAGGTGGGAGACTGACCTGGTGCAGCCAGAACAACCTGGAGCTCAACGCTCTGAAGACAGTGGAGATGGTTGTGGACTTCAGAAAGAACGCAGCCCCACCCACCCCTCTCATCCTGTGTGACTCCCCCGTCGACGCTGTGGAGTCCTTCCTCTTCCTGGGCTCCATCATTTCCCAGGACCTCAAGTGGGAACTGAACATCAGCTCCATCGCCAAGAAGGCCCAGCAGAGGATGTTCTTCCTGAGGCAGCTGAAGAAGTTCAACCTGCCGATGAAAATGATGGTGCACTTCTACACTGCCATCGTTGAGTCCATCCTCTGCTCCTCCATCACCGTCTGGCACACCGCAGCCACTGCCAAGGACAAGGCCAGGCTGCAGCGCATCATCCGCTCTGCTGAGAGGGTGATTGGCTGTAATCTGCCATCCCTCCAGGACTTGTTCGCCTCCAGGACTCTGAGGCGAGCTAGGAAGATCGTAGCTGACCCCTCTCACCCTGGACATATCCTGTTCGAGTCCCTCCCCTCTGGCAGGAGGCTGAGGTCCATCAGGACCAAGACCTCACGCCACACAAACAGTTTCTTCCCGTCAGCAGTCGGGCTCATCAATGGGGCTCGGGTCCCCCACTGACTGTCTCTGTCACCCCCAGCTATTTTAATTTTTAATTTTTAATTTTAACTCTTAATTTTAATTTTAATTTTCTCTTCTTCATTTTTATTTCTCTTTACCATTCACTCCTCTGCACACCGCATACTTAAACACTCGTCACTTTAACATACACTTTAACCTAAATACACATGTCACTTTAACGTACATTCACATTAACGTATCTGTTGACTAAGCACTTGCTTATCTTACACATATTTTAATACCAATTGCACTGTTGTTTTCGTTGATTGTTGATTGTTGATTGTTGTTTGTCTCGTCTTACGTCCCATGTCCATGTCCAATGTATGCACCTTCCGCCTCAAAAAATTCCTCGTTTGTGTGAAAACATTCCTGGCAAATAAACGGTTTCTGATTCTGATTCTGATTCTGATAGTATTAAGAGAACGTCAACTTTCAGTTGTGTTTTCTCATCCGCCATTGTTCCCAGTGTGCTGGTGAGAAAAGTATTCCAGCCAATCCGAAGACGAGGATTGTAACCAATTAGATGTAGAGATCGACACGCGAGCGAGCAGGTTAAAGCTTCCAGAGCGAGCAGGTTCAAACTTCAAGAGGCAGGTTTTGCTCTCGCGAGCGGGGACTTTGCTCGCGTAGTGATGTAAAAGCGCTCGTCAAAGTAAATTACGCGCGCAGCTGTTTTGCACACTCTCATGGAGCTCATTTGCGCTCTTTAGTTTTGGCAGGGGTTTGCCGTCATAAAACTGGCTTAGTTATCGAATGTTATGCCATGATTTATTTGCTGCACAATAAAAGTCCTAGATTTGACATTAACACCTGATCTGATCTATGTCAGGGGGCCGATAATAAGAGCGTTTTATCTCATAATTTGTTGCCGTGACGACATCATGCTAAGGTCAGTGGGCTTTATTGAAAGGCCCATCAACCTTTACTATCTTTTAATTCCCCCGAGAGACATCAGAAGGATGGGCTGAGACGCTCAAATCTCCAAACACGGCCCAAGTCACATCTCTCTTTGAAGCCTTTACGTCCCCTTAAAGGGACACAGATTCTCATAATCGTCGCCAAGAGGAAGCACGACTAATTGAGACCATAATTTCCTCTCTACTGACCTGCCGTTTGGAAAGACAAGCCCTCGCACAAACATGACCAATGAAACCGCTGAAATGGGCCTCTGTCTATCACTCCCTTTTAGCCGGTGATAAAACACCTGCTCTGTCTCAGAGGTGGCGTACCTTTTCCGACCTTTTCAGGAAATGAACCAGGAAAGCGAGTGTGATTTAGGCGTTATAAAAGCATGAGAAGAATACGCTTTGTGCAGTGACTTGACATTGGCGTACTCGTGCCGATGGACTCGTGATTTGGAGTCGTTAACGGCAGCGTGTTGCAGAGGTCAACATGAGAGAGGGGTGGAACGGTGAGGATGTGCACAATTTATCAAGTCATACCCCGGAATTAATCACGAGTGTGACGACATCAATCACACATGCACACAAGTCTGTACATTTGCAGTTGGGGAGGTGATGAAAGTGTTGGGAGAATGGAACAATCCCCCAAAAATAACCGGGTCGATATTGGCGACCACGTTGATTGCTGATAAACTGTCTGCAGCTCTTTTCTTACTATCAAAATCTGTGAATATATTTCCATTCGTTGGAGCACTCTGAGCAGCAATGTTTTGGTAGAGAAACAGAATTCAGCCCTTCATTTATCATCTCTGCACTTCAACTGCACTTGGACTGGAGTTGTACCTTTTACGTTTGAATCTGCTTCCATCAGCACTTCCATTTGAACTGCCATATTTACTTCTTTCAGTACTTCTTCAACCCTAACGTGTTCAGTATCTCAGCTATTATGTTCCAATGCAAACGTTCAGCCTCAGCAGCAAGAACAGTTCTGTTCAATCTTACCTTTTAAAGTTATTTTTGTCTTCCTTTTTCCTGTCTTTTTAAATAGTCCGCTCTTTACATTTGATTTAGTTAAGCACTTTGATCTGCATTTCGCAAGTGAAAGGTGCTCGTCGCTTGGTGACTCCAGAGAAGAGTGTTGTTGAAACGTTAAAAGATTCATGTATAGATATACCGTAAACGTTTACTTTCCTAAATCATGTTTTCTTCTTCTGTGCATTCCAGGAACTATCAATTAAAGCGTTGTTGGGTTGTTTTGATAAAATATCCAAAAAAAAGTGTATTCAGAAGGACATCTGCTTGATGCTTATGACCCTGCCGGCTGCGTCATGCAATCCAAAATACATAGTGAACGCTAGATTTGACTGGTTTACTACTATATAATTTTGATTATGAGTGTACAAACTGCTAATTAACACATAACTGTTAATTAATACTTGGGTAGGACTTATATATATTCATACATAAAAACTACCTCAGTTCAGTTTTGTGTTTCAGGGGCCATCAACTTGCTGACTGAATGCACAGCTGAGGCAACTGCTGAGTAGCAGACAGCTAAAAGATTTTTTTTGATAATTTCCGTCAACTCTCTCTTACCACCCACCTTGTTCTAAAATTGGAACAAACCAGAACGGAAAGAACAGATTGGCCTACTTTATAAGCAACACTTTGTCGAGTCTTTCAATCTGAATAAGGAAACATGAAGGCGGATTGTGTGCCAGAACTCCTGAGAAATTAATGTGTGTGAGTCTCGATATGGAGTTCTATGCAAGTTGTTTTTTAACACCAGTTAAATTGATAGTCAGTGGATTGCACACAGAAACAATGTGACTTTGTGAACATCTGTCTTTGCAAATGACCCCTTCATATTGAACAGTAGTGTGCTTGATAAAGGGATTAGGACAGCTTTATACTGTTCCTAATTCCAGCTGTCAAATTCCTTTAGAAAAATATGGCACCTTGGAAAGCTGCTTTCCGTCATTCTCTCTGGTTGCTGTTAAAAAATGTTGGGTATAGTTTTGCATTTTCATGTGGAGAAAATAAATGCATCTTTTCCATGTTACGGCTGCTAGTTCATTAATGCAGCTGTTGGATCTTCTCTGATTACTAAATTGGGCCAACAGATTAGCTCCATCTTTGTCCCACCAGTTTATTTTCATATAAGCCTCCTACAGGTAGGGTGACCATATCCATAACACCAAAAAGGAGGACACTATGCAGTATTTTGTGAGGCTGTGAATAATTGCATAGGAGGGGTGCAGTTTGATTTTATTAAGTGTGAAAAGAGGGGATATGAGCCCTTTTTACTGTAATTGATCTCCTTGGAGCATACCCTGCTTTATCAATTAATTAATATGTATATATATATTTTTTATATGTATATGTAATATATATATATATATCTTATATATATATATATATATATATATATATATATACATATATATATATATATATATATGTAATATTATTAATATGTAATTATTAATTGTAATTAACAATTAATTAATATGTATTTTTAATGTATGTTATATATATACTTATATATTTATATAGATACACATATAATTGCAAGCAATTTTTCAGGTCAAAAGTAAAAAGACACCGCTACAGCGGTGTAATTTAACTTTTACTTTGAACTACAGTTCAAAGTAAAAGTTAAATTAAAATCTTAAGTTATGAATCTTAACCTTTCCCTCAGTCAAACTGAATGTTACTGTGAATAAATAATAAACTAATAGAGATTGCTGGTTAGACCCTCAAAACAGAATTATATCTCATGGTTAACCGCTACGGAGAAATCGGAGCCAGCGGATAATTTCAAAAAGTCCTGCCGAGATCAGGCTGCTCTCAGCGGGCAGCACAGCGCTGATCAAATTACAACTCAAACAATATGGAGGGAATTCAAAGACTGAAGAGGGAGTTTATTTTACATGTGTAAAAAAAAAGTACAGTGAGTTTATTTTACGTGTTTTAAAAAGCCACTGACTTTTCTTACATATATATATATATATAATTTTTTTTAAACTTAGCCTTTTGGGTATTATTGGTTTGATGGTTATATTTTGCACACTGGTTTGACTCAACGGCTGCTTGCACAGCTGACACCTTATAGCGCGCGCACACACACTCACACTCTCACACACACACGTACAGTACTTACTACCTGACAGATAAATGCAAAGGGCACCCATTCAGGCATATAGGAGTCATCATGACAGAGCGCACTCACACCTGTGCAGGTCGGTATCTATAGAACATCTGCAGCATTAGATAGACTAGGTGATGACATACACTCACTATCTCTCTCACACACACACACACACTCATGATCCCACGCAGAGAATACCATTCACTAACACGTAGCCAACGTGTGGTGCAATCCGCAGTATTTAATCGCTGGTGCAGAGCGGTTTTATGGGAGCGTGTCTCACTTCCTCTCGTGGCAGACAATGTCCTCTGTCCCAACGGTATGAGCTTAGCATAAATGGCTACGCCTCGTGTGAACATAGTTCTGGTTCAATGGAGGGGTCATAAAACACACACACACACACAACGGAGCAGTCAGGTCGCGAGTCCGCCAATGTCAAGTCACTGCACAAAGCGTATTCTTCTCACGGTTAGCGACTCTGTTGCAACACGGTGTAATGTGGGGAAACGCAGGCCTTCAAGATATCGTGCTGCAGTCAAGGTGACGAGAATGCAGCGGCAATTTAGTCAGAGCTCCACCGACACACAGGGACTTCAGAGCAGTCACCTGATGGAGGAACATGTTGGCCCGTTTGTCATTAGTTTAGAGATACCATCATCGCTTTTTAAGTCTTTCTGAGTTTTTACGAGATTACTTGCTGCATGTCTCCTTTTGAATCCAAATTAAACTCACAGCATGTCAATTGCTGACACACTACTGATAGAACAATTTACTCGACACCTGGTGGTAAAATCATTGATCAGGACATTTATTCTTCGAAGAAGGAGCAGAGTCAGAATCACAACATGGTATACAGATTGTACTTCCTAGACTGCTCAAAGAATGAGAAAAGGACTACCTTCTTAAATACATATGTTTATCAATACACAGAGGGCCACATGACGTCTTCATGGCTCCATCATGAGCCACTGCCTCTCATCCGATAGCTTGGCTGGTCAGGGCCAAAGTCACAAGGCTACAAGCCATACTGTTCCTAAACAAAAGACTTACTGATACTTCAGTCTCCTGAGTCTATCAGATGACCAGCCGAGGATGTGTGTAAGTATTTAAACATGAGAGTGAGAGTTCAATCAGAAGTCACTGGCTTTATTAATAATACAACTAACTAATGAACCTTCTAAATGATTCTGAAGGTAACATTGAAACAGTACTAATCAAGAGTAAATATGTTTTTCTTCTAACAACTACAATGACACATAAAGCGCGTTTATTCAGAGCAAAACTTCCGCTCAAGTCTTCCAAAAATCGAAACACATTTCCTGCTTCGCACCCAATTTGCAACTCACTGTGGAACTTTTTGCTCAACACTGCACACGGTTCTCTACATAGGTCACAGAAAGTGAATGTGTTTTCCAGTTGATTTCCACTCCATTATATACTGTATTATGTTCTATGCAAAATCCAAACTTTGGAAATGCAGAAAAAAAAGAAAGAATATATATTTTAAACAATGTGCAGTACTACTTGGATGAAGCCAGTTTCAAATTATTGTGTCATTTTCTTAACAGATTAGCGTTTCTGCAGAGGAAATTGTGGATATTTATTTGTTACACTCCCCAAATCAGAAAATACTGCCATGTTTTTTGTAATAAAATGTTGGAAAAACTGAAGAATGTGGCGTATGTGAGTGCTTCTGAAGCGGTGATCGATCTTACCAACAGACAATAACAACCGACTGTCCCCTCCAGGAGGAATTCTGTAGAGACATAAAACCTCAAATCTCGATAACAACTGATCATGACCATTTCATTGGCTGATAACATAAGAAGCGGGAGACGTTATGTGAGCATCCTCAGAGTAATGGATACATGGATGGATCAATGTTCCACCAACATACAGATAAAAGATGTCACCATGGCTACCGTCTCTGATGCGCCGATAAATGGTTTTCCTCTTCCCTTCCGCTGTTGAACACTTCAGAAGAAAGGACATCCAAAGGTATTTCTCATTTAAAAAAAGTGTCTGAAAGGAGGCTATTGATGTTTCACGTTTCCCCTGTCGGGGAGCACAGAGGTCGGGGTCATTATTTGACCGCCTTCTGGATCACTCTGCTGTAAAACATGACAGCTACGGACGGCGTACGCCAACTCCAGATCGATTCGCTGTCCAGCTAAAAGAGGTCCGCCTTCAACAGCAGGAAGGAAGGGATTAAAGGAGAGGAAACACACGTCAAGGAGAGAAGGAAAATTATTTTAAAAAAATACATGAGACAGATGTCTGGCCGCTTACAAGCGTTTAGATGTTCAGCCACATGGAAGGCGGCGATTGAGAAAAGAATAGACTCCAACTTCAGTGCAGAGATAGATAGAGGGATAGCTGTCTGTACAGTATTCACTTGGATAATATTCTTTATTGCAGTGGATGGATATCAAATACTTTTCTATTGTTGGTCTGAGAGAGAAGGGAGAGACACATGGATGAGGTGAGGTCTGCTCTTCACTGGTACTTTAAATCTAATCAAGCTTCAGGTAATGGAAAATGGAGTCATGAGATTATGTCTGCAACATTTCAATATGTAGCCCACTTTCTAATGGGATATCGTATTAATAAGAAATAAAACGGATGTACATGTATTTCATTTGCAGTTGAAGCTTATAATCCCACGTGGGAAAATGTTGTTCTTCAATTTCTACCCAAGCACATTAGGGCCATGAACGTGATTTGTGTGGATAAACTTTGAATGCTCTGAAGAACACAAGTCTTTATTTTGTTCTTCAGAGCATTCAAAGTTTATCCACATTTAACGTAAAGCTGTTGAGTTGTAACCATGGATGGATAAAGAGGACTGGATGCAGAGTTGGAGGTGGGGTCCAGTTAATTCCTGTGAAAGTTGCGGAATATAAAAAGGACGTAATGGTTCAGAGTGCTCGTATTGGAAAGTTGATTTCACGCCCTAAAAACATATCTACTGAGTTACAGCAGACTCTCCCAATGTAAGTCTATGGGGACAAATCTTGTTGGGCCTAAAATAAGAGGGAATGTTGCATTGGGCGAGACAGACCCTGCAGTTGGCTTGGCTGGGAGGCGGGGTTAAAGGAGACGCCAGTTTACTTGCTCTCTGGGCCGATGGATGCAAACAATGTTTTCTAATTATCCAGGTAATATTAATGTAATTTATTTATACTCGGAGGTCAAACCTTTTTTGCTTCATGCGCCACTGAGCAACTTTCATAGGAATGACCGAGACTCCGCCTCCAACGCTTTACTTTTTGACATCCATGATGATCTGCCTCACGTACTACTGTCGGGATGTAGTGACAGCTTGAGTAAATACAAAGGACAAATATTCATTCTTTTAACAAACAGCATCCGTTAACGTTTTTACCACATTGTGCCACTTTTGGGGCTCCATGCATAATGGCTGCTGAGATCTGAGTCCACGTTGCAGAAACAACCGCAGACTGAACCCTGTAATTTCATGGAGGGATGCTCTCTAGCGCTGAAGAGACAAGGACGCAGACAACATAAATTGTCCAACGCTGTGAGCAGATGACAGTCTACTAATGGTCCACGGTGCATTTTCCGCTTCGGAGCTGAAATAAAAGAAAAAAAAGTCACTTGGGCGTCAAAAAGCTGAAGCAAACAATCTGCAATCCACAAAGTCACTCTCACACATGAAGTGACGGGAACGGCTCCAGACTGCGTCTCTTGACGAGATTACGAGAGCAGAGCATTGGCTCGGTTCTCTCTCGCTCCGGGGGCGACTTGCTGGTTCTGTGTCTCCGCTATCGGCTACGTGAAATCCACTCTGTCTGTGACACAGCTGTGTTGTTACCAGACATGCTGCCCACATAAGACATGCTGCCCACACACAGTCATATAGCAATGCTGTGACGTGAAAAGCTTGATACTCACAAACATATTTCTTATTTCGGAGAATTAAAGCCAGATGTGCTCATATGGCACATGGTGGTCAATTATTTTATTTTTTTTGCCAAATATACTGTATGACTGAAAAAGAATGACAAATGAATGAACAGTAATAATCTCAGATTGTGTTTAAAACTATGATTACTTAGATATAATTTGATGATCTATTTGAATGAATATAATCTTAATATGGGCTGCACGGTGGTGTGGTGGTTAGCACTGATCCCGGGTTGGATCTCCAGTCTGGGTCCTTCTGTGTGGAGTTTGCACATTCTCCCCGTGGCAGCTTGGGTTCCCCGGCTTCCTCCCACAGTCCAAAGACATGCAGCTCAGGTTAATTGTGTATTCTAAAATTGCCCATTAGTGTGATTGTCTGTCTCTATATGTGCCCTGATAGACTGGCGACCTGTCTTGACCTGGAAAAGTGGTTTGGATAATGGAATAGAATAATCTTAATATATTAATTGATTCTATTAAACCCAAAACCTTTACAGTCATCTTCCACGGTCGAGGCAACAAGCCCAATACCTCGTGTGGCTCTCTCTGGTTTTTAATTTTGATCTATATAATGCCAATTGTATTAGATACTAGATCAGGCCTGGCCAACCCGCGGCTCCCGAGCCGCTTTGCCTGGTTTCATGCAGCTCTTACGTTCATATCGAAGTTTGTGTTTGTGTTTTTTTTTCTTTTTTTCTTTTAAAATCTTTTTATTAATTTTGCAAATACTTTAGACAGAGAGGTAGGACAGGATTACCCCTCCAAAAAATTGGGATATACAGAATAGTACATTCAGTTGTAAGTCTCTTGGAGGTAGTGTTTGTGTTTTTTATAATGTGCGTGTTCGCTTCGCTTGAGTTCAATACGGTATTTTCGTAAAATGCACATGTGTGGGAGATGAAAATACCGCAAAGTTTTCCAGTAGGGGCAAGATCATTTGAGTAAACAATTTGTGTCCAGTTCGCTCTCAAAATGGCAGGGAAAAAATGCACAGCAAAACGAAAATATGAAGATGAACACAGGACGAGTGGGAGAGTTTATATTTTTTTGTTGAACGTAATGGCAAGCCATTCTGCCTTATATGTCAGGCGTCATTAGCGCATTTCAAAGCTTCAAATCATCAGCGCCACTACAGCTCACTCCATGCTAACATCGACCAGGAATTTCAAAAAGGGACTGAACTTCGCAAGCACAAGTTGGTCACTTTGAAAAGTCAGGCAGAAAACCAGATACAGTTTTTCCAAAAATGTACGAAGCACTCACGCTTGCATCGTATCAACTGGCTTGGAACATTGCACGGGCTAAAAAGCCATACAATGAAGGGGAGTTCGTTAAAAAATGCCTCAGTGACATTGTTGAAATCTTGTCTACTGAAAACCACAAACTAAAACGAATGGTATCAGACGTCCAACTGTCCCTCCACACTGTTGAACACAGAATATCAGACATTAACACGGCTATTGAATCACAGTTGCACTCTGACCTTCAAGCATGTGAGTATTTTAGTGTCGCATTGGATGACAGTTGTGACATACAAGACAAGCCTCAGTTGGCAATATTTGCACGGCCTGTGTCAAACGATTGTGTGATCAAACAAGAACTCCTTGATATTGTGCCATTAAAAGACAGAACCCGTGGCATAGATGTGAAAGAAACAATGATGGCTGCATTTGTGAAAGTAAATCTGCCCATACCGAAACTAACTGCAATAGCCACGGATGGAGTGCCAGCCATGATCGGATCTGTGAACGGGCTTGTGGGGCTGTGCAAAGCTGACCAAACATTTCCCGAGTTTTGGAATTTCCACTGCATCATCCACAGGGAGCAACTCGTGTCTAAATCATTGAATTTAAACAACGTCATGAAGCATGTGATGGAAATCGTCAACTACGTACATCCGCACACATGCGCTTAACCACAGGCAATTCAGAATCTCATCGCTGAGCTGGACCAAGGGCTTCCAGGTGACCTGCACTGCACTGTGAGCTGGCTGTCAAAAGGCCAGGTACTCTCTCGCTTCTTTGAGCTTTTGGATGCCGTGAAACTGTTCATGGAAGAGAAGGACAAGGACTATCCCGAGCTCGCGGACCTCGAGTGGATTATGGATCTGGCCTTTTTGGTCGACATGCTGTGTCACTTGGACAGACTGAACCTGACCCTGCAGGGTAAGTTAAAAATGCTGCCTGACCTGGTGCAAAGTGTGTTTGCGTTTGTCAACAAACTGAAGCTGTTCAAGGCGCATATTCAAAAGGGAGATTTAACGCATTTTCCCACTCTGCTAAAAGCCAGCGGGCAAGTCACCAGCGCCGCCCTGAATAAGCAAAGAGCCAGATATGCAACACTGATTGAAAACCTGCACGAAAGCTTTGCGACCCGGTCCCACGATCTACAACTGAAAAGGCCACAGATTACGTTCCTCGACGACCCATTTAATGCGGAGACGGACTGTTTGAAAGCCCCGCTAGTCACAGATGAGGCCGCGGCTGAGTTGGAGATGATCGATCTTTGTGAGGAGGACCAACTGAAACCTGCTTTAAGGGAAGGGACCAATGTCAAACGGGCTGCGCTTAAGATACTGTCAATGTTTGGGTCAACATACATCTGCGAGTCTGTGTTTTCTACCCTGAAACACGTGAAATCAAAGCATCGATCTGTTCTGACTGACACCCATGTGAAAGAATTGCTTCGAGTGGCAACAACGGAATACAAGCCAGATTTGAAGAGGATTGTTCAAGGCAAGGAATGCCAGAAGTCCCACTAAGCAACATGCATAGTAAAAGAAAAACGCTATTGTAAATTATTATATTTTTGTTTGTGGACTTGGTTGAACTGAGAGTTTGTGTGTGAGACAGTGCACACAATGTTCATTGTTGAAAAGGACTGGCCTGTGGTCTTAGTACTGTTGGAGTCAATTTCTGTCATTATCATGTTGGTGTGTGACATTTACAATAAATCTGGGTGAGCAGAGGTCTGTGTGTGTGAGGAAGGGATGGGGTGATGTTCATGTGTGCCCATGTGTATGATGTGACTCTTTGCGGTAACACAGTAAAAATTGGCTGGGGAAAGGGGGCGGGGCTTATCTCTGTGTCTGTGAAAACATTTACTATTTCCACCATTCACCATGTAAATAACCACTAGTTCTGCTTTATACTTGTTAAGTCCCACACACGCCGGAACATCAAACGCCCCCGTGTCTGGGTTCATAATATTATCCGTAGTCATACGTAATACACAAGTATCTTTATTTCTAGGCCAAAGAGAGTCCGTGCTGACGTCCTCTGCGGGCCGGTGGCTGGTTGGGGGGCGAGGTGGTTCTCCAGCAGATTTCCGGGGGAGCAGAGAGGCTGTAGCTGGGAAAGCACACGGTTACTGACAAGAATAATGCAAAAAGTCCAAGCGGCTGTCGCAGTCATCCGGGAATGAGAACTGACGATCTGGCGAGGAGTTGAGGGAGAACTGAGGCAGATAAACTGTGGGTTTCATGTGTGTGGGTTGATTGGCAGCAGGAGGGGGAAAGGAAGGCCAGTAGGTTAATGGAGGCTATTTTTTTGTATGCCAAGCAGTGTACTTGACACACACGTTCATTCTTTTTTTAATTAAATAAAGTATAATTAATACTAGATTCATTATCTTTCAAGTTGCTTTAACCAGTTACATGTATGTGTGCACATAAGATAACAGTTGCTATGGATTATGCATATTAAAACATATTTAGTCTTGGAAATGTTTGGAGATGTGGTTTATGAACGCATTGGAAAAATATCAAGCAGGTTGGAAAGCTACTTACACGTTCTTGTATCATGAACATAATTCATTATTGAGGCCTAGTTCACTATCATATCAAGCCCTTTAATATCTCGGTGTGAATATATTTAGTAATACTGTGACCTTAAAATAAATATGTCACCCCATGTTTAATTCATCCCTGACTTATCTTAGTTGCACTCATCATATTATATGGTATATGTGTAGTAGCAGTTTTCTTTTCTCCCTCAGACAGTATCTTTATGATATAATCACAGCGAGTGTCCGTCTGGGTGTGTGAGACCTCTCTCTCTCACACACACACACACACACACACACACACACACACACACACACACACACACACACACACAAAAGAAAACACACACAGCACTGTTCCTATGGATCAATAAACATCTACAAATATCATCCTCTCTAACATATTTTTTTATGACACAGCCTCAGTTACATCAGCAATACTGCAGGTGTATGTACATTATATATATATATATATATATATATATATATATATATATATATATATATATATATATATAGGTAAATCAAGCATGTGTGTGTGTGTGTGTGTGTGTGTGTGTGTGTGTGTGTGTGTGTGTGATACATGAGGTTAATTCCTTTGCAGTCCGGATTGTAAGGTCTCTGAGGTTTGTAAATAAATTAACTCTATTAACTTTATATATGTTCTTATTTTTTCTATAACCACGTGCCGCGCCAGGTAATCAAGGTCATACTTTTCAAAGTGCTATTAAGCTCCTTTGGCCCGTTGTTGTCTGTGTCCATAGCGGCCTGAAGACCTGAAGATGAGGCGTGTGACAACATGATGTCGGACATTCCTAAAAGATAGCAAAGCTCGGCTTTTGTGGACATTCACCGCTGCATAGTATTTAGTATTTAGTGAGGCATGTTGGATCTGATGAATTAAATGCAGAGGAGGACAGCTGTAAATAAAAACAATCAGAAAATAACTTTTTTTCCCTCACGTTCACAGCACGTTTTTTTTTTTATGAGATGGGAAGCTGGCCCAACCAGTACTTTGTTTTGTTGTGAATGAAGCGCTACTCGAGTTGAAGCAGCGGCTCCATGTGCGTTTGATCAATAAACGACCAGGGTCCTTCGGGAGGTTACAATATTAATAATTTAATTTAGACCCTGTCTTCCTGGGGTTGAGTTCCTCAGAAGGTTCCTTTTCCGGAGGGAAAGTTCCTGCCGTCAAATCAAAACAAAACATATATATATATATATATATATATATATATATATATATATATATATATATATATATTTGTCCCTTCCCTGCTCATCCAAGGTGACACAACTTAATTTCAACGTTGTGACAGCGAGTCCTCATCACGCAGTCACTTTGATTTCCCAGAATGCCTGCACAGCTTAGATCAGTGAACGCAAAAAAAAGAGAAAATAAAAAAAAACACTCCAGACATTGATTCCCTCATCAAAGAAGAGGAAGCCCTGATCCTCAGTCGAGGCATTAAACAAGACATTTTAAGACTTTTTAATCCAATTTGGCATCACAGTCTGGTACTTTTCCATTAACGAATAACCTGTCCAATAACACTAGGATTACTGAGGAATATATATTTCCGACAACATGACCTTGGTTTTAACGTAAATCAACGGCAGTACATCTCCACCCCTCTCCTTGATATTGATATTAGTGGCATAATTCTTCCTCATTTGGTAAACGGACCTGTACACACCGCCGTGTTGGACCAAGCAGCGACCGCCTGAACCACTGGAGGGTTCGGATCCCGTCTGCAGGGACTTTTCTGCATCTGCTGGAATTACATTTAGGGGCCATGATTTATCAACGTAAGCGCAGCAGCAAGCGGGAGGTGGTCCTGACTGTGTCACCAACACTGTAAGAATCCCTCATCTTCATCGATAGATACATGCAGACAGCTTTACGGACCTTTACTGCTTTTGTGAGTTATTTTCGATGCCCAATTTAAACGGATCTGCCGGCTGGACGGTTGTTAATTACATTGATTCAGCTGACGCCGCACCGGAAAAATACACTTTCTGAGTGGACTCTTTTCCTCCCACCCAGGGCCGGCTCTAGCCCTTTGGTTGCTCTAGGCGAGATTGAGTTTTGTGCCCACCCCCCCCCCCCCACAGACACACACAATACTTTACATCACTGAAGAGACATATATTAACTTAACTGCTTTACTTTGCATAGCAGTTTTTCACCCACTTATAATTCTACTATTCTACATTGCAGTTCAACAATAAATGGTGCATGGACAACAAACACCAGAATAGTTTCAGAACATTTTCTTTTTTATTATTTTAAATAATTTATTACACACTCAAAGTTAGGATTAAATTAACTCCATAAACTGTGCAAAACACTTTTTTTTTCAAATATGTTTATTGAACAAACCTCAAAACATGATACAAGCTGTATAGGGAATGACTATAGTTAACAAGGTTTGACAGGTTTTTTTCCCTTACACACAAAAACAGAGGGCTGGCCAGTCAGCAGGATCTATGGGTTCTCCCTGGATATCAGGAATAGCGGAGGGTGAGGTGTCTGCAGGCGGCAGTGTAGTTTCACTGGTGCCCTGAGTGCTTGATGTGGTCCTGGATGTCCCTTCACCTTCACCTGTATTCAAGCAAATTGTATAGCCAGACAAGCAGTGTTTAATATAATAAGTGAAATGATCATGAATGTGGTTGAACTTCTTTAAGAAAACAAGCTATTGTATTTAATACATGCTAACATGTTTCTATTGTACTTTAAAGTATGTATGTGGCTTGAATAAATACATTTTATCTGACCATGTAACTTGTAGTAGATAAATTACAATTACTGCCACCACTGCTACAAGGCTAAATAATGCTACTGATTACAATTAGTAGTATTAATGTGATGTGATTATGAAAGTAATAATTGATCATAATAATAATAATAATAACAATAACAAAAACAGCAACAATAGTACTAGTTGTGTAGGCTACTTACAAAGTTCAGAGGGAGGCGAATCAGGCGTACTTTCTCCAGCAGGTGCCATCCTCTGAAAAAATTGCCTGAGTGCATCTGGCCAATTTAAAACAAAATAAAAAATAAAAACATATACATTTTAGTATATTCCTGGGGAGGATCTGTACAGAAGGGTGAACACCACCACTATCCCCAAATGGTTACTGTGTGTGTATGCACCTGCTAGTTGTGAATTCACTAAACAGAACTTATGCCATTTATAATGAATGTAGACAGCAACTGTACTTTTCATAACTAGCATACGTTATCCAGATACTGGTCTTTTGACATGTACATCCATGTAGGTTATCAGTGAAGTTACGTTTGCTAGTAATAGCCTACGTAGCAAATTAGCAAAGTAACAGTTGCTAGCTAGCTATAGCTAGCCTAAGTGACAGCAATGAAACGTCCAAAATTAGGTGATGCACAATACTAAATATATTTTGTTTGACACCTTAATGACTGAGATGAGAAGACTTACCTCTATACTTGACTTTCTTTTCCTCATCTTCGTTTTCGTCCCTGTGCTCCAGATGGTTTAGACCAGTCAAAGTGGCCGCGAAATAGATTTTTCAGATCGCGCACATTTTTCAGACCGCACAAATGATTTTTTTTTTGGAGTGAGCCATGGAGTGAGCCAAAGATAGAAGATCTTTGATGTGACGTGTCGAGTCTTGGCCAATCAGCGTTCCGTTTTCTCGACAAAAAATTCTGATTTTTGGCCGAGTTGTTGTCATAATAATAATAAAACATCTTTGATGTGACGTGTCTTGGCCAATCAGCGTTAAGATGTTTACAGCGCCCGTTTCTCAATATGCGTGTCTCTCTGTACTTGATGAGAAAACTCACAGCTGAATCGCCCCCCGGTCGCGTGGTCGCGAATTGCTCACAGTGCTGAAATGTGCGCTGTGAGGGCGCCCCCAACCCATTTGTCGCCCTAGGCAGTCGCCTAGTTCGCCTATAGCAATCGCCGGAGCTGCTCCCACCTGTGCAATTTTTTTTTATAATAATCACCACACAAGCAAGATAAGTGAGTTTCAAGGTCAGGAAAAGGTCATCGCCACCACAAAATACAAGGCCCTTCCTCGTCTCACCGGTGGAAATGCAGATGACGTTTTGGAGTTTCTGCCTTGGGGAAGTTCCTCAAGAGTTTTCCCTCTACCTGCTTTCTAGACTAGAAGCTCTCATACGACGACCTTCCTTTTTATTTGTAGAACATGAGTCTGGCATATATGACTTGTAAACACTATAATTAAGTTGAGCAGGCTGCACAAGAGGCTGTTGACACGTAAACAGTTTTATATGTGTGTGTGTGTGTGTGTGTGTGTGTGTGTGTGTGTGTGCACAGGAAGTGTACATAACCAGGTGTCACCCCACTGATCAGCTACTCAGGTCAGGTCAAAGGTCAGATTTAGAATCAGCCGGACCGCATGACTGGAGATTACCATGAGGGTAATTCTAGGAACTGCTGGTTCAAGATCAGGATTCTACTCCGTATGCATTACACACTGTGTGTGTGTGTGTGTGTGTGTGTGTGTGTGTGTGTGTGTGTGATAGAGCGGGGATACATGAGGTTAATTCCTTTGCAGCCCAGATTGTAAGGTGACGGAGGTTTGGAAACTCTCTTAACTTGAATTAACTTAAAGCCTCTCTTCATCTCTCCCTCTCCCTCACCCCCTATAATCTATTTCCTTTACATGTGGAGTTACGGCAATAAACAGCATGTATTATTGTACTCGTATGTTAAGGATAAGTGACAGGTGTTCTGAAAACCACAGGAAGTTATTCCTCCCGTCTCCAGTCACCGGGGCGACTGTTGGAAGATGTACAGACGTAATTGCGATAAACAAGAAAATGATTGTCATTTTAAGACCATTTTACGCCACTGATGTACTGACAATATAAAAGCAAAATCATACAAGTTAACCCTTTAGAAGAGCAGGGAACTTTTAATTTCTGAAAGCTGTTCAGACATTGGAATTGTGAAAACAAAATTAAATACCTTAAATAAATTAAATATAAAGAAGAATAGTCAGCAAAAAATGAAGGTGGAGTTTAATCCTTTTGTCAACAGAAATGGCTCTCATAATGCCAGTGAACACCCTGCTGTGTATTCTGGCATCGCTAAAATGTTGGTGACCAAATCTAGTTCAGCAAAAATTATTGAGGTCTTGTCAGTCCTACGATAAGTCGATAATAAAGTCATTATTGTGACGGGCCTATTCGGAGGAGCGGCTCATCACTGAAACAGCAACAGCTGGTCCGCCTTAAGTGTCATTCCACCTTAAGTGACCCCGAGGTAGAAGTGGCCACGGACTTTGTGGGTGAACGTTTCTTCATTCCAATCAGCAGGTGGCGAGCAAGACTCTGGAGCTTGGCGTGGGCCTTGAGGAGCAGAAAGCAGAGACAGGCTCGCCCTTCACGAAGACTTCAGACCGCACCATCTAGTATGAATATCGGGACGATGAATGGGTGAACGGTAGGAGCGCCCTGACAAGAAAAACTAATATATGTATTTCCTAAATGTTGTTTTTATATGTAAACTTTACTTTACAGTCAGACCACACGCAATGCCAATGCCGGTGATGTCATACAAATAGTGTGTGTAAAAGCCCAACTTTGATTGATTTTAAGTACTAATACATTGTTGAAAAAAGAAAACAATGACTTCTGGAGATTTGTGAACGACGTAAACAAATGACAGTTGTGCTATACATAATCACACTAATGAACAGTGAGTAAACAAACACACACACACACACGGGTCAGCTGAGAGGAACCTTCTGCTATTTAGCCTTGACCTGTTCGTCAGGTGGAATCCACCTCTAGAGAGAGGTTTTTCCCCAAGGGAATTAACAGCGTCAACAGCCACCGACACATACTGCCTTGTGTCTGGCAACCGGACTCATTGTGTGTGTGTGTGTGTGTGTGTGTGTTGTCTTTTCATTTTACAGCTCCTTAAAGGGTCAACTCTGTCTAAACCGCCCTGTCTCAGGCTTTTAAGACGCTTCACTGCGTGTGTGTGTGTGTGTGTGTGTGTGTGTGTGTGTGTGTGTGTGCGCGTGCCCGTTGGAGGATGAACTTGGTCGTTTCCCAGCAGGCGCAGGTCTGTGGGGTTACGCCAACCCCTCTGAGGTTGAGTGGCATTTCGAAGTGGTAAACAACTCCGTGGGCCGACGCTGGGAGCAAAACTGGAGCACCCACGGGTGAAAATAAGGTCAGGGTAGGAAGCAACGAGCTAAAATACAACTTTTTTACAGCGCACACTAAACCACAAGCGTGGTTTCCCGCTGAAGGAACAGGGTCGGCTGTGTTTCATATGGATTAGTTGGACCGGGAGAAGGCTCCTCCATAAATACATAAGCACGCTGAACATAACTGCGTATAAAAAAGCTTGGGCGGGTCTTCCTTTGTGTACACGTACTTTTGTCATTTGTATTTTCAGCATTTCGCTGATAATACTTTAGGAGTACTTTGGAAAAGTACTTTCAGGCGCGATGAAATGGAAACATTTTCTTTGAAACTATTTTAGATCACATTTCCGGTCATATTGTGCACCTATGTATCATTCATATTTTCTGTTTATGACGATAAACCCGTGACAAAACTAAAGAGCGCAAATGAGCTCCACGAGAGCGCACAAATCAAACAGCTGCGCGCGTAATTTACTTTGACGAGCGCTTTTACATCACTACGCGAGTAAAATCCCCGCTTACGAGAGCAAAGGTTGCTCTCAAAGTTGGAACCTGCTCGCTCTGGAAGCTTTAACCTGCTCGCTCGCCTGTCTGTTACCTGCTTGCGCTCGAGTAGATTTTCTTTTTGACAGTAAGTGGGCGGATCCAGTCACCATCGATCTCTACATCTAATTGGTTACAATCCTCGGCTTCGGATTGGCTGGAATGCATTTCTCACCAGCACACTGGGAACAATGGCGGATGAGAAAACACAACTGAAAGTTGACGTTCTCTGAATACTACTGTTATTGAGTCTCTGTAGCGGTTAAACATGAGATATAATTCTGTTTTGAGGATCTAACGAGCAATCTTTATTAGTTTATTATTTATTCACAGTAACCTTACATCAGTTTGACTGAGGGAAAGGTTAAGATTTATAACTTAACTTTTACTTTAAACTGCAGCGGTGTCTTATTACTTTTGACCAAATTGTTTGCAATTTTATATATAAACATAGTTCTAAACACAATATATATACAATTATATGTATTTCTGTATTTGTTATTTTGAGTGTGTATGTGTGAGTTTACCGTGTATTGATTCAAGATTCTTTTATTGTCATATGCACAGATAACAGGCAGTTATTCTGTACAATGAAAAGCTTATTTTGCTGGGTCTTCCTAACACACAGAATTACAATAAACTTAAGGCAAAAAATAAGACACAAAATATAGTGACAGTATTGCACAAAAATATGTATAAAGTGCACTATGCATTGCTACAATATCCAAAGTATGGCCGTGACATGAAGTCACAGCAGCAGGAAGAAACTGTTTGTCAGTCTCGTAGTATCTCTATTGATATTGTCTTTAATAAGGGATCTGCATGTCATTTAGTTTGCTGCATACGCCTTATAAATACCAAACAGTGTTTCAAGGCAGTTAATGTATCTTGGGTGTGTCCAAGTTAAAGAACTATTCAAGAAAGGGTCAAATACAATCACAACACAAGATAAAAGGACTAAATAAGAGGCACAGACCTTTTATTCTATTGGAGGCACCGCCAGTTAATTCCGTTTTTAGAATAAGAGAGCAACGATTGTAGGAACCATTATATTATATCATAGCGCCATCACTTTTAAAACTGTACCCAGGACCCCACCCGTAGTACTACTACACCTAGCAGATTCATATAATAGTATAGATACATGGGACGGGTGTAACATAAATAAACACAATATATATATATATAACATTATGTGTATCTGTTTATATATACTTATATAGATACACATATAATTGCAAACAATTTGGTCAAAAGTAATAAGACACCACTGTAGTTTAAAGTAAAAGTTAAATTAAAATCTTAAGTTATAAATCTTAACTTTCCCTCAGTCAAACTGATGTAACGTTACTGTGAATAAATAATAAACTAATAAAGATTGCTCGTTAGATCCTCAAAACAGAATTATATCTCATGTTTAACCGCTACAGAGACTCAACAACAGTAGTATTCAGAGAACGTCAACTTTCAGTTGTGTCTTCTCATCCGCCATTGTTCCCAGTGTGCTGGTGAGAAATGCATTCCAGCCAATCCGAAGCCGAGGATTGTAACCAATTAGATGTAGAGATCGATGGTGACTGGATCCGCCCACTTACTGTCAAAAAGAAAATCTACTCGAGCGCGAGCAGGTAACAGACAGGCGAGCGAGCAGGTTAAAGCTTCCAGAGCGAGCAGGTTCCAACTTTGAGAGCAACCTTTGCTCGCGTAGTGATGTAAAAGCGCTCGTCAAAGTAAATTACGCGCGCGGCTGTTTGATTTGCGCGCTCTCGTGGAGCTCATTTGCGCTCTCTAGTTTTGTAATTGATTTGCCTCCATATCTGTTTCTTTATATTTTAATGAAAAAATAGTTATCTTTACTTCCTTTAGAACAAATTATGACGTGTGCTTAAGCTGGTACCAGGGGTCAAAAAAATATTCAATTGTATTTCAGAGTAAAAAAAACATTTGCATTCACTGCATTCATCCATTAGTCGCCGCAGGCGTTCTATCGCGTCATCAGTAATTTAAGCCAGTCGCTCTGTTTATGTCCTTGACTTCCTTGTGAAGGAAACACGCATATTCTGGTCAAAGTCTAGACTATAGCGTTTTTGTCTTTTCTATTCTTTTCTTTTCAGGCTCCCAGAGAGGCTTGTTCTTGTCCACACATTCTAGTCAAGACTTTGGAAAGTGTCCAACTGTCACAGAAGTAAAATAATCCAGTGAAACATCCCGGGTCCTGTCACAGCGTCCACAAAGCCAGTCTCCATTCAATGTCAACTACTCTCCATCAGTGACACTGTGGGGGGCTAAGCTGGCACACACACACACACACACACACACACACACACACACACACACACACACACACACACACACACACACACACACACACACACACACACACACAGCTATCTGTTATGCTTGTTAGCCAGAGGACATGCAAGGCTGATGTCTGCCCACTTATCCACTGCATGAAGTGTTGGCCTGCAGATGGAGGCTGTGGGTGTTTGTGGATGATTGTGTGTGAGTGTGAGTGCGAGTGTGTGTGTGTGTGTGTGTGTGTGTGTGTGTGTGTGTGTGTGTGTGTGTGTGTGCGCGCGCGTGCGTGCACGGCCTCCGGAAGCGGAGTGAAGGCAACTCTAAAAGTGATAGATCCTCTTTGCAAGACTTAAAGAAAGAGAGGCCTGCGGTAGCTTACGGTGTTAAGCTGATATGAGATCAGCCAGCAAACACTGCCGCAGCAGAATGGCCCCCATTGATGAGGTTTTGGTGGAGTCACTTCTCAAAGTGACTCCACCAAAACCTCATCAACCAACCTCGAGCGCGGCCCCGCTTCTCAAAGCGGGGCCGCGCTCGGAGGAAAACACGGCCGCAGTTCAACAAGAGTCCAGTGGGGGAGTTTTGTCTTCCAGGGCTGCGTTCGAGCTCATCAACCTTTGGGTTAGATTTGAAGTGATGATTTAGCTTTTAAGCTAAAGAAAAGCAAGATAACTTCGACATGTAATAATGTTATGAGCCAGTAAAGCCATCTGGAGTTAGATGTACGTGCAAGCAATTGTTATGAAGTAAACCCCGGGCAAAGGAAGAGAGCTGTCTGATTAGTGGAGCCTCCTCATCCTCGCCAGTCTGACACTGAGCTGAGTCTTCCACTGACCTCATTGCAGAATGAAAAGGCAAGCAGAATGTCCCAACCATTAAGATGCTTGTTTTGTTACTCTGTCATGGAATTAGTCACACCATATAGCTATTTTTTTTTAAAATCAACATCCTAAATTTAAAGCTGAAGTCAAAGTATGCACCCGAGTCAGAATCTGGTGTATTAATCCCTGCTTGAGTTTGTCCACATTCAATTATAATAATCACATTAATATATTATATCTTTAGAGCGCTTTTCATCGTACTCGTTAGTAACTACACGCTTCACACGGAGTTGAGCAGCGACTTGTTGAACGTGGTTGCAGTTAGCTGCATGGGAGAGGTTAAGCAGTGTAGTGCATGAGCCCATCTCTATCCGGTGAGGACATGAGGCTGATATTTATTAATTGACACCGAAGTTACAGCAAAACTGCCTCCTATAAGTCCCTTTACTGAACGGCATTGGTACGTTTTAAATGAAAAAAACAAGAAGATGCAGTTGTGACACTTATAAATGCATAATATTGCTTGAGAAATATACAATTAAAAGTTGTACATCTTCGAGATGCCTCAGTTCAAGGCCCAGTGTGCAATCACCCTTCACAAGCAGACCTGGAGCCTGCTAGCCAGCACAGGGAAGGGGATCCTCCCCAGCGCGGTAAAAATATTGTCAGTTCATTGTTCATCGTGAAATATGATAGGTTCATTAATGTCACAGGTTAATGGGAAAAGCTGCATTTTGCAAACAAGAACAAGTTCTCTCTCTCTCTCTCACACACAAAAACACACTCATGCGTAATTGCAGCAGGCAGGACAGGAATCTACAGGGGCTGAAGGATAAATGTGAATCCTCCCTCCTCTCAGAGGAACACACACGTTCGCAGAGGACACACACGCAAGCACACACACACCACCTTCCACGGCTCATCAGTTTCCAAAATGCTGAGTGCTGCACTCTGCACAGTAATAAAGGATCATTTACAATAATTTATTATCTCCTTCTCTCTCTCTCTCTCTCTCTCTCTCTCTCTCTCTCTCTCTCTCTCTCTCTCTCTCCGGACCAACATGTCTGTCTGTTCGTCTTTCCCTTCCCCATTTCCTATCTCTCTTTTCCCCGTCCGCTGTTCATCCTCCCCGTTGGACATTTAGCCTACATCAAACTCTCTCTCTCTTTTTAGGCATTAATAGAGTTGGGAAACAAGAGCCACATTGATTTGACGTTGTTTGCTTTAAAATACCTTATTGTGATTTTTAGAATTCAATGGAATATGTCCATCTTTCCCCCGGAAAGTTTTCATTACTTACTTTTGATTCTAAAGACAGAGCTTCAGATAATTCATCCTAAAAAGGTACATTTTGTACAATTTAGTTTGTTTAATATGAGTATTTGAAAAATAAACGTTACCTAATTAGACTATTTATAAAATAGAAAGAACATTCATTGATCCCCTGACTTTCAAAATATCAGTTTGAATACATCCCAGTGCTTGTATAGGAAGTGTATGTAAATAATTTCATGGTCCTGCTCACCTAAGGTTATTGCTTTGTGCAGTGGCATATACAGCCTCTTTGTTTAAGGTGCGCGAGGCTCAGGAGCATTGTTCTCGTCCGTTTAGTTGCAACATCGGGCCGCCAAACAAAGTTAGCAATTAGCGAGTGTGCACGGAGAAGCGTTTAGCGGCTGAAAAGCCCGGCGACTCCCTCCGAGTCGGTGGAATGCAACGCGGAGCTGAAAGGAGCGTGAATATTAGCCACCAAATGCAGCTCCAAATGAATGATAACGGTGCCGTGTAACTGCCGGCTGTGCCACGCGGTTTAATGAGTCAGTGTTGTGTCATCAACCTTTCAGAGGCCCAAAAGCAGTTTGTGCCGTTTCAAGGTAGAGCAACTAAAGCACACGAATGTGGTCAATTTAAGCAAGACGTTCCTCAATGTGTGCTGCATCGAACAGGAAAGAAGAGCTGTCCCGGTGGAAGAGCCAGCAGAAACTACGTGTACCAGGGTACATTGCGAGCGAGCAACGCTGCCACAGCCTAGGACGCTCTCCGCTGAGCCTGGAGAGGACAAATTGGTTCAGTGCATCCCAGGTTTTGGAGGGTAATTTTAAGGGAAAAATAATGAGTTGATTTTGAAAAGAATGTAACATTGTGGTTACAAATGCCCTCATAGATCTGGATTCGTTACTAGTTTATTTGATCTTAAACTTAAAAATGGGGGTTGGAACATTCGCACCTCTATGAATGAATTTATTACCAACTATTTATTCCATTTCACTGCATGTAATCCCATTTCTCACACGGAGAATACAATGCTCCGTTCATCTTCACGGTGAGAGCCGTGCATATTAAAACACACAGACCGGTGGGGGAGCTGGGGGAGTTCGAGCTCCGGTCCACTTTGAATCGGCCTTATGGGTGGAAGGGCTTTTAAATATAAAACAATGGGAGGGTGGGATTAGAATGTGAGATGGAGAGACGCAAACAATTAAGCCAGAGAGGCAGAGAGAGAGAGAAAAGAGGAAGAAAAAGGGAGTGTCATTCTCCGCGCTGATCTCGGGTGGTGTATTGCTGATGACAAACTTAATGGAGCTCCTTTACCCGGCGCTGTTCACCTCACTGCACCTGTCTGTACCTTTCTCCCTCTCCATAGGCATGTCCTCCAGTAATTACGTATGCTTGAAGGAGGCCGATCACTCTGCCCAGTAACCGTGTCAGCGTTAATAAAATAGGGCTCTTCGAAAACCATCTCCCCCACCCCCCTCCCTCTTCCTCTCTTCCGCAGAGTGCCTGTTAATACGCTGCCATTACAACTAAACAATCCAAAGGGACGGGGCGGAATCCGCCGCAGTTAATTTAGCTCGTGATGAGTGTGGATTCGAGGCGCGGAGTGAAACCGAGCGGCGATGATTTCAGGATCCGTCTCAAAACAGGGAGGTGATTTCGGTCCGTGAGCTGAGAGGAAACGCAGATACAGGAATAGAGGAAGGAAATAATACGCAAATAAATGGTACTCATGGGCTTGAATCACAAAGCCATATATTTTGATGGAATGTTCAAGATCTTAAACCTGAAAACATTTAGAGGGATTTAAAACTCTTACAATAGTTATTTTTGTCCACAGTCAAATATACATGCTAGTCTTTAGTGAGACATCAGGGATTGTCTTATTTCAACATCTTGTTCAACATTTTGGGAAATCCAATTATTTTCTTTTTTTGACAATATTTGGATTGGACGATCAATACGTTTCCTGTACCTGTTTGGTAAATATTAGGGGTGTCACAATTCCACATTTGTCTTTTCATTTTAACTTTTAATTGTTCAGCCTTTTAATTAGACAGATAGAGATCAAGAGATGATTGGTTTTATGTCATTTAGATTTTTATATTCGTCTTCAAATAAATGGTATCAAGTGTCATAAAACTTCCATATTGTTTTGGGAATGTACCACACTGAGGCTATATGGTCAGATGTATCACCAGTCAACATACAAATATAAAAAGAAAAGATGAGGCACTATACGGGAGAAGGGTGCAGGTGACGAAACTCAATCTCTACAATATGTCCTGCCATGTTTGCGTACGGCATGAGGAGTTGTACTCCAGCATGTAGCATTGTATGATTACATAACTCATGGGAAAAAGATAAATGTTGCCACAACGGGGTATTCAGGGAAGCAGGAGGATCTCCCAGCTCTGTTGTTTCCCCGTCATCCCGGACTCCTGCAGTGGATTTTCAATTAAGAATATAAAGTGTTAATGGGTAGCTGAAGCCAGCAGCCAGTTAGCTTGATGTTACAGTTAGCATGTCTTTGTCCGGCGAGAATAAATACGTCATCCATCACTGACATTTTTTACTTTTTGTGATCTGTAAAACATTTAATAAAAAAAAAGTTAAATTGCAGTTTCAAAGGAGTATTTTTTGCACTGGGTGCAGTTGGCAGGCAACCAGTGGAGAAGATTATAGTCTGGCACATAATCCCCCATAATGTGTCAAAATTGTTGTTTCGGCACTTTGTTTAGTGCGGCTTAATTAGCAGTGTCCTGCTTCTTCCAGTCTCAATGCTAAGCTAACCGGCTGCTAGCACCATCTACATATCTATACCCTAAAAACAATTATGGCTGTGACATTGATCTTCTCATCTCACTCTATGCAAAAAAAGTTTACTTTCCAAAATGTCAAGCTAAAGTTGTTTAGTAGCACAGGTTTCTGAGGACAATAAGTACATATGCAAATGACCTTGTAGCTAAGAATACTGTTGTTTTCACACCTGGAAGCAGATAGAGAACTGACCAGCTCAGCAGTTTGTTTGAACCGCATCTAAATCACTAGTATCACTAAAATCAGCATAAAGGCACGATGCCACTTTGCACTGGCTCTTGTACACACTTGATTTGCATCTTGGTTAGTGCTTCTAGAAACTGCATTCCCAGTTATAACTCACTGTCACCTCAAAGTCCTATAAAGGAGGGGGCCCGGTACCGGTCCGTGGGTCCCTTGGTACCGGGCCGCACGAAAAGAATGAATGAAAGAAATGTCCAAAAAAATAATAATCAACGTCGGAAAGATGTTTTATTTTGAAAAATGAACGGATACATCCATCTGTGCATTACCCCAAAAATCCTACTATCCCGGTGTTCTGGATTAAAATCAAGGCAGAATATACTGAGAGCTCTGAAAACCCTGCTTCCATTTCCAACATCCTGTCTGTAAAGCTGGGTTTAAATTATGGATCAGACCGGACATAATTAAAAGAACACACGCCGGGTGTCGTTGTCTCCCGTCACCCCGAGATGGGGCCGGCTCATAGCAGAGAAACAAGCTCAGGGCTCCCACTAATTCGGCGTAATGGTGAGTTGTATATTCATGCACTTTATAATGGTTTTATAACGGCTTTATGCCGGTCGTATCATTTTATTACGTCATACGGTCCATGAGAATATTGTCTTACACGAAACCGGTCCGTGGCTTCTGGACCAGAAGACGCAGCCGAACAATCTGAGTGACGCACTCGGCTGATGACCAGGAATAGACAATGACAAATCTTTTCATATTGCTTACTCAGCATGCTAATCGTGCATAGCGTGCAAGGAGTGACACAGCCCGACTGACAACAAATGCTTCCGAGTCATGCTTTTTAATAGTGGTTCCAAAAGTTTGAGTTCATTATGGCGTCTCATGAGGCCACTGTGGGGCCACCTGACAACAGCCTTTGTGATTTAAAAATAAAATTATTAAATAAAATAAACTAAATTCACGTCGCACGTGGTTCAGTTTTAACCAGAGGAACAAAACGCTGAGTGTCTTTGCATTGTCCTTCAGTGCAGTTAGGCATGTGCAATCAAAATATAGCCATATGCAGTATGTTGCCAAGAAGTTGAAATATAAAAGCAATGTGCTCATTGGTTTATCTACAATAACAATATAAAACAACAAAAACAGAAAAGTAGCAAATGCTCCAAAATTAAAGAGGAGACATTTTGTTGCAATTGTCCTTGAGAAATGCTGTTCAAGATCATTGATTGCGTTATTGAAATTATTATGAGTTATTTCAGCAACTAATTGAACGTGGGTCACCGTAAAAAAAAAATTTGGCAATTACTTTGATAAATTAACCGTAGTCATAAGTCCTCCAATGTAAAAATGTCTTTCTTCTCTTATATCGCATTTAATTCAATATCTTTGTTTTTGACTCTCAATCCAAATGCATTAGGGCTTTGGGAAATTACTATTCCCATTTTCCGATGTAATTCATTGATTAATCGAAGCAATAATGAACAGATTGTTGGTTGCCTTTTCAGACACCCCTTGGTACAGAAAATGCTGCAGGCTCTGGCTGTGAGGATTAGAGCTTGGATGGAAGCGTATTACGGTCAACCAACTTGCATCACCGACATAATGATTGCTGGCGTGTGGCGTCCACAGAGAGCGCCTTAGCCCCCGGCAAATACAGCTCCAGGAAGTCTTGAGGCAGGCTCTTTAACCGCTCAGCAGGACTCAGCGTCAAATCAAAGAGCCGGCAGTCCGCTGAGGAGCAGCGGTTTCTACACCCTGGGATCCAGACGTCAACGATTACATCAAAGAGCACGGGGGAAGCGTCTGGAAAGGTCAAACGGAAGACATTACGAGCCATGAGAAGGTCTTTCTCACTTCGGGGATGTCACTATTGCCTTTTACCTCCCCACTGCTGAGTCACATCCACAGGGCAGATGGAAGGCCAAGACAGACATAAAAAAAAAAGCCTGAGAGACAGTGATGACTGCAACGAAGAGGAAACGGACACTGTGAGACCAGAGTAGCACCGATTTCCTGTCAACAAATCCTGGCTCTTTCAAAAGCACATATACTTGGAGAGGAAGCTATGAGGTTGGATTCAGTCAGATGCAGCATTTTGCTGTAACTCTCCAGGCAGGACGCTCCCGAGGAGTCGCAAACCCACGTGGTACAGACACGACCTTCGTGGGATTTCGCGACTTGAAGACCTGACTTGTGGAGCTATATTGAGAAAAATGTAAAGATCCGTTCAGATGGGTAAATAAATCAATACGGAACAGTTGCAAGGCGATGGATATTACCTGTTATCAATCACTGATGTCGTTGAGTTCCTTGCAGTAAAACAGCTGCCCTTAGTGACCAGGAGGCTTTCATTTGTATGGATGAAGATGGATGCAGGCTATTTCTGGGTTACAAAATAAGGGAGGTCCCTTTTAAAAAACAACCTATTTTTAGGCCTCTGCTCGAAAATTGCATACCCAAACTAAAAAAGGTGTATCTCTGCAACACTAGGGCTGTTTGAATAATGTTGGTGTTATAATAAAAGGCTACACATGTGAGATTTTGGTCAGATGTGTAAATAAATAAATTAGTGCAAATAGGCCTCATCACATTTAAAGTGACATCGGTTGCATTGTTGTTGTGTTCTCGTTCCCCTGTGTCTTTTGATAAACTGATTATAGGAAGCACTCTTCATTCCTTGTGTTCTTTACGACGACAATTAAGTATTTTTTTGACAGCAGGTTGTGATGTGAGGAATTTGTTTTCTACCCTTGAGAAGTCAAATTTAATTGAGTTGATATTTGAGAAGGACTTTAAGAAAGTGTTGAGGAAAAGTATGAAGAATTTGCGTCACCAAACGGTGGCCTAGAGCAGTGTTTTTCAACCTTTTTTGAGCCGCGGCACATTTTCTACAATAAAAAAATCCCGCGGCACACCAACAACCTAAAAAGTTACAAAATGTCACATTGTAGCATAACACAGCATATATGGTAGGTCATTATTGCGCTACCTACTGGCATGGAAGAGTATTCAGTGTTTCAAGTAAACCAGATCGCTCCATCAGACAAAAAAAAAAGTGTTATCACTTTGTTAGAAAAATGAAAATAAAGTTATGCAAAAAAGAACTAATATTTAGTTACTACTAAATATCTTATTGTGGAAAACAATAAGATATTGCAAAACAAAACGGAATGAGTGCAGATGTGTGAGCATCACGTTGTATCAGTATTAGTGGCTGCAGTGAGCTGCTTTCCTCTACACATCTTTTTAAAACGGGGTTGTAGATTTGATACGGCTCTCAGTTCATGCTCCATGATAGAGACACAACAGCAGAAAGCCGACCTCACTGAGATCTCATAAAGATCGGCTTTTGGCGAAATGCCAAGAATCGGCGCATGCGCAAGCGTAACCTGTTAACAGCGGACTGTGAACATTTAAATTCAGCATTTCCTCTTGCGCCACACCTATAATAAAGATATTACACCTGTAATAAATACCGCCCCAGTTTGATAAATACTGACTTAAAGGAAACATGGTGTTCATTTATTTTAATGACGACCACAAAGTGAGCAGGCTTTATCACTGCAGGGTGTTTTTCAGGCTTTTGGAAGAATATTTCCAGAGCCTCTCTAAGTCAGAAACGTCATTGATGGAGCTCCAGGCTGTTTGTCTTGACCTGCAAACACATGAACTGTTAGGCTTTAACAGTGAGAGCTCATATCTTAAAATACTGATAGCTTCAGCAGCAAATCCCATTGTGAAAAGCACGCAACTTATTTTTCGCCGCTCTCTCTCTCTCTCCGCTGTGTCTCACCTGTGCAGCGCATCAGGCGGAACTCCGCGTGCGCGACACAGAGCAGAGTTGTATAGACGCGACCCAGAAATGACATGCTGTGTGGATAAGATCAATAACATACGGCCGTTTAGTTTGTTTAATAGCAGAACAAGGTGCAGACCTGTTCTATATTACTCTGCCAGCCACTATATTGCAGCTCAGACGCTCAACAATGGAAAATCATTTGCGGCAACTAAATAACATTTTTTTGGACCAATTAAGTGAAATTGGACATTTTAACACGGCTCACCTGACGATCTCTCACGGCACACTGGTGTGCCGCGGCACAGTGGTTGACAATCACTGGCCTAGAGACCTGCTCACTCAATTGTTTCAACCTCTCATCAACACATGATGCATGCAAATGCACACGCACGCACGCACGCACGCACACACACACACAGGAAAAGAGCGAGTAGCACAGAGCCTTCCCTCCTGTTCCCATTGAAACAGGTGATTTTGTTTTATTCGTGAAAATTTTATACATTTTATTCCCCAAAACAGCTACAAAAGGTTCAATAATCACATCAAATAGATTACAGCGATTTCCCATCAAAACAAATGTGCTCTTATGTACATGCACGTATGAACATATTCATATCAAATAGAGTGTAGTCTATATCACCATACAAAGATATGCTGCTCACAACGTATTTATTACCATGCCAACTGTTGAAGCCTCAAACGCTTGCATCTTGGTCGGTTTGTCAAAGATGCACTTCACCCAAACGCGGTTGAATCCAGACTGCTTTCTTTCAAAATGCACTCGCCTGCCTCATCCACTTGAGACAGTTTTCTAGTGGTAGCTTGTGAGTCACCTCCACTCCAACTCCAATCTTTCCCCCACTTATTCATCAAAGTATGCCATTAATTCTGCTCACCACAGTACGGTTTCTGTACCTCCAGAAATTCTTCCGAACCTGAATGCTTAGTGTAAAAATGAATACATAAATAACTAGCTGAGACGAGTAATTGCAGTGCAGACTCGTCAAAAGTGCACGGCCTATAGAGGACCCCCGTTAACTTTAAAATCAGCTGACACTGCAAGGGCTTGTGTTTTTTTTCCTCAACAGCAAAGATAGCTGAACTGAGTTTGTTCGCTGCGACCTGACCTGCTGCATGCAATTCAGCAATGATGGAGGAAAAGGGGAAAAGAGCGGCGTGGGAAGGGATGCTTGTCGGAGAAAAAGAAAGACGACAGAGAGAAGCCACGGGGGAGCAAACAAAGGAGGGAAGCAAAGACAACAGAGACAAAGAAGATGACTTGTCTGAAACCAGAGCGGTGCTCAGCCGAGCAAAACTTACAGGCGAGGCACCTTGACAGACAGCGCAGGAACACACTCCCGCGCGCGTGACTTCAGTGTCTCGCTGAGCCTCGCCGTGTGAACTGTGGAAGGAAAATGTTTATGTAATCATGGACGTATACACACATATATATATATATATATTAGTGCTGTCATATTAGCGCGTTATTAACGGCGTTAACGCAAACCAATTTTAACGCCGTCAATTTTATTAACGGCGTTAACGCATTTTAATTTTTCAAATTTTTTTTTTCCGCGAGCACCACGCCGGATGTAGCTCAACCGGAAGCAAAACAATAGGCACGCCGTTTGGGCTTGGAAGCTAGGCTAACGTTACGGTTTGAAATGAATGAATGGTGAGCGCGATACGGCAAAATGAATGATATTCAGTGAACTGCGAACAGGTGCGCGTGCCAGAAGGGAGCGCGAGTGAACACATTGAACACAGCAGGAGAGAACGCAACGTTAGCCAGCTAGCTAAAGCTCCGGTGGAACATTATTAGCTTATGCCGAGTTCACACCGGACACGGCGCGTCCGGTGTGAACACGGCATAACGCTACCGTTTTTGAGGAGGTAGATTTTGAGGTGAGGGGACTGACAAGGCAGAAGGTAAAGTGGTCCACCGTTCTATCAATAAGCAGACCTGCCAACCTGTAAGTTACGCAATTTGCGTAGCGGATACGCATTTTGACGTCAAAGTACGCTGGTAAAAATTTGTCTAAAATTAATTTTAGACTAATTGACCAGCACACATTATATGCAATGCAATATAATGCATGACGAGTATTTAATGACTTATCAATATATAGGTTATATATCGAGGTTGGCAGGTCTGAATAAGGCTAAACTAGAAGTTAACACTAATACAAACATTATTTTTCCAGAATGAGTGTGTTAGGGGAGAAGGATGCAGCCATTGTTAAACAGCTGGATTGAAATGCAGCTGGAACTGGTCGTGGCTAAAACTGGAAGGCAAGGTCTCAATAAAAGGGCAAGAGGTGTCCTTTCATCTAGGAGATGTATTCTCCAAAATCAACAGGCAGGGATTCGCCAGATGCATTCTCTGCATCAAAGATATAAATTATGCTAACAAAGGCAGCCATGCTCTCCCTTACCACATTGTGCCTCATATACTGTAAATGTTAGACCCAGTGACAGGCTGGCATGAAATGGCTTGCATAATACTTAGTAAGGAGGCCATAATCATTTTTGACTCATGGCTGAAGTTAAGTTTCTCCAGCTGTCAAAAAAAGCATCTCAAAATGCATCAGATTGATGCTTTAAAATATGGAATATTTAAATTTTTCTTACGGGGGAGCTTGCCCCCGGACCCTCCTAGAGGGGTAATATCCTTCTCACCTTTTTCACCCCTGACCCGTTTTCATGCCTGGTGCACTCTATAATTTTATTTTGTAAACCCTTGTTTACCTGAAATGTGCAGTAATTTTATTTTGTACCGCCCTTTTTGGCAGTTGTTTTTCAATAAAATAAAGCAAGCCAATCCACTTTTTCATGTTGATAAGAGCATTAAAATGCAAAAAAAAAAAATGCGATTAATTGTGATTAATCGCGAGTTAACTATGACATAAATGCGATTAATCGCGATTAAATATTTTAATCGCTTGACAGCACTAATATATATATATATATATATATATATATGGAGATGTTTTATCCACATGAGTTAATACGGAGTTTTAAATCTCATGAAACAGCAGCCCAAGCAACAGCTGCAACAACACTTAAGCACACATACTTTTCTAAATGTTCCTCAGTAAACAGTACCTAGTTTGGCTTAAAAAAGCACACTCCCTACCAGGGACATGGACTGCTAAGCACTGCATCCAACTGAATCTGCTGTGGTTGTTAGGCGCCTTTGTCGGGGCCCCCCGCCTGACAACCACAGCAAACAAAAAAAGAAAAAAAAGATTTAACAATTTGTACATTCTAAAGCAAACGCCGGTCAACATCTGCTGCATGCTGGTCAACCGTTCGCATGTTCCTTTGGAAAAATCTGAAAAGACACGCAGAATGAAATGTAGGTCAAATTGTTTAGATAATAGCATGAATAGGAAATCAGACAAATAGACAAAAGCAGGCTGTTTTAGGCCGCTGTCACTCACAGATTCAATCATCTGTCTGAAGCGGTCATATGGACTTGATGGATATCGCACTGAAGGCCAACATGTACCATGAGACCGTTATCGTGTTCTAGAAAACTCGGTTGTGGCTGCATACATCGTTGTTGAAACGGTAGCTTTTAACTGTGTACATTGGAAGAGAAAAAATCCAATAAAGAGCAGCACAGAGCTGCTAACCTCACCCTGAACTCTGATGGCATCCAAGACGAGGTTCAACACATTGGGGAAATACTACACAATCATTGTGCAAGTCATGGACGGGCATTTTTTTTAATACAAAACCCGTAACCTCACAAACTGATGCAACTAAGTTAATGATGTGTTCCTTGGCCTTGCAAAGAAACTGTGTAACCTTTTAGAACATCAGTCAGTGAGTCCAACAAAAAATTACTTTCTCAATGCACGTCAAACTTGCAAGGCGTGACTTTGTGTTCCACATTTTGTTTAAAATTAGGAAAATGTGACTGCGTTTGATGCAGAGATGCAAATATCTGCATGCACTGCTTTGAGAAAAACTTTCCAGATATTATCTGAATATTAGTACCCGCTGTGTACAAAATATACAGACTCTCTCTTTGTTCCTCTCAAGATAAGGTTGGTTCACAATTATGTGACTGCCCACGGGGGAACTGTGTTACAGCAGCAGCAGAAAAGTATGGTATAAATAAGAATACAACGGAAAATTGGTGTAAGTAGGGCAATTGAGGATGTAAATTAGCCATTAGAGCACATTTGAGATAAAAGTACAGATTAAACTGTGGATAAAGCTATATGCATAGCTGTTTTTTGTTCTGCAACAATTCTTGCCGTGCTTTTTGATTACCTGCAGGAGATGTGTGCTGTAACCAGTCTACTGATTCCCTGCATAATCTGAGAGCACACCTTTTAATGGATTCTAGGACGTGAATGTGACAGGTGGGATCTGGGATTTGCTCTTCGGAATAAAAGAGTCAATTGATCGTATGAAATGTAAATGTTGACTGGTTCAGGCCTCCAACAAGCAAACACACAGTCCTGAGCCATGCAAGAACCGTGTGGTGATGGTTGGCTGATCCACCACTTTGGTCCAGACTGAAATATCTCAACGATAGATTATTGACATTTCGTACATTTAAGGTCTCTGCCTAATGAAGTGTCCAATTACTTAGCTGCACTTTGTGTTTAGCGCTAATTAGCAAATGTTGCATTCTAAATGTAAGCATGTTGGAACGCTGATGTTGGCATTTAGTTTCTGTACACCACAGTCTCACTTTTCAAAGTTACTCAACCATCAGTGAACTCACCGACACCTCACCACACCTGCTATGGCATCCAGTCAATCGTAATGGTCATGTTACATTACCGTAATTTCCGGACTATAGGCCGCACCTATATATAGGCCGCACCTGCACATTTTTAAAAGAAAAAAGAAATTGGACATAAATAAGCCGCACTTGTCTAAGCCGCAAGTGTCCCCGTTGAAACATGAGATATTAACGCAGCAAGATGTTACAGGAAAGATTTTTTTAAACTTTTAATTAAATAAATGCCGGTAACATCCACAACTTGTACATACATACTGCAAATGCTTTTTTTCAGAACAGTACTAAAGTTGTGTTCTTCAGTATCTGAATTGAACAGCCTGAAGGTTTGTAATTACTTCGTCACACATTTTCTCGGCGAAAATATAGGAACCTACCAGAAAAGGTCATTGATCACTATCGCCATCGTCCTCCTGTGCACTAAAACCATTGAAGTTCTCTTCTTCAGTGTCGGAATTAAACAGCCTCAGAATTGCTTCGTTGCACTCAGTCTCTCTTTCGTTTGCGCTCTCAATGTCACTTTCCTCCCGAGGCAAATCCACTCTTGAGCTTGCCCTGTCCTCCTCATCACGCAGCAGTCCAGCCTTTCGGAACCTGTTGGTGGATTCTTTGACACTGCTCCACGCTGTTGGGATCCACTGGCAGACTTGAGAACAAGTTGCTCTTCGCATGCGGACAGTTTTTGTAAAGGATTTCTCGCCGCTCGCCATCCAAGCCTCCCACTGAACTCGAAGTGCCACCTTAAATGAACGGTTCACTCTCTCCGGCCAATCACAGAGAAGCAGTGTGCTTCTTGGTAGGGCTGCGGCCTGTGATTGGTGGAGTAGGGGGGTAGGTGGGTAGTTAAAACAACGTTTGCATAGTGCATGTGGATGCCGGTGGACTGTTTTATTAGACGGAAGTGTAGTTCTCTTGTTCGCCTGAGGTGGCGGAGCTGAACATTGACTTTATGAAGCAGCAGACAACCCGGTCTGTAGAAGAAGACTAGCTCCGCCCCTGAAGCTGCAGGCCAGTGAACATGGAGTTTGTTGGAAAAGGTGTGAAAGTAGTACTTTTAACCAGTAGGAAGGGCTTTAAGCTCCGTGTGTGATAGTATGAACTAACCCACGCGCGGGAGAGGAGGGTCTCTCTCTCCGGTGACGCGAGCGAAGCGGACGTGCGGGTCAGTAGAGTCCGCTGAGGAAGGAGGGAGGCCAATATTGTTTCTCCTGATTCTATCTCTCCCACATCAGTTGTTCTAATTGGATGTGGAGGGTTGAGGACGCGCCCCATCGGAGTGTGTGAACTTCAGATGAAGGTGTTGGACTGTCACATTTCAGTTCCCACGCTCATTGTGGATGGTCAAGGTGATGACTTGATTCTTGGAAGCAACGTCATAAAACATCTTATTCGTGCGCTGAAGGCTTCTGGAGATTTCTGGGAGAAAGTGTCACTTTCAGATCAAGCATCTGGTGAGGAGGATACCCTGCTGCAGCTGTTTGCCACTGTGGAGCAATGGAGAGGCAATGAGATCCCTGAGAAGCAGTGGCAGTGCGTCAATAGAGGGCGCTAGGGCGCCGCCCCTCTTAAAATTTTGCGATGAAAAAAAAAAAAAGAAGAAAAAAAATATATAATATATACTGTCAAAAAACATTATATACCAAATAATTTAAATAAGAAATATACCGTGTTGACGCGCTAAATGTGTGTGGGAGACCGTAAGCCCCTGTCAACAACCACTTAAGATATACCAAATATAATATATCGCCATTCATCATCACTGAGAAAAGCCCCTCCCCCCTGTCGGGGCGCCGGCCAAATGTGAGTCTATGGCAGCGAACAAACGTTTCACCGTCGTTGCGGCAAGGACAGCTTCTCATTGGCGGATGAAACGTGAATCTTCGGGCGCACAAATCTGCGCCCTAGCCAATGACATCGTTTCTTATTGCAACGTGGTTGGACTATTCGTCGAATCAGAGACCTTTATCATTCCCTCACACCCCATATAGCTCCCACGTAGCTACGCGAGCAACACAGCTAGCAGAGACTTTGATTATGTTAGTATGGCGACTGAAAACTCTGTGGTATCTCTACGCGAAACACCTTTCAATCCACGATCAGATGTTGACAAGAAGAGGCTAAAAGAGTTGGGACCCGAACGTCCGGATTAAAAAATTCAGCAGCAAAGCAGTGACCGCGGGTGGACGTACACCCGGAGCTTCTCCTCAAGCTACATGCTAACCGGAGCTGTTAGCTGGAGGCTCAGTGTGGAGCAAAGCAGCGGCTCTGAGCAGCCGAGGAAGCGCCGGGCTGTGAAGGAAGATGAGCTTGAAGGATTGCTGCAGAGGTGAGTGTCAACATCAGCAGATGCCTGTGTTAGAGTTTAATGTTTTATCTTTCCCACAGCAGAACACATGTTGGACATTTAGATTTGGGTGGATATCATATCAGACTATAACTTTATCTAAAATACCAATTCAACCCTGTGTGTGTGTGTGTGTGTGTCATAGCTCCAGGCTAGAGCATCAAGGTGGCTCCTGGCCTTTTGTCTATGTTGATGAGCCATCAAGACACACAAAACGTCTGCCTAGCCATAAGTGCCTCTCAGCTGGTAGCACAGTCATTGTGGAGCCAAGTGATTTGCGCACAGTGCCAAGAACTGTTATGGTGGGACAGACTGTGACGCCATTGTGGGGGGATGGATGGGTCCCAGTAAGAGTCATTAACCCTTCCAATAAACCGGTGACTTTGAAACGCAACTGCAAGATTGCTGACGTGTCTCCCTGTGTGGCACTTGAGGACTTTGACACTGACTACTTGTATGTGAATGACCAAACTGACAACGTGAAATGCAATGTGACTAAGACTGTTAACCAGACTGACACCGGCAGTGAGAAGAGCCTGACTGTTGACTCAGAGCATTCTACACACGGATCTGGCAGCTCTGTGCTTCACGACTTAGGACTACAGGACATTGACCTTGACTCAAGTGATCTGTCTCCGTTCTGGAAGGCGAAGCTGGTTGATCTGGTGGCCAAGTACGAGTCCATCTTTTCACGTCACAGTTTGGACTGTGGGAGGGTCAAAGACTTTGTCCATCGAATTCGGCTGAGTGATAGCAGACACTTCAGATTGCCGTATCGTCGCCTGTCTCCTTCACTCTATGAGAAGTTGAAGATGGCTTTGAATGAGATGGAGGAACGAGAGATCATCAGGAAGTATGCAAGTGAATATGCGTCACCGCTTGTTCTTGTCTGGAAGAAGAATGGTGATCTGCGGCTTTGCACAGACTTTCGTTGGCTGAACTCGCGCACTGTGAAAGATGTGCATCCCTTGCCACACCAGGCCGATGCTTTAGCTGCTCTTGGAGGGAACGCTTTTTTCTGAACAATGGACTTGACCTCTGGATATTACAATGTGGAGGTCCATGAGGAGGATAAGAAGTTCACTGCATTCACGTCTCCCTTTGGACTGTACGAATACTGCTGGAAAATGCCACTGTGGCTCATCCTGACTTCAGTAAGCCTTTCCTGCTGTCCGTTGATGCCTCATCCAACGGCTTGGGTGCTGTGTTGTCTCAACTGGCGGAGGGTGATGATGTTGCACGTCCAATGGCGTTTGCCAGTAAATCTCTCAACTACGCCCAGTCACGCTATCCGGCGCACAGGCTGGAGTTTCTAGCGCTCAAATGGGCTGTTTGTGATAAGTTCAGCCACTGGTTGAAAGGTCACCCATTCACTGCATGGACTGACAACAACCCGCTGACCTACATTCTCAGTAAGCCGAAGCTTGATGCCTGCGAGCAGAGATGGGTGGCGAAGCTTGCTCCATATGACTTTCAGATCAAGTACATTCCTGGCCCTAAGAATGTGGTTGCTGATGCCCTCAGCCGTGAGCCTTTCGTACAGCCCAGTGTCCTGCATCGCCTGACGAGAGTTTCTTATGGTGCACTGCTGAAGGAAGCAAGCGCCTTGAACTGTGACCGGGTGCAGGATGCGTTTCGTCTGTCCTGTGACCCTGAAGCCATGTTTCAGGTGCATCATCACCCTTCTGTGGAAGCCACATATCCAGAGAGACTGTTTCAAGATACCTGCAGCTCCTCACTGCTGTGCTGGAGTATTCTTTGGATCAAGAGCACTTACCACCCCATGCTTTTCTCTTGCCTCAACTTATTCGGTCCATTTAACCACATGAGCTGTCGGATGTCCGCCCTCTGCCAAGAGATAAGCTGATGGCTATGCACCGTGCAGACCCCTGTTTGAGTTGAGTGCTTCACTTTGTGGAACGTCAAAGGCGCCCATCAAGATGAGAACGTGCAGGCGAGCCAGTTGAGGCACTGCGGCTCCTCAGACAATGGAAAAAACTTACAATGAATGCTGGTGTTCTGTATCGTGTCTCCAAGGACGCTGTTACAAAGAGAAAAACCTACCAGTGTGTTGTGCCTTCTGCGTTGAAAGAAAAGGTTCTTAAAGGTGTGCACGATGAAGCGGGACACCAATGCCAAAGACGAACACACTATCTGACTAGACAAAGGTTCTACTGGCAGGAGATGGAGAAGGACGTGATGCAGTATGTGCGTCGCTGTGTGTTCAGCAAATCTCCCGAGCCTGAGGCCAGAGCACCACTTGAGAGCGTCACAACATCTAGACCTCTTGAGTTGGTTTGTGTGGACTTTTGGTCCGCTGAGGACTCATCCAACAAGTCCCTTGATGTGCTGGTGGTAACTGACCATTTCACTAAGATGGCTCAGGCCTACCTCTGTCCCAATCAGTCAGCTAAGGCTGTTGCTCAACAACTCTGGAACAACTTTTTCTATCTTTCCCGAGCAAGTACACTCGGATCAAGGAGCTAACTTTGAGATCAGTCTGATTGCGGAGATGATCCTTGTTGCTGGGGTTCAGAAATCACATACCACCCCATGGGCAATGGAGCTGTTGAGAGATTTAACCACACCCTGGGGAATATGATCAAAGCCCTTCCACCAAAGGCCAAGCACCGATGGCCTCAACTTCTGAAATCTCTTACCTTCTCCTACAATGCTACAGTGCATGAGACCACAGGCTTTGCCCCATTCCAACTGATGTTTGGCAGGACCCCAAGGCTGCCTGTTGACTTGATGTTTAGCTCGGTCCTTTTGGACGATCAAGTGGTGGACTATGATGCCTATGTGCAGTGTCTCCAGCGGGATTTGGCAGAGGCTATGAGTGTTGCCCAGTTTTCCACCACAAAGCAGCAGCAGACTGACCTTTACAACAGGAAGCTTAAGGGTGCACCTGTCGATGTTGGCGACAGAGTCCTGTTGGCTAATAAAGGCGAACGAGGAAAAAGGAAATTGGCTGATTGTTGGGAGAAAAACATCTACACTGTTGTGGGAAAGCAAGAGAACACGCATACCTTCAGGATCCATAACTGTGCCACAGACCAAGAGAAAGTGGTCCACAGGAATCGCATCATGCCTGTGACCTTCCTGCCGCTTCCGACTGAGTGTGAAGATGATGGTTCGATTGGCAGTGATCTGGCCACTGGAGCTACGGATGACTACCTGCTGGGTGACGATGTGGGCTCTGTGGCACTGCCTTCCTGTGCACCTGAGGACAGGACGGTGTTATGGATCTCTAGACTCCCAGCCTCCATTGGAGATCAGCTGTCTGCTTCAGTGGATGTTCCTGCTGTTGATGACTTGGAAGAGACGGGTGAAAGACCAGGCTGAACTGTTTCTTGTGAGCTGCCTGCTGACATGGACTGTCCTGCTGTCCTGACTGACTCTCAACCTGTTACTTCTGTACCTCTGCTTGACACACAGCCTTCAGAAGTTAGTTCTCTTGTTGGATCAGGAGCGGACGATGCTAGACATGACGTCTCTTGCAGTGAGGGGACACTGGGAGTAAGAACTAGATGTGGGAGGGTGGTTCGACCGGCTTTGAGGCTTATTCAACAAATGCACCAAAAGGTTATCTTAGGGTGGTAATATTTGTTTGTTTTATGGTTTTGTGTACTTGGTGGAGGTGAAATTTGCGAATACCTCTTTTGAACAGTTATTTTTATTTATTTTCTGATATGTGAACCTGTATGAGACCACTAGTAGTGGGAGTATCTGGATAGGTTGTGATTGTACTATATGTGTTATGTGATATCTAGTGACTTAACATGTACATGGGCATGTTTTCCTATGGGTGTTGAGAGGATTTGCTACCCTTTCTCATTCTAATTCTTAAGGAATAGTCATTGACTGGACTACTTGGTATCGCTATTCTGACCAGTACTGTACATTCTTTTTTTTTATTGTATTGTTGTACATAGTGGATCTTACCTGGCATATTTCTGTTTCATGTTATTCCCATGGCCCTTGTCAAGTTTTTTCTTCTTTTTTTTTTGGTGAGTTTATTTTAATGTATTTTTGTTTTGTTGGATGAGCAAGTGGAGATCAGTAGGGGGGATTGTAACAGGAGTTGATGATTCCACTTGCCATCACTGTCCTTTATTTACAATGTGTTGTCTCCATGGTAAGTGGATTTGTATTAGAATCAGAATCAGAAACTGTTTATTAGCCAGGAATGTTTTCACAAACGAGGAATTTTACGAGGCGGAAGGTGCATACATTGGACATGGGACGTTAGACGAGACAAACAACAATCAACGATAACGATAACAGTGCAGTGGGTATTAAATAAGTGTAAGATAAGAAAGTGCTCAGACAACAGATACGTTAATGTGAGTGTATGTTAAAGTGACATGTGTGTTTAAGTTAAAGTGTATGTTAAAGTGAAGAGTGTTTAAGTTAAAAGTGTATGTTAGTGGCATGAGTGTTTAAATATGAGATGTGCAGAGGAGTGAACGGTAAAGACGGGAAGAAACTGTTTTTGTGGCGTGAGGTCTTGGTCCTGATGGACCTCAGCCTCCTGCCAGAGGGGAGGGACTCGAACAGGTTATGTCCAGGGTGAGAGGGGTCAGCTGCAATCTTCCTAGCTCCTGTGTGACTCCCTAGGGGAGTCACACAGGATGAGAGGGGCGGGTGGGGCTGCGTTCTTTCTGAAGTCCACAACCATCTCCACTGTCTTCAGAGCGTTGAGCTCCAGGTTGTTCTGGCTGCACCAGGTCTCCAGGTGGTCAGTCTCCCACCTGTAGGCGGACTCGTCCCCACCAGAGATGAGTCCAATGAGGGTGGTGTCATCCGCGAACTTCAGGAGCTTGACAGACTGGTGACTGGAGGTGCAGCTGTTGGTGTACAGCGAGAAGAGCAGAGGGGAAAGAACGCAGCCTTGGGGGGAACCGGTGCTGGTGGACCGAGAGCCTGAGACGTGTTTCCCCAGCCTCACGTGCTGCTTCCTGTCAGTCAGGAAGTCTGTGATCCACCTGCAGGTGGAGTCGGGCACGTGCAACTGGGAGAGCTTGTCCTGCAGCAGAGACGGGATGATGGTGTTGAAAGCAGAGCTGAAGTCCACGAACAGGATCCTGGCGTAGGTTCCTGGGGAGTCCAGATGCTGGAGGATGTAGTGGAGGGCCATGTTGACAGCATCGTCTACAGACCTGTTGGCCCTGTAGGCGAACTGCAGAGGGTCCAGGAGTGGGTCAGTCAGGGTTTTGAGGTGGGACAGGACCAGGCGCTCAAAAGACTTCATGACCACAGAGGTCAGGGCGACGGGCCTGTAGTCATTGAGTCCTGGGTTTCTTGGGGACGGGGATGATGGTGGAGGCCTTGAAGCAGGCTGGCACGTGGCATGTCTCCAGGGAGGTGTTGAAGATCTCAGTGAACACCGGAGACAGCTGGTCAGCACAGTGCTTCAGGGTGGAGGGTGAGACAGAGTCCGGGCCCGCTGCTTTGCGGGGGTTCTGCTTTTTAAAGAGCCTGTTGACGTCTCTCTCCAGAATAGTGAGGGTCGTCACTGGGGAGGCGTGAGCCCCCGATGGGCTGGGGGAGGGGGAGATGATGGGCTGTGGCTGGTTGATGGGCCTGTGGGGCATGGCGTCAGGACTGCTCCGTTGTGGTATTTAAATAAGTGTATATTTGTTAATAAGAATATTATAGGTTGTGTTTAAAAAGTATTATTTGTTTGCTTTGTCAGTTCCGGAGTATATTATGAAGAGGTGGCCTATGAGGGGACTAATGTGTGTCTATTGTTTTGCCAGTACGGTAACTCCGTGTGACAGAACTACGGGAGCCGTCTAAGCGAATAAACGGCTGGTTGGAGCCAATGACAAATCAAGTGTGCTTGACTGACTAAAACACAACGCAAGAGAGAGTACACAACTGCTACACCTGTTCGCGTAAAAACACAGGACCAAAACGGAAATTGAACCACCTCAGAACAGGCATGTCTAACCAGGAGGATGTTGACCATCAGTCCCAGAAGGAACTTAAAATCCATTCACACATTAATCATTAATAAAAACAGTGACCTTCATATGCATACAATTACACATTATTCATAATAATATCCCTTATTAATTATCATATTTCATGCATTTGTAATGTACACAATAAACCTTACACTGTACAAGTCCAATTGTGACAAACTAAGCTTAAAAAACACTACAATAACATGCTCAAGAGACTGACCGTCGCTTGAAAAGACCCTACCAGCTGCGGTTGGTTGAGGAGCAGGAGGGTGTACTGCAGTTTGAACATGGCTGTGCAGGACATCCGCTGCCTGATTAGATTGCAAGCCACTGACTGGGTGTGTGGGTTGACGCTGCTGGAGACGCTTCTTACGGTGATGTTCATCCAGCCGGACCTGAACATCAGTGGCTGTCCATTCCTCAAGCGGCTTGCAGCTGAAGACTACGGACAGTTCAGGATCAGGACAGTGAGTGATGAACATGACCGTTACTTCACGGGAGGGGTTGTCAAGAGTCTTATCTTGTCTTTTTAGTCCCTCAACAGCAGTGTCAATGGCTTTGTTAAGCCGAATCCAGTAGTCAACAGCAGTCTCAGTGTAGGATGGCTTGGTGTCATAAAAGTCTGGTAGAGGCATGAAATAAGTCACACTGTCACTAAAGTGCTGTTTGAGGATGTCAAAAATGGGCTGAGGGCCTGACTGTAATCATTAGCTGAAATTGACTTAAGACATGATATAATATTCTCTGCAATACTGGTCCCTATCTGCTTCACTAAGTCACCGAGAACATCCACTGGGACACTCCCCACATCCTGACCCACATAAGGAGTAGACTGTTCACTCAATCTGACATTAGAAGCAACACATGTATCATCACCTTTACTCTTATTCACGATATCCTGATATGGGGTCGATGTTACAGGCCTTCCCTCCCTAAGTCCACCCACGGTCGGTAATGATGAGCTAAACCACAAACCTCGACCCCTGCCAATACCAGACAAATCCATTGTCAGTGAACAGCATAAAACTCAAAACCCAAGAATGTGTAAGTCGAGAAAGGGGAATAAGATCAAATAAAATACTTGGCACTAAGACAAAATAATAATAATTATCACTTTAAAACTGCAAAATATTTCCAGGAAAAGAAAAACGAGCAGAGAAAAAAAATATTCTCTCATAGGGGAAAATAAAATTAATTCACAATTGTTTTTGACTAGCTGTAAGGACAACCTGCATCCATTCAACACACTGTTATAATGTCCCTTTTTCTCTTCAGTCCAAAATACATTCAACAGAATACAGTCAATACCCAGTAAACCGCGCCAGGTTGGCGACTCACGGTACCCGTAGAAAATGGTGGCTTTAATAAGCTCAGCAGCGTGATGAAGTTGCACTCACACAATGAAACAGCAGAAATCCCACGGCGTAGAAGAACAGGTCACGGCACCATTGTAGTAGTTGTGTACTCTCTCTTGCGTTGTGCAAAACAATAGACACACATTAGTCCCCTCATATGCCACCTCTTCATAATATACTCCGGAATAATAAGAATATTATAGGTTGTGTTTAAAAATGAACAAATATACACTTATTTAAATACCACAACGGAGATTAATACGAATCCACTTACCGCGGAGACAACACATTGTAAATAAAGGACAGTGATGGCAAGTGGAATCATCAACTCCGTTACACAGGCTGAATGGGCATTTTGCCAAATTGAAATTAGCCGACATCATCAGCATGAGCTGACGTCGTCACAGCGCTATATACAATTGTATAGAGTGCCGTCGGAATCTCAAGGTCCGGACATGATTCAGCATTTTTGGACTTTGGGTTCCCTTGTACCGAAGTCAAATGTTTTTTGTATGTGTTTTGGGGTAGATCCCTGAAAAAAGGTCTTATTTTACGATCTAAAATTTGTCACCTGTCGTGAATTTTAAAGGTTTATGTGTCATAACAAAAGGCATTTGCTAACAAGGGCCCAGGTGAGGCTACAAGACCTTGTCACGCTGTCAAGTCCGGCTTCACAGCTTCGTCGCGTTTGTACTGGCGGCCGTGGTGTAGTTAGTTTATAGCCTCACATAGTCTAGCTTTTTACTTCTGGTGATTTCAATTATGCTTCAAAGATCATAAAGTGGTGTTCGTTTGTGTAGATCGCCGACCGATCGCCACAAATGAGGTAACCAGAGTGACGCTAACTTCCGGGTTGGCTTATCAAAATACATCGTCCCTGCGATACTCAATTGCATTATGACAATGTGATTAACATTATATTAATAATATTAATTAACATCTTTAAAAAGACAAACATAACTAATAGTGTCTTACATGCCATAGGTTATTTAGTGCAGAACCCAGGCAAACATGAAGGAGTTCAAATTTCAGTAGAGGTGGCTTAATATTAAGCCGGTTTGAAAATGTCTACACCGGCCCAATGTCAGTAGACGTTTTAATGCTTAAGCATCCTGAACTGCTTCACATCAATACAAACACAGCAGTCCCACTACGACCCTGTCCCAGATACGGTCAGAACTGCTCTGCCTCCTTACTGTCATTAAAAGAATAGTTGACAGTACGCGTTCACAGCAACAGAAAGTTACCACTGCAATGGAAAACACATGTTTATCCCAATAGTAATTTGACATTAAAAGTTGGTGCACCATCCCTAATGAATCCCGTCAGGCAGTGGTACCTAGACCTTGGCCTAATAATAATTCAGTAATAAGTAATAAGTCAGTGCTAAGAAGCCGATAGTCGAGTGCCCGCTCGGTGCCAGCGTGCGGCAGAGAGGCCAAGTGGCACGCACACAAGCCACATGGATGCTAAATAGGAACTACATTACTACACACGCCTGCTAGTTGATGAGGCTAATTTACACACATCGTGCATAATAAAGTGCATGTATAGTCCAACCTTAAAGTTTCTGCTGACAACTTCTCACCAGCTAAAAAGTTTCATGGAGTTAGCTACATACGCTTGCACACACACACACACACACACACACACACACACACACACACACACACACACACACACACACACAGAGTTAGGCTGGACAAGCAGCTATCTGCAGGCTCCCCGCCCGGATCACATTGCATGTGTGTGTGTGTTTGTGTGTGTGACTGAAAGAGAGTGTGCAAGGTAATTCTTCCCAATAATTGTGATAAATGATGTATTCAGTCTGGTACTTCCAGCACTTCCCACCCATTCTCTGTAACTTCTCTCTCTTTTGTCAATTTCCACAACTTTCTGTTCCTCTCTCTCACCCTCCTCTCAAACGAGGCGTAATCACATGAACAATGCGGATGCGGTCATTAGACCCATAGTGATGGTGAACCTAACAAGAGGGTGTTAAGCTTTCTGTCCTCCCTCTCTCTCTGTGTAATGAGATGTCATTAAAGCCCATACCATAGTCGCAGTGCTACTTACGAGACAATATCGAGCTCTTCTCTCACACCATAAAACACTGTGATGGTGCTTTGGGCGGGAAGCCTCCTTTTGTTAATTTCTGTCTCCGTCTGAGTTACTTAAACCATAAAACATGACTTTAAAGTCAAAGTGAAATAATAATTCCCCCTCGGAGGAAACACATACTATAATGTACATTATAATACGGGTAGATGAAATCAAGCATTCTGATTGGTTGAGAATGAGTCATGGGGTGTACTTTATTGAGCCATAATGTACTGTACACCTGTTCCATATCGTTCCATATCAGTGCGCACTCAAAATAACAGGTAGATTTTGCGAGATCGTTGGTTGTCATTTCAAACAAACATTTTTCGTGTAAACTTTGATATTTTGGGGGGAATGACTTTTGATGATAATTGCAGCGGTGAATAATGGGGGCAAGGGGAGAGGCGAGCAGATATTTCACAATTTTTCATTTTGATATATTTGTGTAAACGGCCTCCGAGCTTGAAACCTCTCGTTGGATGTTTCCCATGACAGCGGTTGACTGATGGAAGTTGTTCATCTCCTATTTCTGTCATGATTTAGCAACGTATCCCTTTTCCCAACATGCATTAGGGGTGAGCTCATCAAGCTGCTAAGTTTGTGTATGACTTGCTAAATGGAAGTTCCTTAGCCTAGCTCGATCTTTTTTTTTTATCAGCTCGTCAAAGGTGCTACTGGCTCACTGAGAGTGACGCTGGACTCGATAGCCCCTCTAAAAAAGAGGATCATTAAGCAAAGGAGGCTCGCTCCATGGTACAACCCTCAGACACGCATATTGAAGCAAGGATCACGGAAGAATTAATGAACGAATGAATGAATATATACTTTATTAATCCCCAAGGGGAAATTTGGTGTCGGGGTAGCAGCAACTTACAACAAAATAAACAAAAACAGCAGGACGAAAGATAAAAGATATATACAATAATAATAAAAATAATAATAATAATAATAAAATAAAATAGAATAAAATAGAAATAGCTTCGATTGTGCAAAAATATATATATACATGTTGTTAGTCAGAGTGCAAAAATATATATATACATGTTGTTAGACAGAGGAAGCTTGAGGGCATATGGCATTCCAACGGTCTGGAGGAGTCCCGGTTGGTTTGTCTGAGAACATATAAGAAGGCCCTCCGTAATGCCAGAGGAGCCTACTACTCATCACTAATAGAGAAAAACAAGAGCAACCCATGGTTTCTCTTTAGCACTGTGGCCAGGCTGGCTGAGAGTCATAGCTTGGTGGATCCGTGTATTCCTATAGACCTCAGTAGTAATGACTTTATGAACTTCTTCAATGATAAGATTATGGCCATTAGAGACAGGATCGGTGATCTCCTGCCCTCGACTACTGCCGGTCCATCCTCAGGTGGGATGGCCATGGAGGAGGCTGTGGGCCCTGCTGTGCGTCTGGATGGATTTTTTACCATCAACCTCGACCAACTGTCTTCAATGGTTTCTACTTCTAAATCTTCTACCTGTCTCCTAGACCCTGTTCCGACTAAGCTGTTTAAAGAAGTTTTACCCTTAATTAGTGCCTCTCTACTAGATATTATCAATGGGTCTTTACTAATGGGTCATGTACCACAGTCTTTTAAAGTAGCTGTAATTAAACCTCTTCTTAAAAAGCCCACCCTGGATCCAGAGGTGTTGGCTAACTACAGACCTATCTCTAACCTTCCCTTCCTCTCTAAGATACTGGAGAAGGTAGTCGCAAATCAGTTGTGTGACTTTTTACATAACAATAGTTTATTTGAGGAGTTTCAGTCAGGATTTAGAAAGCATCATAGCACAGAGACAGCGCTAGTGACAATTACTAATGACCTTCTAGTTGCATCAGATAGGGGACTAGTCTCTGTACTTGTCCTGTTAGACCTTAGTGCAGCATTTGACACCATTGTCCATTGACCATGACATCTTATTACAGAGACTAGACCAGTCGATTGGTAGTAAAGGTACAGCATTAAGCTGGTTTAAGTCGTATTTATCAGATAGATCTCAGTTTGTATTTGTAAACGATGAAGCCTCGATGACCACTGCCGTTCGTCATGGAGTTCCACAAGGTTCTGTGCTTGGACCAATTTTATTCACCTTATATATGCTTCCTTTAGGCAATATTATCAGAAAACACTCCATAAACTTTCACTGTTATGCCGATGATACTCAACTATATCTGTCAATCAAGCCAGATGAAATCCACCAGGTCGCTAAACTTCAAGCGTGTCTTAAAGACATCAAGACCTGGATGACCTGCAACTTCCTGCTGCTGAACTCGGACAAGACTGAAGTCATTCTACTCGGCCCAGAACACCTCAGAAATCAACTATCTGACGATATGGTTTCTCTAGACGGCATCGCTCTGGCATCCACCACCACCGTAAGGAATCTCTGAGTTATTTTTGACCAGGACCTATCCTTTGGCTCCCACGTGAAACAGATCTCAAGGACTGCCTTTTTTCACCTACGGAACATCTCAAAGATCCGGCACATCCTGTCTCAAAGTGATGCAGAAACATTGATCCACGCATTTGTTACTTCAAGACTGGATTACTGTAACTCCGTATTATCAGGCTGCTCCGGAAAGTCCCTTGGGTCTCTCCAGCTGATCCAGAATGCTGCAGCTCGTGTACTAACAAGGACTCGGAAGAGAGATCACATTACTCCTGTACTAGCTGCTCTCCACTGGCTTCCTGTAAGATCGAGAATCATATTTAAAATCCTCCTCCTCACCTATAAAGCCTTAGCTGGTGATGCACCATTATATCTTAAAGAGCTTATAGTGCCATATTACCCCACTAGAGCGTTACACTCACTGAATGCAGGGTTACTTGTGGTTCCCAGAGTCTTAAAAAGTAGGTTGGGGGCTAGAGCTTTCAGTTATCGGGCTCCTCTTCTGTGGAATCAGCTTCCACTTTCAGTCCGGGGGGCAGACACAGTCACCTCATTTAAGAGTAGACTTAAGACTTTCCTCTTTGATAGTTAGGGCTGTTTCAGGCTTATAGTTAGGGCTGGCTCAGGTTTGCCCTGGTCCAGCCCCTAGATATGCTGCTATAGGCCTAGACTGCTGGGGGACATCTTAGGATACACTGAGCTCCTCTTCTCTTCCTCTTTCGCTCCTCTTCTCTTCCTCTTTCGCTCCTCTTCTCTTCCTCTTTCACTCCTCCTCTCCTCTTCTTTCTCTCCATCTGGATAGCTATTGTCTCTTCAATGCACATTACTAACTCTACTTTCTTCTTCCATGGATTCATGGCTACCTGGAACCGGTCCTGCCCCCGGTCCTGCCCCCGGCCCTGCCATGGATTCATGGCTGTCTGGAACCGGTCCTGCCCCGGGTCCCGCGGGTCCTGCCCCCGGTCCTGCCCCCTGCCATGGGTTTATGGCTGCCTGGAACCGGTCCTGCCTGCTACCATGGCCCTGCTGATGGAACCGGCCTGGAACCGGTCCTACCTGCTGCCATGGCCCTTCTGATGCCCCCCTCCTCTCTACCGCCTTCTGCTTCATGGATTATCAGGATCATGGACCATGCCTAATACTCATTATATGAATAATTCATATTCATTGAATGTGCTGTAACTACGCTATTCATTCTGGCCACATGACATCTATTGCTTCTGTCCATCCGGGGAGAGGGATCCTCCTCTGTTGCTCTCCCTCAGGTTTCTTCCCCTTTTTTTCCCTGTGAAAGGGTTTTAACTATCTTTTTAGGGGAGTTTTTCCTGATCCGATGTGAGGTCCCGGGACAGGGATGTTATGTGTACAGATTGTAAAGCCCTCCGAGGCAAACTTGTATTTGTGATGTTGGGCTATATAAAATAAACTGAATTGAATTGAATTGAATTTTTGCCATGTTACTTTAAAAAACCTGCAAAATCAGCACCTCTCTCCTGCTCACTCAGTGCTGTGTCCAAATAGAAAGGAGTTATACCTTTTCTTCTTTCATACATCCATTGATGGTGATGGCAAATAATCAGACTGACAAAGTTCACAGCAAAGAATAGTCCTGTGACCTCATCCCCCCCCCCCCCCCCCCCCCATGATTCTAATCCTGACACAGTGATGAGTGAATTTACAGAATGTCATTTCTGAGCAGATAGCTCATTTTACATTTGGGGCTAACTAACGGCTAACAGCATCCACCTGCTGGTAACCGCCTGTGTCTATTGGAAAGGAAGTGATATCATGAGCTATGATACTAAGTATTATACTGCCTGCCCACACACGTAATGCACCAATGAAATTACAGTACCGGCATTGTCATTTTCAAAAGATTCCGCTCGCTGGAAAACACTTTTTGCTACTATGAGAAAACAAAGAATATTTTTTTTAATCATTAATCGAAGTCAAAACAGCAAGGGATATGTACTGAACACATTTCTCAGCAAAATGGATAAATCTTTTTCAAGTTCAACTTTAACCAACTAAATGAAAAGAAACACTGCTAAGTAGGAAATCTGACCAGATAAGTGAAGGAACTTGTGTCGTTGCTGGAATTTATAAAGAAAATGTATGTCTTTGATTCCTGAGTGTTTATTCAGGGCTCATGAATACCCGCTGTGTCCTCTCATGATGTCAATAACGCAGCCCATTCCAACAGGCTTGTTTTCTTCTGTCTGCTCGTGGGCTCAGCACATTGGAGAATATATGATGTGCATAATAAATCAGGCTTTTGCTCTCACTGAAGTGCCCCTTTAAGGATTCAAAGACAGGAGAATTAAAGCACACTTAGAGTTTATCTGCTGACCCTGCTGAAGCGTGAAGATATTATGTAAATGCACACTCTCCAGAAAAGTGACGTTTTCATATTCCCTCTAATTTATTTGCAATTATGCTGCGTCTCATGTGTTGTGGTGTATACATCTTAGGACTCCTTTTTGTCTTCCTATTAAATTGATCCTGCTCCATTCAGGACTTTCTTTCTTCGGCTGTCTCTTTTGCTTCCTCTCCTCTCCAGCGTCAACCTTTCCAAAACACTGGAAATAGCAGACGGCCTGCCAGCCGATTGCATGTTGCTTAAAAACTTTAAGCTAACAGCAGAGAAGCACATTCAAAAGCATGTTTTCCTTTTGTCAGCGTGACCCGTTGTTCCGGTGTGAATGTATCATTGAAGCTCCTATATTCAAAACTTCACATACATTTTTACCTACCACAACAGGAATTTGTTGGCCTAGACTGGGGATCATGTGGGAAGGGGTGGCAGACTATGGTAAACAAAGGGAGACAGTGGTAGACTGTGTTAGACCGAGGTAGACACTGGTAGACTGCTGTAGACCGTGGTAGACCGTGGTAGAATATGGTAGACATTGGTAGACTCTTGTAGACCCTGGTAAACTGTGGTGGACTGTTGTAGACCCTTGTAGACTGTGATAGACTGTTGCAGACCCTTGTAGACTGCGGTAGACTGTTGTAGACCCTTGTAGACTGTGGTAGACTGTTGTAGACCCTTGTAGACTGGTAGACTGTTGTAGACTGTGGTAGACTGTTGTAGACTGTTGTAGACCCTTGTAGATTGTGGTAGACTGTTGTAGAACGTGGCAGACTGCTGTAGAACGTGGTAGACCCTGGTCGACTGTGGTGGACTGTTGTAGACCCTGGTAGACTGTTGTAGACCCTGGTAGACATTGGTAGACTCTTGTAGACCCTGGTAGACTGTGGTAAACTGTGGCAGACTGCTGTAGAACGTGGTAGACCCTGGTAGACTGTGGTGGACTGTTGTAGACCCTTGTAGACTGTGAGAGACTGTTGTAGACCCTTGTAGACTGTGGTGGACCCTTGTAGACTGTGGTGGACTGTTGTATACCCTGGTAGACTTTGGTAGACTGTTGTAGACCCTTGTAGACTGTGGTAGACTGTTGTAGACCCTTGCAGACTGTGGTAGACTGTTGTAGACCCTTGTAGACTGTGGTAGACTGTTGTATACCCTGGTAGACTTTGGTAGACTGTTGTAGACCCTTGTAGACTGTGGTAGACTGTTGTAGACCCTTGCAGACTGTGGTAGACTGTTGTAGACCCTTGTAGACTGTGGTAGACTGTTGTAGACCCTTGTGGACTGTGGTAGACTGTTGTAGACCCTTGTAGACTGTGGTAGACTGTTGTAGAACGTGGCAGACTGCTGTAGAACGTGGTAGACCCTGGTAGACTGTGGTGGACTGTTGTAGACCCTGGTAGACTGTTGTAGACCCTGGTAGACTGTGGTAGACTGTTGTAGACCCTGGTAGACTGTGGTAGACCGTTGTAGACCGTGGTAGACAGCTGTAGTCTGTGGTAGACAGCTGTAGTCTGTGGTGGATCTGGGTGGACCGTGGTAGACACTGGTAGACTGTGGTAGACTGCTGTAGACCCTGGTAGAATGTGGTAGACCGTAGTAGACCGTGGTAGACAGCTGTAGTCTGTGGTGGATCTGGGTGGACCGTGGTAGACACTGGTAGAATTGGATAGACTGTGATAGACCGTGGTAGACAATGGTAGACTCAGGTTTTGTCCTTTGTCAGACTCACAGACATATAAACTATACTGGAGATCCCAATGTTTTCTAGAGATACCAAACATGTCTGGCTGTATTCTGCATGAATAAATATAATGTGGACAGTGTTGTCTTACAAAGGTTATGGACACAAACTGATGGAAAAGACAGGATGTTGACATTCTGAGGATGCTAGATTATGTGACAAGGGTGAAAATGCTGAAAAAAGGTTCCCCTGAGGCCAAACAATTCTTAGTGTGTTTTCTCTTCCCCCTCCCGATTGGTGTGACACCAGCAAATCCCTCCATGTCTCCTCCACTGCTTTGGTGTGCAATTCTGCAGGCCCCTTGGTCCAAATGTCAGAGTTTTAATGTTCTCTATTTAAGTAGACATCACTGGCAGCCGTCCCTTTTACATACCTTTAAGAAAATCAATTCAGCATGCTTTGATTTTATCTGAAGAAGCTGGCAGCATGTACTGTACAAAATACGTAATGCAATGTGGTTTTAATGAGTCGACAATCTGTGAATGTAGTTCATCTTCAAGTGCACTGAGCAAGCATAATCAGTGGTATAAACTATTTATATTTTGTCTTACTTAGCATTCTTATTAGAGCCACGCTGGGTTGCTTTGCTAGAGGGAGGTTGGGGGTTTCAGTGCCTTGCTCAACAGACTTGGCGGTAGGAAGCTCCAGTCCACTTCAGTGTACATTTCCAACACAATATTTTACACACTATGTGAGCTGTAATCAAAATGATGACTCCCCTTTCTCACAATAAATAAATAACATAAATGGACTTTAAAAAAAGCTCTTAAATCATTGCCACAAACACAACTTTTGAAATTAAATGTAAAATCTTGTTAATAAAAAACACCTCTACATGACCTGATGGAGAAAAAAAAAATCAGTCTTGGCTCGAAGAATAACTTATACACAGTTTAATTTGACTAAATCCTTCAGTTCTATCACCTGTGACCTGAAATAAACGACTGTCTGTGTGTTCCCCTGAATCCACTTTGTTTATTATTCAAATCTCTCTTTTTAACGAGTGTATATTGGGACTGGAACAAAATGTTGATACAGGAACATATTGTATTACTTCCGCTTGTGGACACACTGATTCAAGAAGCAGCCAGGCTGTCAAATTTTGAGAAGCTGACACCACCATTCATTGAATAAACACATAATTCCTGCTTTTTTCGACTCTTCTTCCGTTACCCAGATATTGTGATACATCATGGACATCATGGATCGGGTATCGCAGAACCGTGATATCATTGTCATCGCGGGCAACGTATCGAGTTTCTCTGGAACTCTCACCCATAGTGGACATGGACGCAGTTGATTTATATTCGCTGATTACAGCATGTATAGCTCAAGTGGATCTTTTAGAACATTTGTACATGGATACAGTGCTATTGTCACTCTCCAACGTGCTGAACGTTGCCCAATGCAAAAGATGCCGCTGGACTTGACCTTGCAGTCAATACGTATTTGGCAGACAGCTATTCTGCCATTGCCATCGACATCTCCAGTTGGAAATCATGGAGATAATGATTAAGCCAATACTTAGTTTGGGCAGCAATGTGAAAGCCGTTTAAGGATGCTCGTTGTCCATCCATCTGCCTCTCCAGTGAAGGCGCAGGTGGCAGCGTCAGCTCAACATGTGACGACTGGCAATAACTGCAGACACGGAGCGCTTTGCTTTGCAGGTTGCTGAAGTCTTTTTGCGAGACGTTCCTGGACAACTGCAGACGTGACGCCGCCCGCCTGTGGACATTACCGAGGCTGTCAAACAGAAATAGAAACAAAGCTGTGGCACAACATCAGCTATTGTTAGTGCGGAAGACCTCCTCCATACAACTCACAAACATGCGAATTGAAGCTGGAGAATTTGCAGTCAAGTGGATTTCTACATCAAATATAAGCCATTTGTTTACAACTAAATCAGATACTTGTATGCATTTTCTCAGTGATAACGCACCGTTTTATACGACTGCTTTTACTTACTGGGCAAACCCACACACATGATGAGCAAAGCATTTTCAGTGCCACACTGAGCTTATAAAGGGACATCCATTTTGTCATATCCAGTGCCCTTCAGGTTGCCCGTGCCAACCGGCTTTTTAACACAGGCACTTTTAAAACGGAGCTCCGGGGTGTCAAATTAGAAAGAAAAAAAGAATTGAATTAAAAGCACGGCTGTTCAATTAACAGGTTATGGCACAAACAATGGGCACAAAACAATTGGCACCCACTGAAATAATCAGTTTGGCAAAGCAGAGGGTTAAATATGAAAGATTATGAAAATATTCAGGTTGTTAAATTTGTTGCACCTCCAGCGATCTGGGTCCCTTCACTGTTTGTGCTGCTGGGGGCAAATTAAATCAGAATTAACATAAACACAATACCGAAAGAAAAACAGTCCTGTGTTCTCGATGGCTCAGCAGATAACAGCGCGCACACACAGACACACAAACACTAGCCTGCTGAAATTGACAAAAACTGATGAAAATAAAGAAACAGAATTTTTTGGGGAAAAGTCAGGCTTTTTAAGAAGGCCTCCTCAGCCCACATTACGCCGAGTCAGCTTCAAGATGGTGGATTTGGAAGTTCAGGTCCTCTTTCTGAACCCCTGTTGCATGTCAGCTGCATCTCTGTGATCCTGAATATCCATTACATTACGTTGGAACAATATATTATATTAAAAGTAGAGCTCAAGTTATAGATAAATAGACAAATCCACATCGCAGTTGGTTTTGGCTCATCACAATTTTTTTACAACCACATTTTCACACTGAGGCAAGTGCCCGTTTCAACAGCGCGCATAAAAACTGCATAAAATGGCCGTTAAGTCGGTAGATTGCTACCAGAAGTGAGTCCAATACTCACAATGTCCCAAAAGAATAGTGTTTTGTTTCCGCATATCGACTTCTATAGAGCGTTACCCATGGCCAGACACATGCAGTACCTTGTACACACTGGAGTGTTGGAGCGGCACATTGCCAGGCTGCTTTGTGCTCTTTGTCTGAATGCGAGCCAGCAAGGCTGTGCACTGTGCAGTGGGACCGGCCCTCTGGACTAAAGAGAGAGGAAAAAATTATGTAACTCATAATATTAGTATCTAAACAGCATTCTATATGGTATAATGATTATTTTGGGAAAGACTGCTAAGCTCCCATTTTCACAATGTGATGTGCGCTGCTCTTTGTGAGTTACTGGACAGTGCGTTTAAAAAAACGTCTCATTGCAGGAATAATAGTTTATTTTTTATGTCATGTAAGCTCAGCTCTTCAAACTATTCACACTGATCGTTTTAATGAAGACACAAAAAGATGACAGTTTCAAATGATATGTGTTGCCGATGATGCATCCTAGCCCGAAGGGTTTTTCCGCATCATGTTGTAATGGATGTCACGTTCTCATGTATAATTTTTCAAAGCAACTGGAGGCGTTTAGCCAACTCTCTTGCGCACTTCACTGTGAATTGCTTCTATCACACGGATACACCTGTGATATATTAGGATACAGGAAACCAGATCCATTAATGACTTCCTGCTTCTCCACTTCTGTTCCTGACCCCTGGGGAGCGCATGACATGGGCTAAGAGTGGCAGGTTGAATTGTCCCCTTCATTAAGCTGATCCGGAATCAATAACTGAGCTGAGGTCCCACAGCGGCTAATCATACAGCAGAGGTCGGTACGGGAGGGAGAGAGGACACATGCAGAATTGATCTTGCTAAAAACACATTTTGCTGTAATAGAAATGGAAATCGATTCAAATAAATGAGTATGGTAAAGTATACATCGACAGAGGCACGGAGTTGTCTGATAAAACACAAGGACCAGTTTTCTTTTCAGTTACAGTACTTCTTGTAATAATTACTCTTAATAAAGCAACTTGCATTGGTACCATTCTGAGTATGTTTCATCAAATCCTGGTTCAACTGTCAATTCAGACTAAACTTGATCTTGAAATGATGATCTATTCCAAACCAAATTATAAAATTGCTCAAATTGTAAATGCTATCTTTTTCTTCTTATTTCTTTAAGTGTGGTCATGTCCATTGAATTTATTGTTATTTCTCCTGCAAAGTGCAGAGCACAAATTTAACATATTTTCTTCAATCTTAAAAATATGTAAACACGATTCAAACATCACGTTTTAGAAGCAATACAGTTGAGCAACAATACTTAACACCTGGTTATTCCAATTCAAATCGTGTATTCAGTACTGTCAGTACTCGATGCATAAAACCAAAATGAATCATTCATTCCTCCTTCAGTTGACAACAGAAGTGAACATAAACAACACTGGATTCCATCTGAGCCTAGCTCAGGAATGGCGGACTCCGCCTACTTACTATGAAAACTTCCACACAGAGAAGACATTACAGTGAAGCGTAGACATTGAATGTCTGTTGCCAAAATAATTCAAATACTGGATTTCGACTTCATGAAAATCTTCTGGATTATAAATCCAAGGACTTCTCGGCCATGTTGGCTTCAGAATGAAGATTTATATTTAATTCTAGAACCGTTTTATTTTAATTTTAATAAGCAGCCCCCCCCTACCCCAACCTTATTATATCAAGGCTACCTTACCATCTACCACACCAGCTGCTGCTGTTGTCGATAGCAGACACACAAAGCACACTGGCACAGAGTGCAGCTCCCTGAGGGCAGCGCAGCAGCGGCTTTCAGCGCCACACTGTTATTTATTGTTGAGCCTTTAACCTTTTAATATAGTTATTAAAATGCTTGGCAACCACCATGGTGTCTGGTCACTGATCTCACGCTGAATGAGGCTAATCACAATAACCAACATGAATTTGAACTGAGCGCTCGCGTGTTGAAACAGGATCTTGCCTGTCTTAAACTGAAATAACAGGTTGCTGGAAATCATCTCCCTTCTCCCGAGTCGGGCCACTCAAGTAGCTCGTCGGCCGCTTCGGGAGAAAATGTAGGTTCCGGTTTGCAGCGAATGTCAAAAGGTTTTTGGAGCCGACACACGTCTTCAACCACCAGTGAACTCAACAGAGGTCTGGTCTCCAGTTGTGGACGGTGCGCGTGTTGTACTTCCCTCTCTTCTCCTCTCTGTAGTATTCAGAGGTTGACAGTTTGAGTTTTCACATGATCCTATTAGGACATTGTTTGCTCTCAGCTGACAGAGCGGCTGTCCTCGGCCGTAAGCTTTCAGACACAGAAAGCCTTCTTTTTGGACCAACTCTGTCTTGTTAGTCGTCCTTGCAGTAAATGCTTTAACCTTGTTGGAGAAATGCTCTCTGACTTTCCAGCTTCAGTTGAAGAGTCAACAAAGAAGCTGAGGACTTAAGACAACTACTTGTTTTATTGTTAGGTGGATTAATCAAGATGCATTTCAATATTTAAAGTCTATAATTGGAGCAGCTGTGACAGCAATGTCAACGTTAACACCAGCATGTTAGCACTGTCATCGGGATGCAAGCTGAGCCAGGTGGCTCTTGGTCTGGTTCAAATCTGTATTATTCTTGTCCACACGGGACATTTAGAAATGCAGCACTGTAAGAATTAAGGGATGTCAAATCTGTAGTCTCTGTTCTGTTTATGCAAAACCTCTGCTGACGTTCACATGAGGCTTCAGCAATCTGTGTTCCCCAAGCAAGAACATGTCGTATTTGTGGCTTTGTGGTACAAAGTTAAATCTGTAAGTGTACCTGCAGTGTTTTCATGGTGAGCCACTTCAAAGGGTTTAATTCTGGCAGTTGCATGGAGGCCTAATGCTGGTACACAACACCGCAAAACTACAGATTAATACCAGAATGAATAAACTTGGATAGAAAGTACAACCTAGAAGACAACAAAACGTGGCAAGAAAAAAGACGACCAAACCGTCTCTGAAACCGAAAGAGGATTTCTAAGGCAAAAAAAAGAGAGAAAGGCTTTAATTTACTCCGAATAACAATTCATGGGGAGAGCACATTACTTATTCAAAAGGCATCACAAAGGCTTCTGTCAAATTATTCAAAGAAAGCATTACTAATTCAATCATCATTACAAAGCTGTGTGCGAAGCTGCAGTGTGAACACTTTTCACAGTTCTACCGCTCTTTACTCCCGATCCTTCACCCCGACGCACATGATCTCTCCACGCAGTCACACGGTCCGTGTGTTCAGGAACCGATCATACGACAGCATGCGAACAGGAAACCCTCACTGATCATTCCGGTGTGTGTGCACGAGGCAAACCTGTGTGTGTGTGTGTGAGAGGAACAGCCTCTGTTACGTACCCAGAATGAGTGTGTAAATCCATAAACTAAGTGGTATATATTCTTTAAATCGGACACTGATGGCACGGCGCTGTGTATTACATATTTTTTTCAACCAAAAATACTTTGCACTGTTCAGTGGGTCTTCGGTTTGGAGAATGCAAATGTTAAAGGCTGAGACAACCGACTTGTCAGGAACACTTGAGCCCACACCCCAACGGAGTCAACAGAGGACCGGATCGTGTTAGGTGTGTTCAACCAGTGTTTAACCACTTTGTGCAGTCTGTGTATATTTGCCCCGGCCCAGCCGTCTGTACAGACAGTAGCGGCATAGCTATCTACACCAATTGCCTGTTTGTGTTTGTATGACGGCTAAAACTCCAGTTCTTGCCGTTTGTCTTTGCTCCATTATACATTTTTTTTCTGTCTTTATACTGAGAACTCTCTCCCAAAACTCATCTGAGACTGCACTGACCTTTCCATATTCAAATCTCAAATCAAAACCCACCTCTTCAGAACTGCTTTTAATGTGTAATTGTGTGTTCTTATTGTTTTCAATTTTTATTTATTTGTTTTTATTGTATAGTTTTTATGCTGATTTTAAAAACGTTTTTAAGTTTTTAAGTTTAAAGTGTCTGAGTACTATGAAAAGCAATATATACATTAAATGCATTATTATTATTATATTCATGACGATGATTCAGAAAGTTCCAGCATGAAAGCAAATTGTTGACCTTTTCAACTTGCACGGATGCATCCTCAGCAAAAAACCTTCACCGCCCACAGCATATTTACATCTACTTGCACTCACTTTCGTTTCCTCTTATTGGCTTTGTATGCAGTGGCATTTCATCTAAAAGTTGCTTTACGTTCGGTCTTAACTTACTTTAGAGGGCGCCGTTCCCTGGCCTAGCGGTGGATTCCCAAGCCAAACAAAGATGCTCGCAGAGAAGATCTAAGTGTGACCTGGGAAGACATTCAGAATGTACTAGTCTCTATGGCAGCTCAGGATGTTTTATTGGCTTGCCCGTAAGAACATTTTGTAAATTTTGAAGCGTAAAGCATTAATCTGGTGCACTTTGAGAATAAAATGAAGAGGGTTCATCAATGAAGGAGAAGGAAATGTGCTTGGAGAGAGCCAACCAGCCGCTGAGAAGCGTAAAAATAGTAACAGTTCATTATGAAAACATGGCGGGATAAAATACACTTTGACAGGATGGCACCGTCTAGTTCATTTATGGCAAATGCTGATTCTGGTCATGTCCATACATCGTAAGATATGTTGAAAACATACAATAAAAGGACATGACCTTAATAATTTTTTTTACGATGAGTCAATATAGTAATTATTGATGAATACCCAAAAAAAAGAAAAAACACAAAATATAATTTATTCAATAACCCCCTTTATTTACATATTTTTGTATGTTGACAAGGACTCTAGGATTTCTTGCATGTTTCTGTGTTTGGATATCCTAAATTTTTAACAAATGTTATTATCAAAAGATATGCTGTTGTCAAATGGAGATATATATGTATATTCTTGCTGTAGTTTCTGCCTGACTTTCCACTAATGTATGCCTTACCGTTTGCTTTTAGCCCAACTGTATTGGAAATAACACAGTATCTTTGTGTAAACGTACAGCCCTTTATAAACAGTCAAACGCTCCCTGCACAGCACCAATCAGTTATTCAATAGGCATAGGAGACCTTTGAGAGGAATTATTCATTACAGCATTACTATCCAAGTCATTCACATTTGTCCATGGAGTTTTAATGAAAATGTAGGAGGCGACGAATCGCCACCTTAACGTGGTGGAGAAGTTTGAGTGGCTCAGTGATCCCGGGAGCTATGTTGTCCGGGGTGTCAGCCCCTGGTAGGGTCTCCCAAGGCAAACAGGTCTCGGGGGAGAGTCCAGACTAAGAGCGGTTTAAAAAACCCTGATGATTTACGGCCCACGGAATGAAGCTACCTCGCCCGGACAAGGGAAACCGGGTCACCCTCCCGGAGCCAGACCCGGCAGGGGAGCTCGTCGGCGAGCGTCTGGTGGCCGGGCTTTCGCCCATGGGGCCCGGTCGGGCTCAACCCGAAAAAAGATCATGGACCTGCAACCCTGTCGACTCACCACCCGCAGGGGGAAGCATCGGGGTCGGGTGCTATGCAGACCGGGCGGCGGGCCAGGCAGGAGACCTGGGCGGGCCAATCGCCGGCAACATAGAGTAGCTCTAGGGACGTGGAACGTCACCTCGCTAGCGGGGAAAGAGCTGGAACTGGTGCAGGAGGTGGAGCGGTATCAGCTAGATATAGTTGGGCTCACCTCCACGCACAGCACGGGCTCTGGAACCAAGCCCCTGGAGAAGGGTTGGACTTTGTCCTTTTCTGGAGTTGCCTCGGGCATTGGAGGAGTTCAGGGAGGCCATCGAGAAGGACTTTCGGTTGGCCTCAAGGAGGTTCTGGCAAAACATTCGGCGGCTCAGTAAGGGAAAGCAGGGCCTACCCCAGGCTGTTCTCAGCGGTGGGGGGTGGGGGAACTGCTGACCCGGACTGGGGACATCGTTGGACGGTGGAAAGAGCACTTTGAGGAACTCCTAAACCCGGCCAACGTGTCCCCTGGAGAGCGCCTGAAGTGTCTGGACTGCTGAGTCAACAGCCTGGTGCTTTTATGACAATAACTGGTGACTTTAATCACACCACACTGGACAAAGCTCTGCCTACTTTTCTACAGTATGTAGACTGCCCCACAAGGAACAATACAACTTTGGACCTCCTGTATGCCAATACTAAGGATGCATACAGGGCCACTGCCCTTCCCCCCCTCGGCAGGTCTGATCATGACCTGGCCCTGCTGACACCCAGGTATGTTCCTCTGGTGCAGAGGCTGCCTGTGACCTCCAGGACTGTTAGGCGGTGGTCTCAGGAGGCTAATGACGCCCTGCAGGACTGCTTTGAGTCGACGGACTGGGATGTGCTGTGTGGACCACATGGGGAGGACATCAACAGCATGACTGACTGCATCACAGAATACATTAAGTTCTGTGAACACACCACCATACCATCCCGGACTGTGCGCTGCTTCCCCAACAACAAGTCCTGGATCACCAGGGACCTGAAGGCTCTTCTTAACAAGAAGAAAGCTGCTTTCAGGTCTGGGGACAGGGATGAGCTCAGGAGAGTCCAGCGCAACCTGAAGGTGAAGCTCAGGGAGGGCAAGGACTCATACAGGAGGAAGCTGGAGGCCAAACTCCAGAAGAACAACACGAGGGAGGTGTGGACCGATGAAGGAGATTACTGGCTTCAAGGTGGGAGGGAGACAACCAGGGGGCTCCCTGGAGAGGGCCAACGAGCTGAACTGTTTCTTCAACAGGTTTAGTTCACAGCCCTCATCCGTCTCCCCCACACAACACACCTCCCAAACTCCTCCACCTCTGTCCCCCCTGTTGAGCTGCACAATCACTGAGCCCTCAACATCCACTGGCTCTCCCACTGAGCCCTCAACAACAACAATGGGCTCTTCCACCCTCCCCCCTCTCTCTGTGACGACTGACCAGGTGAGAAGACAGCTGGAGAAACTACACCAACGCAAAGCTGAAGGACCTGATGGCATCAGGGTCCTAAAGATCTGCGCCACCCAGCTGTCTGGTGTCCTGCAGCACCTCTAGAACCTGAGCCTGAGGCAGGAGGAGGTCCCGGTGCTGTGGAAGACGTCGTGCCTGGTCCCTGTCCCAAAGAAGTCATCTCCATCTGGCCTCAATGACTACCGACCGGTTGCCCTCACCTCCTATGTGATGAAGGTGCTGGAGAGGCTGGTCTTGGCCCACCTCCGACCGCAGGTGAAGTCATCGCTGGACCCTCTACAGTTTGCTTACCAGCCTCATGTGGGTGTGGACCTGCTGCAACGAGCTCAGTCGCACCTGGATGGAACCGGTGTCTCTGTGAGAGTCACTTTCTTTGACTTCTCCAGTGCATTTAACACCATCCAACCACTGCTACTGAGTGAGAAGCTGCGGGTGGTGGGGGTAGACTCGTCCTCCTAGAGTTAGAACATGTTCGGCACAGTCCTAACATGTGGTTCAGTGCTGTTTGTTTCACATCCGCAACACAAACGTCATCTCTGCATAGTTGTGCTGCTCTAATGAAACCATGTATGAGGTTTAGTTTTGTTGCCTGTGCAGATATTGATTCAATGCCAGGTGTCAGGAGAGCTGATCTGCAGCTCATCCTGCATAATGCAATCTGCAGATGGAGTGGAAGGCAAAAGCTATCAAGGATTGTAGGGGGGTGGGGGGGTCACTTCCCTGTGAAGATCAATGCAATATTACAATATTAAAAGTAGAAAGACCTTCGCTCTTCGTACGAAAAGGGATTGATATGCCTGAGGAGCTGAGGCTCAACTCATCCTTACTTTATACAGGTCACACTAATTCAGGATTCTACAGAGTTGTTTCCTGCACAAACATATAATTGCTTTCTCATTGCCCTGTTGCATACTTAGTATTGTCACACCGCGGTGAGGTTTGTCTTGTCTTGGGGTTTTGTCTCGTAACTTCCTGTTTTTATTTTGAAGCCTAACCCTCCTCTCGTTTCAGGTCACTTGCCCTTCCTCATGTGTCACCGGTCTGATTGTTTCCACCTGTTCCCCATTACCCTCATGTGCTTATAGTCTGCGTCTCCCCGTTGTCTTGTGCCAAAGTGTTTCGTCCTTGTCCGTGCACCTAAGCCCTTATCCACAGTCATAGTCGATTTTGAAAAAAGAGTTTTTTGCTACGCCACGTAAGTTGTTTTCTGTTTCCTCCTTGGAGAGTGATTTTTCGTTAAAGTTTTCTAGTTAGGGTCCGAGCGACTGACAGTCAGTCCCGAGAGGACCCTATTGAAATTGGCCTGATTATTATTATTATTAGGGTCCGAGCGACTGACAGTCAGTCCCAAGAGGACCCTATTGAAATTGCCGTGTTTCTTATTAGGGTCCGAGTGACTGACAGTCAGTCCCGAGAGAACCCTATTGAAATTGCCCGGCGTGTCTTGTTTTTAAACACTCATAACATTAAAACTGTTTGGACAAACGACTCCAAACGTTTTGTATATGTGCACATTGCATCCCCCAACTTGCAATAAATTAGCCGTACGATTTAAACTGTAGGGGGCACTACAGTAATTCGGGCAATTTGGGATTTTTCGGCTAGTTTTGTCACTTTTTGCCTATATTTCCTTTTCTGCCAAAGACTACTCCTCCTACAATATTTATGCAATCGACTTCATTTCTGTTCTAGCATGATCCCAAGACTCTCGTGAGTGTGGCTTGTGCTTTTTTTGCGAACGCCGCCAACGGCCTCGATGTGACGTGGACCCAAAGACACAGCTAACTTTTGCTAATCGCTATGTGAGAGAAGGCTATTGTAACTCCTAGATGCATGATGCAATCTTTCCAATACTCCTCATACATGATGCTGGTCCAGGCCTGAGTACATGTACATGAAGAAATGTTGAGATTGTCATTGCGCCACCTAGAGTAAGGGTTAGGGTTAGGGTGAGTGTTAGGGTTTTTAAACACTCATAACATTAAAACTATTTAGACAAACGACTCCAACCTTTTTGTATATGTGCACATTGCATCCCCCAACTTGCAATAAATCAGCCGTACAATTTAAACTGTAGGGGGCGCTACAGTAATTCGGGCAATTTGGGATTTTTGGGCTAGTTTTGTCACTTTTTGCCTATATTTTCTTTTCTGCCAAAGACTACTCCTCCTACAATATTGGTCTACTCTTCACGTAGACAAACATGATGCATGTTGTCCAGCGTGTCGTCTATCGCCACAGGGCGGATGCGGGAACCGATGAAGTGAAAGCTGTTGTAACTCCTAGATACATGATGGAATCTTCCTAATACTCCTCATTCATGATTCCGGTCCAGGCCTGAGTACATGTACATGAAGAAATGTTGAGATTGTCATAGCACCACCTAGAGTAAAAATGTAATCAGCCAAACAGCATCGGATTTACATGCAATTTACATTACCTGGTCTACCCATCATGTAGAGAAACGTGATGCACAGTGTATGTTCAAATTGTCATAGCGCCACCTACAGCCAAAAGTAAATCAGCCAAACGGCATCCGATTTACACCGCGTTCCACATTATTAGGCAAATTGTATTTAAGGGTCATAAACATTCATTTTTTTGTTTTTCAATGAAACTCATGGATGGTATTGTGTCTCAGGGCTATTTGGATGATTGAAATCAATCCCAGACACCTGTGATAATTAGTTTGCCAGGTGAGCCCAATCAAAGGAAAACTACTTAAGAAGGATGTTCCACATTATTAAGCAAGCTACATGTTTCAGGCAAAATGGGGAAGAAAAAGGATCTCTCTGCTGCTGAAAAGCGGCAAATAGTGCAATACCTTGGTCAAGGTATCACAACATTGGATATTTCCAAAAGAATTGCGTGTGATCATCGGACGGTGAAGAAATTTGTCACCGATTCACAGCACAAGCGGGTTCGTTCAGACAAAGGCAAAATAAGGAAGATTTCTGCCAAACAAATGCGTAGGGTTAAGAGAGCAGCCACTAAAATGCCATTGAATAGCAGCAAACAGGTGTTTGAAGCCGCTGGTGCCTCTGGAGTCTCGCAAACTTCAAGATGTAGGATGCTCAAGAGGTTTGCAAGTGTCCTTAAACCTTTTATTCGGCCACCCCTAAACCAAGCTCACAAGCAAAAAAGGTTGCAGTGGGCTCAGGACTACATGAAGACTAACTTTCAAACTGTTTTGTTTACGGATGGGTGCCGTGCAACCCTTGATGGTCCTGATGGATGGAGTAGTGGATGGTTGGTGAATGGCCACCATGTCCCAACAAGGCTGAGACGTCAACAAAGAGGTGGCGGAGTCATGTTTTGGGCTGGAATCATGGGGAGAGAGCTGGTAGGCCCCTTCAGGGTCCCTGACTGTGTGAAAATGACCTCGGCAAAGTATGTAGAGTTTCTGACTGACCACTTTCTTCTGTGGTACAAAAAGAAGAAGCGTGCCTTCCGTAGCAAAATCATATTCATGCATGACAATGCACCATGTCATGCTGCAAAGAATACCTCTGGGGCATTGGCTGCTATGGGCATAAAAGGAGAGAAACTCATGGTGTGGCCCCCATCTTCCCCTGACCTTAACCCTATTGAGAACCTTTGGAGCATCATCAAGCAAAAGATCTATGTGGGTGGAAGGCAGTTCACATCCAAGCAGGTGCTCTGGGAGGCTATTATGGCATCCTGCAAAGACATTAAAGCAGAAACTATCAAAGAACTCACAAGTTCAATGGATGCAAGAATTGTGAAGTTGATATCGAAGAAGGGGTCCTATGTTAACATGTAACTTGACTTGTTAAGATGTTTTTGATTCAAACTTTTCTTGATTTCAGTAAATATGACCTCCTAATGCTGCAAATTCAACAAATGACAATTTTTTGTTCTTTACAACCTATAAAGTATCTTGAAACTCTGAAATTCTGCATAATAATTTGGAACACTGCATGTTGAGTTTTTTTATTTTTGAAAAAAATACTGTTATCATTAGGAGGTTTGTTCAATTGAATTTGACTTATACTCTAACAGTTGATGACTTGAAAATGATACTGACTGACTGTGCATTACTATTTAGGAAAATCTGAGCAAAGTGTAATTTGCATAATAATGTGGAACGCGGTGTACATGGAATTCACATGATGTGGTCTACAGTTCACATAGAGAAACATGATGCACAGTATATGTTAAAATTGTCATAGCGCCACCTACTGGCCAAACAAAATCAACCAAACCATCTGATTTACATGCAATTTAAATGACCTGGTCTACTCTTCACGTAGACAAACATGATGCATGTTGTCCAGCGTGTCGTCTATCGCCACAGGGCGGATGCGGGAACCGATGAAGTGCTTGCAAAGGGCAATTTCCCGCGTCACACGCTCCACCGGGGTAAAAGAACATCAGACCGGCGGGCGAACACTCTCGGCCTGGCGAGTCGGCGACCCGCCAGCGACCCCAAACGTGCCGGGGCGAGCGAGGACCCGCTCACAGCTGCTCGCAGCTTTAATTTAGCTTCAATTTGTGTTTTTTGTAATCTGTTTTCTTTCCTCCCTTTGGAGCGATTTTGTGTTTAATTAGTACTAGATAGTTGTAGAGCCTCCTGTTTAGGTGAGCCTTTTCTTTTGTCCCGTTGATCAGTAGTTTTAGTTTTCCTCCTTTGGGAGCGATTTATGTTTTAGGATCTTCCCTGTTTCTAGTGTGTTTTTGTCTCTCCTTTTATTGGAGAATTTCCTTATTAGGAATAATAATAATAATAATAATAATAATAATAATAATAATAATTTCAACTTATAATGGCTTTTAAAGATACACAAAGACACTTTACAATATGGACAGTAGACAATGACGAACGGAACAAAAATGAAAGACAAAGTAAGCAAAACAAACAAACAGGACATTTTTTGTAACAAAGAAAGAAAGGAAAGAAAACTGGAGAAGCTGAGGGTCGTAGTGGAGGATAGGTGCAGGTTTTAGCAGGTGAAAGCGAGTTGGAAGAGATGCGTTTTGAGGGCTTGCTTGAATGAAGCTAGTGAGGGAGCCTGACGGATGTGGATGGGGAGAGCGTTCCAGAGGGGGGGTGCAGCAGCAGAGAAGGCCCTGTCCCCCCAGGTCCGGCGCTTGGTCCTGATGGTCTTCAGGGTGTTTGTACCGGCGGACCTGAGGCAACGGGTTGGGGCGTGAAGGGGGAGGAGGTCTGAAAGGTAGGGAGGGGCCAGGTTGTTTAGGGCTTTGTAGGTGATGAGTAGTAGTTTGAAGTCTATCCTGTACTTGATCGGAAGCCAGTGGAGGTTGTGTAGGACCGGGGTGATGTGATCATAACGGCGGGTGGAGGTGAGCAGTCGGGCGGCAGAGTTTTGGACATATTTAAGTTTATTGAGGATTTTGTTGGGTGAGCCGTAGAGGATGCTGTTGCAGTAATCGAGTCTGGATGTTATGAGGGCATGGATGAGGATTTCGGTGGTGGCAGAGGACAGGGAGGGCCGGAGGCGTGCAATGTTACGGAGGTGAAAGAAGGCAGTTTTGGTGATGTGGTTGGCGTGGGGGAGGAAAGAGAGGGTGGGGTCAAGGATGATGCCGAGGTTGCGGACCTGGGTGGAGGGGGGTGACAATGGAGCCGTCAATATTCAAAGAGAAAGTCTGGGCTGAGCGGGTGAGGGAGTTAGGGCCGATGATGAGTATTTCAGATTTGTTGGAGTTGAGTTTGAGAAAGTTTTGTTGCATCCATGATTTTATTTCAGTGAGACAGGAGGTGAGAGTGGAGTGGGTGACAGAGGTGATGGTCTTGGAGGAGAGGTAGAGTTGGGTGTCGTCAGCGTAACAGTGAAAATTGAGACCATGACGACGGATGATTTGTCCAAGGGGAAGGATGTAGATGATGAAGAGGAGGGGACCAAGCACGGAACCTTGGGGGACACCGTGGGTGACTGGGGAGGTGGAGGATTTACAGTTATTTATGGCAATGAATTGATGTCGGTCTGAGAGATATGAGGTGAACCAGGAGAGGGCAGTGCCAGTTATGCCAAGGGAGTGCTGGAGACGTGAGAGGAGGATGGAGTGGTTGATGGTGTCAAAGGCGGCGCTGAGGTCAAGGAGGATGAGGATGGTGAGGAAGCCAGAGTCAGCAGAGAGAAGTATGTCGTTGGTGATTTTCAGTAGGGCGGTTTCAGTGCTGTGTTTCGAACGGAAGCCGGATTGAAAGGGTTCATAGAGGTTGTGGAGATTGAGGTGGGATTTGAGTTGAGTTGCAACAGATCTTTCAAGGATTTTGGACAGGTAGGGGAGGTTGGAGATGGGCCGGTAGTTGTTGGGGATGTCGGGGTCAAGACCAGGTTTTTTCAGCACAGGGGTGACGGCAGCGAGCTTTAGTGGGGGGGGGGGGGGGGGGGGGGTATGAGACCAGAGGACAGTGAGGAGTTGATGATGTTTATGATGAGAGGGGAGAGTGAGGGGAGGCAGGCCTTGACTAAGGAAGAGGGGAGGGGGTCGAGGGCACAGGTGGAGGTCTTCATGATGGAGACTATGGAGGAGAGGTCCGTTTCAGTGAATGAACTGAAGGATGAAAGTGAGTAGCTTGGTGGTGGGGGAGGGTCATGTTGAGGGCTGGGGGGAGAAGCAGTGGAGGTTGAGGAGGCAGCCAGCTGGTTGTGTATTGTAATGATTTTGTCGTTGAAGAAGGATAGGAATGAGTTGCATTTGGTGGTAGTGAAGGAGGAGGAGATGGTGTCCATGGGTTTGAGGAGTTTGTTGATGGTGGAGAACAGCGTTTTGGGGTTGTTGGAGCCAGATTGAATGATGGAGGAGTAGTGAGAGGAGCGAGCGGCGTTGAGGGCATCTTTGTATTGTTGTTGGTGGAGTTTGTAGGCATCCAGGTGAACAGTGAGTCCAGTTTTGTTTGCAAGGCGTTCCAGTTGACGGCCGCGCACTTTGAGGTGACGAAGTTGGTCGGTGTACCGGGGGCGGAGTGGGTGAAGGAGACGAGTTTGGATTTTTTGGGGGCGATGAGGTCGAGACAGGAGGACAGTGCATCATTGTAGTAATTGACCAGGGCAGTGGGGGAGGCAGTCGAAATAGGGGCAGAGGCAGAGACGATGGCAGCCAAGGAGGAGGAGAGCGAGGGGAGGTTGATGGACTTGATGTTCCGGAATGTTATGGTGCGGCTCTGCTTAACATGGGGGGTGGGGATGTCAATGGAAGGTTATCTTCCGCGAGTTATTCTTGTCAGGACTTAGTTAGTAAGTGAGTTTTTCATAGCCCAATTGTTTGTCACTCTTCAAAGAGGATCTGAAATCAATAAAGTGTGCTTGTACGTGATATCCTCTGCATCTGAGTCCTCATTTTAGTGACAAGTATTGCTGGATGTGTTGCTAAGTATTTGTAATCGTTAAAATAATATATTGTGCATTAGCGACAGTGTAGAAATAATCTTTAACTTTTTAAACCTTATAAAATGCAGCAACACATTAGTCAAAACGTACACAGTGTAATGTTTATAGTTCATAAACATAGAATTTAATATAATACTCAATTCAACTATATGAGTGAGTATCACCTGATTTACCACAACGGTTGTTCTTTTTCTCCTTCTTTTCATTGAGTCACATTCTAAACAAAGGCATCTGATTAAAGATATGCACATTTCCTGTACGTATGAACGTTGGAATTGTATTGGTCGATAATTGGCTCCTTGTGTTCACCTCATTAAGAGCCTGAAAGTCAGATGACTCACTAAAGGAATGTTGCTGTCCAAGATTGATTTGGGAAAATGTAGTAATCAAGTAATAAGCTTGAATGCTGGTTTAATGCATCGTCTTAATTAATACTTAATTTAAACTTGAAAGCCTTAAATTATAGTGTAAGGCATGACTTATCTTAAATACTTCTGATGTTTGTGATATTAAGGACTATTTTCTTCGTTTTAATAGCTGAATGGCTATACAAGTAGGGGTGGTCCAGGTTTCTCATGAGTGCTTGGAACAGTGAATACAAACTTGTCTGAGAAATGTCAAGCCTCTTTAAAGAGACCTGAACCGTGGAACCATTTCAGCATCTCCCCCCGAACCCCCCTCTGTTTCCCTTTCTGCCTCTCTGTCTATTGCTCACGAGCACATCATAACCATAGCAATAAACACATTTTCTGGTCTGATGATTATGTCACTAGTCAATCCACTATAATATTCAAACCTAAACGGTGGTAAAGTAGCTCTCAGCATGCATTGTATAGCCGATCAGAACATGCACACAGACATGTTATCTCAGAATCAGAATCAGCTTTAATGGCCATGTACATTTTCACATACATGGAATTTGACTCCGGTTTCACTGGCTCTCGTACTTTTTTCCACACACAATATACAAGATAATATAAAAATATAAAAAGGACATTAAAGACAGTAGTAAAACAACAAAAAAGTGCAGATAGTGCAGATGAAGAGTCTGTTTAACTGTTCATTTGAGTGACGGCCAGTGGGAAGAAGCTGTTTCTGTGTCTGGTGGTTTTGGCGTACAGTGCTCTGTAGCGCCTTCCAGAGGGGAGGAGTTGGAACAGCTTGTGTCCAGGGTGTGAGGGGTCTGTGGTGATCTTTACAGCCCGCTTCCTGACTCTGGCGGTGTGCAAGTCCAGGATGGAGGGCAGGCTGGAACCAATGGTTCTCTCTGCAGACCTGACGATCCGTTGGAGTCTGACTCTGTCCTGTTTGGTGGCCGATCCAAACCACACAGTGATGGAGGAGCAGAGGACAGACTGGATGATGGCGGAGTAAAACAGGATCAGCAGCTCCTGAGGCAGGTTGAACTTCCTGAGCTGGCGCAGGAAGTACAGCCTCTGCTGGGCCTTTTTCCGGATGGTGTTGATGTTGGCAGTCCACTTCAGGTCCCGGGAGATTGTGGATCCCAGAAACTTGAAGGTCTCCACCGCAGAAACAGTGCTGTTGTGTATTGTGAGGGGGGGTAGTGATGGGGGGCTCCTCCTGAAGTCCACTGTCATCTCTACAGTTTTGGCCTTGTTCAGCTCCAGGTGGTTCTGACCACACCAGAGGATCAGCTGTTCAACCTCCCGTCTGTACGCAGACTCGTCCCCGTCGCTGATGAGGCCGATGACCGTTGTGTCGTCTGCGAACTTCAGGAGTTTAACAGATGGGTCCCCTGAGGTGCAGTCGTTGGTGTAGAGGGAGAAGAGCAGTGGAGAGAGCACACATCCCTGGGGGGCGGCAGTGCTTATAGTCCGGGTGCTGGATATGATTTTTCCCAGCCTCACCTGCTGCGTCCTGTCTGTCAGGAAGTTTGTGATCCACCGGCAGGTGGGGGCTGGCACGGTGAGCTGGGAGAGTTTGGGTTGAAGAACCTCCGGGATGATCGTGTTAAATGCAGAGCTGAAGTCCACAAACAGAACCCTTGCATATCTCCCTGGGGAGTCGAGGTGTTGCAGAATATGGTGCAGTCCCATATTAACTGCATCATCCACCGACCTGTTTGCACGGTAGGCAAACTGCAGGGGGTCCAGCAGGGGCCCTGTGATGTCCTTCAGATGGGTCAACACCAGCCTCTCAAAGGACTTCATGACCACAGACGTCAGGGCGACGGGTCTGTAGTCATTTAATCCTGTGATGGAGGATTTCTTGGGGACCGGGATGATCAAGGAGCGCTTGAAGCAGGAAGGGACTTCACACAGCTCCAGTGATCGGTTGAAGATCTCCGTGAAGATGGGGGCCAGCTGGTCAGCACAGACTTTCAGGCAGGAGGGGGACACACCGTCTGGGCCCGGAGCCTTCCTGATCTTTTGTCTCTGAAAGAGCCGACTCACATCCCCTTCGCAGATCCTCAGTGCCGGTAGGGGGTTGGATGGGAGAGGTGAGGCAGAGAGTGGAGGTGATTGTTCGATGATGGGGCAGTTGGGCGGGGTGGAAGTGGGCTTGTCAAACCTGCAATAGAACACATTCAGGTCGTCAGTCAGTCGGTGATTGTCCTCATCTAAATGATGATCTAAAAATCTAAATGCTTCAGTCATAGAACCATGAACTACAACAAGTTGCAAACCTGGAGGACAGATTGGAGCTGCTGCATGAAGAATTATTGTGCATGGAGCTTAAACGATTGATAAGTCAATCGTCCAACATTCCCTGATTCCAGCCTCTCAAATTTCCCAGTGTTCTCTGTATAATGTGAAAGTAAACTGAAAAAAGTCCCTCTTTCATTGAACTTCTTACAATCCATTGACATGCACTGCAATGAAATGGGGCTGCATGTAGACTTTGATACTTTGATGATAGGTTCACATTTAGCCAAGCCAGCAGCAGAGCGGTCGGTCGGTTGGTCCAGCCTGAAGTATTTCAAGCTATTGGATGCGTTGTCATGACATTTGGTGCATACATGCGTGTTTCCCAGAGGATGAATCACACTGGCTTTGGTGTCCCCTGACTTTTCCCACAGCGCCACCATCAGCCCCGCCGAGCTTCGCTTATCCTGTGAAATATCACAAAATCTACATCTTGTGCCATCACAAGCTTGTGTAGTGGAAATAATTCTATGTCCAGAGTGGAGAGTTCAAAGGTTACAATCAAATATCAAAAACAAACAAGCAAGCAATCAGAGTTTCTCTGGTCAAAACAAAATGTCTCCGTTCGTTTATTCATGCTTGCGCAAGCAGGGAGAAAACCTCAACAGCCATGAATCAACAATGTCTGTCAGGGTCTCAACAAAATATAATTGTTCCAACAGCCAGTTATATACAATTTCAAATGACCATCCCTTCAAGACCATCTCATCTCTAATTGGTTCTCACTAGCTCCAACATGTGATCTACATTGAACTGTGTGTACCACGTCCACATGTACATTGAAGATCTTACATGTGGTTTGTACTTTGGCCTGATCCTATATTATATGTTCAACCAATCCACTGTCTCCTTATGGATCAGTCCAGTCCATATGATCAAAACATGACTGTGTGTCTTATGTCAGCATATTCGTCAATTCCTTCTCCGTGATGTGTACCTTTTGAACGTTCTGTCACCAGGTAGTCAGCACTGCTGAGTTCTTATTAGCTGGTATGAACCAGAGTAGCTTCTTGAACCTGACAATCCATGTTATCAGTCCCTCCACATTTTACTTTGCACGTTAATCATTAATCTGAACATACATTAGTATTAGAATCTCATGTTTAACAGCAAATGCATTATAATCATACGGCATATACATATTTTCCCATCACACTTGACATTTGTGGTTTTCAGTGAAGTTTCCCAACAGCATTTGGATGGATTGCTGTGCCGTTTGGCTGGACAGTTTGCATTGACTTTGGGACAGTGCCTTGCTGCCAACTATAAAAAATTGAAATCAGATTCGGCCAAAGAAATAGTCCTCTCTAGTTTTGTTTGGGTTGACCACATTTTGCATTGGCTTGAATTAAGTTCAGGTCTTTTTTAGACGGCCCCTTCAGAATTGTTCTTCTATAAAACAATAATGATGGCAATAATAATGAATGCACATTTGTGTTGGCCTCGACTTCTCCCATCGTTCCATTAAGACATTCCTCACCTTGTGAGTTTGAGAGTGTCTCTTCCTGTAACCTCCCACGCAGTAATAACGACTCTCTGGCCCTGAACAGAAGCCGTGAGCTAAGACCAAAGCCATCATTGCCAACATAACATACTTCTTTTTTTTACACTGTTTGAGTGAGCGTGTGAAAGTGTGTCTTTGGCTTACACTTGCGTCTAGTTTATCATTGATAAATGCATGTCCCTGAAAGCCCCCGCGCGCTTTGCAAATACATGCACTCACTTACCAGTGCAATTACTCACCCACCCACACTTAAAGTATGTTTTTGCCTTTCAAGGCTGCAAAGCCACTTCATTGGTGAATAATAGGGAAGATAGTAGGTCGATGCAAATATGGGTTGATGCTGAATCTGATCTGCAGGTCCTCATTACTCTCCACTCGACTTCTTTACCCTCCAAGTTTGCACAGGAATTAGGCCTGCTGCTGTTTTTGAAGGATAGCGGTCTCAATTTAGATAAATAATCTAATACTCTGACCTTCAATATCCATTTTGTTGAAAGCATATGCATCTCCTCCAAAACTGTGAAAGTCTACAGTAACACTATAACACTGTAAACTATGGTTTGGCTGCAAAATCAAAATACTCTACTTTGAAAGATAGACATCATTTCAAAGTGGGGATGTCGATCAATACTAAAGAGCAAAGATACCTTTTTAAAGGGCAGTGAAGAAGGCAAAGACGACTATAGAGCCAAGCTAGAAATTAAACGTACTACCATAAATTGAGCCACTTAATCTTTGATGATGACCCTTTGCTCCCTAACAAACTAAACTCATTTTCTAGTAGATTTGAGGATATGCATATGTCTGGTTCTAGCTCCCTCAGTTATGCAGCAGCGCTCCTGGATAGAAAGTTTAAAATACCTGGAGACAACCATTTCTTCAGCTCAGGAAGCTTTTAGGTAACAAGACTGTGTTGTGGGATATTTAAAGAGCTGTAGCTGAGAGTGTTCTCATATTCTTCATCACGGTGTGGTATGAAAACTGCTCCGCCAATGACAAGAGGGAGCTTGATAAGGTAGCAAAAGCAGCATAACAAATATTGGTTAAGATTTGCCAAGCACCTGTGATATTGTTTCCTCTTGCTTGCTTTAAGGGGTGTCTGAAAAGACCCCTCTGGCCCATCCAATCCAATTTTTGTCCCAATTCCTTCAGGAAAAAGGCTGCGTGGTATGAAGAGCAGAACTACTCGTCTGTCACAGAAGCTATTGAAGTGGAATTCTCCTCGCCGGGATATTCCTCGAGTGTTCAAGAATTGACAGAACGGGTTATAGTACAATAATGATTATTTATTTAGCAATTACATACATGAAATGCATACCTAATACAAGGCCTTGGACTCCGCTCCCCTGTCTGTCTGCCCTTCACACGGTCAGCACGCCTCAGGATGAGTGAGCCCCGAACTCAGAGAGTAAAGGGTTTTTTATCCTCTTTCTATCTGACTTCCTCTTTTTTCTGACTCCAATGCTTTTCAAATATTCCCAGTGAAAAACACAACCCAGGTTCCCAGACAACTACCCTTGGAACACTGTTGCTCTCTCCTCAAGGCCGGATACAGGACGAGGGTGAATAGATAAGTTTGCACCTACTGATCAATTTAATTAATAGCTGGAACAATGAACACAAGACCCGTGTGTGAGACTCATATTATGGTTCTCTTTCAAGTGTGCTGCATAAACAGAGTATTCAGCCAATGCTATATAAATCATTAAACAGAGTATTCAGCCAATGCTATATAAATCATAAATTCTCTTCACTATCCGGAAGAATTGAAGGCTCCTCATCATCATAAGCTCAGTCTGCCGAATCGACAAGAGCTATAATTGACAGGTTGGCTCCAGATTCACTTCTTTTTTTTCACCACCATTTCGGAATCGTCACGCAAAATAAGGTGTGTTTGGTTTGGGTTTTTTGAGGTTGAAAAGTCTTTCTTTAGAATCGCAGACTCAACCTTTAACTCTAAGAAGAGTTTAGCCAACAACAGTTTTACCGTGTATCTATCTGCTTGGATGTAGATATCCTACTCACCCTTGATATCATCTATTGCATTCTAGATATGACCCTATTCTACTCCCAAAACCACTCAAATATCACGCAATCATTCTCCACCTGTAATTTCAGGGAGGCATTTTTTCCAACACAACCTTGAACTGCATTCATAAGTTGACTTCTTGTCAGCACAGAAGTGAATTTGCTTCTAGAAGTGGTTCGAGGAGCATTGAATGTTTTGGTACTTTACTTCCGCCGTGAAACTCGTCAGTATTGGAAGCTGCTGTCACCCTTCAAGTGCTTCATACAAAGAAGACAGGCTTTGATTGAAGTATCACTTTAAGAGTGCAGTTATGAAGGTGTACTACAAAAGACATTTTGAGATGAAACTGCAGCCAACAGAGAATTCAAGTTCAAGAGATGTTTTTTTGTTGTGTTTCTTCGCTGTCTCACTTTGATCTTCGGGGAGTTTTGGGTTCGTCACAAGTCATGCACCTCGGTCCTGTGGATGGTGGCAGAGTTGACAAGGCGATGGCACCGGGGAAGGAGTGAGACTGAGCCTACGCCACCTGGAAGCCCTCTACAGGCAAATCAATCAAATATGAGTTTGGACTTTGATTAAAGTTGTTGACATGATGCCGGGTGGGGAGCAGGTGGCCCTGCTAGTAACCTTAGTCTGCTACTTTCGCTGCCTTCACACCAAATCTGACATTGCGGCAATTAGAGAAGGGCCGTATGGCGGTGTGGGAGTGTCACTAAATGGGCCATTAATACCAAATGAATGCCCAACGATTAAGGTCATTTATGCCCTGATTGCATGGTTGGTCACCTCTGGATCGCCAGATATGTGTTTGGCCAACACAGTGTGACATCGGTTTGCGTTTCTGTTCTGTAAACTGTTTTTGGTTTTCTGTTTCAAGCCGCTGCGTATTCTGTGCCTTTGTGCCGGCGACATCATCAGAATGTTTTCAAGTTGTCCGTCTGTCCCAATCCGTTCTTGTGAGTGCCATATCTCAGGAACGCCTCAAATTCGGCACAAATGTCCACTTGCACTCAAGGATGACCTGATTGGTATTCGGTGGTCAGAGGTCATCAAATGGCTCAAGGGACGATCGTGGGGACGTAAGTTCACTTAACTTAGTCTTACATGGCATACTTTTTTTTTAAATCGTAAAACATTTACCAAAAGGAATAGCTTAAATCTTGTTTAAATGCAAATACATATCTAATTTTAGTAGGTTTGTGCGTATGCCCATTTTGCTCAAGTTCAAGTGTGTGTGTGTGTGTGTGTGTTTGTGTATGTATGTGTGTGTGTGTGTGTGTGTGTGTGCGCGCGCGCGCGCAACAGAGAAAGAGACAGAACAGAGAAACAGTGACTCACTAACTCTAAATGTCAAAAGGTTCACTGAGGTTAATGCATTGTCACATTTTATTTTATTTATTTATGAAATTAAGATATCTCTGCCCTTAAGAGCAATAAGTGGCCAGTGGCGTGCTCGCCTGAAAATCACCACGGTCACAAAAGATGCATTTTTGTTCCCTCTAAATGTCACAGCGTTTTCACACAGCTCAAAAGGAGCTTCTGCTCCTTCTGAATCAGGGATAGATCGGAATGTTTCTGCATGATACCATGATTAGTTAAGTGCTATGTCCATATTCAGGAAACCTACCAATCAGAGCACAATATTGCAATCAGTTTCCGCCCGCAGTGGCTGATCAGCAATATGTTTCTGTGTTTAATGAACCTTCAACGCCACGTTTCAGACCAAAGATAAACTTGTCAGGAGTATGTTTTTTTCCTCTGTGCACTACATGCAGCTATTGGCTGGATTGCCATTGCTTTTCTGGATAAAACCCTCCCACTTTGACCCAGTGCCTTTCCCTTTAGCGCCACCAGCAGTTACAAAGTTGACTTTTCTGGGTTCCAGTGACATGTGAAGCATTCGTTGGACTGCCATGAAATTGGGTACAGATGTCCACCGTATCCAGAGGGTGAACAATCAAAGCAAAGGCACGAGGTCCAAGTTTCTTACTTAAATTTCCTCACTTTAGATTAACACAACATGTACGACAAGTGTTCATGGTTCAACACCTGTTATTGCCATATTGTACATATATTGTACATTGTAATCACTTTGGTGATGCTTTCATCTCGTCAAACTTCTAAGCACATGTTGTTACGCCTACATGGTAAACTGAGATGTGTTAGCATTTAGCTCGGAGCACCACGGTGCCATAAATATGAATTAATATATAAATAAAATATAAATTCAGGCTCCCAGAGCTGCTGGAACAGCTGCAGACTTTGAGTCTCGTTGTAATGGACTCGCCTATATTTATAAAAGTTTTTTTTGTACATGCATCCATCCACTTGAGTGCCTGCACTCTAAAAAGCCCAACGTCAAATTTGTTGTCCTAACACATTTTTTTAAGTTGAGTCAACAAATACCTTTGAAAAAAGTTCTCAAACTCAAAATGTCAATTTTAATAATAAGGAGTGGAATCCACTGAAAATGTTAAGTTGAGAAAACTTAGTATAGTGGTTTGGGCATCTGCTGAGGTAACTAAGGCCACTGCGCATGTATGTCAGTAAACACACACACACACACACACACACACACACATGGAGGTCGTTTATCTATGTGTGTGTATATATATATACACACATATGAACATATGTGTGTGTATATATATATATGTGTGTGTGTATATATATATATATATATATATATATATATATACTACTTTAATCTTATATTTTAAATAATAAAATGTATATAAAAATATTTTCTTTAGCCCCTGTTTAAGATACATTGATTTTTGATACCATTGTCTGTTTATTATATTTAGATACCTTAGTTTTTCAGATTTCATTTGATTGACATCTACTTTTTATACCTAAATCTTAATCTTAACCTGCTGAATGTCTGTCTGTTCACAATAAATGTTCAATAAAGAGAGAGAGAGAAAAAAAAAACGCCAACCGCCGTAAAAGCAGCAGAAGAAGAAGCAGAAGAAGAAGAAGAAAAAGGAAAAAGAAGAAGAAGAGAGAAAAATCTCCGTCTACCACTGCGCATGTGCACTTCTGCATGAGATAGCAATTTCGCGCCGGTCCACGCCAGTTTAAGTGTTTCTGCAGAACGCCGTCTACGTCCAGCACAACTTAACCAGGTAAGACTGTGTATGTTCAGTGCGTTAGCTAACTGGCTAGTCAGATAACCTGTTGTTTTTTTAATGCAAAAGTTAACATTAAGAAGTTTACAACGTGACACACCCCAGCCTACTTTTCACGTGTTCATAACGTCATGTGTAATTTCACGATAACCGCTCCTGTTAGCTAGGTTAGCTAACATGTTGCTGCAGTGCTTCTCTGTTCTTTAGCGTTGGTGGCCTCTAAACTGCCTCTAGTTCACTCATAAGTTACCCGCGCGTAGCATTCAGGTGCACTAGATACCGTCCAGCACCTGGACGGTATCTAGGCCGCGGGCACCTGGTCGCCCGCAGGGACCACGTGAGTCGAGATGTTCTAAAAATAGAACACATTTTGAGCTTCGTCAAAAATATTTTTGTTTTTATCAACCGGCCTCTCTACATGGTCGCGTTACAACTCTTCTCTGTATCGCGCACGGCGGATTGCCGCCCCGATGCGATGCACACAGACGGGCGCGCACACAGGTGAACACACAGTGGACAGAGAGAGAGACAGAGAGCGGCGAAAAATATGTTGCATGCTTTTCACAATGGGATTTGCTGCTTTAAGCCATCACTATTTTAAGCTATCAGCTATCACTTTTAAAGCAGTTAATGTATTGCAACAGGCTGCAGCCTGGAGCTCCATAAATGGACGTTTTCTCTCTTGAGACACTGCAGTGACAAAGCCTGCACACTTTGTGGTTGGTCATGGAGAGGTGGCCTGGGTTGTTTTTGCAAGAACAGGTTTTAGTGTTAACAACATATTTTGCCAAATGTTCTCCCTTCTTTTGAAAGAACCAACAACAAAGGTTTGAATCAATTGTACATAACATGTACATGAAAACTGTCACCTTTCTTAGATCTGTGCAGAATTCTTCAGACTTACACGAGTGGACCTGAAGAAGACCTTCCTGTCATCGTTGGATGCACACGCATCGCAATTTATGAAGCTGTACAGATCACGCAGCACATCGCTTGGAAAGGACATGAGGATCCTTCTAGACAACTTTGATGAACAGGTAATCAATAAGTAGGAAGTGAATGTGGAATAACAGGGGTTCTCAATTAGATTTGAACTGGGACCAAAAACTGGGGGACAGACGAGGGGCATTTTCACAACTATGTAGTCTGACACAATACATCAATTATAAAATGGACTGAATGAATGGAGGCATCTTGTACTGTTATGGTGACACTAATATTTAGCGTAGTATTATGTGTAGGTTTGGATATTTGCTGACAAATATGATGTGGTTGCTACTTTCCACTTTTTTTTAAGAACTACCAAAATACATGAAATGTGTCTGTCACCCATGTGGTGTTCTACCCCTTTTCTACTGCGGTCAGGACAAATGCTGGAGTCAGTTTGGCACTTGAGTAAACAGGTCCATGTTTACGCCAACCTAGGAGCAGGAGGCACAGATTTACAGTCTCAGACAATGCTCAGTGGTCTCAGTCTTGTCGGATATGCATTCAGCCCTCAGCGCTCCGATTATTCGTATTACTTGACAATTGACTAGAAAAGTACATTTCCAACCAGCTTATGAAGCCAGCAGACGCACCATAGAAACAAGTTTTCTGTCCGAAACCCTATTTTTTTGCTGTAGAATCACTGCAAACTGTTTTTTAAATTTTTCTCTTGCTATGGGCTATCTATAGATGCATATCTGCTTAGGAGCACTTGTGAGATTTTTACTTTTTAATTTGAAAAACATGACAAACTATAGTGTGTAATGCTTTTTAAGAAGGTTTAATTAAATAGTAGTAAGGCCATTGAAATTTCAGAGTTGTACCGTGTAACTAAATATTAAAGGCCTATATGGTGTTTTATCACATTGTATTGGGGCAAGAAAACATCAGTCCCAGTGTTGTGCTAATGTTTCACGATCCCTGTTCTACACTATGCTTTTGGAGCTGGGAAATATATTAAAATCAATTATATTTGTGCACTCTGAATGGCTTTCGTCTCAACTATGCAAACCATAACATTGGAGCAGAGCATTTACCATCAGATGACCCTTTTTAATATTTCAGAGTTTGTCTTACAATATATATAAATACACGTTAATGTAAACAGGTGTATTGTATTGTTAGGCTTAACTGACATTTCAAATTGGGGATTTCAGAGATGAAAAGCAAGAGAGTGTTATTGTTTTGTCCAAAAACATGGTGCCCATATGTACAGTAGGAACATATGGGTTCATTTAGTTAGTGAATACAGCCGACCTGAAATGCATGCTACCATGCTGGAAGCATTTTGCCAAATTTATTTGAATAATGCCTTTGTCTTTAAGTTAATAGTTTGCATTGCATTTTTTGAAAGTGAGACAATTTATTATTTTTTTATTATGTCAAATTTTTAATCTTCAATTTGTATTTTTCAGACGACTGATGTCCTTGCCCACAGAAAGTGTGCAGCTCTGTGAGGTCTACCTTTCGTTGTGAAGGAGAAGCTAAAGACATGTCTGGTAAGACTAATTTGTCATTAAGGTTGCACATACAGCAAGAACACACTAATGCAAACTTTCATCAAACCCTCATTTCTACTTCACTGTTACTTTGTTAATCCATCTAAATATTTTAATAAGTGTAACTTTATAGCTTTTAATTTCATGTGATATCGCCAATACTGGCAACATTACTGTAGCATCAAGGTTGCAAGTGAGTGTAATGCCTGCATCACATGCATTTTGTAACAGCATTTCTCCTTCAAATTTACTGGTAACATTTATAATTCCAAGCCCAAATTGGTCATGGGTTTTGAGACTGATGCATATACACATTTTGTCAGTATTTTAATTATAAAGTTATTCTCTGTCAGTACATTTTCAAAGTCAAAATACATTTTTGTTGAGCTAATCTTTTTGAGAAAATAAAACAAACAAAAAACCTACACACCATTAGCACCCTTTGCCAGTCTTTAGGGTGAGAATCTGGCAGATTTGGAATGATATTGTCCATTGTTTAATGGCAGATTTGCTCCAGTTCAGGTTTTTGTCACTTATTGAATTAAAGGGAGCCTGTACCGTGAAGGCAAATGTTTCCCTGTATTTTGCTCAATTTATTTATTTAATTTAACAGACTATGAAGATTTAAATACTACAATACTAATGTGTAGGAGGTGACTCTTGTATGAAAGTGGTATATTTTAATTTTTTAAAATCTGCATAAAAATGTATTTTGACTTTTAAATTGTATTGTTACAGAATGGGAAGAAAAAAAAAAGAAAACTTAAAAGAGGCGGTGAATATTTATTATAGTCTCTGTATGCTTGTTTTTGTGTAGAATACAGACCCGGAGGAATCTTATGTGAAAGGAGTTGAACTGGGAATACTCACAGTTGTTGAAGGTGACGTTGGGACGGTCCGCTCAAGTCCAACAACACTAAGCATCGCCCTGATTATTGAGGAACGGATTGTCCTGGATGATATATGAGACATCCCAACTGCATTTGCCCTTTTGTTTGGACTCATCTATGCTCTCAACCTGGAGTATCCGAAGGACTTGAGGTACACTTTCGAAGTAACTCAAAAGTTGTTCATGAACCTTGGTACCCAGTGCTCTGCCCGGGTTCAGGCCTTAAAAAACAGTTTGCTCAAGTAGCCTGCCATATTTAAACCCCGCCTCTGGTCTTGGCTGGATTTTGAGGGGGGGGTAAGAGTTCCAAAAAGTTTCTGAAGGCCAATGTACAGGTTGCAGTTGTCTTGTTACAGACAATACGTTTTTGATGATGTCCATTCATTGTAAAAGCAATATATGACAAATTGTCCCACTGTTGATAGTGTACAGTGCCCATAACGATAAACTGATATTGGAATCAGCATTGTTACTGTGTATGCTCAAGAAAGTATAACTTGTCCTAAATTGTAGTTTTTTGCATCTTAACAGTTCTTGTTAAGGTATTGCAGTTTTAAACAGTAGATGGATGGATAGATGCATGGATAAGAGAGGTTTTTAAGCCATTTTATACCTCCCACCAATCTTTACGGTGGGGTCAAGCCGGCCTGACTAGACAGTCTAGTGTTACAACAAAATAAAAAAAATTGTTCCTGACTAAAACTGCAACCTGCACCAAAACCATCCTCAAGCAGCCCAGTTTCAAGGTAATGCCATTGTCCTTCTGTGTTGTATATGTTCCATCATACACCATCATATACCATCATATACCATGTTCCATCATATACCATGTTCCAAAGCTTGTTTCAAGGCCTTGATTTTTGGATTCACAAAACTGAAGTTTTTTTTCTTTTCTTTATGCAGCCATTTGGATTTTTAAGGATGTTGACCCTCTGCTGTCTATGTTCAAGTGTTGACACCTGGAATTCATATAGTTATGCAAACAAATGTTTACTTATTGTTAATAAACATTTTGTGTTTGAAGAAGTTTGTTTTCTTTAACTGTTGACTTTTCCAAAGAAAACGGTGTACAATTTTAATTAATTTAAATGAAGGCAACGTTGCAAAGAGTTTTGAGTGTACTCAACTAATGGGCAGTGAAATTTAGTAACAACACATTTTAAGTTAAAAGTAAGTTCTCTCAACAAAATATTTTAAGTTAAAAGTAAGTTCTCTCAACAAAAAATGTTAAGTGCTGTTGATGTATGTTTTCAATCTACAAGAACACACAATTTCAAGTTTCTCCAATTTAATATTTTAAGTGTTCTGAACTTAAGTACATGAGTAGATGTAACTATCAAATGCAATATTTGAAGTAGTGTTAACTTAAATACATAAGTAGGTCTGAATAGTAATGTTACGTTTGACAAACTTAAGATATCACTTTGAGTGAACTTCTTATCATAAGTTGACACAACACATTAGCCCTTAGTTGAGTGAACTCAAAAAGGCTTTGCAGCTGGTTGCCTCACTTTTTTAAGTTGACTCAACTCTTTTTTTTTTTTAGTGTGGAGTTGGATGTTTTCTGCCACACCCTACCTTTGGACACAAAATGATTGGCCCATAAAAATAAAGTGGTTATTGTTGTCATCAATACTAAATGATATAATATGGACAAATAGAACTGAATAGGGAGGATGGAGGTCAGGACTCCTTTGGAAAATGGATGGTCTCAATAGGAGTGTCCTGGTTAAACATAGCCGTATGTTAAGCAATGCAACGGCAATTAGATTGGGATTACTGGAGGTGGGGATGACAAATAAAGGCAATGACAGACCAGAGAGAGGGAGGATAAGGAGATATCGCAGCTAGGTGTATGCAAGTCTGCCTCCCACATATTTCACAAGCAGGGATATTAAGTCATGCATTAAAATGATAATGCCTCATTTTATTCCACTAGAGACTTCTTAATGACCCGCCTCTGTCCGTCTCCCTCCCTGTCTCCGTTCCGTTTAATCTGTTTCCGTTATTGCCTCACTCCTTCTCCCTCATTTAGTTCTGATTAAAATGTGTTCACTGATCCTCCTCGACTTATTCGTCCCTGCCTTTTTTTCTTCTTCTTTTTTCTCCTCTCTACGACCTTTTCTTTGAGCACACACTCTTTCCGTACCTCACCCTCCACAATTTCCCCTCCGGGTTTACAAAAGGCTGTTTAGTCCTCTATATATGTATTGAAAATATGCCATATGATGTCCAGAATCTACCATAATAGTATTTACTTTATAAATGAAGCTTGATTCTTTGGATTATCCTGTTTTCTTCTATTTAACAAAAAAGAGAGACATTATTTTTGCAATATTATATATGTTTTCATATATTGGGAGAACTTTTTTTTATTTGAGTGGGGCAAACTCAATAAAATATATTGAGTGAATTGTAAGAGAATTACGATGAAAGTTTAGTTGCAAACGTCAACTTCTAAAATGTTTGCCATCATCCTTTCCTGTGCAATGGGTCAAATAGACTTTGAACAGTTTGTCAACATAAACAAAATTTCTATTTTGACCGAAAGTTAGATTTAAACATTGCTAAATCATAAAACAACTTTTATACAAAACGCCTGGGAGGCAAGTGAGAAAAAAAAGAAATTCTGACGAAATTAATGTGTTTTCTTTGTTGTGTTTATGACTTAAGAACAGGTGAGAATTTAAATGTTGTTGTATTAATTCTACCCTTTATCGTAAATAGGACTAACAGCGTTCTCTTCTCGGTGAGTTTTTTTATTACAGAAGTTGGTAACACACAATATTTACCTTGTGGTTAGAGTCCATGAATGCGTCAGTTCTATTTAGAACATAGTATTGCAACCACAAACACTTAGAAAAATTATGGTGATGAAACAATAAATTAAAAAAACATTGCCTAAACGCTTGCTGTTTTCACAGAAAACACAAAAGACAAAGAGAGATTATAATTTTTTACCTCATCTGTTTCATAGATGGAAAAAAAGGAACGTAGATATATTATCCTCGCAAATCCTCAACTCCATCTGTTCTTCAGCAATAAACAGAAGAAAAAAAATGACTCAGATCAGACACAGAATATGGATCGCTAGATTTCTCTCTCTAACTTGCCTGTGAGGGCTTCTGTAACTTTATACTAGAAGAAGGTAGTATTTCAAAAAGGTAGTATTTGATCCAGGCTACAGCACCATGTTCATTTACGTTTTATGAGGAAAGAAAATCATTTTACGTTAGTTCGAGGTCATCATTGTAAATATTGCGTTTTGGTGAGAAACACTGAACTGAAACATAACTTTTTTTTGGTAAGAAAACTCCACACTGAATACGTATCATTGGCTACTTCACATCTCAGTCTGCTCGTTGACTCTGCAGTTGTTTTGGTCTCAGAGGACTAAGACTTATTAGTTGTTTTATTTTTTCACGCTGAATAACTTATTTACAAGGCACATCTCTTGTAAACACAGGATTTGAAGTGTTTCTTTGTGGATTAAATCAATTCACCGAGTTACTCGACTGAGACTTCCTTTGATTGCAGGTCGAGTCTAGACGGTCTGTCCTCAAACAAACTATACATTAAACAAAATGTACATTCAAGTGGCAGACAAAGGGCGCGCAAACGGTAAAATGATGTGACGACAGGCTGCGAAAATAACAAGCTGATGCTTTGAGGCTCTTTTGTCTTGCTGTTGTTGTTCTGGTTCCACTAAAGCAACTGTATAATGCATCTCATAATCTACGGCAGTACTCATTACTGCTGTCAGTGAAGTCGTTTTTTCACCGCGTTCACTGATGCTTTAAAGTTTTCTCATCGTCTTTTTCTCTCCATCTCTCTTTCTTTCGTGTTCGACAAGGCTCTTCACCAGCCCTCTCTGTGTTTTCAAATGTATATATTAAAAAAGTTCCATTTTTATTAGAGAAAAGGCAGACATCTCGACGGCCAAAATCTCCAATACTCGGGGCAACTCGGGGCCCAAAAATATCTAGATTGATAATTAGCACTTTGGGCAAGAGGAGGTATGTTTCACTTTGGGGTGAACTGTCCCTAGAAGTTGGCCAACGACTGCAGAGTGTCTTGATCACTTAAAATACGAGGTGACGAAAAATGTCAACCATCCTTTCAGTCTCGGCAACCAGAAGCTGATTTCTGGTTGCCAGCCTGTTACTTTAAATAGTTAGTATTGAGCCCTGCCCTCTCATTCTAACAAGCTTATATACGAGGAGGGGGCTTTTATCCAGGTGGAACGGTGTTTGATGTTGTAAACAGGCACTTTTTCTTCTCTAAAACTATTAGCAAGCTTTCAAAGAAAAGACCAAAATCTCATGCCGTTCCGAATGTTTACTCTCAGAATGGCATTCTGGCTCAGTTCCCCTCCTGGTTACGCCACATATTATGCAAATCTTCTAGTAAAACATCCACATAAGCCCTGCGCATCTCCTTTTGTGTCCAGCTGCATTACTCTCCATTTTCATCATCAGCCGAAGCTCATGCTTGGGGATTTTTTGTGTGACTTTTTCAAGCTTGTTATCTGGGATTTCAAACAGTCCATTTTCGTTCACATTCACTTCGCTTTTCACTTCATCACGGCGCCGTCTGCTGTCATTGTTGTCATATTTGTTTACCGGTCATGCCACTTTACAGCTCGAGTCGGCAGGGTTATTTTTTTTTGTCATCTCGTCTTAGTTCTGTTGTTGTTTTGGTTGCGCTCCAAGCCGGCGTTGACCTTTGTAAAGGGATAATCCACTAAATCGGCCAGCCGGCCATAAAGAGCTTTTTATTTACCGCACACTGTCTCCTGGCATTTTAAAACCCGCTGTCTCCGTCTCTAACTCTCCCCTGATCCTCCCACTCCCTCTCCCTTTCTCTCCCCAGCGCCCTGTTTTATCTCACTCACTTCCACTCTTTGTTTGATCTCAATCTCTTTTTCACCTTTCTCCACATATTTCTTTAATTCCCAAATTAACTAATACTCTATTCTTCCTGCACGTTTTCTATTTTTACATACTGAAAATTGTGTACTTTCCAACCTGACTTCCTCCGATCTCTCTCTAACCTTGTTAAGTATGTGTGTACGTACGTGTGTGCACATGTGTGTATTTAATATCCGTGAGATTTAATTATCAATCCTCCAGATGAGGGAGATGGCACATGCAGTCAAATTATCACAGACTTTGTCAATTAACAGTGTAGAGAGATTAGACACAAGACAAAAAAAAAGAAGCATACACGCAGTCTAAGAATTGCTAAAACACACACACACACACACACACACACACACACACACACACACACACACACACACACACACACACGACCAGTGTGTCACAATAAGTTAGACAGAGGCAGACATAACAACACACACCCACACAGACTGAGACATCAGCACACAAACACAGTTTGCCACAAGCAGTTAGATGAAGATGGACAGAGCAGTGAGTGTACACGCAGTCTATATAAAAAACACACACACACACCGGGTTATTACACACAAAAGTGCGTCACAGTGCATCACAGGACATAATGAAAAATGTGAATGTGGTTATTGGTGTGTGTGTGTGTGTGTCATAGAGAGAGATGTTGCCTATTAGATATACTGCTCTGTGCTCAGCCTGTATTTCCCATGCATCTGTATTTGTCTGTGGATGATAATCCACGGCGCGTTGCAATGCGTGAGCTGTGCGAGAACTCGTTCAGACAGCCAACTCACGGTAAATGGATTTGTGTGTAAATGCTGAGGATGTATGGAGCATGTGCCTGTTTATTATTCGGTGTCAGAACTCTTTAAGTGTGAGCGATGGCGTCGGAGCCGTGAAGCGCACGCTGGGGACGGCGGTCGGACGCCGCGCGTGATATAAACTGTGCGTTTGATAAAGGGCCCTCCACCCATTTAGCATCGCACCTCCGGACTCACAACAGACAGTTGCAGTGAAGGAAAATAATCTAAATCGATGCAGCAGAACAAGAGATCTCCTTTTTTTTTTTTTTTTGCAATCTTCTTTCGTGTCAAAACCTGCCTACCACATTACCCACAGTGCAACTCAAGATAGCTTTATACATGTTTTTTTCATATGTGCATGAGTACTCCCAACAACTTTGTAAAACATATTCCAATGGGGAATTAATCTTCAGGTATCTTGATTTAGCATGTGTTCCTTATTTTAGCCATCCCCCATGACACATGCTATAGAAGACCTGGAGCAAGGCTCGCTAGTGACTGGACCATGAATGAAAATGGCTGGTCAGGCGGGGGGGGGGGGGGGGGGGGGGGTAGCAGCAGTGTGCAGCATGCCGTGAACTTACATTTACGTTGAGATCGGTCGACCAATGACAGTTCTCTCTACAGTCAGAGCTTGCGCAAGAATGTGGAACGTGAGGGAGATACCATTTCCAAAACTTGTAAGGGGGTAATAACTATTTTCCCGGACGTAGCAAAATCCCGGACGTTTTTGGAATCCCGCCGGACGCTTTTTTTCCCTACATGTACTATTTGTTATGAGCATCCATTAAACATACGTGAACATCAATGTACCAACAGACATTTATAAAAAATGCCACACTAGCTGCTGCAGCTAACGTTGACAACACTTTATATTTTTGTGTTGAATTTTCAGTGTTGTTTACTCAAACAGTGTTCGCTAGCTTGTTAGCTCGTTGTGCGCTGTGGAAGTAGTGGGAGAGGCAGGGGTTCACTCGTGAAGGGGACTTGGGAATATTTCACGTGAATTTTGTACCGTATGTCTCTGCAACTGCTGCTAAATTTAGAATCGGAAAAATCCACAAATTAGCCGCACCGATATTTAAGCCGCACGGGTCAAAGTTGAGAAAAAAAGAAGAAAAAAGTAGCGGCTTACAACCCAAATTTTACGGTAAGCTATTAACGCTAACGAGGAGTAAGCTAACATAATTACACAGCTCTTACGTTGGTTTAGGGAATTTATCAATACATTTGAAATCATCAGTCAAGTGCAGGACCATTTGCAGGACCATCTTTCGGAGGGCCTCAGAGTACTCAGTGCTGAGTATTTGAGTGTTAAACCAGACCGTGAAATACACATTTACAAACACGTTTAATCTGATTCCACACGTTGGTGCATCAACGGACACGCCTTATATGACTCGATAAATGTTTATCGAACATTCCTTGCCTGATTGCAGACTCTATTTTTTTTCTGTCTAGCACCTTATATGTATTGCCTGGATGCGCATGCTTTAAAAAAAAATATGTTCAATGTATTCACTGCTCTTCACTCAGAACTATATATTGCATGCGACTCTGGTGAAAAAAAAAAGAGCAATCACAAACTCGACCAGTTTTAAAGACGCCCGTGCTCTTTATGAGACAGACCTGAACAGAGATGAACCAAACAAAGCATATTATATTTCTACTTCCCTCGTATTCTCCTTGGGACTTTTACTTATGTGGGAAATATTCAACATTCTTTCTTTGCTTCCGCCAGTCACACTAGTTAGCTGATATTTTAACCCGAAGGTCTTCAAACAAAGGCGGTACCTCATCCGTTGTCATTGACTGTATCGGTCCCATTAGCAGTGCATCGTCTGAAGCTGCCTCTCAGCTGTACCAAATATGCGTACACTTGGAGTTCTGTGCTCCGTCTTATTAGATTTGTCAGACACAATAAGACACACGGGGGGGTTGCTTGTTAGGAACATACCAAACAAAACCCAGTTCATGTGGAGTCACAGACACAAACCTTTGCGTACTCACACAAAGTCACACACACACACACAGATAAAATAAGTATGTTTTGACAAGAGGTGTAAAACACATGCTTAAGCACATATTTATTGTGACACATATAAGCATCCCCGACTGCTTTAGCAGTGCAAGCTCTCAAGTTGATGTTGCATATATAACATTAATGTAAGGTAAAGACTGAGGATGCAGAGGCTGTAAATAAGTACACGTCTGAGGTTTGAAATTAAACTGGGATTCAGTGTTAGTCATGGGGTTTGGACCAGCTCATAAAAATGTACTCCCAATGGATACGTAAGCATTGGTTGATCGAAGAAAAACAAAGTGCTGTGATGGGAGCAACAGAAGGAGTTATGTATTTGGAAAATGGGTTCAAAAAGCACCAAATGTCTGAAAAACCATTGGGGAAAAGTACCTGTATGGCTACGGGTGATTTATTAAAGTGGAGAGAGAAGTTACTGTGATTGTAGCTTATACGTCGTCTGCTACCGTTAAGAGGACAGCTTTGGGTTACAGTCTGACTTTGGGTCTGTGCTGGTGATAAACGTCATGACCCGACGGCATACCAGTGATCGACTCCCGGAGTTCAATATGAAAAATAGATCATGTGTTTTTTTTTATTCCTAGTCTCACTGAAAAATCCCAACTCTGCTTGAACGGAGATAAAACACACTGATCACTCTGGGGACTTGAACAAGGAGAGAGGGCAAGCTCAAATCGCGGCACCGGCAGATGCCGCGCCGGTACCAGCACATGCCGCGCCGGTACCGGCACATGCCGCGCCTGCTGTGGCATCTCTGGACATGCCGCGGCATTTCGGGACCTGCCGGGAGCCGCGAGCTGCCGTGCCGGAGCAGTTGCCACTAGTTTTTAAATCGTGGCGCACCTCGTAGAGCACTTGTGTCAGACCCGTTTTCAGTGAGTCACGGGTCTTTTATTTTGAAGGGAATTTTTAATGCAGCATAGTGCCGTACTCACACTCCTCAATACTGCGTTCACAACACGCTTTACTTGCGTGAGTTTACACGCCGGACTATTTGTGATAGTTCGCTTCATTCCCGACTTTTTAATTTATTTAATATTAGCTTAAGCAGTTCAGAACCACTGCCCCATAATAACGTGTGTATAATCGTTGTCTTTGTTATTTTCTTCTGTTTTAAGTTTGATCTTTCATAGAGTAATGTGGGTTTCTTAACCCTAAATTAAATGGATTAATGTCATAGTAACAGAACAATTTGCTTACATATATTTTTACATTTATATAAATCCATGTACAATATTTTTACACTTGAAGAGCTACTTCAGGGGTACAAAATAATACAAAGGGCTACTTGTTTGATACAAACTTCCTGAACAACAAAGTTGCACAGATCACCTTTTATTAATAATAATATATGTGAAGTGACTGTCTGATCACATATCAATGTTAATCATTCCTCACAATAATTTTTAACAATAATTTCCACGACAATGATGGTAGGAAAAAAAAGTGTTCTCACTTTGTGAGAAAAATGAAAATAAAGTTATATCCGTTCAAAAAATAACTAATATTTAGTTTTAATGACAACCACAAAGTGTGCAGGCTTTGTCACTGCAGTGTTTTTCAGGCTTTTGGAAGAATATTTCCAGCGCCTCGATATGCAAAGTCAGAAACATCATTTATGAAGCTCCGCAGGCTCTTTGTCTTGACCTGCAAATAGATGGATGTATGGATGGATGGATATATACTTTATTAATCCCCAAGGGGAAATTTCTTGTCATAGTAGCGCCGTACAACTTTAAGATACAAATAAACACACAAGATAAAAGATGAATATATAAGGAAGCAACAGGGATGAAAGATATATACAAATAAAATAAAATAAAAGTAAAATATAGACGTGTGTATATATATACATACATATATATATATATATATATATATATATATATATATATATATATATATATATATATATATACTGTAGCGGCATTCCGTCGGTGTGTTTTTGTTAAGCCGCTAAAGAGCTGCGACACATTGAGTCTTAAAACGGGTTAGTCCTAAACGCCTGTCTATGTTTCCATGCATTGCATGGAGACACATTGTCAGATCTACAGTCACCATCTCTTGGTCATGTGGCTTGCATTATGTCTGATATGGAGATAGTAAACGATGTTAGTTCCCCTCACAGATCAATGCGTTACAGATCTGGTTGGGCACAGGCTTTATTGTATTGAGAAATACAAATTATTACAATTGGGAGTAAATATTTACTCCCAATTGTAATAATTTGTATGTAAGCACATTGGGTATATACCCAATGTGCTTTATGAATGGATTGGGGTGAAAAATCAATGATCTGTTCTTGTAGCAGAAACATTTCTTCTTTTTTTTTTTGGTAATATGTCTTATTGCATTTGACTTTGAATCTGTTTTAATGAGCCTCAGTCTCTCGAACCGCACATTTTAAAGACTCGAAAGGGTGAGAGATGTAATGTGCATCAGAGTGAATTTTCATGACGCATTAGATTTGTCTTTATTAAAAAATATAGTCTGCGTCTGGTTCGCGTCAAGGTCTAATATTTTACTCCGCTTCCTTTTCCAAATGCAATTCAAAAGGAAAGTGCCTGAGAAGCAGGTACATAAATCACAGTTTACATTTGAGCTGAGATTATTATCTATCTATCCATTCCCACAAAGAACCTGAAACATCTTTGCTGTATGTATATGAATACATTTCTTTCCATTAAAGTGCACTGAATGTTTTTCTTGGAGCATAACATAAAATCACGTTTCTATATAAGTGTGGGTCTGTGTGTGTGTCCAAGTCAATGTCTTGGAGGCATAAGCAATTCTCTTGACAGACCCTTAGTGTTCCCACACACGCACTCACACGGCGACCTTCACAACTATCCGTACAAGCCGTCTAAAAAGGCTTTGAGTCCATACGGGCCTGTCTCACATGTCCAGTCTCCAATGCATTAGCCCGCACACACACACACACACACACACAGTGGAACATTGTGATTCCTCAAAACATCATCCAGCGTTGGCGGTTCTCGCTGTGTGAATGAGAGGGAGGGGAGGATGGAAGAGGAGTAAGCAGAGGTGGTACATCTACGCTAAAATGGATGAATGTGAAAAATACACAAGGCCTTCCATCCACGCTAAGATGGCATCCTCCAATCCTGACAGCGGAGTTGTTTACATTTTTGTTTTATTAAATAAAAATAAAACATCTTCAAAGTGGATGAATCGGAAAACTACAGCCTCACGTTCCATTGTGGGAGCACGAAACCAACTCAACGTTGATTCGAAAGGGAAAAAAAGAAAAATACTAAAAAGGGTGAAGGTAATAATAATAATAATAATAATAATAATAATAATAATAATAAGCAATAATAATCTTAGGCAAGGCTGACAAGTTGATCCGATTTGATATGACCCGAATTTGGAGAGAATGTGGTGGTGGTGAACAAATCTTGATTGAACTGCCTGATTGATTTTTTTGTGACGGTCATGTTGACATTCAAAATGGTTCACTCGTGTGGTCATTAACCTGTATTCATGTCAATGTAGTCAGTCCTCTTTGCAACCACAACGTAGTATTTTGATGGACTGCACGATGCCGGTCTGCCCACTAGAAGTACAACTACGGTTTTAACAAAATGTAGGTTTATTTTTGGTAGCTGTGGCCATCAGTTAGATACCTTATGACAATATTGTACTCTAAGGTGACATAGGTAAGGATAAGCCTGAGTGGTCAGGAGATCAGGCTTGATCATGATTCACACGTAAACAGCATTTCTGGATTAGTAGAGAGAGAGAGAGAGATTTGATTTTTCAAAAACACTTTATTTACATGGTTAAATAAGTAAAGTGCTAATGTGTTAAAATCACAGGTTGTTTTGTTAAAAAAACACACACACATAATTCATCTGGCAAAAACTTGTGCAAACACCAATTCCTCGTCAACAACAGAAAAAAGCGTCTAAGTCTCCAAACGGAACTCTAGCCAGAGTCTGGCCCTGATGTTACACAGCCAGATTGCCCTGGCCTCCTGCCCCTCTCTGTTCTCCACTCTGGCTTTTCTACGTAAATAAATATACATTTTTGCCTCTCCTGAAAGATAATTCAGGAGCTGCCACTTTTCTTTTTCTATCTTCTTGTAGGCAGCTCCCATGACCTTCTAGTTGCATCAGATAGGGGACTTGTCTCTGTACTTGTCCTGTTAGACCTTAGTGCAGCATTCGACACCATTGACCATGACATCTTATTACAGAGACTAGACCAGTCGATTGGTCTTAAAGGTACAGCATTAAGCTGGTTTAAGTCGTATTTATCAGATAGATCTCAGTTTGTATTTGTAAACGATGAGGCCTCGATGACCACCGCCGTTCGTCATGGAGTTCCACAAGGTTCTGTGCTTGGACCAATTTTATTCACCTTATATATGCTTCCCTTAGGCAATATTATCAGAAAACACTCCATAAACTTTCACTGTTATGCCGATGATACTCAACTATATCTGTCAATCAAGCCAGATGAAATCCACCAGGTCGCTAAACTTCAAGCGTGTCTTAAAGACATCAAGACCTGGATGACCTGCAACTTCCTGCTGCTGAACTCTGACAAGACTGAAGTCATTCTACTCGGCCCAGAACACCTCAGAAATCAACTATCTGACGATATGGTTTCCCTGGATGGCGTCACTCTGGCATCCACCACCACCGTAAGGAATCTCGGCGTTATTTTTGACCAGGACCTATCCTTTGGCTCCCACGTTGAACAGATCTCAAGGACTGCCTTTTTTCACCTACGGAACATCTCAAAGATCCGGCACATCCTGTCTCAAAGCGATGCAGAAACATTGATCCACGCATTTGTTACTTCAAGACTGGATTACTGTAACTCCGTATTATCAGGCTGCTCCGGAAAGTCCCTTGGGTCTCTCCAGCTGATCCAGAATGCTGCAGCTCGTGTACTAACAAGGACTCGGAAGAGAGATCACATTACTCCTGTATTAGCTGCTCTCCACTGGCTTCCTGTAAGATCGAGAATCATATTTAAAATCCTCCTCCTCACCTATAAAGCCTTAGCTGGTGATGCACCATCATATCTTAAAGAGCTTATAGTACCATATTACCCCACTAGAGCGTTACGCTCACTGAATGCAGGGTTACTTGTGGTTCCCAGAGTCTTAAAAAGTAGGTTGGGGGCTAGAGCTTTCAGTTATCGGGCTCCTCTTCTGTGGAATCAGCTTCCACTTTCAGTCCGGGGGGCAGACACAGTCACCTCATTTAAGAGTAGACTTAAGACTTTCCTCTTTGTTAGCGCTTATACTTAGGGCTGTTTCAGGCTTATAGTTAGGGCTGGCTCAGGTTTGCCCTGGTCCAGCCCCTAGATATGCTGCTATAGGCCTAGACTGCTGGGGGACATCTTAGGATACACTGAGCTCCTCTTCCTCTTTCACTCCTCCTCTCCTCTTCTTTCTCTCCATCTGGATAAACTATTGTCTCTTCAATGCACATTACTAACTCTACTTTCTTTTTCCATGGATTCATGGCTGCCTGGAACCGGTCCTGCCCCGGGTCCTTCCCCGGGTCCTGCCGCCCCCTGCACATGGATCCATGGCTGCCTGGAACCGGTCCTGCCTGCTACCATGGCCCTGCTGATGGAACCGGCCTGGAACCGGTCCTACCTGCTGCCATGGCCCTTCTGATGCCCCCCTCCTCTCTACCGCCTTCTGCTTCATGGATTATCAGGATCATGGACCATGCCTAATACTCATTATATGAATAATTTCTGTCATATTCATTGAATGTGCTGTAACTACGCTATTCATTCTGGCCACATGACATCTATTGCTTCTGTCCATCCGGGGAGAGGGATCCTCCTCTGTTGCTCTCCCTCAGGTTTCTTCCCTTTTTTCCCTGTGAAAGGGTTTTTACTATCTTTTTAGGGGAGTTTTTCCTGATCCGATGTGAGGTCCCGGGACAGGGATGTTATGTGTACAGATTGTAAAGCCCTCCGAGGCAAACTTGTATTTGTGATGTTGGGCTATATAAAATAAACTGAATTGAATTGAATAAAAGCCACATTAAAAAGACCAAAAACCAATGTTAAAAGAGTGAAGAAACTCGCAAGTCTCTTACACTCAGTAAAAATATGGTAGATAGTCTCCCGGAGACGCAGCCGCGGGCCGCCCAGACGCCGCGGGAGCGCCCCCAGCAGGAGACGCAGCCGCGGGCCGCCCAAATGCCACGCCAGCGTCACCAGCCGGAGACGCACCGGTCGTGGCGGCGGGCTGCCCAGACCCCGCGGGAGCGCCCCCAGCAGGAGATGCAGCCGCGGGCCTGGGCCAGGTGGAGCCGGGTCCCCGCGCCTCGGACAGGCCCTCACGGTGTGTCCCTCCTCACCGCAACCGAAACATTTCATCGCCGACGATGTTGCAAAAATCACGTATTCATAATCATCTACCTTAACGTGGAAGTGGAGGTTGAGCTCCTCATGCCGGTTGTTAAGGATCATATACACGTGCCTGCGGTGAGACACTACGTGCTTCAGCAACTGAGACCTACACCCAGACAAGATCTTCTTCATCGGGGACACCACCTTCCCATGTCTGGAGAGCTTTCTGCTGAGGAACTCGTCGGTGATGAACGGAGGGACATTGGACAGGACGATCTTAGTTGCCGGTTGTGTTATCGGCAACACTTGTACAAACAAATCGTTCACCGTGAGGCCTGCCTCCACGACACGGTTCACCTTCTCCACCTGGTTCAGGAAGATGACCACGGCACCGTTCATGCGCGCGGCCCAATAAACCACATTAAATTAATATATATATCTAAGGGGAAAAAAAATTATCAAAAGAACCGCTCACTCAGTGACTCACTCACACACGCTCACTCCCAGCATGCACCAGAGAGAGAGAGAGATTGTCTAGTATCTTTATTACTCAATCAATTTCATTTACAGTTTATAACAAACTTACAACAAAACTAAAAAAGAAATAGTAAAAAAAGAAAGAAAAAGAAACACCAATCACAAGTTCAGAACCAAGAGCATTATCTCTGACTGCACACAGAATGTCCTTCAGAGCCCAAATGTCCACAAAGAAGTCTGCGTTTTTTGTCCGTCTAAAAAAAAAAAGCCTGCACCCTCAGCCGAGCAATCAGCATGGCCCCATGTACAACCGTCACTGGGGTCACCCGTCCTTTTGTCTACAGGGAGTTTGTCTATTGGGGGTCTGTACAGGGACCAACAGCCCCCTGGGGAGGATCCCCTGCCACAAACCTCAGTCCACCTCGACACCCTCACCTCTGCCAGAGAATGCAAGGTAGGCCTTCCCAACCTGTACGCTGCTTTCCTCCACAGAACATTAGGGTCCCTCAACTGGGCTGTCCTTAGCGACAGCAGGATGTCCTCCTCATCCTTCCACTGTCCCACAGCAGGACAGACAGCCAGGGGTCTGGCACAGACCTTCTCCAGCAGCCCGAGCAGCAGCCTGCTGGACCGGATGATGGTCAGCTCCGCTATGTGCAGGATGGAAGTCTTCATTATGTGACCCAGCTTCACACAGCCGGCCTCTCTCAGTCTGTATCTCCGGCTGACCGACGCCAGGACCTGGGACGTAGTGTAGCTGCTCCCAAAGCGTCCAGCCCTCCTCAGCAGACCGGCCCTCCTCAGCAGACCACAGGGAGTACCAGTCCATGGCAGGCCAAAACCGTACAGCAGTCTTTGAGCCATCGGCAGTCTGAAGGCTTTGGTGTGTGATGCGATGGGACCAGGTCCTGCCCTCCCCCCGAACCGGCAGGTGCAGCACAGCAGCTCTCAGCCAGTGAAGCCCGGACCAGAAGAAGTCTATTCTGCTTCATGATAACTGCAGAGACCACTCTACTCTCATGGTCACTCCCACCATTAATATTTAAAGAATTTACCCTCACCTTGTGCATTGGAAAATGTAAAAGAGCAGTGACGTAGACAACAAACAGTGACAGACAAACTAAGTGCAGCACATCCATCACAGACTCACTTGGGCCTTGACCTTTTGGAACCTTTGTTCCTCGGTATTGTCTTCCTAAGAGTCGTCAGGTGTTTCCTCAGACGGAAACGTTTCTTATCATCTAATTTCCCCACCCCAACCCCTTTCTGTATAGCTAAGACACTCTTTATAAATGTATCTGCATCAGGGAAATGGTCTAAAACTTTAACAGCTTTACCGAACGTTTCGTCCAGGAAGTCATTAATCTCCTCTAGCTTATACAAGTCTCCACTGCAAGCCTGGGAGCCTGTGAGGGAGTCAGAGTCAGTCTCGTACTCCATCTCCTCCTCCACAATACAAGCCTCACTGACCTCTGGACCAGCAGCCTGACTCTGGTCAGCTTCAGCAGTCGGCTCTTTACTGCTTCCTGCTGCACTTTCCCTCATCCCCTCCTCTGCTCCTGGAGTCTGTGCTTTCTCTACCTTCTTTCTCCCTTTAGTTGGACTCAGAACAGCTGAGTTCCCCTCAATCATTTTCCTTCCGGCCAACTCCGCTCTCTGTTTCCCGACCTGACCGTCTGCCTGTCTCTCTACCTGCCCGTCTGTCTGCCCGCTGATCCCCTGTACGGGGCCGGTGGGCGGGGCTTCACCTCCCTGCGGAGCAGCGACCTCCGTCGTCTCGCTGTTCAGCGGAGCCCCGGCGTCAGTCCGCTCCTCCGCCGGTGCTGGGTGCCCTTCGGCTGGTCTGTGCGGACAAGCGCCCCGCTTGTGCCCCACACCCCCACACTCACGCTACCCGTGCTCGCATACACCACATAGTGTCCCTCCCCGTGTTTCACCCTAAACGACACCTCCAGCGTCTGAGACGGACAGGTGAGGAACATAAACACCTGTCTTCTGAAGGCCTGGACATGTTTCAGTTTTTCGTTCTTACAGCCCAGCCCAACAGTTCTGAGGCTACTCGCTAGCTTCCCGTAGCGCTGCAGCTCTCGCTCCAGCACCTGGTTGGGAAGAAACGGGGGGACACCGGACACGGTGACCCGGGTGGAGGGCACCGCCAGCGGGGAAACCTGCATGTACATGCCGTTCAGCGAGACGCCGCTTGCTATTAACTGCGCCACGTAGCGCTCCTCTTTTACAAACACCACCACCCCTCGGTTCATTCTGGAGGCATAGCTCAGGTTAGCGTGACCCACAAGGTGTCCCACAGCCAGGAGAACCGCCTCCACCAGGACACACGGGTCGGGCTGAACCCGCACTCCATGCCTCAAAGACAGGGACGACGTCTCAGAGGACGCCATCCCTGACAAGAAACACAGTTTTCTATCTACATAAAAACAATAAACAACCCAAAAAATGCAACAACTCAATCACACAGTGAACTATGAATGACGCTCTCCACCACCACGCTCCACAACCTCCCTCAGAGAGAGAGAGAGATGTAGGTTTATTTTTGGTAGCTGTACCAGTTAGATACCTTATGACAATATTGCAGTGGTGTATAAAGTACCCAATAGCCGTACTTGAGTAAAAGTAAAGATACCTTACTGGAAAATTACTCCAGTAAAAGTAAAAGTCACCTAATAAAATACTACTTGAGTAAAAGTCTTAAAGTATCTGATATTTTCTGTACTTAAGTATCAAAAGTATTTTTCTGATATAAAATGTACTTAACTATTGAAAGTAAAAGTAGAAGTACATCCTTTTAATAAAAAAGCAAAGGGTCAGAATTTTGAGAATTATGAAGTTTATTCTTTTAAGTGCTGTGGTCACCGTGACCAAGGACAAGGAGTTGTGTTGAAAATAACTGGGTTGGCTGTGATCCATCCATATATATTATATTCAACATAATATATTGTACCTAAGTATACTCTTGCATCTACTATGAACTTATCATCATAATTCTCCAAAAAGCAATATGACACTAAGGAGTTGTAACAGTGTGGTTATAAGTATGCTGATTCCGCCCGGTACCGGGTGGTGGGTCCCTTGGTACCGGGCTGTGGGCCCCTTGGTACCGGGCCGCACAGAAAGAATGAATGAAAAATAAAAATAAAATTAAAAAAAGACCGCATACATCCGTCTGTGGTAACCTCAGACGGAACCTCTTGACACATGTCAAGAGGTTCCGTTACTCTAAAAATGAAACTTAAAAGGCTGTTTAATTTTGCCGGTGTTCTGGATTAAAACCAAGGCAGAGTATCCTGAGATCGCCAAAAAAGCATGAAAACCTGCTTCCATTCCAACCTCCTGTCTTTGTGCAGCGGGTTATAAGTTAAGCAGTATACTGGACTAAAGGTTTAGTTAGCAGTAGAGTCAGTAGACTGGACATAACGAACACACGTCAGGTGTCGTTGTCTCCCGTCTCTCCGAGGTCGGACCCGGTCCGTGAAAATATTGTCTTCACGTAACCGGTCTGTGGCGCATAAAGGTTTGGGAGTGCTGGACGAATGGATGTAGAGGGCTAATGCATAATATTGTGATTCGCAAAACCTGCTTCGTGGAGTCTGTGTTCCACCACAGTCCCGGATGTGTTTTTTCTTTCTAAAGATAGATGTGATTTTGTAGCGAGTAACGAAGGTTTCAGGAGAAATGTATCGGAGTAAAAGTACCAGTTTTCTTTGCAAAATGTAGTGAAGTAAAAGTAAAAGTAAACAGAAATATAAATAGTAAAGTAGAGTACAGATATCCCCAAAAACTACTTAAGTACAGTAACGAAGTATTTCTACTTCGTTACTATACACCACTGCAATATTGTACTCTAAGGTGACATAGTTAGGATAAGCCTGAGTGGTCAGGTGATCAGGCTTGATCATGATTCACACGTAAACAGCATTTCTGGATTAGTAGAGAGAGAGAGAGAGAGAGATTTGATTTTTCAAAAACACTTTATTTACATGGTTAAATAAGTAAAGTGCTAATGTGTTAAAATCACAGGTTGTTTTGTTAAAAAAACACACACATAATTCATCTGGCAAAAACTTGTGCAAACACCAATTCCTCGTCAACAACAGAAAAAAGCGTCTAAGTCTCCAATGTGCCTATAAAAACGGAACTCTAGCCAGAGTCTGGCCCTGATGTTACACAGCCAGATTGCCCTGGCCTCCTGCCCCTCTCTGTTCTCCACTCTGGCTTTTCTACGTAAATAAATATACATTTTTGCCTCTGAGTGGTCAGATGATCAGGCTTGATCATGATTCACACGTAAATAGCATTTCTGGATTAGTGGAGAGTGAGAGAGAGTGTCACAATAGTGAAGGCTGAACAAGGAAGAAGAGGATTACCTTGAGAATAAGGGTGTGTTTGAAAGCCATGCTGAGAGAGGTAGGGGAAGAGGGAGAGAGAGAGAGATCCCTCTATCCTGTTAACCACTGTAGAGTGGGAAATGGGATTTTGTGTCACATTGCTCCAGCAAATTGCTGCATGGTGCCGGCTTACAGAGGATAGCCACTGCCTCTCCTTGACATATAGAGCTTTTCAGACACTGTCGTGGAACCCAAAGGTGCTCTGCTGCAAAGCTATAATGTTTGAACCATTTCGAGATAAATTGGTTCCCGAGGTAATTTTCCATTGATGCTGACAAAGCCCCTATCCCGCACAGTGAGCTGGCCTGAATGAAATATAATGAAGCAAAATCTAATTGTACGTGGTGCAGATATAAAGTCCCATTAACATTGGCACAGTTTGCTGGTGACTGAATTCATGGTGATGTCTTTGGAAAGGATAGTTAACAAATTAATTGTGTTAATATCATATTCCAGTAGCTTTTAAATTATAAATGAATGTATGCCACAATATTGGAAAACAGATTTGTTTCAAACATTGCATGACATTGAATTCTTCTAATATTTCCGTGGATGCATTCCATGGTCTCGTGGCCTCATGGCAGCGGTCGACTGACATCTGAGAGCTGGCCACTTTTTATTGACCACTTCTAGTTTAAGCTTTGTGTCTTTTACCACATTTCACATTTTGGAAGCCATAATGGGCTCCAAAAAACGATTTGAAAGTGGATACTAGGAAGCTAGATTGGCCAGCTTTGTCTCAGTCATGGCAAATCATTTTGGCGCACATATATTTCTTTCTTTTCCAAATAACACACAATTTTTTCCAGAAAATTTCCCAAATAAAAATATCTTTTGGTGTTCATATTTATTTTGCATGCAGACACACAGGACAACAAGAGCTGAAACAATACGGAAGCTTATAATACGTAGCTTATTCCAAACGGAAATCCAAGAAGTTGCAGGAAATAATTGGATTGTAAACTGATGATTTACCTTGAAGTCACCACTAACTGTCTGCAATCTAATAATCACGCTTTCAAGCAGTATAAAAGGTGCAATGTACTTATTCTGCTGTCTCGTGTCACTGTGTGTATACACTGAGCATGGAGAAAAAGAAAAAGAAAAGCAGAGAGTTGTCTGAGGTGACAGACTGTCCAGATTGGACAATCTCAAGACTACAAGTCCTTCTCCAGAGACCTCGATGTTCCTCGGTCCACCGTGCGCAATGTTATGAGGAAGTTTAAAGCCCGTGGTACTGTAGCCAACCTCCCTGGAAGAGGACTCACGAGAAATGTCGACCAATGATTGCAGCAAATGCTCGTTTGAATGGTGGAGAAAGGAACCTTGGATAACTGCAGAATTGATGCTGACCTTCAGACACAGCGTACAGCTTTTTCAAACTGGGAAACCATTTTCTCAAAGGAAGCCCGGCTGAAACAAGCCAAGGTTCTTTTGCACGGCATCATGATATGACCATGGCATTTCGGAGCTTAGCGTTCCACCCTGTGTCACGATGCTTCGTCTCTATCGAAAGGTCATGGGTCCTCCAGTCAGGACGATGACCCAAAACACGCATCAAAAAAGCTCCCAGGAATTATTCAAAGGAAAATGCTGGACTCTTTTTACAAAGTGGCCCTGCAGCAATGTCTCCAGATGTGAATCCCGTTGGACACCTGCGGTGAGATCTGAAAACAGCAGTTTGAAGAGGGCAGCGGTCGAGTCAGAGAGAACTGCCAAACTGTCAGTAGAGAGGTATTGAAATCTCATTGAAGTGTAAAGAAAGAGCAGCTACGCCTTTTTCTTCTTCCAAAGGCAGTACAGTGTTAAAGTGTCAATACTTTTGTCAACGTTTAAAAGGATACGTTGAGGTCTGAATAAAATAACTAAAACAAAGTAACTGCGCTATTAATAGTGAAATTAAGAATGATAGAGAGCAAACACTTTTGCCAAATTCAATTGATTTTACAAACAATTATGAGGTTGTTTTTCTCTTATCTGCGAGGGTGCCAATAATTTTCTCTCATCTGTTTATCTTCTCTCTATATCATCTCTTGTTCTGCCGCTTCCTCATTCAGTGCCCTCCATCTCTAAGGGCAGTAGGTCTGGTGAATGTTAATAATTAATACCACTGAAAGACAATACACACACACACACACACACACACACACACACACACACACACACAGAGGCCTAGTGGTAGATACATATCATGTCTGTCAGGTGAAAACCACTTAACTTATCAATGTCAACTATTCATTAGCTGACAAAATAGCATTATTTTTCATCTTTTCCACATTTGTTCAAAAACAATGTTTTGCTGTGTGTGTACATAATGAAGGATCATGTCTTTAAGTTAAGCAGAACACGAGGAGTTTGACCAGAATGTTCTTACCTTTTAGCGCTTTGTCAGTGTGCGTGTGTGTGTGAGCGTTTTGTGTTTTGAATATAGAGAATATAATGTAGTGTTTGACCCATTCCCAAAAAGGTATCTGTGTGTGTGTTTACAACTTGCCCATTTGTTTTGCCCTTTATTGAATAAATAATGTGCATTCGGGTATGCATGTGTTTACAGATAAGAGAATACACGGCCGTCTACCTAAGAGACACCCATTGTGTTTGCTGGGTGTTTTTGTATTGCGCATATGTGTGAGACTGTTTTGCTACATTACCATAACTGCTATGTTTTTTAGTACAGCGTTTTTTTACACACAAGCATGTCCCCGAGGTATAGTGGAAAATATATTTAACTTCTTGAAAACGTCCAGTGACAGTGAATGGATAATTTATATGAATATGGGTTGCATTTTGAGCCCCTGGAAGGTTTGTTTTCAGCACTTCAGCACAAAATATAGGGAGTTAAGGGCTTTGCTTAAGAGCACAATAGAACATCAATCTCTGAATTATCTCTTCAAGAACAAGCATAATATGAAAATGCTGGGGCTGCTGTCAGTGATCGATTTAAATTATGGAATATTGAATGGCTTTCTGTGATCTCACTAAGCATTTGACATTTCAAACATGCAACGAACAATCATTGACTTACAAGGCAGTCTGACCCTGATTTTCACCAGGGCATAAAATATGTGGAACCAGTTTGATTGGCTTTGTGACCAATGGAGACCAGGAGAGATTATTAGAAAAGAGCTGACCGTGGCCTGGTCTATTGGATTCTTGTGATGTCACTCCAATCAACTGCAACAGCTAGAGGTCCAGTGACAATATGCTGCAGTCTTATCTTCAAGACTTAGACCACTGAGGTTCCATATTTTTCTTATTTTCAACAAATGCTATTAAAAGACCAAAAGCAAAATGTAAATTGATCCTCCTGACACAGCCAGATGTAGCGTTGTTCCTTTGTGCCATAGACCTCCATTGTTGTTCTAAAATGCTATATCATTGCACTGGCTGACATGTTTCTTCATTATGAACACACTCTTTTAAATCCATCCCACACACACACCATCCTCACTACCACACCCACTGGGTAATAATCGGTACCGTCCTGCTCCTGTAGCAGCCGCTGAGGATGTGTTCCAGAGATCCTCACTTTGAGCACAGTGGGCATGCTGGTGACTCGGCCACCTCCCATGTGTGCAGATTTGATGGACTTGGAAGCACATCATACACTTCCTGGTTGAGACATTTGATGCTATGTGGCTGGGCTTTCCGAAGCTCAGCCCATTTCACTTTCCTCCACTGCTGCTCTCACCTCCTCTAGGTGGCACCCTTCCTTACTCTGAAGGTGTTCGCTTGGGGAGTTGGAAAGGATCCTCATGTGTCCACTCCCATTAACCTCCTGTGACACCGCCTTGCCTCTTCTTCCTTCACAGCTTCTTCTGCCCTCCACTTCTTGCCAGTCCTCACTTGGATGCTTTTTGCCACCTTTGGATGACTAGAGTCCATGTACTGTACCACTTATCTGGTTCTTGTTACCTTGACATTTTCCTCCAAGGATTTAAATTGCAGTAGAGTGTGATGCTGCTCAGCTAAGTTTTTCCTTTTACCTTACTTATCTCAGGAGATCCTCTCAGCTTGGGAGTTAAAGATAAGGGAGAAGCTCCCCTATTCAGCGCATGGCGGAGGCCCAGCAGGGCCAGAGGTGGATAAGGCAATCAGACATATTTGCAAAATGAAGACCAAATTCAGCACAGACAGAAAATATGAACGCAGCACTTCAATTCATGTAGATTGTTAATGTTCATCTATTTCTTTACTTGCTTATCCCGATGGGTTGTTCAATAGCAAATGCTGAATTCAGTACCAATTTGGGGCTCAAAGTGAAGAAAAACAGAAACTTTTCATAAAAACATGAATACGTTTAAGTATCCATTTTTCTTGTGATTTGAGTTGTATCAAATGCTGCTTTAAATGGATTTGTTCTTAGTAGGCAATCTTAGGAACACATACACGTCAAATATAATGGCACAGAGTGAAGCACTTTGTTAAGTAACCATTGGATATGTGGGAGTATGTGCTTCTTGTATAGGGATGTTTATGTGTGTGTATCTTTTGAGCGCTCGGAAAATGTATCTGTTGATTCATGTTATAGCTTGTTCTCGGTAGCTGCACTGAGGCAGATTCAAATGGACTTTGTTGACCTGATAAAGTGTTTAATCTTTCATCTCATTTGCATTCATTAAGTTGATAGAATGTTTTAGTTAAAGCTAATCGAGTCACCTAGAGGTGCTCACAAATATGAATCCTTGAACCTATAGCCGTTCTAGCGGCATGGCTCTAGGAATGCTAATGTCAGTCAGTAGGCATGAAATACACTGCATGCGTGGTCCCAAGAGGATGATTGACTTTGGTGATCCCTGAATTTTTCTCACATTTCACTTTTCTTTTGAAATATCGCCAACATCCACTGGATGGATGGGAACACACTTTGGAACAGAAATGCATGGTTTCCACAGTTGAATCCTGAAGACTTATTTATGACACATTTATTCATCTGTAGGGCAGTAGAATTAACTCTTTTTTTGTAAATAAATTACATAGAAGTAACTTCTGAGACATTGATTTATAACTCATAATAAACAGTTTTGTGTCCCTCTAAATGATATTTTTTTTCATCAGCCATTAGCTGCGACTGAGGTGACAACAAATGGCCAATGTTATTTGCTGTCGTGATATTTAAGGGTCTGACCTCTCAGTCTACAATAATTTCCACATGACTGACAGTGACAAAAAAAGAGTAACACACTGAGAATCCCATTTAAAGTGCACAGAGGAAGCAAGTGCCTTAAGAAAAAACTCCTTCAGAGCATCCCATCTCAAAGCAGCTGGTTATTTTGGCAATATCCACTCTAGAGCTCACAGTCATCTCTTTTATGTGATCTTTTCTGTGATGTCAAACCACACTGACCTCAGACCAGCAGGCTATTATAATACAGGGTGGGCTCAATCTGTTGCAAGGTACACTACAGAAGTGGTGCACAGTCAAGGGTGTCTCCCTGCACTCCCTAAAGAGCAAAACATGCTAATTTTAGCCAGCAAATTTGAATACTATGTCAGGGAGATATTAGGGATTTCTGACAGCAATGATATCTACATAGAAACTGCTACAAATGCAAAATATCACAGAAGTATCTCAGCCTTTCCTTTGAAGTATTAGGTTGCACCTACAGGTTTTCATTGTGATGATTCAAAGGTTGGTTTTGAATGTGTAATAATCATAACATTTTTGACACAGCCCGACACTGCTATGGGAGGCTTGCTCATAACTAAATATATAAAAATAAATAAGTGGGTAACAAAAATGAAAGCAGCAGATTGAAGAAAAAATTATGAAATTAATAAACATGCGGTAAATAAAGCAGGATGCAAATGGATAGGGCTAAATTAAAGACAGAATGGGCAAATTAACAACATATACACAGTTCTTTCTTCAAACGGTGAATCAATTCCAGTGCAAAACCTACCTAGGCCTGCTGTCTGATAAAGTATACATAAATACGTACAGAAGCTCGCTGGCCTTCACCATGTTTAACCGGCGGAGAGAGGAACATAGAAAGAAACAGAGGTGAGACCTGATTGGATAAAGAGCGTTAAAGAGTGGGTTGAGGTAGACCAGACGCAGACAGACAGGCAGAATGAACAGGAGACAGGAGCTGTGCAATGAGAAAATAAGCTAATAGGGAAAAATAATTATAATACATGTAGTGTATTTGTGAAAAACAATTACATTATAAAATAGATATAACTTTTAATTATATATATATAAAAAAAATACAAAATTAAATTATAAAATAGCTATAACCTTTGTGATTCTGTAAAGACCAGCAGAGAAGGCTTAACAGGCCCTGACGGCCCACCACTGATCAATTCTAACAGGCTAAACAGAGCAGAAAGGGTAGAATGGAGTAGTTTCTTCCAGCAGTAGTTTTTCCTAATGAACTGGCCGTCATTTATTTTAATTTAATCCCCGTTTTAACCCAATTTCTCAAGACAAACACACACTTTACATGGCCAGTTAGGTACTAATCACAGCTATAAAAAATGACAGACAATTGCAGACATGTACATACACAAAGGAGTTTTTTGTGTTTGCGCAGGGTTATAAAGATCAAAATATAACAGTGGATTTTAATTGTGTTTTTGGGTCTGTATTATGCATATTAATTATGTCCAACAGGTGTATTTGGAATTACTGTTACTATTAGTCCAAATTGGAATGTCTTTGTATTTGTGCAGGTGTGAACATGGCGGTTTCCAATGTGCATATCTGTTTTCATATCTATAGGAGGATAAGCCTTCAGTACAATTGAAAAGGGGCCATTCTTCTCTTATTATGTCCCTTAAAGAGGCTTATGTCTTTTCATGTTCAAACCCGCCCTGTTATCCTCAGTTAGAGGATGGTGACATGCAACAACGCAACAAATTATGAATAAATAATCTTTAAAACAATCTGAAATCATTGAAGGTATTATGTTTCAACAATAAATGCTCACTTCAGACCCTGTTCGACTGCTCAATGATTATATAATGTAAAATGGTATACACTTTTATTCTTTTTTTCACATTGTAATTATTTGTTCTTAAAGTCATACTAAACTATCTCCAAAAAAGAAAAGACAAAGTCTAAAAAAAGTAAGTAAAGTCATTGTATAGTATGCTGAAAAAGAAATTGTCATATTATAGTTGGCCAAAAAAGTTAAACAATTATGAAACTCATAGTATATAGTATGTCGACAAAAACTAAAATGAAGTAAAAAAAAAGTCACAGAATAATCTGTTTGATATTCGTTATATTTGTTGGCTTGTTATCTAGCACAACAGACAGAAAAAGCACAGCTGCGTCTCATAATATTGATGAATCTACGTGTGAGAGCCCCAGTAAACAATGGCAGTGGAAACAGCCAATAGCAGAGTCCGGGGATAAGAAAGCCTAACTGATCGTTAGTGATATTAGCAACAGCTGGTCGAGTCACTTGCTGGGTTTCCATCCAAATTTAGTGCGAACGTTAACCAAATTTAAAAAGGCTATGTGTGTGTGTGTGTGTGTGTGTGTGTGTGTGTGTGTGTGTGTGTGTGTGTGTGTGTGTGTGTGTGTGTGTGTGTGTGTGTGGATCCACTACTGTTATGCAAATGTGAGGAGTTGGTTCCGTCAGATCAACAGTTGGTGGTGCAGATTTTTCCAATTAGATGCCATCACATTGTTATTGATGAAGTAGACAATACTTGATGACATTATTTAAAAGAGCTCCAGTCAAACTTAAAATTGTAGAAAATATGACGTAAATATATGGCGTTCCTGTGTGTTCCCTGTATTAGTATGATGCCTTCTCATCGACCTCGACAGGTCAGGATTTTATTCGCTGAGTCGCATTTCGGTTTCATAAATCAACTTTTCCACCTTAGCCAAGTTCATTTTTGTTGGTCATATTGAGTTTTTAAAACTTTATACAAAAATGGTTTGCTCCTCCATTGTGTGGGAAACTCACGGTACCGCGATGGATATACCTGTGTAAAAATACTACTCATCTATTTACCCATAGACTCATATTGGTTTGCCAAAAACTACAGAGCCCAGCTGTCTGGTTCCTTAACACACTGAACACTGGAGATCATTTTCAGTCGATTTTCTCGATTTGACATAATTTCTTAGATTCACCTTTTAAAGGCACTTGCATATAAGATATATACCCATGTTTTACATCATAAATTGCAGAACAATCTCAGCTATCGATATGAGGCACCATTGTCATAAGGCAAAAGTGTAAAGAGAAAAACTTTACAATATGACACTAAAGCTGAAAAATGGAATTTCGATTTTTGGAAATTATTCATATCGCTTGAAAAAAAAACTAACTTTACTCAGGTGGTGGAAATTGGTTTACCAAAGGTTTTAGGTTCACAAAAGCAGTGAAATATATGAATAAAATGTTAGATACATGTAAATAAATGTCTAAAACTCAATTTTTTATTATCGTTTTTTGAGTAGAAATATGGTCTTTCACCAAAATGATAAAAATGGGACTGAGAAATGACTTCATAGTGCAGATAAAGCTTCATGAGTGTGTGCAAATGAAAAATGACCATCACAACAATTTTTTTAAAATAAAAATAGGTATTATAAAAAATTTAAATATGTACAGAATATATATTGAGAAATATAAAACAGAAAAAAACTAGTCAGACTATTTACAATATACATACGGCTTGCTTTGCTTCAATGACATATCCTCATGCCATGGCATGCCATTCCCAAAAACAGTTTCTGTTCAGCTGCAGGCAGAGGGGAACGTTACACGCCTCGCACTTCCATGGTGTGTCTTTTCGCACTTTCTTCATGCTGCAAAGCTCGCAAACCCTGCGACCCGCCGTTGACTTTGTTTTGGGGCAGGCTGCAGCAGCAGCAGAGACAGGCACAGGAACATGACCTGCAGGTGCCTAGGCAGGAGCGGTGTGAAGTGGCTGTCCACAGAGATCAGCACTCAGCTGCTCCATGAAACCTCTGTGCGTCATGGGTTCTGTTCGCTGGGCCAGACAGAGTTCCTGGTGGATGATGTAGCTGTTGGTGGAAAATGAAAAAAAAGTGTTCTGTACCAGTGCATCGTCTTGCGATGTACAGAGAAATACTGGATGAGCTGGTCTGACAGATCAACTCCACCCATGTACTTGTTGTACTCTGCAACTGGTGTGGGACAGGGGACTGGTGCTCTTTTCCAGGAGCCATCTTGCTGCTTCACCCTCCTCTTCGCAGTTCCCCCAGAGTATGCAGAGTGAACTGTGGAGCAGGCCGGTACTTACGTCCCTGTACGTCCCACAGGCAGCAACTCTGCACTCAAGGAGAGCACTGAAGAGCTTGGGGCTGGAATAAAAATTGTCAGTGTAAATGTGGTAGCCCATGCCGAGGTAACCGGGTCGCACAAGGGTCATGACAGCGTCATAGGATAGTCCATGAGCGGAGGGGATGCTACTTTTGCCGGGGTAAATGGAAAGGTCCACCGTGTAGCCATTCCTTGAGTCAGCCATGACGAACAACTTGAATCCCCACTTTGTGGGTTTGTCTTTCATGAACTGGCAGCACCCACTGTTAGCCCTGGAGGCGACCATTCTTTCATCCACAGCCAGCTCTCTGTGGGGATGGTAAAAGGCCTTACAGGCAGTCTTGATGGTGTCCATCAGGGGTTTCACTCTGAGAAGTTTGTCATGTTCGACTGTGCCCTTTTTACGGTCATTGTGGACGTCCTCATCAGGGTCGCTGAGATGAATGTTCCAAGATGTTGTGCTGAATCTGTCACGTGACATGACAACGGCACGGAACAATGGTGATCCTGCCTCCAGTAAGTTGAAATACTGTGAAGCTTTACCAGGCCGAAGTAGATAAGCAACCCAATGTACATCCAAGTCTGTCCATGTATATCTTTTTCCGTTTGCTAACTGTTTTGCAGCCTGTTTGTTTGTGTTTTCACACAGTGTCTGTACAGTTTGTTGCGGGAAGAACAATTTGAAGAGTTCAACGGGTGTTGCTGTGGCACTGACATGTGGACCTGGTGTCCGGGCTGGCTGGAACTTGATGACGGGGGGGAGCAGTGTCCGGGTCTTCATCTGTCCTCCAGGACAGCGTAGGTGCAGGTGGTGCACACGCTGCCGTCTTTCTCGACCTGGCCTGTGGTGAAAGCAGTCGCCGGGCAGCACGCGCCCTGTTTGCTGGCGATGGTGTTTTTAGTCGTCGGGAAACACGCTGCCTCTTTGCTGGTCGTGGTAGTCGTCGGGCAACACGCTGCCTCTTTGCTGGCCAGGCTGGTGGGGGCGGCTGTGACTCCTCTCTGTAAAATAAATGAATACTAGTCAGTTGAAAGAAAGATGACGTAACGATTGAGCAGAGTGCTCCGCATGCATGTGTAAATATTACTCAGATCATGTCTGGTAGTAATTTGAGCAGAGTGCTCCGCATACTATGTGTAAATATTTCTCAGATCATGTCTGGTAGTAATTTGAGCAGAGTGCTCCGCATACTATGTGTAAATATTACTCAGATCATGACTGTGGTCGTAACGTGAGCAGAGTGTTGTACAAAGCAGACTGTGAATAAATATTACTCAGATCATGACTGTGGTAGTAACGTGAGCAGCAGTGTGCACCGCGTGGCGGGCTCTCGTGCTCTCATGCAGTGTACACATTACTAGTTTGCACCATGCAGTCTTACAGACACGTAACAAAGTTTAGTAACTACACTTACCCATCTTCCTCAGAAGAACTGAAGCCTTCGAGCTCTGACAACGATGCGATGTTGTCCTCCTCCTCCTCGCTGCTCTCCAGAATCATGCGTTTTGCTTCCTCCGTGTTGAATCTCTTTGTCGTCATGATGTCGCTTTTCTCTGACTGAAAACTGTAGCATGTTTATATGCTCAAGTGGGTAGTCCTTTGAGATTTCCTGAGTGTTCATTGGTTGTTTAGTTCACGAAATGGTGACGGACATATGATTCAACAAATCACAGAGAAGGATTTTCGTTTTTTTTTACCAGCGTCAGATGACACACTGTTGCCCTTTCGCTTGCTTGATGATGTTAAAATTATGCCGGGCTCTGCCTGGGCAGGCACCCGGAAGCAGGAAGTCTTCTCTTTCCACCAGACGTAAAATTATATTTCTGCGATGTATTATCGCGGTGCTGTGAATATTTTAGAAACTTAGAGAAACGTTTTGAGTGTCACCACGTGAAACCGCGGCCCCAGTGTGCAGACGTTTAAAGTACACATCCGTAAGCAATGGGCTTGAGGCCTGTGAGTCCCACAGAGAGACATCGGAAAGCACAAAGTGACAGCTTAACACAGTGTTGGTCTTTTGATCGAGGATGGAAGAAAAACCATAAAACAACACAACCTGACTCGTCCAGTGACAACCAACACTTGAAATACACTTGTCTCCATCCCCCCGTGTGTCGTATGAGGCGTGTGTGCTCGTGTTGTTCGTCTGTGTGTGTATGTGTGTGTGTTTTTATGCGTACCTGCACGCTGATATCATTTGATGCTTCAGTAAGCGAGAGTGAAGACTGTTGTTAGAAGAGTGCGGGGTCTGAACACTAGGAAGTGAGCAGGGCCCATCTCATCAGTGATTGGGTAAGTCATGGACACGTCACGCTCTAACCGTCAAAGGGTTGGTGCTAATCAATACACACACACAGACACACACACACACGTGCCACAGGCTGTTTTGCAGGCAGCTGTAATCAGTCTGCGGCTGTGGCAGCTCACGATGGCAGATTGATTCTCTCTCTTCCCTCTTTCTACTTTTACAGACTCTGTGTTTACACCTTTTTTTTTCTCTGACTGGCTGACTTGCTCTTTTGTCAACGTCTCCCCATCCATTTTTCTGTCTCTCCCCCTCTGCTCTTTTGTTTTTGCTCTCCTAACTTCTGCCTGTCACTTCCTCCTCCCTCTGAGAGCACTCACTTTGCTTTTCATCACATCCCATTCCCCAAAGGTTTCCGTGTCTCTCTCTCTCCTGTTCTGTGTTAGTATGTTAACCACAATGCACCTGTGTGGTTCCTGTCCTCTGTTCTTGACACGTGAAGATGTGCCGCTGGCTTCAGGTTGAAGGATAGGAACGGCTTTCAATCACATCATTTGGACATCGTCACTATTCCGTTGAATCAGGGGACTTCAGTACACCCCCAAATCGCCAACACAATAAAGTAATAGTAATCTGTCCCTGGTGCTGAAACGCAGCTATATGTTCACATAGACCGTAGCATATTTATTTCTTCATATGTTTTTTAGGCCTGGGGTCTATTGCTCTTTTGTTATATGATTGGGGACGTTTTGTTACCGTTTTCTTTTAAATAAAAAGGAAAATGCACTGTGTGTGTGTGTCAGCACAAATTGGGTGCGAGAGATGGACACAGTTGGCAGTGACTGCCCCCCAAAGCTCCAAACATGTTTTATGTGTGATAGCTCTGATTTTCACCACAACCTTTTTTTTATTATTTAAAAAAAGACACTATGCATGAAACGAGCGGAAACTCACACACATGTCCCTGACATGTCCGGAAATGATGCCAGAGGAGTATGTAGATGTTGATGATCAATTATCTGACGATATGGTTTCTCTGGATGGCATCGCTCTGGCATCCACCACCACCGTAAGGAATCTCTGAGTTATTTTTGACCAGGACCTATCCTTTGGCTCCCACGTGAAACAGATCTCAAGGACTGCCTTTTTTCACCTACGGAACATCTCAAAGATCCGGCACATCCTGTCTCAAAGCGATGCAGAAACATTGATCCACGCATTTGTTACTTGATAATATAAATCATTATATTCTGTAGATATTCTTCATTTCATTATTCTTATGTCTATTAGAGTTCAGGTTGTGCGAGGTCAGTTTAACAAATACTTTCTGTGAGAAGTTTCTGTGAGAACAGTCCGGTTGTCTGTTCCTCAAGGTTCCTCAAGGTTCCACGCTTTGCACTACAACACTCACACCTGTTTATCAGTATATTGACATTAGGGAAGCAGACTGGTCGTTGCACATTCCAGCCCTGTGAGAAAAGATGAGGACACGATTCTCCTTCTCTTAGACAAGTTAGAGCCAATAGAAATGTTAGATGTTCATGACAGAAAACCGTGTATTAAAGAGCTGAACTTCCGGCTGTTTGGGGTGTTTTTGTCAACCTGCAACACGCAGACTGGACGACTCCCTGCTATCGACTCCTTGCTATCGCGATTGCAGCACTTGTTACTTTACTTGTGATCAAGGAAAATAAATTCCGAGAACGAGAGAAGTTGTTTGACTAAGTTCTTCCGGACGCTACACCAGGCATCCAATAATTATTACGCATTAACTATCAAGACTGGATTACTGTAACTCCTTATTATCATGCAGCTCCGGAAAGTCCCTTGGGTCTCTCCAGTTGATCCAGAATGCTGCAGCTCGTGTACTAACGAGGACGCGGAAGAGAGATCACATTACTCCTGTACTAGCTGCTCTCCACTGGCTTCCTGTAAGATCGAGAATCATATTTAAAATCCTTCTCCTCACCTACAAAGCCTTAACTGGTGATGCACCATCATATCTTAAAGAGTTTATAGTGCCATATTACCCCACTAGAGCGTTACACTCACTGAATGCAGGGTTACTTGTGGTTCCCAGAGTCTTAAAAAGTAGGTTGGGGGCTAGAGCTTTCAGTTATCGGGCTCCTCTTCTGTGGAATCAGCTTCCACTTTCAGTCCGGGGGGCAGACACAGTCACCTCATTTAAGAGTAGACTTAAGACTTTCCTCTTTGATAGCGCTTATACTTAGGGCTGTTTCAGGCTTATAGTTAGGGCTGGCTCAGGTTTGCCCTGGTCCAGCCCCTAGATATGCTGCTATAGGCCTAGACTGCTGGGGGACATCTTAGGATACACTGAGCTCCTCTTCTCTTCCTCTTCTTTCTCTCCTCTTCTTTCTCTCCTTCTGGATAAACTATTGTCTCTTCAATGCACATTAATAACTCTACTTTCTTTTTCCATGGATTCATGGCTGCCTGGAACCGGTCCTGGCCCCGGTCCTGCCCCCTGCCATGGATCGTGGCTGCCTGGAACCGGTCCTGCCTGCTGCCATGGCCCTGCTGATGCGCCCCCTCTCCTCTCTACCTCCTTCTGCTTCATGGACTGTGGATTATGCCTACTACTCATTATATGAATAGTTTCTGTCATATTCATTGAATGTGCTGTAACTCTGTTACGCTATTCATTCTGGCCACATGACATCTAATGCTTCTGTCCATCCGGGGAGAGGGATCCTCCTCTGTTGCTCTCCCTCAGGTTTCTTCCCCTTTTTTCCCTGTGAAAGGGTTTTTACAATCTTTATTGGGGGAGTTTTTCCTGATCCGATGTGAGGTCCCGGGACAGGAATGTTATGTGTACAGATTGTAAAGCCCTCCGAGGCAAACTTTTTGTTTTTAATTTGATCCATCATGATACTATTTGCAGTACCGTGATCCAGTTTCCTTCGTATCTGCATTAAAATTGAATACTGACACAGCCCAGCAATATTACTTTTTGCCGAAGAAAGTCATCGATGCCGCCTGCTGCATGTGCACCGGAGAAACACCAGCCATCCATCACCTACGAGACACCTGTCATACGCATTCATCATCTCCCACCATCGCAGAGTCACACAAACTAAACAAATGAGTACACACACACACACACACACACACACACACACACACACGTGCTTAAACACACAGTAGTCACTCAGATGGAAATGCATCCTTCATCTTCACCACCCGCTACAGTCACACACTCAGAGAAGAACATAAACACACAGTACACATAAAGGGAGTCATTCAGTCAGACGAACGTATCCATCATTCAGCCGAGGACGATGCCGTCCGCGGCCACGTTTTGCTGCCAGAATCTAGCACTAGCATAGACTATGAGTTCTTATTCTTGGGCTTCTTTTTTTGTGGACAAGTAGGACACACACACACACACACACACACACACACACACACACACACACACACAAACATTTGAGTCTTCGACGCTGTCCAGTACCTTATAAAGGCCTTGGAGCTACAGGTGGTAGATATATTTTATGAACTATTTTACTATTGTAAACACCGTTTATGACATCTATCTTTTATGTACGTTTTTTGTCATGATATAAAAATCTACATCCGTCGCTCATATTCTTCAAATCCCTGCAGTAAAAATATGACTAGGATATTTTTTTTTTCTTATAAGGAAACCAAAAGGGTAAATTAAATGTTTTAGGGCTGATATTTACTTTAATATCAGTTCAGTCGGGGAAATGTCAAGAAGTTGACCTTTTTAATATTAAACTAGCTATACTGTTGGATTTGGCTGAAAAGGATCTTGTCTGAACTGGCTCTTAAAAAAAATCCAAGGAGCAGTAAATATTCTGCTAGGGGAATAAATCACCTTTCAATACACACACACACACACACACACACACACACACACACATGGGAAGAAGAAAAAACGAGGCTAAATCGACAATGCCACGTTGGGCTAGTTGTCTTCATTCACTTTTCCGATCTTTCAAGATGCCAAGGAAAAATCTCCGGAAGCAAGGGGCAACATTGCACGAAGAGGTCAAGGCAACGCCCTTTCAGGCTTTACAATAAACCAATAAGCTTTGGCAACCAACTACTAAAAACAAAGGCTCCTAAAAACAAAGGCCTATGAGTTTTGAATTAGGGACAGATAGATTGTCATGAGTGTTGGCACATGGTTGCATATAGTAGTAGAATCCTCACAGCAGCCATCTTATTGGTTTAGGGTGCGGTGGTCGGGCGGTGGGCGGGCTTGGGCTACCAAATTTTATCAGCTACTATTGGGCGGCCAATCTTCACAAAATTACACATTGGTTTATCTCACCCCAGTACAGCTGGTGCCGATTGGAGGCTGACTCCTCCTCTTCGTCTCTTCCATCACTAGTGTGTGATATCCTCCCTCTTTCTCCCTCTAGATTCACATCTAATACTGTGGTAATACACACACTTAAAATATGGTCGCAAATTAGAAGACACTTTGGATGGCTTTCCCTCCCTAAAGCAACACCCATCTGTAATAATCATATTTTTATACCAGCTAAGAATGACCCATGATTTACATCATTGGAGAGGAATGGACTTCGTTGTTTGGGTGATTTATACGTTAATGATGCTTCCAGACTCCTTGTAACCTGACTCACATGTTTTGGTCCTGTTCAAAATTAGATAATTATTGGCAGTCCTTTTTTAAATCCATTTCTGACATTTTAGGTATAACCGTCAATCCATCCCCACACATAGCTATTTTCGGTAGGTCTCCTGACAGCCTTGCCACCTCAGCGACTCAGGACAATATTATTGCTTTTGCCTCTTTAATTGCCCGTAGGAAGATCCTTCTCTTATGGAAATCTTCACAAACCCCATCCATCAAAGCATGGTTACATGATATCCTGTTCCTCCTTAAATTGGAGAAAATTGGAGACCTAATAACAAATACTGAATTCCAGTTACTCTTTCGCTAGTGCAGGTTCTCATTTGTTGAGCTAGGATGCGAGCAGCTATCGTGTATCGTTTATATATATATATATTTATTTATATATATATTATTATTTTTTTGTTTATTTTGATTTTGTTTTTTTGTATCCTCAATTAAGAGGTTGTTGTTGTTTTTGTCGGTCGGGGAGGGAGTTTGTTCACAAGAAGAAAGATACTGTTGACTTGAATGCTTGGGGGGTGGGCGGGGGAAGAAAAATGTTAAATGTATCACAATTGCACTGTTTCTTTGTGTACTTGCCTTAATAAAAAAAAATAAAAAAAGGTGCGGTGGTCATCAGGTAAGAACAGAGTGAGTGTTGCTGGCACAGTCATCTCAGGGTACCCTCGAAGTCTTAAATTTAGTATTCATAATTTAAGGCCTTAAAAAGGTATTACATTTTGTCAACAGGTCTTAAATTTCGTTCATCAAGTCTTAATTTTTACCCCCTTCCTTATTTGATACGGCGCCACAACATTTGTTTATTGTTCGTTGTTACAACGAATCTTAGTACACCCAAACGTCGCATCCAAAATATCAGGCAACCTGTATATGGCTCTGAACTGGCTGAGACGCTGTAGAGTTTAACAGCTGATCGCGCGCCACCCCCCTAACTAGCGCTAACTAGCGCGCTCGCAGGTTTGCATCGAGCTATGCGAACCTGCTTTCCCGTTTCCATCGCGCGTGTCTCACCAGCAGGGTCAGATGCACTTGCCAGTAGTGTTACAGAGTCCACAGTCCTCCAGCTAATGATGTTTCTTCTCTGTAAATTAAAGGGTTCTTCCCCAGGTAGCCAAAATGACCTTGTCCGGATCCGGCTTAAGCTAGACACGCCGGAAGAAACATGCCCGGCCCGGGTCCCGTTGCCGATTCTGCTGAGACTCGGCATGAATGACGCCCCAGAATCGGACCGCCGTCACTGCCGTCACTCGGCCGTAATTGAAACTAACCTGGGGCCAGCACTGGCCTGAAGCCGGCTACAGAAAACACGTCGCCAGGGTCCGGTTGCCGACTCAGCGAAGTCTCAGAATGACGCCCCAGAATCGAGTTGAATATATTCATCATGACACAAAAACAATACTTTACTTACTAAATTAAGCCTATCAAGATCCCATTGTTTGGTAACACAAGCAGTCCAACAAATGCCAAATAAGATAACATTTTATATATAATAATATATGATAAGAAAATATTGTTCATTATTATATAACAATACAATAAAATAAGACACGTAGACCAAAACGTACACCCCTCACAGTTATTGTTTTAAATGGTTCTGTCTTATGATTAAAGTTATTTGATTGATTGATTTCCTATTTTTTTTCATTCATACGCATATCAGGAAAGGTGCGATGTTGGTCTTAAATTTCATTTAATGTGGTCTTGAAAAGGTCTTTAAAAAGTCTTAAATTTGAGATGAAAAATCCTGGGGGTACCTCCAAGGTCCATAGGTAGGAAACAAAGTCTAAAGAGGTCAAAACTCCATCAAAACGTGTAGTATATAGATGGTGATAGATATTTATATGCGTACGTTTGTAAAGCTGAACAGTCAGCCAGGCATTCGCTCATTCATACAACTATATCCATCGCAGCTGGGTGAGGTGCAGTCTACAGTGTGAACCCGCTTTGTCAGAGAAGCAATGTTGGAGATACAGACTGTCAGCTGCTTGTTATTGGAGTCACGGAGGTGACCTATAAACACGGTCAATAAGGATCTGGAACAAATTAAAAATCAGCTCAGAAAGATGTAGCACCAGGAACGGCAGATGCAGAGTTTAATCTGGCATTCAGGCTAACTGAGACGCTGGCATTTCTTACGAACCCTGCATGCTAGACGACTTTTACTCACGTCTGAACAACGTCCCTTTGGAAACTGTTGTCTTCTTTCAATTGTGCAGTGCATCCAGAGAATTAGAAATGTCTTGGCTCTCAGCCAGGACCCACACTAATCTCTGTGCTACACGGACAAAAGTGTAAAATGATTACGATAGCTTCTGGGTGATGCAATCTCAGACGTGTTCGCTCAATCGATGATGTCTTTATCTGGGTTGTGTTGCTGGTCTTAATTGCACTCCCTGGACTACTGTGATGCATTCAACATTCCAACAGGGAAAATCCAATTAAAGGTTCAATAATCGGGATTGGGAGCATTCCGATTCCGAGCCTCTCGATGGCTCTCAACATGGCGTCTGTCTGTCTGTGTGTCTGTTTGTTTGTTGCCGGCTCTCTGTTTAGACCCAATTGACAAATATTTATAATAAGTACAAAATTAAAAAAAATACAATCAGCAGTGGCTCTAGGTTTATTCCAATAAATACAGTGAATGGATTTTGAAATTTGATCATGTGGGAGGGGACTCGGGGAGGAAACTCAAAAAGCATGGGATGCATATTTCATCAGTTTCATACATTCAATCAGTAATATCATATATATTGTATCATTTACATGGTTTACAGTGGATTATTAAGGTGTTATTGTCAGGATAATTGTGTTCTCCCGCGACAGTTATTTTGGCAGATTCTATACGCACCCCCGTTTACACGTGGCAGTTCTGCGTGAACCCAGAACAAGAACGTGTTCCAACAGCTGTATAACTGACCTGGCGCTACGAATATCGGTGAATGTTTCTCACTGAAGCTTTTATGGGGACAGACCTAGTAACAGTAATGGGGACAGACCTAGTTCTTCACCCGGTTGGAGCCGTTGAAGGGAGTTCTGGCTGACCCAGCATTGCAGTACAGTACAGCAGTCCAAGTCAGAAAAAAATGAGCTTGTATAACCATATGTAAATTCAAAGGAGACAAAAAAATTATCTGAATATATTTTTTATCTGAAAGAAGCATGACTGAACAGTCTTCTGTCTCAATACAGAAATCTGCATCAAAAAGTATCAGGCTTTGGAAATATTCCTCTCGTTTCTGCTGTTACAAGTGGACTTTTTGTGAGCATTATATTCAGCCATTGTTCTATGAAAACACTGCATTCTGCGCGCCGCAATTGTGTCAAACGCTGTGCCGCCCAGGAGTATGCAGCCTTTTCATTCAAACCCAGTGGCATGTGACAGGCCGAAAATAAAAGGGTACAAATCTCTTCCAGGGTGACCTTGGGGCGTTGCTACAAAGGTTTTAGGCTGAGTTCAAACACATACTGGAAGCAGTATGTGTTTGAACTCAGCCTAAAACCTTTGTTGTGTGACATCCTGACATAATGTCAGTCTGGTGTTTCTCTCTGAGGTGTCTAATATTCCAGAAACGGAATTAAAGTGATATTTCATGACAGAAATTACCTCAGAATAAAACATATAAAAAGTGACCAGGGACTGTTTATTGTTTCTTTTCTGGGCATAAATAAAAGCTCTATTTAGTCATATATATATATATTCAAAAGCTGCTGCATTCCATCAGTAAAATTAGACATTTTTGGACTGGGCTGACCATTACATTTCAGTTTCTCTTCAAATCAAAAAGATTATACGAGAGATAGATCGTAAAATGTATTGGCCCTTTATTAATGCAGATTGGTCTCTTGTGTCACTCTGACATATTTTGTGTTATATCTGCACCCATCTTGATTTTATAGAGGATAAAAAACATTACTGCATTCCTAAATTGCTCACGGCTGACTAACATTAGCTTTTCATCAGTGGTAACACTACTGTCTCTCCTGGTGGCCATCTTTCACAAACATAGGATCAAAGCTGTTGTCTTACCCTTTTTGTAATGCATCACTGGCTGCTCTATCTAGCACAGTTTAACTCTGCTTTTTGTATGTTTAGACAATAACCTTTATCCTACATGAAAAAAATACATCATTCAGATGCTGGTTTAAGCTTGTGATCAGGAAGTGGTGCTCCTTTTTAGAAGTGATGCCCTCCAGAGACACCGGTCTCCAGTTCATGCGAATGCATGCCCTGGGCGTGCTGTGCTCTGGAATGACGATGACATCATTGAGATGTCAGATCTTGAAAAAACACAACATGTTTAGCTTTGAAAGCTTCATAAACTATTCAAGATTAAAACTTATTTTCAAATGCCTACATGGTAACGTTCCTTCCCTCCTGAATGAATTTATTAAAAGACACCAGCACACCACTACAGTCAACACACGGGCCTCAGTGAACGGGAACTGCCGGGTTGCAATGCGCAGAACCTCATTTGGTCAGTCAGCTTTTTCTGATGGAGGAGCAGAGCAATGGAACCGTCTCCCAACAGAACTGAAAGTACAACACGATTTTAAGGTTTTTAATAAAGGTCTTAAATCATGGTTAAGAGAAAAACAACATTGTTCACACGTTTAACACCCTCATACTTTTACTTTGTGTATGTATCTATGTATGTATCTGTGGATGTATTCTCTTTTTTATTCTATTTAAAAAAAAAAAAGAATCCTCCTGGAAATTAGCATTCGCTATATACACTTAAAACAGTGCATCTGTTTTTTCCTTTGTGCATATATGTGTGCTAGAAATTCTAACACCATTGTGATGTCCACAGGTAACATTGAGAGACGGGGCCTCGTGACAGCATCCTCACACATGGCACGGGGCTACTCAAGGCCCACTTTTGTTAGACGTTTACCCCCGACACTGCCCCGCTGGTCTTTTGGCCATTGTAAACTTGCCCTGTTCCACCGCAGTACACTTTTCCCATCGAGGTTCACAACTCGCACAGCAAGCACTCAGCGGCCATCAACCATAAGTGAACAGAGTGGCCATTGTTGGGTCCATGGAGAAAATAATAGAGGCAAACATCGTGGCACTCAGATTGTATACATTTCAGTAAGGCTGAAGCAAATGCTTTGACCGTTGCCTTGGAAATCAACATATTAAGGGTGGAGGGATGTATGCTTGTGTAACGGCCCGGCTCACCATGACCAGCTCGCTGTACATTATCACTTACTTATTATGAGTCACTCTCACACGGATAGCACTGTCTGTAGTGTAAAAGTGTGCGTGTGCGCTGTGCCTGGTGCTGACAAGTCTTGTCAAAGCCAGATCTCTTATTTTAAGCGTAACTGTTGGCATAGCGCTGTAATTTATTTGATGATTCTTTCATATTTTATTAATAGAAACCTTTTTCTAACTGCTGCATATCTGACTGAAATCTGTCTAAGTGAGTGATGGGTGAAAGGGAAGGAGGTTCCCTCACCTTCTCTCTCTTTTCCTCTGTTTACTGCGTTTTGTGGTTATGATTCACATTGTGGAAGTTTTTTTTAGTTTTTTTACTCTTTGCAGACTATTAGATCATCTATGAGTAACCCCGGAAGAAACAGTTATTTCATGAGTTTGTGTTCTTATAATGCTCTCGTGTTTAAAGGAGGCGGGCCTACCCATAGACATGTTCGACCTGATCTTTATTTGCCTGAACAGGCGTGTGTGTGTGTGTGTCCAGACACGCGTCATGGCTGCCCCTCTGGTAACCATGACCTCTCTACACCGTGACTATAGTCCAGCGTCGACCAGACATCAGGCTAGCAGATTACTAGCAAAGAGAGGCATCCCTCCCTTTTTCACGGTCCCACAAGTGCATTCCTGTTGACGACTGATGGACTTCAGATAAATTCATTTTCTTATTTGAATGCGATCTGTGCTTTCCCCCCCCTCTCTCTGTACAGTATCATTAAGTCTCACAAAGCCTCACAAGAAAAGAGGATTATCTCTTAGCGAAGAATTAAAATTAGATTTTCAGAATAATACATTTATTTCCTCTCACCGACTCTTCGACATTTTTGCGGGGATGAAAGTAGATACCATCCAAATATAAAGAAGTTAAACATAAATAAACTTGCACCCTATGATCTAAAAGCTCCGGCTCAGCATCTGTCCACATCAACGCTGCGTTTATTTGATAAGTGGATTCTTAAAAACAGCAAGGGAGACGATCACGACTGTGTCAGTTGAGATGAGCTCCTTGGCTTTTCTTTTCTTAACTGGCAGCAAACACACACTCAGACACCGAGATCAGAGCAGCGAATCTGGGTTATGGTTCGCGGAGTCTCTGGGTGTGTCTAGTGGGGATGTCCCTTTTTTAAAGCCGGGTCTTCGCAGCAGCAAAGCACACTCTGCACTTTTTCAATTATTAATCGTCCGTACTGTTTACTGTCTCTCCTCTCCGTTTTCTTAATGTCCGTCAGTGCATCCCATCCTCTCCTGTCTCTCAGCCGCGTCCCCGCTCTTTCTCTCTCTGTCGCCTTCTGGATTGACAAGTGTGATGGTGTTCGCCTCTCCTTTCCCTGACCTTCAACTCTCTGGAAATGCACGCACACGCACGCACACAGCTAATGGCTTCTACCTTTGCAGCCTTTGTCAACAAGGGATTACATGTTGACAAAGGTTGGTATACACCAACAAAAAGTGACGCATAGAAACAAAACATTCAATATGTATGCCAATAAAGTGAAGAAAGAACGGTTCCGGCCCAGACAGGAAGGAGGGGAGAGAATTTTGGAATAGTGTCATCATATAGTCAATATTTTACTTTTTTTTTTCACTCAATCTAACATTACAGCAGTGGTCTTTGCAGACACCCCCCGGATGAGAACTGCACTCTACTGAGGGCACCTTCCTAGTTATTACATTACATAATAATAATAATAATAATAATAATAATAATAATAATAATAATAATAATTCAAACTTATATAGCGCTTTTCTGATACTCAAAGACGCTTAAAAAGTACAATATGCAACAAAATCCCATGAAACAACATATAGACTGATACACATATGATCCTTTTCACATCATACAGATATGCACAATGCATTATGTGAGCCGGCGCTATTTTACATTGTGCTTCTGTTTATGGGTTTTAAGGCACCCTGATTGTCTTGACAAAGGGAAATTAATACAGTTTTTTTTGCTGTCACTTTTGAAGACATTGATTAACTCTGGATGATCACAAATTGCGATCATTCACTAAAAGTGCCGTCTCCTCTTTGACATTAATTGGTATGTGAGACCGGCAGCTGTGTAACAATTCATCATCGAATGATATTTGTGCAACATAACATTAAGCAACGACATATTGTATTTGAACATAATCATTGGTGTTTACCCAGTACAGTCATGCTCCCTCTTCTGTTTTGGATACCTCATGAGCTTTCCTCCAGCTCCATCTCCAACAGGTTTAATGAGATCTCATACATTTACAGAGGATGAACCCTTTTATTTCCATGACTCTGTGTCCGTTCCTTTGTGTGCCCTTCCATGGACATACACTTTACACGTTTTCCCTCAAATGTCTAATGGTGTGCAGACAGAAGTGTACACATGTTAAGTAATAGCTTGACGCTTATTTGTTTTTGCCAGAATTAGATGTGTAGATCAGTCCTACTAAAGCTACCCTAATATGAAGCTTCAGCCAGCAGCCATTCATTTTAGCTGAGAGTAAGAACTTAAAACAGGGGGAAACAGCTAGTCCTGTCAGAAGGATAACAAAAGAAAAGAAAGAACGCCAACCAGCACCTCTAAAACTAACTATTTAACACGGTAAATTGTGTTGAAAAGTAAAAACACGTTGTAAATGAATGCAGGGTTATCTTTATGACTACTTCTTGGTCATTTTTGGTCTCATTTTTGGTCTAATTTTTGGTCTCATTTTTGGTCTCTGCTGCACTTCACCTGTTAACCGCACATGTTAATTATGACAAGTTCCACAAACCTTCCACAAAAGTGATGACTTTTTGGACAGGCATGGATGTTAACTGCAACATGAGGTGCCAATTCTGTTTTTGTTATAAAACTGTCCATTTCACATGAGGGTGAAGTGTAGAGTCATTGGGTGGGATTACGCGTTTGCCGAATTACAGCAGATGTTTGCACAGATTCAGAGAAGATGATAAATGAAATTTTAACAGGACAGTTTTTCGGTGATTAGAGAAGGTTTTTCTTATTTTAGTGAAAGCCGCGAAGCTGCAAACAAACAGTGCCCTGCCGTCTACATCGACGCAAGAAATATAACAAGCCTACGTCTCTGAATAAAACACTGTTGTAAATGAGGTATTGTACCGTTTTTCTTAACGGCAGGGTATTGCGATACCTTCCTAGCATCAGTGCACACGTGTAACATCCAAATCCTTTCCGCTCTCCCCTCCTCATCCTCTCCTCTTTCTTCCCGCTCATCTGCTGCCATCCCTCCCTCTGTCTTCTTTCAAATGTTATTTTTATTGTTGTGAGGCACAAAGGTGCTTACTAACAATGAAAATATTCTTGCAGGGGGCAAACATCCAACACTTGAAGGCAATGCATCTCTCTCTCTCTCTCTCTCTCTCTCTCTCTCTCTCTCTCTCTCTCTGCATAAAGGATGGGGGTAATGCAGGCGAGGGAGAATTAGACCAACGAGAGGTCTGTTGGTCTAATTGACTGAGCGATTGTTATATAAAACTGTAAATCGTAGCTTGTTTTATGAAAAAAAGCCCCGAACTGCTGTATTTGGATGTATTGAACAACTTAAGTAATATACAAGTGAAATACTGTATATGATTTGGTACATGACATAATTCAAATGTCACAGATGTGCGCACATTTGCGGAATGCCTGAATGTTCTCTGTACTAAACCCTCTCTAACTTTGTTCTGCTTCACTTTATCAAAGTCAACCTGTGCAGAGAGAATGTTCTCATATTGTGCTATGATTTGGGTTAGAGAATGTTCACATATTGTGCTATGATTGGGAAGAGGTTTAGACCTTACAGCTGCATCATTCCAAAGAAACATCATCCTGAAAATGCTTTTTTTTCTAGGCTGAAACCTTTTAATTTTTTCTGTGTGTCATCTTCATTTACTCTTAACCAGTAACATATAGACTGATATTTACACATCTGAACAACATCTCACATGTGTACCCAAATTATTCAAATAGCCATAGTGGTTGCAGAGATACACTCTTTTTAGTTTGTCCGGAAACTGTAAACATCCCAACAGATTGGCTCGCCAGCATGCGCTTGATGACCCCTTGCTGGTCATGTGACCCTGGCCTCTCAGGTCACCCTGGTCCCTCGAGTGTCCCCAGGCTGGATACGGTGCCTCGCCCCGCTGGTCAACCACCGCAACGAAAGAAACAGAATCTCCCTGCAGCCTTTAAAAAAACCTGTTTATCTGAATAGTACAGTTAGAAAAGAGTCTTCTGTAAACAAAAAAATTACAGGTTGCTTCCAACTGCAGTTTACTTTTCTCATTATAAATAGAGGAGGAAAATGGTTTCAGCCTGTAAGCCGAGTGACACGGAATCAGTGGAAAAGAACTGACAAACATCTCGGGGCATCTAAAACATCCATGTTATCGAAACACACACACACACACAGTAAGCCAAAAACTGCCATCATACCCCTTCTTGGGTACAACATTTCAGCAAAAAGGCGAGATCAGAGAGAAAGAAAGAGAGGTAGACAGCGTGGAAACTTAGAAAGAAAAACAATTCAGCGAGTCCTGCTGTTATACAAATTTAAATAAGCTCCTTTAGAGCAAAACTCCCCCATGATGAGAGGAGAGTGGAGGGGAAGAAAAACAGAATATACAGATGGCAAGAAATCCCTCCGCCGGACCTGAATTTGAATCAGCATGTATCGAACAATCAGTCACTGCAAGAAGATGAAGAAAAAAGAAGGAAAATAAATGCCTTTCCTGCATTTAAATCGGCAACTTCAAAAACAAACGCCACGCCGAAGCGAAAGGGCAGCGGTGAAGAAAACAAGAGAAGTAATAAAGACGAGAGCGGGATAATCCTCAGTGGCATGTGGTCAAACCTGTTTTTACACAGCACTCATCAAAAAGGGCTCCTGTGGGCTTTACGATGGGAATAGCAACGCGAGGAACGTAACGTATCAAAAGACAAAAAAGGTGCATCCGAACCGAGATCAACACATGGACCAGTTTATCAGAGACAAAACCTGACTCCATCCATAAAGTGCATCCTGGAGTTATTACAGTACTATAAAAGCAGGAGGGAGTCGTCTCGGACGATAATGTGCCTCTAATTGTCTGGAAATACGGAGAAGACGATCCCATCGTTCACGATGATATTAACGATTATCACCGTCAATGGCTGAATTGGGCCTGGGCACATCGGGTCCCACATGTCATTAGGGGGAACGCAGTTCAATTATTCATACTGTAAATATGAAATACACTCACTTGTTTGATCTTTGGTTTCTTTTATAATGGAGATTACGGTAAAATGGTTACTCTGTTTTTGTTGTTCTTGTTGTTGTATTAAAAACTCTTACCTTAGGCACTCACCAGTGGTGGAAGGGCTGTTCACATGCTTTTGCATAAGTCAAAGTAGCAATATGACAATATTAGAAGACTCAGTTATGAAATCCCGATGCACACAGGATGAGTATAACCAAGGGACTTCCTGTGATCTAGAAATAATGTTATTTTGAAAGGTAAGACAGAAAGACAGACAGGTAGACAGCCAGGAGGCGTTACAATGCCTTTGACTGAATATCTCCAAGTCATATGTGTGTGCAGATTTTCTACCAAACCATCTGTTAAACTCCAGATTTCGAGGCAAAAACATGCTCAAATCTCTAATATAGTACATTCACCGGAGAGGAAACAAGCAGCCGATCGCACTGGTATGCTTGAATATTTTTCTGGACTTAATAATGTGAACGTGAGCGTCAGAGGAGCTGTTAGTCCTGATTCAAAGTGACATACACACGCGAACGTACACGCGACCGTATTAACACGCGCACGCACGAACGTTCACGCGCACCTGCGCGGCCGTTCACGCACGCGAACATAGACACACACAGTCAGGATGTCAGCTGACCAACTGACAGTTCCTCCTGCGTGTGTGTGCGCGTGTCACTGGTTGCCATGGTGGCAGTCCTGATTGGCTAACTTGAAACACCTGTGTCACTGTCACTGAGCAGGAGACTTGACTGTGGATTTAATGAAAACACTAACTTTCAAACTATTGTATTTGACAGACAACCGTGAATCCCATCGCGAAAATAACGTAATCATGAGAAGCACAAGACTTCTGAGAACGTTTCCGTCTACTTAAATATTTGTAAGGATTTAGAAATGAGAGCGTAACTTCAGTTTATAAAGTGCTCACGTTTGTGTCATGAGTGAAAATTGTGGTCCGATTTAACATGGCGGTTGATGGAGCAGTTGGCCGGACTTCATGTCGCTTTCAGGCTTGCTGACAAAAAAGTATAAGTTTGTTGGATTCCACGACGCCACAAGCACAATATTTCCTACGTTTTCATATATAAATTATGCCTCAAAAGTAAATATTGTGGAGTGAATGGCAAAATACAAATACAGGGGTTAGTACAAAGCTCATTCTCACTCTAACCTGCGCCATACACACCCATTGTAAACTCTGAAATGGTCCCCACATTTTCCTAATCTTGAACAATAATTACATGAAAACTGTGCTAGCTGTCAAAAAATGCCCAATTGGGCAAATACACTGCAGACTTTTGTCAACGTTTTAAACTTTAAATCATTTCTCTACGTTAAGTTATGGCGAGTCACTGTGGGCAGAAAGATGAGTCTTCACGCCGAAACCCCATTCAAGTCAATGGGACAATTTCTCGCCGTTTTTCTCACTTTTCGGGAAAACGGCCGGTCGAATCTCTTAGAAAAGTCATTCCGCGCGGTTCCCGATCAGGCCGCACGTTTTGATGTATTTTGACGCATGTGCTGGCAACGCTGTGGGAGGAGATACGGTCCAAAGTTTTGCGGAATAAGAAGAAATATAGTCAAAAATAATAACTAGAAATTGCATTTCCTGCTGAAAATGCGTTGGAATGCTAAAAGCTGAAGCTTAAAGCTTAAATATTTGAGAAGATAGCTGAATATAGATGAAAATAGCGGAATATAGCTGAATTTAGCTGAAAATAGCTGAATATAGCTGAAGCTTAGAGCTGAAATATTTGAAAAGAGAGCTAAATATAGCTTAACATAGCGGAATATAGCTGAATTTAGCTGAAAATAGCTGAATATAGCTGAAGCTTAAGGCTGAAATATTTGAAAAGATAGCTTAAAATAGCGGAATATAGCTGAATAAAGCTGAAGCTTAAAGCTGAAATATTTGAAAAGATAGCTGAATATAACTGAAAATAACTGAATATAGCTGAATATAAAAAATATGAAATTATAGAATAATAGCTGAAGGTTTTGTCAACATTTGAACGTTTAAAAGGTGTCTGTAGCTGAATGAACCCTAGGGCTCCTTCAGGTGTTCTACAGCTCATATGACCTTGATATGAATACCAGCCCCTATTGTCCTTGATCTATAAAGAATCAGCAACTCCTTGACTTAAAAAAAACGCGCTCGCACGCACACACGCGCGAACGTACACGCGACCGTAACACGTGTGCGCGGCCGTTCGCGCGCACACACGCGCGAACGTGCACGCGGCCGCTCACACGCGCGCACATAGACAAACACAGTGAGTTAGCTTAGTCAAACACAAAGCTAACTTCCTGCTAGCAATGACATTCACCTCCTCTCCACAAACAGCTGCCTCTCTGTGTGTGTGTATGTCCCCACAAGGTCGTTAAAACAAGAATGAGTGTGAAGCTGCACTGATTAGTTAATTTGAAACACCTGTGTCATGAGTGAGACTGAGTTTTTGCTTTGAAGAAGACCTCCATAGACTTCAATGCATTATTTTTTTTCATAAAAAGCTTAATATCTCAAGAACTTCAAAGGCAACATGCCAAAATAATTATATTTTCTGAGAGATAAGACTTTTGCGAACGCGTCGATGTTGTTTGTGTAACCTACAGACCCACAATGTGTCTGTAGTTGCAGTTTCTAAATCAGGTACGACCGTCAGGGGGGAGACATTTTGGAGGGAGATGTAACATGGCGGTGAATGGAGGAAGGAGAGGACCACCTCTCACTTATAGTCTGATTTAAACACGTCTGAATCTGTAGGATTCAAATCGACCCAATTTTACGAAGTAAGACAAGATATCCTACGTTTTGATGTATAAATTATGCCCAAAAAGTTAGTATTGTGGAGTAGATGGCAAAAAGCAAATACTTTTTAAAGCTTAAATATTTTTCTCTGTCCCCTCTGGCTGTGACATCACTCACTCTGGGCTGCGCAATACACACCCATGTTAAACACAGAAATGGTCTGAAAAAAGCATAAAACAAAAACGCTGACAGTTAAAAGACTATTACAGATATCAAAAAGCTGAGTGATACGGTAACAGCTGAAGGTTTTGTCAACATTTTAAAGGTGAAATGGTGTCTCTACCTGAAAGTATGGCGAACCCTTTAGCTTTTGAAGTTGAAGAAGTTTAAGCGGATTTGAAGACTTTCTTCATAGGATTCCATTCATTATTTTTTTTCAGAAAAAGCTTAATAATTTGAATATTTGAAAAAATATAAAAAATATGAAATTGCAGAATAATAGCTCTGCAATAGGTTTTGTCAACATTTGAAAGTTTAAATGGTGTATTTAGCTGAACGTATGCAGAACCTGTAAGCGTTTGAAGTTGAAGAGGATTAGAAGACTTTTCCCATCCGCTCCCATTCATTTGAATTTTCATAAAAAGATTAATAATTCAAAAATTTGAAAAGTCAGAAATATGAAAGGTCATAGCCATCGTCTCCTTAATGAGCTGAATATTTTAATATTTGAATGGTTTCTATAGCTTAATATATGAAGGAGGAGATGATATTCAAAATATGTACGGAAGAAATAGAATAAGATGAAGAAGAAGAAGAAGAAGAAGTAGTTGAATAAAGAAGAGGATAACAATAGTTGGACTGCTGAAGCATTCCAACTAATAAAGAAGAGGATAACAATAGTTGGACTGCTGAAGCATTCCAACTAATAAAGAAGAGGATAACAATAGTTGGACTGCTGAAGCATTCCAACTAATTAAGCCCGCAGGAGAACATGAAGTGTGCTTTGCACAGGGGTCTAAGACCCCTGTAGCTGAAGCCACACTTAATAAAGAAGAGGATAACAATAGTTGGACTGCTGAAGCATTCCAACTAATTATTATTAAGCCCGCAGGAGAACATGAAGTGTGCTTGCTGCAAGGGTCTATGACCCCTTGCAGCTGAAGCCACACTTAAAAAGAGAGATGCTGATTGGCACAGGGCTGATGTTATCATATAACCTCTGTGTTTGGCAAAAGGTGGTCCTTAGGGTTAGGGTGAAGGGGGTTAGGTTACTTTGGGGTGGATTTTTTTACTTGACAAATAATGAACATGACAGACTCACAACACATAGGAAAACTAGGCCCATTCCTATAGAGTCTAAGACAGTCCAAAAGCATTGGCAAACATGAACAACTCTCCAAAAAAATTGATTTGTAATGACATCAATAGCGGTGTACACTATTTTGATTCTAAATTGAAAAGCGATTGAACTGAGCTTTGAGTCAAAAGCAAGATCAGCGATTCTGCCTTTTTGTTTTTTTCTCTCTCCACGCCCCCTACTTGACGCGTGTATTTCACGCCCCCTACTTGATGCGTTCAAAGAAAAGAAAAAAACACACTTTAAAGACGACACAGCTTAACCGGCTGCCTGGCCCTACAGCTGCACTTTTACAGACACCGAGGGATGACGGGCGGAGTTGGAGATGACAACATAACCCAAAATTAGCCTCCCATTAATATGGAGGAGCTCCAGACTTTATTAAACCTGATGACATCACAGGTTTGAGACCTACTTCTCTAGTTGCTGGCCTTGAGAGAGAGAGATGACATATTGGAATTCTCAATTTACTGTCGGTGGTGTTCCCCTTTATGATCGCAGGTCGGCCTCTGCAATTATCACAAATAAGGAGAGGTCCCCAGGTTACACTAGCACCATACATAGGGCTCTGGTGTGCATTCAAAATCCACAGACAGATGTTTCATACTTCCCCATTTTTTGAGATATGCAACATTTTACATGAAAAATATGACATTGAAGTGTTTTAACTGAATCCATTCTGTCTGTGATGCCAACTGAGGGGAAATCCCCTTCAATGGAATACGTTATAGTGTTGCTGTTTGTGAAGTGGCCTTGCCCAAAGTGGACTAGATTTAGCTTTATTTTACCCAACAACTGCAACAAAGAAACCTGTGTCGTAAAGCAAAGTTTAACCTCATGCACCTTCCTCCTGAAGGCGTGGTATTCGACGAGTTCTTCAGTTTGACGCTTCGTTATATGACAAAACGCCACAGGATGCAGTCAGTGGAGTTGTATTGCCACCTGTCGTCAACTGCAGCAGAGAGGAGGAGAGAGGTGGTGGAAAAGGCTCAAGAGAGGGCACATTGCTAAGCAGCAACAACAGATGTGAAAACAAATGAAAAACAACAACACAGACAAATAATGAATAGGTAACAAAAATGCCCCGCACCGTTTTCTAGAGCTCATGTTGAAATTTTCAAATTGAACAATTTCTTCTGTGATGGTTTTGGACCCCCCCCCCCCTTCTTTTCATCCACTCTTTTTTATTAACCAACAAACTAGTCATCACCGCCCCCCGTTTTGCCTCTTTTTCCGCGAAAAAGAGTGTTTTAAAAACGGCACCTTGCATATCTCCGCAACCATAAAGTCGATTACATTCATTTAAATTGCTGTAACTCTTGTGAGATGATGGCTGTGCTTTAAAGAAAAATTAAAATAATTGTTAAGATTAATTCACTAAAACCTTTATAAGTAGCCCTTACAACATCGGATTTCAGTCAAAGACACAACCCTGTAACCGTACAGGCCTATGGGAGTCTAACAAAGCCATCCATATCCTTACAAACCCCCTATTAGTATCGCTACATTTACAAACACGGCAAGACTTTATTTATTTTTCTCCCTGCGGGCGATTCAAAATCCTACGGTCTCATTGGTCCGTCACCGTTGCATAGACCGCGTCACACGGCACATGCGACTGAATCAAACACTGTCTTGGCACAAAGTGGGTCATTTCTTCCATTTTTGAACCAAAAAATGTTTTTTTTGACTGAATATGCTTCCTAACATGCCAACGCTTTCCTGGATTGTGTTTATTGTTGCAGATGTCGATGCTTTATGTCTTAATCTTTCAAAAAAGTTAGTCTGTGGGTTGTTGTTACGGGACCGAACAATACTTTTTTTTTTACTCGAGGAGTCCTTTTTGATACACCTTGCTCATACTCATGCTGGATGTTTATAGTTATGATCAAAATCATTTTTTAAGTGATTTTTCTCAACTCTTGAGAGTGCCGACTATGCACGCAATCCATCCCTGAACACACGGTGCTTACTGACTAGTCAAAACAAGTGAACGAGAGCTGTGTCATTCTGAAAGATTTTAGGAGTGTGATTTATTATTTGTTTTATAAAAAGAGCACTGTGAATGCACCTGTGGTGGCAGGGGCGTGGTTAGCTCAGCTGGAGAGGGGGGAGGGGAGAAGCGACTCAGGGAACAGGTGTAGGGATGAGACCTAATTGGCCTCAGCTGGAGCAGATTGTGTGTGTGTTGTGTGTCTTGGCTATATAAGCCATAAGCTGGGCAGAGGAAGGGGAAAGGGGTGAGGAACGCAGGTCCCAATAAATACATTGCAAAACAGCATCAAGGTCTGCGTGTGTCATGTGGACTGGGGGAGACTCGGGAGGGTAACGAATCTTGTTACAGCACCGTGCGGCTTTGACTACATATTCAAGGGACTACGACGAAACGGCGATAAGCAGGACGCAGGCGCGTGCATTTTAAGTGCTGCAAAACATCCATTGAATGCATCCTCTCCCGTTATATTAACAGTCCCAGATATTCACACCGAATGAAGGAGGATCATGGGAGTGGAGTAGAGCGGAGGGAGAACACCGTCGGAGTGTCATCACGAATATAGGTGCAGTCTTTTCATCGTGAAATTAATTTGGGATTGCGTCTTTGATATCGGAGACAGCGAGAGCAGATTCGAAACAGTTTCCAGCGAGTCTAGTTCAAACACTGACGCGCCGGGGACCAACAACAACAGCGGAGACATGGAGGGGAGCTTTAGATATGCATAGCCACATGTGAATCAGTTGATGAGAGAGCCTGTGTGTGTGTGTGTGTGTGTGTGTGCTCCTTTTTGAGAGGAGCACTGAAGACCGAAGATCCCCACTCCGCTCTCTGCATAATTCAGCTGGCAGACAACACCCCGGGGTTGCGTAAGATCTCTGAGAGAAACCTGGTGTGGGTCGTGTGAGTCAGCGCGTGAGTGTGTGTTTAACACGGCAAAAAGGTTCCTTTTTTAACGAGGCTGATGTCACAGCGAGGGACTCGACGGGAGTCCTGAGGACCTGAGGAGGAACACTCTAATCTTTTCCTCTACCTCTTCACCCATCTCCTATGTCACTTGACCTTTTTATGTCTCGTAGCAGGGCTCCAGACTAACTTTTTCATGGCAAATAATGGATATAGAAATGAGTTAGTACGATACTTTCTGCCTCAATGCTGAATGGGGTATCTGTCCATGCACCGATCTGATATCGTTCTCATACCATTCATCAGCTCATTCACGCTACACTGGAACGACAACTAAATATGTCACTCGTCACCCGACCCACACATCTTGCACTGATCGGTACTGCACATGTGCGAACTAGTGCTGCAGACCTGTGGTTAAACTGCACTTTATTTTAGCTCTGAAAATATACCGTGCATGTTGTGCGGAGTGCCCTGTAGTATTTCCTACAATGTCTAACGAGAGAGGAAGTCACTGAGTCTGTAATGTAATTACCTTACCAATAATCAAAAATGACTGTATTTGCTAGCCTCGAGTCGTCAATTATTTTATTTAAAGTACAGGTGTAGAACATTGTTTATTACTGTAAGTTATCTACTGGAGCTGTGGGCGCTGCTGTGCATAGAGTTCTCCCCACCCTTATTACGAGTCTTATCCTGGGGCGGATCACATTATGATAGCCGACCCTCGTGAACCGATCATTAATTGCAAAGTGTCAAGATAAGTGCCCCCCTGAAAGCCGCCCAGCCGCGATGATAACCAAAGCAGAAGCCGGTCATATACACCGCTTACCGAGAGCTGTCAGCGAGCCCGGTTTTAAAAGCTGTGAGCGTGTTACGAGTAAACTATTGACACGATGTCACTGAGACGCACAAAGATGACACTACAGAGGGTTATGAAGAGCGGCATAGTTTTGGAGCTTGTCGCCACGGACCAGGCTGCGTTGTTTGACGCAAGGGTGTAGGAATCGGTTGTGGGTGACGCGTTTCATTCAGAAAATCTGAATGAATTCGATCTCAGCCACATTGTTTTCCATTGTTTGCCCACTGATATCCAAACACACGTCTCTTTCTATCTCTCACCATGATTCTATGATAGCTACTCGGATCCAGAAATGGTGACGTGCGGTTTTATATGACCTCTACGTGTGACTAGCTAGTCCCCCAGTCTCATCTGATTTGATGACGTCCTGAGCGAAGGACGAGTCCTCAAACATTTGAAACCGTAACGGAAGCTAAAGACGCTTCAGCGTAGAGGAGGACCAGCCGTTCCTGTGTAATTTAACTTTTTAACATCAAGTGAGAACAGAACAAGGCCGGGTCACAGAAATAAGCTGTGGTCGATGGTAACAATGAGTGTACTGTTCTCCCTGTGTTTTACTTCCAAAGTGTTAACATAGACAAACAGCCAGCCAAACTCCTTTTCAAGAGCCGTACTTGCTCCTTTATTGACTTCCAACATCTTGACAACGTTGAATCAGAGTAAAACTTGAAAATACAAAACATCTTAATTGAATAGCAGATCAATATTAACAGCCTTATGTTCACAATTCACCTTGACATGCTAACAAAAGTCACTATTCCTAATTGTACAACACGTGAAGAATATAAAACTTAGTCATTGCTTTCTGAGGAATACAGGCGAAGGATTACTGTGGATTAAACATGGGGTGCCACACAGCCATGACCATGTTCACTGCAGTTTACCACTCTTAACTTCCTACTTCCTGTTTCTCACTTCCTGCTTCATTACAGGTTTCAAAATAAAAGCGCTACACCCATTTATGCATGAAACAATGAAAACACATGACAGTTAACTGAAACACTTCTTTAACATATGCAGGGCAGAACAATGAGCATCAGCCCTCAACATCAGGTGTTTTTAACAGTGTAATAATTGGATGTCATCGACGACCTTCCTCCTCTTTGGCACCCCACCAGCTGGTGGTGTCTTTGCCTAAAACGACCCTGGTCCTCATTACAAGTCACTTACCTTGTTGTGTAAAATCTGTGGGGTGCCCCCTTTAAAATCTATGCCGCTCTGTCTCTCTGTCCGCCCGTCCATTCCTGCGTACAAGGACTCGACAGGCATCTGTGGAATTCCTAATCTCTCCTGCTTCGGATTAAGGCTGCTTCATCTTCGCCCGGAGACCTCCCGAGACTTTATCAGCGGCTACAAGCTCTTTTTCTCTTCCTGATAACCCGCCAGCGAATCTATCTCTCGTTTAATTGAGCCGCCCCGCTGTGTGTGAGGTCTCACTCTACATACTGAGATCAATGTGGAGCAGCTCTGCTGTCGTTTCATACGTCTACTGAGGGGCGGCGTGATCCCTTTATGTGCTGAAAGGAGCCCACGAGACTCATGACAACCTAAAAGAACCCCGGTGGATGAACTGATAGTCATTCATGGTGGTCAATTCATGGTGGTCAAACCAGGCGGTGTTTCAACACAATGGTGGTGTTTCAACACAATGCACCAATCAGTCTTGATGTATGTGACTGATGAGAGGACAGAGGGAGATAGTCATGATTGGGAATTTGCTTTCCCCCAGTTCCCCTGCCTCCTCTGATAGAAATCATCGCGGCTGCCTGTGTGTCTGCTTTATCCCGCCATCTTCTGCGTTGGTAAAGTTTGTGCATATTAGTGTGTGTGTGCGTGTGTGTGGGAGGGGGGTCATTTGATAGCGGAATGAATCGTCGGCAACAGGTGAGAGCAACGCGACGTAGACGGGTAACCGGGGTGAGGCTGAGGACACACGGCACCGACGAACAGACTGAGGAGAGATTCTAGATTACACACCAGATGACTGATATCTGCTCATTGTGTACACACACACACACACTTGATTCCAAGTTTGATTTAGCGAGTACATGTGTTCACTTGGTGAACAAACTCGATCGCACGTGGGATTTATTTATAAAATACACACTGTATTTAAAAAAAATAGATTTTTAAATTTCAAGGTCACACAATCCAATAGTCTGCTTGGGGGCTTCCTACAGGTCAGTAAACACATACTATATGTTTGAATGTGCTTCTGGGTGGACTTGTTTAAGATCAATACGGATGTCATGACATTGAACAGACAGAAACAATATTTCGACATATTTTTGGCTATTAATAAATTGCCAATTCCCTGGTGTGAAAGCATCCAAGGGCAATTGTGAGCAACCACAGGGATATTGAACTTTGAGTTGACCATATCGGCAGAATAGGGCATAATGGGGAATACAAGTTTTAATCATAGTCTTCAGATCAATCTTCAACAAAATATTCTGCTTTACGTCCAAGTTTTTCCTAGTCATCCAGCCCAAAATAAATCAATATAAATGGAGGTCATTTAACGAAAGAGTACATCTCTTATGTCCACGTAGATAGGAAAGTAAAACAAAAAGCATTGACTTCACTTTTCAGAACTGGAAGTGGCCTTCTCACCGGCAAAAAATCTAAAACTTAATATTATATATTTTTGGGGGTTTTCTATGCTGCAAAACGTGTGTGTGTGTGTATGTATATATATATATATATATATATGTGTGTGTGTGTGTGTGTGTGTGTGTGTCTATATATATATATATACATATATATATATATATATATATTCACTATAATGAAGCAGTCTTCAAGTGACTTTCTTTTATTAGTAAGCTCATGTCAGTAACATAAAACAGTTATAATAAACTAATCGCAATTTGTACTGAACCCAAATCCTAAAGAGTAAGTGCTCTTTGAAGAAATTTACACCTTTTTTAATATACAAGAACATGGTGACGTGCATTGCCAGTGTACAGACAAACACTCTCCCTCTCACACACACACACACACGGTGATCAAAGCGTCGGTAGAAGCAGGACAGCTCCGTGGAACGGCAGACGAGACGTCGGGAGAAGTACAAGCCTGAAGAAAACAAAGAGAGGGAGAGAGACCAGCAGAGAGTGAATGAGAAAATAGAAGAGATGGCGACTGAGAAGAGGATAAGCGGGTTGTTTATATTGCATTTTAGATGCGCTGAGCACAGCAACTGAGTCACACACACACACACACACACACACACACACACACACACTCTTTCCCTCTGACTAACAACCAAATGGAGAGTGACAGAAGGAATTGAGGCCACGAGTTTGAAAAGAGACTGCTTGTGTTTCTTCATGTGAGGCTACAGGGATGGTGTCTAGTTGCTGTACATACAGTGGGCAAAGACTCAATTTTGGCTCATACATGCGTTCAGAACTTCACATAAAAATAAAAAATAAACTAACTAATGAAAAAAATATCAGCAAAGGAACTGTCATCAAAACTGGAATTCAACAAGAAATAAAACTTCAAATTGATTTGCCCTCTATTCTGTGTTAGTGCTGGCTTCAGTTATTCAAAGATTTCTCCAACAGGATGGTGAAGAGACAGTATATATGACATTTGATGTGTTGAATCAGGAAAGTTTTGAGTTTTAAAGGATGGGTTTGGCTTATTGAGGTGGGCTCAATGTGATGCCAACTTAATGTGGCTGACTTAGACAGGAGGCTACTATTTGCTGCCAGGGACTGTGGGTGTTGTCCCCTAGTTCCTGCACTGTGTGTAATAGGACGGGATCACTGCATGCTCTGTATGGAGAGGAGGAATGATTACAGTGCCAGTAACTCTCAGATTTTACATATACCATGGAGATATTCTCTTGGGCTTTACACACAAGCATTTAAAACGGCAACAAATTGCATAAACATTTATTGATTTCAATGGTCAAAAATCTTAACCGATAGCAAACCGTTTTCACATTTCTGGCTTCTGAAGCATTTGGAGACCTGTGCGTTTAAAAAACAGACGGGTTAGCGGCAAAGTGCGGCTCGCCACTATAATAAAAATGTTCTGCAGCCAGGGGTAGAAGTGTTTATGGGTTTCAGTGGGGGAGAAAATCTTCATAACAGGTCAACATGTCACATCATTTCCTGATTAGCTGTGGGTACTCACTCCCTGGTCGCATTTCGCCTCTAAATGTGAAACTATCCCTAACTTTTAATTTGGCAAAGACCTAGACATTGGGTAGCAGCTCGCCACAGCTCTGGTGTGCTTTCTGGTAGCTAGCATAGTTTATAATCTGTGTTGCACCATCCATTTCAATTTGACCCCACAATGTAAACCCTTTAGCAAAGGAAGCAAGTGGCATGAATTCCAGATCGTTATGTATGAGACATAAGATAATGGTACAGTAAAATCTTCTAGAGAACCCAATAAAAACATTGTATGCAATGGTGTACTTGAAACTTTGTTGCAGTCATTGCAAAGCAAAGTCCCTTTCTTGTATCATCACTTGCTTCGCATAGATCCCCGACCTCAACTCCTTTGGGAAGAATTAAAGTGACTCCAGGGTGCGTCGTCCAACATCAGCGTCCCACTACGCCAATACTCTTGTGGGTTGATTGGAGGAAAAGTTATGCAGTCAGGTTCCAATATCCTGTGTAAAACCTTCCCAGAAGAGCGGAGGCAACGATAGCAGCATATTAAAGATGGCGCTTTTGGAGTTTGATGTTTAACAATCACAAGGCATCGTATTGTTGGACGTGTCCACACACTTCTGTGTCTGTTAAGCTATACGTATGTGCCGTTTTAATATAGTCATTTGCCAGAGAAAATAAATAAACATGTCAGCACAGATGATGTAGTAGAACTCACACTGTTTAATGAGAGAGACTTCAAGAGATCAACAAAGAGTCAGAGAGAGGATGTGACCGAGAGAAAATGTGTTGGCGTGTCTGTTTCATAATGAATGACACCCAGTGGAGATGAAGCCGTTGTTTGATATTACTTAGTTTTTCAGGGAAATGGCCCTTTAATCTGCTGGCAGCTGGCCCCACCTCTTACATTAAAAGGTCCTCTACGCTACTATAGAACAATCTTTCTATCTCAGAAGGAGATTGATTGTCTGATAGGCGTGTGTGCGTGTGTGTGTGTGTGTGTGTGTGTGTGTGTGTTTGGAGGGATTGAGAGGTCTACACAGTAGCGGATGCAATTTATGGCCCAGAAATGCTGATTATTCTTGTTTTGATGCTTTTGGTCGAGTTTGTTTTCAACCGTCATGGCCATGAAGCAGATCGAATTGAAAGAAATTGATGTGTTGAGGACAGAGATGGAAAGAGGGATGGTGGGTGGGGAGAGTGGACACAGAAAGATTGTCTAATCTTCACAGTCTGAGGAATGGATGCCTTCATTGATGTTGTTTGCATTCATACATACAAATTCATCATCTTCTTCCTCTGTCTGTGTGGCCCTCTATCTGTCTCCCTGCCCCTCCCCCTGGCTCTGTTAATGCATTGAAGCTCAAATCAAGGACAACAGATTAGCATTACCGTGCCGGAGTGGTCCACAAACTACTTATGCAAGGAAATGATTCGGGATTGCAAAGGGTGCATTAGTTATACCTGCTTACAAGAGGGGGATGACCGTGTTATGGATGCAGGGTTTCTGCCAGGAAAGTTGTTCAGACCAGTGTTTTTTTTTCCCCCGACGGGTCTCAGGACACTGGACAAGTGTTTTCGATGGGGGCCCAACGCGGTCACGTGACAGACTGATGGCAGCATTAGAGGCCGATCACATGTTGGGTCTAAAAAAGTGTGTGGAAAACGCCAGCCGTGTCGCTTTCATCCTTTTACCCAAGGTGCTTGAGGGGCGGTCATACCTGGCATTACAGAGCAACCAAAACCTGTGCACTGCTCTTACAATTAGAATGAAGTTCCGGTTATTTAGCAGTAGGCCTCACTGACTGAACGAAACGAAGACTTGTCTGTGTCAATTTGGGGGACCTCTTAACTGGATGTTTTGACATCCTAGGACTGCAAGTAAAATAGTATGCGGGACATTTTAAAGCTATGGATTGTCCTGCACTTAATTAATAGCTTTTCCTACATATATTTAGCATAGACTGATATTTACCAAGCTATCTGCCAGCTGTAATTGGTTTGTCCCCGTCTGCACCATTCCAAAAGTTGAAGGTTTTTTGCACAGCTGTCACGCCCTGAAAAATATGCGCTCGCGCACCTCAACGACGTTGCTCTCGCTTCTGAGCAAGCCTTTTGTCTGTCCACATTGACAACAATGGATTTGAGGGTGCAAAAAACATGACATGTGAACGGCCCCATAATGTCCTTAAGGGTCATACCTCGTTGCTGACAGATTGGCTAGCCAGCTAAGATTTCTAGGCAACGTTAGCTTGTGATAGTTGGAAGCCTGAGGGTTAGGAACACAAATCTCAGACCTTCAGGTTTTAACAGATGTTGCTGGTCATCATAATTATTACGATATACTCATTATTACTATATACTCATTATATTTATATATATATATATTTCCAATCAAGATGCTTCACTGTAACTGTACTTACAAGATTTAATAAAAAATACATTGAAGTCCCGGCTGGGGGTCAATGGAGGCCCTGGTGGGAAGAATACATATCTGAGTAAATGGATACTGGCTGGCTTGCTAGTATGTATAGTGAGGTCCATAAATATTTGGACATTGACACATTTTTCATTATTTTGGCTCTGTACACCACAACAATGGAGTTGAAATGAAAAAAAAGATCTGCTTTAAGTGCAGACTTTCAGCTTTAATTTGAGAGTATTTACATCCAAATCAGGTGAACTGTGTAGGAACTACAACAAATTCAAATGTGGCCACCCTCTTTTTAAGGGACCAAAAGTAATTGGACAAATTAATATAATCATAAATCTAATTGTCACTTTTAATACTTTGTTGAAAATCCTTTGCAGTCAATGACAGCCTGAAGTCTGGATTCCATAGACATCACCAGATGCTGGCTTTCGTCACTGGTGATGCTCTGCCAGGCCTCTACTGCAACCGTCTTCAGTTCCTGCTGGTTCTTGGGGCATTTTCCCTTCAGTTTGGTCTTCAGCAAGTGAAATGCATGCTCAATTGGATTCAGGTCAGATGATTGACTTGGCCATTGCAGAACATTCCACTTCTTTGCCTTAAAAAACTCCTTGGTGAGCTCAGCAACACCAAAAGACCCAGAAGACCACGGAAGACAACTGTGGTGGATGACAGAAGAATCATTTCCCTGGTGAAGAAAAACCCCTTCACAACAGTTGGCCAGATCAAGAACACTCTCCAGGAGGTAGATGTATCTGTGTCAAAGTCGACAATCAAGAGAAGACTTCACCAGAGTAAATACAGAGGGTTCACCACAAGATGTAAACCATTGGTGAGCCTCAAAAACAGGAAGACCAGATTAGAGTTTGCCAAAAAACATCTAAAAGAGCCTGTACAGTTCTGGAAGAACATCCTATGGACAGATGAGACAAAGATAAACTTGTACCAGAATGATGGGAAGAGAAGAGTATGGAGAAGGAAAGGAACTGCTCATGATCCAAAGCATACCACCTCATCAGTGAAGCATGGTGGAGGTAGTGTTATGGCGTGGGCATGTATGGCTGCCAATGGAACTGGTTCCCTTGTATTTATTGATAATGTGACTGCTGACAAAATCAGCAGGATGAATTCGGAAGCGTTTCGGGCAATATTATCTGCTCATATTCAGCCAAATGCTTCAGAACTCATTGCACGGCGCTTCACAGTGCAGATGGACAATGACCCGAAGCATACTGCGAAAGCAACCAAGGAGTTTTTTAAGGCAAAGAAGTGGAATGTTCTGCAATGGCCAAGTCAATCACCTGACCTGAATCCAATTGAGCATGCATTTCACTTGCTGAAGACAAAACCGAAGGGAAAATGCCCCAAGAACCAGCAGGAAGGGTTGCAGTAGAGGCCTGCAGAGCATCACCAGGGACGAAAGGCAGCGTCTGGTGATGTCTATGGAATCCAGACTTCAGGCTGTCATTGACTGCAAAGGATTTTCAACAAAGTATTAAAAGTGACAATTAGATTTATGATTATATTAATTTGTCCAATTACTTTTGGTCCCTTAAAAACGGGGTGGCCACTTATACATTTCTTGTAGTTCCTACACCGTTCACCTGATTTGGATGTAAATACCCTCAAATTAAAGCTTAAAGCAGATCTTGATTTTTTTCATTTCAACTCCATGGTTGTGGTGTACAGAGGCAAAATGTGTCAATGTCCAAATATTTATGGACCTGACTGTATGTATAAATCAAATTGACTAAACTCTAACTAACGGACGAGCGGATGCATGGATGGCTGACTAAATGGTTGGATGGATTTTTATAGGTGGATGGGTGGTTGGATTGATGGAATTTATATGGAGGGATGGGATGGTTGGCGTAAGGCTGGTTGGATGATGGAGGATATTTCCATCAAAGCAAAGCGGGATTGATGATGTGCATGTAAGGGTCACTGGTTGTAGGATGCAGAGGCAATTAACACAAGTGTGGATGGATTGTGATTGCTGGATTTATTAATTGGATGGATGGTGGGTGAATGGTATCTATATGTGATGAATATATATGTAGGTGGACAGATGCATGAAATACATATAACTCAATGGGTAATATGGCTGGATGAAGTCATGTAAAATTACAATTATTGTCATATGCACAGTTAAAATGAGTTTCTTCCTTCACTTTCCACTCTGAGGCCATGTACAAGGAAACCACAAACGGTATAATAAATGTATACAAGGAAATAAAGAAAGAGAGAAGGAACACTGTAAAATATACAGAATATTGAAAAACTGGTTTTCACATGTCTGTGTGTGGGATGTGTTGAGGTTGATTTGTTCATCATCCTTATGACTGGCGGAATGGGTGGCTGCATGAATGATGTATGTATGGGTGCAGTATGGCTGTATATATTGAGCTGGATGAACGTTGAATGGATGGCTGGATTGTTGGATGGATGACATATGGCTGGTTGGATGGAGCATAATCATGGCTGTATGGATGATAAATGGCTGGGTGGATGGTGGGCTGAGTAAAATATAATGATGGCTGGCCAACACAAGGCCAAAACTGTAGAGATGACAGTGGACTTCAGGAGGAGCCCCACAACACTACCTCTCCCTCCCCCCCATACACAACAGCACTGTTTCTGCGGTGGAGACCTTCAAGTTTCTGGGATCCACAATCTCCCGGGACCTGAAGTGGGCCACCAACATCAACACCATCCGCAAAAAGGCCCAGCAGAGGCTGTACTTCCTGCGCCAGCTCAGAAACCACCAGACACCGAAACAGCTTCTTCTGGCCGTCACCCTGATGAACAGTTAATCAGTCACATCCATCTTTCACCATTTGCACTTTTTTTCAATATTTATATTTATCTTGTTTATTGTATATTGTGTATAAATACGTAGAGCGAAGTGAACCCGGAGTTAAATTCCATGTATGCGTAAACACACATGGCCAATAAAGCTGATTTTGATTCTGATGTATGGGTGTTTGGATGTATTAATGCATGAATAATCCCTTTGCAAACCACAATCAAAAGTAATAGAGCAAGACATTCCTGTACAGTGAACCCTTGTCATATATAAAGTACTGAAGCATCAAGCTTTGACCAGCCTCTGTACATTTAATTATTCCCCATCGTCATATTCCTTTTCTCTAGTTCAGTGTAATTAACCAACTTAATACATTCCACTGTAGAAATAAAATATGTACACAGGTGCTGCTCTTTCCTGATATGAACTAGTTACCCAATTATACCACTGTCGATTGGATTTGGATTGGGACCCCTCCAACCAAAACTAAGATACGGGGGATTGAATCCGACTACTTGCTAATACAGGGGCGGAAAGACACACACTATGGCTCACAGAAACCCATTTCCATTTTTACTCTGTGTTTAAAGGGTTATGAATTTCAAAAGAAAGAGTGAGTCCTCCCAAACTACCCCACTCCAGGGAGAACCTCCAGCTCGACTGGAAAATACAGGCAGCCAGAGCTGCAGAGAGTGCTGGGCATCCTGATGAATTGACTATGTGAATATAGAGCATATAAAGTGTCCTGTTAATAGGTTTTGTGATCAGCCTGCGACCCTTGAATCCTCACCTTGTGCGATGCCATGCGGAGCTCAACCAGAAGCGCGGGAGCAGTTATGGAGCGTAACAGTTCCGGTTCAAGTGGGTTGAGCCATTTAAATCCAGAGAATTCCCCAAAATACCCTAAACCTTTCCACTTGGGCATCTACAGAAGCAAAATGTATGAAAGGTTAGGGTAACTAATACATTCAAGACCTTATGCAGCGTCAAATTCCAATTTTAATCTGTTATATATTCTTTGAAGGTGGATGGAAAGGGGATGACAATGCTAAAATAATATAATTTACATTTTAGCACTAAAGCAACTGCTCTGTTTTTGGCATGTAGTTCAAAGCTATACTGCATCCTGAGCGTGTATCTGTTAAGAGAACGGTATGTGTATATATACACACACAATTGAATTGTTAGCAGCAGTTACAGCCCTACAGTGGATTAAAAAAGACAAATCATGCGGTAATTAGTTTTGACTGCTCTTCGGCACTGACTTGGTTTTAGTGTGGCAGATCTTTATGTAGGAAGGGTGTTTTGCCTGACATATTCCTCAGACTGTAGCAGTTAAGCTGGTGAAATATGAATTAATTTCCTTTGACTATCTGCCATGTTTGTAGAAGAGGGACATGACAAGGTTGGTGGTTGGGATACAACATTTCGTACATGATAGCCGAAACCAGAGCTGATTATTGTAGTATTCAATGGGTGAAGAGGGATAATAGGAAAGTGTTTTCCAGCCCCGTCGGTCGCAGCTAGCAGTGAAGTACTGATTGTCACTTGACCCTGAAAGACAGTGAATCCGTGAATACATCTGAGCAAATCACATCTATATATCTTAATCACCTTCATTGGTTTATCCATACATTCAGAGTCAGCGTCAGCCGGTGCAACTACAATGACAGCTAACATTAGCTCAGCAGCGAGAGTGTAAACAGACAGCTGTTGACAGGATCGATTAAGGTCATTTAAATCGTCAGACGTGACTTAACAGCAGCCTGTCGTCGTTATCAGTTGTAGTCATTCATAGCAATCACCACTCGTATGATTTCACGTTTGTTGTCATTAAGCTATTACCATTAAATGGGTACTACTTTAACCACACTATTTCAATAAAATCCTACACAAATTCTCATTTGTTTGGTGTAATCCCACATTAAACTAGTTTTATTTCTAATGCAGCACGTCTAATAATAACTCTCATATAATTCAGATTTTTCAAGTAAAATAAGGCAGACCATTTTTTTTCATTTTGTTAGTTAAATAGGCAAGTAATCTCTCTCCAAATAGCATCCCTAAGGTCTCCAACCAGGTATTTATGAAAAAGAAAAGGGAAAAAGGCAGCTCTCTGATAACCCTGACACTGATGTATGTAAAGAGTAAAATAACTGAAGGACATTGTAATAAGCAGTGGTGGAGCATCTGCAGGTGTGATCAGGTGTGAAATCTTCCCAACTCATTTTGGCAAAGCTTTTGATAGACCTGCTGACAGAAATTCAGCGCTGACAGGAGTTCTAATTATTTTTTCTTTATTTTCTTCACATCCAGGCTCGACAGGACAACTCCCTGTGTGGATGTGTTACTCATAGTTCCTGTTTCCATTCATTGTTGTTTTCTTCTCCTCCATTTCTCAGTCTTATATTTAGTTGCTGATTTACATGCTCATAGAAAAGCTTGTGTTGTTGGTGGTATGTATTACCAGCATGTTTCATTGTAACCAGCAGGTACCCATGGTTTAAAGAGGGAATGCTTGTAATTGTACCCTTTTCTGCTTTATATTGTATTTCAAGGGAGATGCTCTAGCAACTGAAAATAAATCAAATGTGATTATTTATATATATATATATATATATATATATATATATATATATATATATATATATATATACCTGCCTGTTCAAACTGTTGATCCATTAAGAATAAATGTAATTGTAATGCAATGTAATTCAAAAGAAATGACATGATGATTACCACCAGTGGCGGTGCGTCAATAGAGGGCGCTAGGGCGCCGCCCCTCTTAAAATTTTGCGATGAAAAAAAAAAAAAAGAAGGAAAAAAATACATAATATATACTGTCAAAAAACATTATATACCAAATAATTTAAATAAGAAATATACCGTGTTGACGCGCTAAATGTGTGTGGGAGACCGTAAGCCCCTGTCAACAACCACTTAAGATATACCAAATATAATATATCGCCATTCATCACCACTGAGAAAAGCCCCTCCCCCTGTCGGGGCGCCGGCCCAATGTGTGTCTATGGCAGCTAACAAACATTTCACCCTCGTTGCGGCAAGGACATCTTCTCATTGGCGGATGAAACGTGAATCTTCGGGCGCAACAAATCTGCGCCCTAGCCAATGACATCGTTTCTTATTGCAACGTGGTTGGACTATTCGTCCAATCAGAGACCTTTATCATTCCCTCACATCCCATATAGCTCCCACGTAGCTACGCGAGCAACACAGCTAGCAGAGACTTTGATTATGTTAGTATGGCGACTGAAAACTCTGTGGTATCTCTACGCGAAACACCTTTCAATCCACGATCAGATGTTGACAAGAAGAGGCTGAAAGAGTTGGGACCCGAACGTCCGGATTTAAATATTCAGCAGCAAAGCAGTGACCGCGGGAGGACGTACACCTGGAGCTTCTCCCCAAGCTACATGCTAACCGGAGCTGCTAGCTGGAGGCTCCGTGTGCAGTGGCTCTGAGCAGCCGAGGAAGCGCCGGGCTGTGAAGGAAGATGAGCTTGAAGGATTGCTGCAGAGGTGAGTGTCAAAATCAGCAGATGCCTGTTAGAGTTTAATGTTTTATCTTTCCCACAGCAGAACACATGTTGGACATTGTTAGATTTGGGTGGATATCATATCAGGCTATAACGTTATCTAAAATACCAATTCAACCCCCAACAAGTTAGAGAGTGTGTGTGTGTGTGTGTGTGTGTGTGTGTGTGTGTGTGTGTCATAGCTACAGCCATCAAGGTGGCTCCTGGCCTTTTGTCTATGTTGCTGAGCCATCAAGACACACAAAACATAGTTTTTTGTCTGTAGTATGAAGCCTGTTTGTAGTAGATATTTCCCCACAACTTATCTTACTGTCTCTGTCTCTCTCTATATATTTATCTGTAGGTTTGTGACACCATACTTGGACACACCAGGGAACGCTTTGCCTTCAAAGACCACCTCACCAGTGCCACCTTACTGCAGGGCCCCCAGTTTGAATGCTACGTCAATGTATTCCCTGAAGTTGCTCTGGCCACCACATTGAATGTTTCTTAAACCATTCTGCTCTGAACCTCTCATGCCCAAAGTTACAGTTTGTTGATAGTAGTTATTGGACAGTGTTGAGCACTGTGTTTTCTTGAAATAAAGCTTTGTTTTTTAGAATATTCTACTCCAAACCTCTTTTCTTCTCATTGTGGAGTGCTATTTAAACCGCGCCGCCCAACTGCGCCCCCCACAAAAAAATTTTCACCAGCCGCCACTGATTGCCACGTGAAACAGATCTCAAGGACTGCCTTTTTTCACCTACGGAACATCTCAAAGATCCGGCACATCCTGTCTCAAAGCGATGCAGAAACATTGATCCACGCATTTGTTACTTCAAGACTGGATTACTGTAACTCCGTATTATCAGGCTGCTCCGGAAAGTCCCTTGGGTCTCTCCAGCTGATCCAGAATGCTGCAGCTCGTGTACTAACAAGGACTCGGAAGAGAGATCACATTACTCCTGTACTAGCTGCTCTCCACTGGCTTCCTGTAAGATCGAGAATCATATTTAAAATCCTCCTCCTCACCTATAAAGCCTTAGCTGGTGATGCACCATCATATCTTAAAGAGCTTATAGTGCCATATTACCCCACTAGAGCGTTACGCTCACTGAATGCAGGGTTACTTGTGGTTCCCAGAGTCTTAAAAAGTAGGTTGGGGGCTAGAGCTTTCAGTTATCGGGCTCCTCTTCTGTGGAATCAGCTTCCACTTTCAGTCCGGGGGGCAGACACAGTCACCTCATTTAAGAGTAGACTTAAGACCAGTGGCGGCCGGCCAATAGAGGGCCGCGGGGCCTGGCCCCACCCACCTTGAGCCAGAAAATAAACAAAAAAAACAACATTATTTATAATTTTAATTATAAAAAAATTAATAACTTATACTAATTGTCAATATGTATGTGTTTGAGCTATGGAATGTACCCAGTAATATTTGTAAAATAGGATATCTGCGCTATATATCTGCTTTTCCTGCTCGTCCTCTCTGCTCTGAGCTGCTCATGCACTTGTCTGCTGGTCTCTAATGCTCGTGCACATGCCGGGGCCACGAAGCATTTGGCCCAAGAAAGTCGGGTCTAATACGCAGTTTAGCCAATCACTGATTAAAGATATAAATGATGGACATATCATTTATCCAATCCGCGCCCTAAAAAGGACTTCTGCGGGGCCAGGCCCCGGGTGCGCGTTCACAGCTAGTCTCGTTCTCATCTCGCGTGTTCTCGTTCTCTTCGCTTGTATTCTCGTCTGCCCGTCTCTCTCAGCGCCATTTTAACGTCATGACAATGGAGCCCTAAGACTCAAGCCTAACTAGATCAAATATCTCCTCCAAGACTTGGACTGCATGCTGCTGTTGGTTATAAGGGATTACATTCTGGAGGAAGTAAAGAAAGCTGATTTGTATCGCCAAGTGGACGAGAAGAGTCAACTGATATTTCCAGCTGATGCTCATGCTAAGCTACATCGGCGCTAACGGTACATCACTATCCAGAACGCCACGGACACCATAGGTCCAGCGCTTATGACGGGCTGCTGTCATGAGGGGAGCCACAGTGCAGCTTTATTCCTGACATTGCCCTCCGGAACTAAGCAGCGGCGACGGGGAGGGAGAGGCCAGGGCTACCGTTAGCTAGCGGGCTAACGTGCTACCGTTAGCTAGCGGACTAACGTTAGCCCGCTAGCACTGCTACACAAAGAGAAAACGGTTGTTTAGTTACAGACGGAACAACATCATCCCAAATGTGGACATGCTATTCGCCCAGCTGCAGAAGAGGAACATCGACCCTGTCTTCATTAAAGGACGTGTCCAGAGGTTCAGACAGCATTACAAAAAGCAGGTAAATAACTATACTGTAACAGACTGAGTGGCACGTCATGTTAACCTGTTCTGTTTAAAGTGTTATTGTGTTTACAGGAAGAAGTTGTTCTAGATAAGATTACTGGTTATTGTAATTACTGGGTTCAGGAGGTCAGTGAATGTCTCATGAGCTGTGTAGCTTGTAGCTTGTCTACCTGAGCTACCTGTTATCAGCAGAGCAAGTGAGGTGGGATGTTGTTGTTGTTGTTGTTGTTGTGGAGCCTGTGGAGAGGAGGCTATGACGCATGTTACGAAGTTTTGACTGTTGTTCCGGGCTAGGCTACGGCCCACAGTAGCCTGTTCTGTTGTTAGCGAATAAACACACAATAAGCAAGCTAACGTCTCGTATTTACATGTGATAGGAACCATCTTTACGTCCTATGTTTGTGTTGGGACACTTTTAGTTGTGACAAGCTCCTGAAAACAGTTTTCAGGAGCTTGTTTTTACTCTGCTAAAAGCTAGTTTAAAAGATATAAGTTAAAGTGACAACAAAGTGTTGATTTGTCGAAGTATATTGTTATCCAAGTGGACCATCTCCCTCTCAGTTGTGTGCAGCAGCGAGGTATGTTGTTATGTTAATGATTCGTCGCGCATATTTACGTGCAAACAGTTTACTGTGTAACGTGAACGGCAACTTGTTTTGTCTGTTGATGTAATTAAACAGTTGGACGGTGGATTGATGACGGTGGTGTTGACTGAGGCGCACGTTAAGAATAAATCCATCAGTAACAGAAGAACCAAGGGGTCGTGTATTTCCTGGAGGGAGTGATAAGTTGCTCACGTCCAACAGTCTGTAAAAGCCTACATGGGCCTAGTCATCAAAGTGAATGAACATGATAGAAAACATCACAATGATATTTGTTTAAATATTTTAAAAGTGCGGGTAGTTAATAACATGATTATTCAGGTGTCCACCAAGTCAATGTCTAGAAGAGGCCTAGTTGTTTTTGAAGATGGCAAGTTGGCAACTATTCAATAACATAGTGGACTGTTTTCTGAAAGGGAGGACACGCTGGTAACTGACCGTCTGATACAATTTGATGATGTAGTTATAATTTCCCATCATCTAAAGTTATTTGTACGATTTTACATACATTGTATTGTAGAAATACTTGACTTGGACATAAGTGTTCAATCAGAATCACTTTCATCAAAATAGCTTTATTGATAATGTAAGTTGATTTATCTTTTACAGGTATGTGATACCATCCTGATGAAGCCAAGGAGCGGTTCTCCTCTTCACAGAGACTGTCAGTCTTCTCAGGATCCTCATCACCATGACAACAGCTGAATCCAGAGGTGTTTCTGTACTTTGAAGAGGATCAAGACCTTCCTGGGAAACACCATGACACAGGATGGCCTTAATGCTCTGGCTATGCTCTCCATGGAGAAGAAACTTGTCAGGGACATGTCTGACTTCAATAAGAAGGCCATTGAGAGGTTTGCCACTCAGAAGGACAGAAGAGCAAAGTTTCTTTACAAATAATCTGTCTCAAAAAAAATATGCAGGTTTCCTCACCACACTGATTTGTGTTTCCCCAACAAACAAGGTTCATATTGTCACACCGCGGTGAGGTTTGTTTTGTCTTGGGGTTTTGTCTCATAACTTCCTGTTTTATTTTGAAGTCTAAACTCTCCTCTCGTTTCAGGTCACTTGCCCTTCCTCATGTGTCACCGGTCTGATTGTCTCCCCTGATCCCTGATTGGTTCCACCTGTTCCCCATTACCCTCATGTGCTTATAGTCTGCGTCTTCCCTTTGTCCTGTGCCGAAGTGTTTCGTCTCACGTCCGATCACCGAAGCCAGTCTTGATCACAGATACCAAGTCTTAGTTTGTAAGTTGTGTGCTACCTCGCTAGAGTGATTTTTTGTTGTAGCTTTCTTAGTCCCGCTTTTGTTTGCCTAGTTCTTAGGTTTATCTTTTGTCGTGCTACCTCGCAAGAGTGATTTTTTGTTGTAACTTTCTTAGTCCCGCTTTTGTTTTCCTAGTTCTTAGGTTTATCTTTTTGTCGTCATAGTGCGTTTAGTTCTACTTAGCCTCCACCTCTTAGGAGGGTTTTGTTATCTCAAATAAAGTCTTCCCACTGACACCTCAGCATCTGAGTCCTGATTGGATTCCCGGCCTGACACATATGGGGAATCTTAAAATATAAACTTGTTCTATTAGTGTGTGTGTGTATGTATGTATATATGTATATGAAAAAAAATACTGAATTGTATGAATAATGTCCATATTATGTCAGTGTTGGAATAAATGTTTAAATATTCAACTGCAAAGTAGTAATGCGTTTTTTATACCTTTTTTGCATTAAATCATACTAGGATTTTTGCTGAAATTGATTGGCTGGCCCCACCCAAAAAAAAAATCCACCAGCCGCCACTGCTTAAGACTTTCCTCTTTGATAGTGCTTATAGTTAGGGCTGTTTCAGGCTTATAGTTAGGGCCGTTTCAGGTTTGCCCTGGTCCAGCCCCTAGATATGCTGCTATAGGCCTAGACTGCTGGGGGACATCTTAGGATACACTGAGCTCCTCTTCTCTTCCTCTTTCGCTCCTCTTCTCTTCCTCTTTCGCTCCTCTTCTCTTCTTTCTCTCCATCTGGATAAACTATTGTCTCTTCAATGCACATTACTAACTCTACTTTCTTTTTCCATGGATTCATGGCTCCCTGGAACCGGTCCTGCCCCCCCCCCCCCCCCGCCATGGATCCATGGCTGCCTGGAACCGGTCCTGCCTGCTACCATGGCCCTGCTGATGGAACCGGTCCTACCTGCTGCCATGGCCCTTCTGATGCCCCCCTCCTCTCTACCGCCTTCTGCTTCATGGATTATCAGGATCATGGACCATGCCTAATACTCATTATATGAATAATTTCTGTCATATTCATTGAATGTGCTGTAACTACGCTATTCATTCTGGCCACATGACATCTATTGCTTCTGTCCATCCGGGGAGAGGGATCCTCCTCTGTTGCTCTCCCTCAGGTTTCTTCCCCTTTTTCCCTGTGAAAGGGTTTTTACTATCTTTTTAGGGGAGTTTTTCCTGATCCGATGTGAGGTCCCGGGACAGGGATGTTATGTGTACAGATTGTAAAGCCCTCCGAGGCAAACTTGTATTTGTGATGTTGGGCTATATAAAATAAACTGAATTGAATTATATATAATAGATGTATTCTTCCAGGGAGAGGAAGCCAAGCGTTCCTGAACGTTGCGGCTGCAGTCCAGAGTAGATAAGTAATACACTGTATATTACTCACTCAGGAGAACCTTATTTTGAGTCATTTATTACCCTAAAAAAAGGCTCAAAATCGGGTGAAAAATTAGGGAATCGTCAATAAAACATGATTAAAAATATAAATAATGGAGATATGAACTTGTTCTTTGGTCCACATGTTCCTGGGACATGTGAGTCTTGTTCTTTGAAGGAAAAATCTCCCTTCAATGTTAAAACCATTCGGAATTTGTTCACTAACGTCGGGTGAAAATCACCCGAACACTTGCCTGTTGAGAAAAACAGGGATTGGAGCAGAGACACGCCCACCTTCAATAAGACACGCCCACCCTTAATAAGACACGCCTATCTTCAATAACGTCAGTGAGCAGCATGAAGCTACACAAGGACCCACGCAACTCGGACCAAAGCAACACAATGAAAATAACAAAACCACAATTGCTCGGGGTGAAAATCACCCAACGTTAGTGTTCTAGGGTTAAGCTAAATTGATCTGGTTTCCTGTTTTAAGATGAAATGCTTTTATTTTGAAGGAGGCCCGTGGAGTTAAAAAGGAAGTTGCACTGTGCGCAGTTTAATGTCGAAAAGCTACGGAAAATACGGTCAATTTTGTAAACAAATTAGAAACGGTACGGTATTAGCACTTCCCCGAAGAGGCACAAGGTTAAGGTTGGAATAAATGTAATAATTGTAATAACTTTGTGTTGTCTCGTGTGTATGCTATTAATGCTAACATAATTATTGTTTTTGTGCCTTTGTACACAGCTCTTACGTTTTTTGGGGTATTTATCAATACATTTGAAATCATCGGTCAAGTGCAGGACTATCTTTCGGAGGGGTATGCTACATACTTAAATTTATGACACTTGGCAAACATTGTATTTGTTCTTTATTTATTAAAAACGTCATAGGCTGCAATTTGTCACTCACGATTCTGATACAGTAATATATTTTTTTGAATTGATACAGAAAATTTATCGACTTGGGAAACTTGGAATGACAGAATAAAGCACCTGTGAGATCTGACAGAGTCTACCTCTGGCGTCTGAGCTTTTGGCTTTTACCTCCTCATAAAAATTCTCTGCCTAAGCAAAAATGTTTTTTTTTTAAGTTCTGTCTCCAGTCAGGTGTTTTACACTCAAATAAAAAATGTAGCACGTGAACGGACAACCGCAACCGACCATTCTTTTAATCTGTGCTATTACGGACCTGTTGGCACATGTGCCTGAGCAGATTAATGTGGGAGAACATGCTGTACATGACACTGTCCTGACTTGTGTGGGCCGCACATGTGTTCATCAATGTGCATGCACGTGGGTGCACTTGTCTGTGAGTAATGCCTTACATCACCTCAGGTGTGTTTGAAGCATATTCTCATGGGAGTTGGAGATAAATCATCGGAATCCTGGCTGACATCAAAACCCCTCAAGCTGTAATCAGCAGTGGTCTCAAACAAATGCAAACAGGCAGCGAGACGGCCACTACGCTGACTTCAATCGCCGATGTCTTACTTTGTGTGTGTTTAACAGGTATCTGGGCTGTCGTGGGAAAGAGATAAGGAGATGGAGGAGGACAAAGGGGAGAGAAAGGCAGAACATCCAAAGGCAAGGAGAAAACACAGATTGTGGTAAAATGTGCCTCTTTTTCTTTTTCTTCACATCACTTTTTTCAGGAACACTGAACGTCTCAAACATGTCCTTCCGCAAACCAATGTTGAAACGTATTTATTGCATTTATTTCAATAGGGATTTGTGTATTTCAATGTACACAAAGTGACCTTGTAAGATGTTCAACACCATGAGAACTGTGAGCGACTCACTCCTATGAAACTGAGGGCTAATTCAGGGCACACTGCCTCCATCCACAGCGAACTGTGACTCATCACATGAAAGGTGGACTCTTTACTTCACAAATCAAATGCAGACATTGTTGGAATGTACCGTTTGCCACAAAAGAGAGAAGCTGAAGTTTCACAATTTCTATCTTCTGCTCTGGTTTAATGATGTCCACTTTTTAATTAGGCAGGCCATGTACAAGGCCATAGTAAATGTTGTGCTACATTCCTGTGACTGTGCAAATCTTTACATTCCCAAAAAACGACCGCTTCTCATTCACAGTGCATCTCCCTAGCAGCAAAATGAAAATGTACCAAAACGTTTAACCTCAAAGAAAATTCAACAGAGCACCGCTTTCTATTTCACGTGGTGTACCTGCTAATTGACACATCTTTGTATCCCCCCCATGATACCTGTTTTTGGTTTTATGAGAAGTTCTATAGGGTAAAATAAAAGAAGAGTACTTCAACTTGCCTTGTATTGTTGTATTTTTATATATTTTGATGAGAAGTATATTTTATCAGGTACATTATATCGGGATAACGTTAGTGTTCTAGGGTTAAGGCATGCAACAAAAACAACCACATTGATTGACAAACAGTTTCTAAAGCCAGAACACACATTGGGTGACTTACAAAGTATCACACACCATCATGACTAGGGCCACTGCCAGTTCGTTTGAAAGAGACAAACTATCTTTCCGAAAATAAAACACCTCAATGGTTGTTTCAACACTGCCAGCAGTTTGTGTCCTTTCTCCAACTTAAGATCAATATTGGTTTCCATGGAGGTGATCTTTCCCTGGCCATACCCAACTAAATGTTGTTGTCTAAACATAAAGGGCACAGTAAGATTTATTGGTTGCGTTTTTGTAAACACGACATCCAAGCTTCTGCTCCTCCTCCAGGCTCAAAGAGGGTTAGGATGCTCGCCGGGTGGGGAAAGTACTTTTGCTTGGATGGCATTTTGCCTCGCTACATTTGGTCCGCCATTTTACGAGGCTCGCTCTGGAATCAGTGCTTGTGACCTGGCACCTGGTCGCTACGTTTTGAATGAGGTTGAGGCCCAGAAATGCCCCCAGTGGGTCATTAGTGATGATTCAGCAGGATTCTTTGCATTGTATTTGGGGTGTTTAAAAAAAAAAAATGTAAAGGAAACTCCTACTTATTCTGTCTTTAACCATGCCGAATTGTTCATGTGTAATGATTGTAATTTGTTGTAATGTGTGATGAAGTGCCGTCTTTATCTCGTATGCTACATATCCCACTTTTTAGCCTGTGTTATGAAAAAAAACTAAAAGAGCAGCAATCAGCAGCACTCGGTGGTAGCTACACTACTGCTATTATGTATTTTTTGTAGCATTTTTCACACTTTGTTCTCCCTCTGTAAAACAAACAAATACACAAAAATAAATTGCTTTAACATTACCAAATATGAAAGAAGAAAAGAGAAGATACAAAAAGTAGTAACTGGAAATTAGATAAAAAAGACATTAGTGGGCACTAGGAGATTTTTACTTTGATACAAATGTGTTTGTGAGTCAAAACAAAGATACTCAGGAAACAACGCTGCAATTACAACAAGGAGCTGCAGGGTGAAACAGATGTGTTCTGCCTTTTACTGAGCAAGCTACCCGGTGTTTCATCTTTCATAATTTGCTTGATGCTCAATTTTGATTCCAATTTTTGGACTGCCGTTTTAGATTAAATCGTGTTTAAAAAAATAATAATTCAGTAACATTCCTGCAGTTTTGGTCTCCGACTGGTTAAAAAAAAGCACAAGAACTTAGCTAGCTATGGGATCACCAAGGTCCAGGCCTTGGTAATCATTTCCTAAAAAGTCCACTCTGAATCTGAATGAAACCACTTAAAACTGATAGCTCTCAATGAGACATATATCTCTGGTGGCGAGGAGACGAGAGGGCAAAACAAACTACATGAAAGTGAAATTGCTGAATAGTTTTTGCAATTGAAAAGGTGCTAATGCAGTTATTGCTCAGTAGCACACGCACAAATAGCACTGCCTGTTTGAATGTTCACGATGAAGATGATCCAGCCTGCACTTACACTCTCGGAGGTGGTGAAGTTAACTGTTGTGTGGACAACATGCCACACAACGGTCAGACGTATGCTCGCTCTGTTAGTTGTTTTTCTTGAAACGTCACAACTATATTCTCAATAAGTCGGCACTTCAATCTTGTAATATTATAATTTTCTTTTCTCAAACTATTACGACTCTGTTCTCAACTTCGGGGGAAATCGGCAAATGTTTTGAATGTTCAGGAAGATTTAAACATGAGCTGCCATCTTGCTAAACACATAAAGTCCGAGGGGTTTATCCATCGATTGAAATGAATGACTGGATGTATGCTGTTATTGAGGTGAATGAGTGCCACATGCACAGGAAATATTTGAAAGAAATACAGACTGCCTGAGTGCCTATCATATTCCATTTTCCTGTTGTGTTTTCCTTTTGATAAATAAAGACATGTCCACCATAGATTGGTGCAAAGAACATTAACCAGAATGCACAAACTTAAGTGTTTGACACTCAAACATGTCATGGGTAAGATGACCCCCCCGCTCCCCGCTTAATATTATCCTTTTAACAGAAAGATTCTGACCTCTCTAATTTCTAAATAGTGCTGCGGACCTGCTGACAACTGAAACAAATGACTTCCTTTATGAACCTTGAGTGGAAGCAAACGAAACACAGAGCGACATCGATATGTAATCTGTCGTGCGACAGTCGGATTCGATTCAATGCGGAAGGTTCTCCTAAGTGCCGAGGGCAGCTGGGACTGTCTGTCTGTGTGGAAAATCATTCCCCCAAAACAATGTTAGTAGGTGATTTTATGCTTCAGCCCACCGTGTGCTCCACTGGGCTTCCTTCAGAGGGCTCAGATGGCCTCATGTTTTTAATGCGTACCGAGTGCCTCGGGCCAGAAGCAACTTTCCACCTGATAAGGATGGCCCATGGCATCCTTCAGTTTGCTTTCCTTTAGAAGATGAGAACATCTAAATGTTTGCCCTTTGAACTCTAGTGGCATTAAGTTAGTTTAAGATGGGTAAAGTTACTCATACTATTGTCTGATTGGTTGTAACTTCAAACAAACACTTCTGCCCCGTCTTTTATAGTTTCCAAAAAAGCAAAAGTAGTTAAGATAATGGGTAATGTTATTGCAGATATCTTTAAAGCTGCACCTTTTGACTGCTTTAGGCCGTCAAGGGGCAGCATAACAAGCTGTGTGTGTGTGTGTGTGTGTATATATATATATATACGTTGACATGTTATCAACCTATAACGTTGACAAGGCTGACAGCAGCCTATGGAGCTATCCAGCTACAATCAGCATTTTCTGTCCAGAAAAATGAAAGACCAATATTCAACCTGCTTTTAGCATTGGTCTAGTCTCCACAGCGAAGGAGATATATATTAATAAATGTTGCTTTATATTCGCAAGCTAGTCGGTGAATGAAAATGAACAAAAATAATTAAGTAGCACACTGTAAAAACCAAACCGATGAGCTGATACACTAAAATGCTCTGTAAATTTGTGGAAAAGGTGATCAATCTCTTATCACACCTTCATTATTACATGAAGTCATTTGACCCATTGGTGACACTCAAAATAGTGTTTTGTGAAACGTAGTTCGGGAGCGAAGACCACGCTCCGTACTCGGCCAATCAGACGAGCCGTACGTACTTAAACTCATCGAACCAGTCTACTTCCTCTTTGACTCGGTGCCGACATGACGTGCGATGCACGAGCAAATCTCGTGCAGTTTGCCTGATGCGGGCGCTCCTCCCCGGCCCTCCCCGGCCCTCCCAGACGGCCAGCTGACCGGGGTCCCGGGGCTCCCTCCTCCTCACACTGCGCTTCGTCGCCGGCCCTCGCCGATCCCCACGGCTCTCGGCATCCATCCGCCGCCGGCCCCGGAGTCGCCGGCCCTCGCCTCTTAACGGCGGAGCGGACTCCGACTCTGGGGTTCCCCGTGCCGCTGTTCCAGCCGCCGGAGATCCCGACTTCCGCGCCGCCCCTGGAGCCGGCCCGGACGCCTTCGATCTCCAAGCGTAGCTCGTAGCTTACAGGGATGAGTGGTCATCCCGCATCCACAAGGTAGCGGGTTCGATCCCCTTCCATGACAAATAGCCCAAACTCCCTGATTCACCCTGGGCTCCTCTCCCAAATCACCATGACTAGCTTTTCCCTAATGGCTGCCAGCACTCGGATCACCGCATCTGCTCGACTAGTGTCCCTTCGACTCATTTTTCCTCCCACCAGTTTCACCATAGTCACCTCATCCGCTCGACCAGCGTCCTTTCGACTCATTTTTCCTCCCACCAGTTTGTAGTCACCATCCGCTCGACCACCCCGACGACCTACTACGTCACACACCCAGGCAACCGACTCTCGCCAGTAACAAAAATTTACTTTCTCAATTAAAGGAATTAATCTCCACAGAATCCCCAGAGCATTGTTAACCGCTCTCGGTCGCTCTGCACTCAAACCGTCACTTCCCACCTACCCCATGGTACCACAACAGTCAGTCACCTACCTTTTACCCTGCACCGCAACTGTTGCCCAGCCTCCGCAGGCCCGAGTCGACCGACTCCCCATTCACGACCCCCGAACCGGCTCTGCGCCAACCGTCTATACACATCACGTTCCACTCATCCGAAGCCTTAGTTAGCTGACAGCAGTCCAATCAGGATAATACCGAGACCTAAGTCACATCGTCGAGCCTTCGCAGCTCGCTCTTTCCCGCATCCCGAGCTTGCGGCGCGCCATCCCAACCGGCCGCCATACGCTACCTCATCCTCGCTCGCTCATCCGACGCACCCTGCTGGACCCCGAGTAACGTCCACAAATTTCAGCCCATATGCGCCAGCCTCCAACCTTTGTCGTCCGAGGTCCACGCCCCGACCATACCATCAAGGGTTCTCGGCCGCCGGCCTTCCCCTGCACACCGCAAGCGCACGCATTCCAACTCTAACGTTATCAGAAAACGTCCACTCCCACCAGACGTTACGAGTCTCCGTTCTCCCAGTCACGACCGCACATCAGCGGTCCACTTCGGGTCCTCCACCCTTCATCCTTCGACCCCCATCCCTCAGTCCCACTAACTCACAATACCAACCTAGCTCGACTCAGTCTCCGTGCTTCTCGCCCCACAGGTCTCAACGGATCGCATTCACGACGGACACCTGACGTCCACCACTCAACACCTCATCCCTCATCCCTTAAACCTCATCCCTCAACCCTCAACCGGCCGTCCCACGACGCTACCGGAGGCGCACGCTGTCAACCTTCGCAGCACAAACCCGCCTCTTTCACCTCAGCCCCCGACCCTCATCCCAGGACGCCAACCGCCGCTACCGGCCACCGCCGCCACCGCCTCTTTCACCCCATCCCTCTCCCCTCATCCATCACTCCCCTCCCTCATCCCTTACCCCGCATCATCACCCTCGACCCTCATCCCGCATCCCTCACCCCTCGACCCTACATCCCACATCCCCCATCCATCACCCTCGACCCTCATCCCCTCTTCCCTCATCCCTTTTCCTTCTCGGCCGCGCACAACGCACACCTTCAACATCCGCACCACAAACCCGCCTCTGCCGCCGCATCCCTCACCCCAGCACTTATCCCTCATCCCTTACCCCTCGTCCATCACCCCTCGACCCTCATCCCTCATCCCCCGACCTTACCCATCATCCCTCATCTCTCATCCATCGACCCTTGACCCTCACCCTGCATCCCTTCCCCCTCTTCCCTCATCTCTTCCCCCATCCCTTACCTCCATCCATCACCCCTCAACCCTCGACCCTTAACCCATATCCGACCTGCATTGTTGTGCTCTTGTGCTCCACAGGTTACATGGATCATATATACACCCGGACCGCGATCCGGCCCGAAATCCACCCACGTGCAGGTGTAGTCAAATCGCCAATATAACCTCCTCATTTCCTTCCCTCATCCCTTACCCATCTTCCCTCAACCCTCAACCCTCGACCCTTACCCCATATCCTACCTGCCTTGTCGTGCTCCTGCGCTCCACAGGTTACACGGATCACATCTACACCCGGACCGTGATCCGGTCCGATATCCATCTCGACATCCACCTACGCTCAGTAGTAGTCGAGTTGCCACCATAAACTCTTTTGGGGGCTCCGCGTCCAGCCACAACCCACTCACACATAGCCATGCTACGTAACAGTCTCTACAAAGCTGAACCGCACTCCACACCTAACCGCCTGCTGCTCACTTCAGACCGACCGCAGCAGTACGCACCACTCGGGCTACAGGTCTCCCTTCACGGACAAAGTAATAAAGTCCGCACTCTCGCCGGCTTTCTTCAGTCTCCCACGCCGCAGAGCTTACAGGCTAAAACTCCGACCACCATCGTTATGACAGGCCACCACGTCCGGCAGCTACACACCCCATACACCATCGTCTATCACCTCCAACGCAGCAAACCAACCAACAATGTCCACTAGTACGATTAGACTCGCACCGAAGTCCACGCAAACCGAATCTTAATCTTGACGCCAGCCAGCCGAACTTCTCGGCAAAACAGCATCGCTCCTCTACTTGCGCCAACGTCACAGGCAATCGCTCACGCTCACTCTTCTCCATGAGCATCTGTTGGGGGACTCTGCACAGCCAGAGCTTCAGGAGAGATAACCCCCACTCACGAGTCTCCTCCTCCGCCGTTCCCTCTAGCCACCAGACGGCAGCAGCCTCTCATCGCACCCCTTCGACCCTCTCTTCACGACCCACTCTACCCGTCTCGTTCCCACACCTACAACCACCTCTTCATCCCTCGACCCCGGTCCGGCGACCCGACCCTCTTTCCATCGCACAATAAACATGTAAACTCGTTCGCTATTGCCATGGTCTTTGCTAGTGAATACGGATTAGTGCAGTTTGTAAAAGATGGTACACACAAAAACTGGACAAAAAAAAAAGTGTCATTTTACTTTCTTTGACTCGCTAACGATCTTAGTCTGTTGAGCATCTGCTTTAAAAGCAATTAAAACATCCTCTTATGCCTTCACATTTAAATGTTTTTGCTCAGCCCCCAATGAGCTAGCAACCCAACCTGTTGCTGCGAGAGAAGGGAACTCATCAGTGAAGGTTATACTGCCATTCCTTCATCAGGTCAACAGTCAGTTTGAATAAAAATGAGGCTTGAGATGACAAACTGAAATCAGAGACAATTTCCAAGAGACAACGTGTGTATTAACAAATAAAGGAACAATGGAGTAAATCTTCAGAGATGTGTGTCAGTGCCGGTGTCTGCCTTCGCACCTGACATTCAAAACGGGTTACCAATGTGGGAAAAGCTGATGAGGCTTATGGTAATGACTTCATCAAATGGTCCCCTGACTGACTGACTGAAAGGCAGAGACAAAGACGGTGGTACACAGGTGGAGGACTGAAACGACTGTAACCTGAGGGCATGGAGGTTTGTGTGAGGAGGGAGAAAACAGAAAGATTAAAAAAAGAAAAGAAAACCAGATTTATGCTAATGCCTGTTCCATTTTTTATTTTTTTGAGTGGTCGAGTGATCTCGTATTGCCAACAATTAAAATGTTAATGGGCTTATGGGTAGTGAGGGATGGTTAAGTGAAGTGCTGTCACAAAGCTAACATTGCGAGTAATGTTGGTACACAGATGGGCAACAACAGTCAGTTAGCAGAAGCCAATTAAATGTAGCCAATCAACCATCTGCCAATTAACAGACTGTCAGGTTTCAAGCAGCCATTTTACATCTGCCAATCAACATGCAGGATGAGTACGGCAGATAGCCCGAGGATGGAGCATGGGCACACAAGAGTCCAGTTCCCTGTGCTGTAAGTAGTCCACTTTATTTTATGAGATTGTGCGTCACAGCTGACATGATAGCTTGCTTGCTTGTTGGGGCACTTTTTATATTTAGTAAGTGCAGCAAATTTGATGGAAGCCAGAAGCCAATTACTCTTTGGAGGTGAATTTAACATGCAGCACCAGTTTTCTCATTTCCCAAAACTTTTTTTACTGCTTGCATCACGCTGATGGACATCTGTCGGCTCTAGCCAGTTACTGTAACATGGCTCGTTGAATTCCAGTGAGAAATGGCAACAGCTGGAAGTAATAATGCTAACTGAGGCTTTACACACAGTTGACTGCGAGCGGGTCCCACGCAGCTGCACAGGTTAAGAGCGCAGACGTCCGCCCACGCAAACAAGGTACATTAGCAGAAAATTTACAAAAAGACCCATAATCTGGATAGCGTTGACATAAAAAAAGTAATGTCAGCTGTATGACCTTCCTGCTGTTTCCCATAAAAATACTATCCATACAAAAGTGGTTTGACAGGAATATTCCAAATACAACACTGTGGTGCATTATGCAGCAAATCAAACAGTCACACAGCTCCTCATGTTGATCTCATTAAGCCTCAGTCTTTTAACCTGTGTGTGTACAGAAAAACATTGCTCAGGAGCCCATCTATAGTATATATTTAAGTGTTAAATTGTAATCATCCGTCACTGAGGTTATATTTGTACATAACGTGTGGCGCTAACATTAGTAAGTCCACATTATTAACTAGCGTGAGCACTTCTATGATTCGCTAGCTACTGAATGAATATGACCCGGTGATTTACCCCACAAGACACCAAGAGTAAACTGGAGCCAGAGACTACAGTACCAAAAATAAAAAATAAATAAAAAAAGTTTTATTGATAGATGGAGTAAACTATACCTAAATCAAAAGTGCACAAACAAGAAAGTAAATCATGTGGGACCAAAACTGCACTGTCGGGGAGGCCAGTGTAGAGCTAAATAAAAACAGTAAATAGTTTTTAAAAACCAAATAAAATGTACTTGTTCACAGCAAACGTACAATAAGTGACACAATAATAAAACGCCCATGCAACATATATGGATGCTCTATCAGCGTGTCCGGGGGGGACACGCTGATAGAGCATGTCCCCCCCGGACATGCTGTGCTGAAGGGGGGCTTCAGCACAGCACAAAACCCCACATGTTAAAATAAAACATAAAAAGGCCCATGCAAAAAAAGTGGTCGCTCCTTTTTAAGGACTGTTTAAAAACCAAAGAAACACATTAAGATACAAAAGGAATCGGTACGAAAACATTTCATAAAAACATGCATCGGAAGAGTGGATCTACCTCTCTGTACTGATGAACACGGCCCCTCGCCCAGCTGGAAACATGCAGGTGAGTCTTACACATCCCTCCAATTAACATCCCTTACCAAACACGAAGACTGATAACACATTTATGATTTAATACAATTAACTTTAAGATTATATCACATTTCTAAAATCGTGCTTTTTAGAACATGCACCAAAAGAGAGCTAACCAAAGTCCCCCAACACGGCTGGCCTCAGCTGCTTTCAGGTGTGTGACTACCCAGGACTTTGATAAAGTGAAGCAGAACAAAGTTAGAGAGGGTTTAGTACAGATAAAATTCAGGCGAGGTCTCCAAAATTTGCATTGGGGCACATTTGCGTGCATCTGTGAAATTTGAATTTGTTCATGTACCAAACCATATATTTCACATGTATATTACTTAAGGTGTTCAATACATCCAAATACAGCATTTTTGGGCTTTTTTTTCATGAAACAAGCTATGATTATATATAACAATTGCTCAGTCTTCCGAGGGGGGGGATTGGATTTTTAAAAGGTTAAAAACTTGCATTCTCTCTACGGACTGTTGAATGATTTTAACAGTGAATACATATCTACCTGGCTATATATGAACAGTGTTATTCCTAAATGTCATTGACTTCTGTCTCGATCACGAGGAGATGATGGTTCACTTTTACACTGAGAGCTGTAGGCATGCGCTTCTATATTAGTTTTTTCATCTGATTTCAGTTTGACATCCTTAAAATATCCTTCAAACACATTTTGTAGACCTTTCTGTCTAATCTATATATTATCATTTTCTTAACCAAAAGAACTATAATATATTTTTCACTGCAGTTAGTGACAGTGTGGGCTCCATTGGAGCTCTGGCAGCTTGAAGGCATCGCAGCGGTGGGCGGTGTCATGATGACAGCACTGTGTCCCTGCTGTAAAGAATTTGAGTTTGGTTGCTCTTTTTGTTTCGAGTCAATCTTAACATTTTAATCTTGAATGTCACCTCCAGTGTGGCTGCAGTAAAACATTTGTCAGGTTTTGTCATTTTGTGGGAAGCTGCAGGAACATGGCGACGTTTGGGAATCACATCACGCAGGATGGAAGGCTATTAAAAGGTTTATCATGTACTCAAAACAGTCTGCATGGACGAAGAAAAGATGATCAAGGCACCTAGGATAACAGCATTTAACTCCAACACTTCATTTTACCTGTAAGAAACTGAGCTGACGAAGTCTGGTCAAAGCAATCTTTCTGTATTGATTTCTTCTGCCCTGTTCTGTTAAAATGTGAGAAGAAGGGCAAAGGTTCATGTCAGGACGAGGTCGTCAAGTTTTAAAATAAAAGTTTTCCCTCTCAAAATAGGTGAAGTAAGTGTAATTTTTGTATTGACATATTTATCTGAATATGTTATGAGATATTAGTTTTTTTGCTTTTCCCATGAAGCAAAAAAGTGCCTGTTAGAATGTATGTGTGTTTGTGGGTATAAAATGTCAGTGAAGATGTTATCTGCGTTACTGAGGTGTTGATGGAGCATGCACAAAGACAGTTTATTTATTTACAGTTGTCAGTAAAACGTTACGGCCGAGAAGTGACGGTGAGGTTACGGGGTGTATGTAATTACATAAACTTAACGGTAAATTAAGCCAATAGAACTCTTCCCACAAGGCTTGACTGCATTTCTGCAATTTAAATGAAGTTAATCAACGTTGTGGTTCCGGAGATCCTTTAGGTAACGTCACTTGACTTATTCTTCTCTTTTCTTGTCCGATAATGGGCTTGGGGTGCAAAAAGGTTAAGAGATCTTGAGTCAGACTTTAAAACCAAATTAGTTGACCCAGTCACACAAACACAGCCACAGTGCTCTGCACTGCAATATGTCCCCTGTAACCTTGCTAAAAGGAAATAAAAAAATTCAGCTTTGTACAGAAGAAAATGTTCTGCAATGCATCACTTAATTACAGAAACCACATTTCTTCATATAATTGAAATACAATTAAAACAATCAGCTGACTACAGTGAAGTTAAGTGGTTACTTAATTAAGGGCGTTCTAACGCACTGAATGTAACACGGAGGCTGTGCATTAAGCCTTTATTTGGTGTAACTCTGAAATGTCAGTATCACGTTTCTCTGACTGTTTTGATCCTTGTTGTGCATGTTACATTGCAAGGTGACATGAATTAAAGACGACCACATCCATTATGTCTCTAAAGCATCACCGGTTATGCCTCAGTAACTAAAGCATAACTTTCTCTTCTAATATCTACGTCCTTAATGAATTGTCCTCACATGGAACATGGGCATCAGGCCTTCAGGTCTCAAAACCTCATTGCAACTAAAAGTGATCACATGCCAAAACTACTGTAACCAGGTAGATAACTTGAGTCCCTAATATTTTTATTTATTTATTTATTTTATAATTGTGATGTAACCAGACTGATAATTTGGGTATTTAATGTCATTCTCTTCTAGTGTGATTCTGGTTGTCAAGCAAAGTGTCAATCACAGCAGTTTTGCCTAGATATGCTTCTCATTGGCTATTTCGTGAAATCCAGACATCTGATTGGCTAAAGGAAAATAGGTCCCACCCTCCTAACAGGAGGAGGAATTGAAGTTGCCTAGTGAGAGAATGTTCAAGTGAGCGAGGAGCGCTAATTGTTTAAAATTGAGTTCAGCCGACAAGTAATAACTAGTAAAACCATTAGCGACGCAGTGTGTGTGTTGTGTGACTGCACTTCTGCGACGGGAGAACTTTTTTTTTTTATTATTATTATTATTTTATTATTATTTTTTTTTATTCAGAGAACTTTTCGCCAGGAGTTAACAACTTTTCGCAGCGTCTGGTGAGTTTTGCTGAGTCAGCTAGCATGCTAACTGTATTAGCCACATATCTGTCGATGCTAGGGCATCAATACATGAAGCTGCCGTTTCAACTACATCTGTGAAATGGAGTTTTGACTGTTTAAAGAGTGTTTAATGTTTAAAGCAGCATATTTTTTATTGATAGTTTGCTGGAAAAAATGGATATTTATATTTATTATTGGTTGTTTGGTACTTTGTGTGCTGTACATATTTAAAACGTGACTGCTTTGTTATGAACTGCCAGTGTTAATAAGAATATTAAGTTTAAGATAACTACTGAATATCTGCATTGAGATTACCTTAAAACATGAATGTGAACTAGATTAAATTATTTGTTTGTTTTTACTCAGTTTAAGATTTAAAAAAGGGAAACATATACTGTTTAACTCAGGGTTAAATAGCTAAACATAATTCCAAATTGGTTAAAGGAGGATACAATGCTCTATGTGAGAATTGCTGTGTTCATTTTGAGAATTTTGATGTGACATTCAATATGTTCATAACATAGATAGAAATGTCATGATATTAATAGCCATGTTTTATACAGTCTAGGTTTTTTGAGGTTCGCTGGTTACCTCTTTGATTCTGGATATGGAAATGAACTCGAGCCACCACTGAAACAGATCATCTCTGTTGGACAAAGATATTCTCTGTTGCTGAGGAGAAGACAACCGCTTCTTCAAGTCTCATCACCTGAGTGCACCAGTGTGGTAGGAGAGCAACAGAGCACACGACTGACTTGTTCTTTTGATTTTTGAACTGAAATTGACTGACTATATGAACGGACTGTGAAAGAAAAGAAGGAACAAGTAACTGGAAAACAAGGAACTGGATCTTAAAGGAACACTGAGACAATTCGGGGATATTTTTTACCATTTCTGTTATGATGTTGGTGTTGGGTGTCCTCAGGGCCGGCTCTAGCACTTTGGTTGCCCTAGGCGAGATTGAGTTTTGCGCCCCCCCCCCCCCCCCCCCCCCCCATATATTAACTTAACTGCTTTACTTTGCATAGCAGTTTTTCACCCACTTATAATTCTACTATTCTACATTGCAGTTCAACAATAAATGGTGCATGGACAACAAACACCAGAATAGTTTCAGAACATTTTCTTTTTTATTATTTTAAATAATTTATTACACACTCAAAGTTAGGATTAAATTAACTCCATAAACTGTGACAAAAACACTCTTTTGTTCAAATATGTTTATTGAACAAACCTCAAAACATGGTACAAGCTGTATAGGGAATGACTATGGTTAACAAGGTTTGACAGGTTTGACAGTTTTTTTTCCCTTACACACAAAAACAGAGGGCTGGCCAGTCAGCAGGATCTATGGGTTCTCCCTGGATATCAGGAATTGCGGAGGGTGAGGTGTCTGCAGGCGGCAGTATAGTTTCACTGGTGCCCTGAGTGCTTGATGTGGTCCTGGATGTCCCTTCACCTTCACCTGTATTCAAGCAAATTGTATAGCCAGACAAGCGGTGTTTAATATAATAAGTGAAATGATCATGAATGTGGTTGAACTTCTTTAAGAAAACAAGCTATTGTATTTAATACATGCTAACATGTTTCTATTGTACTTTAAAGTATGGATGTGGCTTGAATAAATACTATTAAATAGACTCACCTGATGCAGGCTGTGTGTTCCTGGCCCCTTGAGTACTACTGGATGTCCCTTCTCCTGCAGCTGTATTTAAACACAGAGTTCATCCATGCTGTTCGTTACACAATTGCATTTGGTCATTTCTATCATCCCACCACATAGTTGCATTGTACAAATACATTTTATCTAACCATGTAACTTGTAGTAGATACATTACAATTACTGCCACCACTGCTACAAGGCTAAATAATGCTACTGATTACAATTAGTAGTATTAATGTGATGTGATTATGAAAGTAATAATTGATAATAATAATAATAATAATAACAATAAAACAAACAGCAACAATAGTACTAGTTAGGCTACTTACAAAGTTCAGAGGGAGGCGAATCAGGCGTCCTTTCTCCAGCAGGTGCCGGCCTCCGAAAACATTGCCTGAGTGCATCTGGCCAATTTAAAACAAAAATAAAAAATAAAAACAAAACAAAACAAAAAACACATGTACATTTTAGTATATTCCTGGGGAGGATCTGTACAGAAGGGTGAACACCACCACTATCCCCAAATGGTTACTGTGTGTGTATGCACCTGCTAGTTGTGAATTCACTAAACAGAACTTATGCCATTTATAATGAATGTAGACAGCAACTGTACTTTTCATAACTAGCATACGTTATCCAGATACTGGTCTTTTGACATGTACATCCATGTAGGTTATCAGTGAAGTTACGTTTGCTAGTAATAGCCTACGTAGCAAATTAGCAAAGTAACAGTTGCTAGCTAGCTATAGCTAGCCTAAGTGACAGCAATGAAACGTCCAATATTAGGTGATGCACAATACTAAATATATTTTGTTTGACACCTTAATGACTGAGATGAGAAGACTTACCTCTATACTTGACTTTCTTTTCCTCTTCTTCCTTTCTTCGTTTTCGTCCCTGTGCTCCAGATGGTTTAGACCGCTTCATTTTTGCAAATGTCACGGGCCAGTCAAAGGCCGCGCAATAGATTTTTCAGATCGCGCACATTTTTCAGACCGCACAAATGATTTTCTTTTTTGGAGTGAGCCATCTTTGCAATAGAAGATCTTTGATGTGACGTGTCGAGTCTTGGCCAATCAGCGTCCCGTTTTCTCGACAAAAAAAATCAGATTTTTGGCCGAGTTGTTGTCATCTCCGTAATAGAACATCTTTGATGTGACGTGTCTTGGCCAATCAGCGTTAAGATGTTTACAGCGCCCGTTTCTCAATATGCGTGTCTCTCTGTACTTGATGAGAAAACTCACAGCTGCATCGCCCCCCGGTCCCGTGGTCGTGAATTGCTCACAGTGCTGAAATGTGCGCTGTGAGGGCGCCCCCAACCCATTTGTCGCCCTAGGCAGTCGCCTAGTTCGCCTATAGCAATTGCCGGCCCTGGGTGTCCTGTCTTATTGTGAAGTCCTTGTCTTGTGTGTCCTCTGTGTTCCTGCACTTCCTCCCCTGTGATTGTCCGTGATTGGGTGCATCCCAAGTCTCTAAATTGCATCCCCGTTTCCCTCACTTGCGTCTTTTCCTTGCGTCTTAGTCCCTCCCACCAGGGATGCATAGAGAGACGCAAGGAAACCAAGCGAGGAGAGAAGACGCGAGGAAACATGTTTTAAGAGACATGAGACGTCCTTTCCTCTGGAGCATCACGTGAAGCGACGTTGGTTTATGATGACTGCAGCCGACTGACAGCTGATCACATCTGATCAGCTGTCAGTCACTTTAACAGCTGACGGAGTTTTGAGCGAACATTCCAATAAAAATACACTTAAAATAGTGATAAAAATGATCGTATGTTTTCAGTTGAATTAATGGTGTTAAACTACTACTTATATTAATAAAGACAAAGTTATCATGAGTGTCAGAGTGGAGATGTTTTCTCTGTCGTCTGTTACCGTTTAATAAACTGCATTGAGTATTTATATACTGTGATGTGTCCTGCTTATACGCGCAGGATCCATTATACCAGCGGAATGCGTCTTATTTATTTATTTATTATTTACGTCGGTATGTTTTGAAATTCTGATTGTGACATCATTATAAAATAACCCACAATATAAATATAGTTTCTCTTCATTACGTGTTGTAAAAAGTGTTTCCTCTCTCCAGCTCTCTCTGATTTTAATTACATACATAATAAAAGTTATTGAGTGAAACAACAGATCAAATCTTTGAAGACAGTTGTTTGTGGTCCTACTATGAACATATTTTAACCAGATTGTGAATAAGAAAACAGATATAATATATAGCTTGAGTTTAATCTGTGATAGTCTTCACTCTGGTATGAAACTCCAGCATCAGTCCGCTCAGCTGCAGCGTCCAATCAAATAACAGATGAGCAGTGAGGGGGCGTGTCCAGCGTTAAAACACTTCCTGGAAGCCTGCTCTCGGGGCTCCTCGATCATGGCTCCTCCGATTTCCCTCCTCGCTCCTCGCTCCTCCGAACCGAATAAGAGCTTTGGGACGGCCGTCAAGATGGCGGCGCAGAACCACTTCCGGTTCAATCGAGGAGCGAGGAAACGACAATTTAGAGACTTGGGATGCACCCATAGTCTGTCTGCCCCGTTCCCTGATTGTGTATTCCTTTCACTTGTGTTGCCCTCAGTGTTTTCCACCTGTTCCTCGTTACCCTCCTCTTGTATTTAAACCCTGTCTGTCTCCTGTCCCCTTGTCGGATTGTACTGGTTTCCCCCCCGTCTGTTACCCCTGTAAGCTGTCTCGTGGTGAGTAGTCTTGTCCCTGTCTTTTGGAGTCCTGTTTTTGTTCGTCCCGTTTTGAAGCCTGTCCTAAGTTTTGTTTATTGGAATAAATTTACTTTCAACTGTTGCTCGTGCGTTTGGGTCCTCTCCTTACCCCCCACCTGACAATTTCGGTGGAACTGTGTTGGTACTGTTTAGATTAGGAGCTTAGTCAATGTTGTATGGGATTTTATTTGAAAGTATGTTTTAGTTTTTCATTTTCATATGGTTCAATATAGTCTTTGAAATCAAACCATTTAGTGGCTCCATTTCCTTTGTGTCAATTCTTATTTTCTAACCGCTCCCAACGAACCTAGACCTAAGTGGGTTACACTACCAAAGCACATCAGTAGAGCCACGTGCTGGCAAAAATATATTTGATTTGCATCACAATGTGTCACTGTTTGATAACGGCACATATTTCTTTTCAGAAATGTTCTCATTTTGCTTTTTCAAGTTCCATGAAAATCCGATTTAACCTGTGTAAATGTGTTAACCATTTGTATCCCATGTAGCATACAGCCGAGTCTAAATGGAATCACTTCAAGATAACATTTTCCTCTGCTTCATCTCAAATGTTTCAGGACCTGGTTGTGGCGCTTCTCACAGACTGCAGCTCTGACAGCGCTGACTGGACGTACGTGTTTTGCGTCAGGTCAGTGGAAAACCGGCCAGTGACACAGCGAGAAGTGAGCAGGAGGATGGAGAGAGAGCTGTTCCCATAGCAACTGAATGAGAGGATTGGACAGGATGCACGGGCTGTGCCCGTGTAGAGTTTCACACTCACCGAAGAATAATGTTGCCTCCTTTCATCTCTGTCTTACTGTAAAAAAGCAACTTTGTGTTTGTTTCCTGCACGTTGCTGCTTCCACATCCTAAAAGCCTCAGACATCATTTAACTGTCACAAATGTAACCTTTTGATTTTGATCCCAGCGGAAGTCGACTATCCTGCCGAAGTGTTGGTATGAATATTCTCCAAGTTCCTCTCACTGTCTGTGTGGTGTCAGTGACAGTGAATGTGACTGCCTCTCCACCAATGCATGCTGGGATAGGCTTCATACCACTGAACAGGACAAGACTTTTGAATGATGATAGCTATATCCAGTAACCTGTCAAAGTTATTGCAACCAAAGTTCATGTCCGTTGGGTTTCCATTCGCTTTTGTTAATCAAATATCACATTCCTTTCACATTAAAGGACGGGGTGGGAACAAATGCTTGTCTTTTGAAAGTTCCCATGAAACTGTTCAAAAGGTCTGCAGATTATCTTGAGTAATGGGGTTATGTCTGGAAAGACACGTTGCTGTTTTTTTGTTTCATTATATTGGCGAGAATGCCACTACTTTACGGCCTATATCTCCCAACACTCGGAAACTCGCATCACACGCTTTAGGTTGATGAATAATTCAAGATATTTGGATGAACTGACCTTTTAAGGTCAAAGTCGGTTGAGCATTGGTGTCAAAAGGTTTGTCCCGTTGCTGTAGTCATCTGATTTACTTTAACTCAATCTAATCGACCTGACTTCAGTTAGTGCGTTTGAAAATAAGACGCTGATTCCATTCCTCCTCATTACCACGGGGTCATGCAATTTGCAGCGTATTGGCAGTTTTTACCCAAACACACACACACACACATACACACCAGATTGAAGCGATAAACAGCTAAGAGCCGCAGCAACAGCAGCTGGTGTGGGTTTGGTTCGAGCAGTGGGACCTCCCTCCAGGCACCTGACAGTCACTAATGCTGAACAAGCAGGGAGCGAGATGGAGGTGCGGTCATGCAGACACACATATATGCATGCCCACACACACACACACACACACTCAAATGCACACCCATCTAGTTTTCCCTTCACACTCCTGCACACATAGCCTGTTTGTTAGTCTCAGAAGAACACACACACACACACACACACAATGAAGTGTTTCTTTCGTCAGTTTTAACTTGATGAGAAGATGCAGAGGTTTTGCAAGGTGTGTGTGTGTGTGTGTGTGTGTGTGTGTGTGTGTGTGTGTGTGTGTGTGTGTGTGCGTGTTCCTATTCCAACAAGGTGGAAAACTAGTTTCTTTGTTGTCAGCTGCGTTTAGCGCAACCAGCGGTGATCTCGTTAGCCGCCAGCTTACTGGCTGGGGTTCCGGCCAATAAAATCAATATGAGGCCAAAGGCCAATCGCTGCTTTCAATGGGAGGACAAAAGCAGCTGGGGGACGAGAGAGGTAAACAAGATATTATGAGGAGGAAAATAGAGAGAGAGAGGAATTGGAAGAAAGAGAAAAATAGTAAAGTGGTAAGGGAGGGCAGGAGATGGAGAATGTAGAAATAAAAGGTCAAATGGTGCATTTGGTGTCTTGATTATTCATTTTTCCCCCCTACAGTAATGCTAAGAGGAGGGGAGATGTTGAATGAATACATAAATATGTAATACATGCACTCAGGAGTAGTTTTATATTGTTGGAAATACACTTACTGACTTTCCTTTAGAAATATTGAATGGAATTTTTTTTTTTTCATCCTTATCTAAACAGAAATAGTGTTGTGTGGCTCACTAAATATGTTCATATGTCGGCTGTGTTCCAAGGCAGTGTTTTTAGTTATTATGGAATCATGGGATTATTAATGAGGTTTTTACATTTCTGGGACAAAATCAAGGGTTCTGGTTTCACTTCGGCTCTATTTCCAGAAGGCGTTTTTTTTTTTACTTTTTTTTTTTTTTTAACCCTGGCTAGACGTTCTTTTCCTTGTTTCCAGTCTTTATGCTGACCGACGCTTACTGTCTCCAGGCTCTGGCTTCATATTTAGATGGATAATATTAATAAGGTTAGCAAGAAGGCAAATACGTGTTTTTTTTACTCAAATCTTCCATAATAATATTCTGAGTAGCAGTCAGTCCATAACCCTTTCTATTTTATTCATGCCTTTGAATAGTAATGCTGCATTTGCAGAAATATTTAAAAAATGCATTTTTCTCAACTTTCTGAATTGTATGAGTGACACTGGAATTTCCCCACTGCGTGATAAATAATAAAGGATCTAATCTAATCTAAAACTGATCAGCCAATGTCATATTTTTCTAAGAATGTGTTGGCTTGGCTCAAGCTATATTAATATATTGAGCCAAGCTAAGAAGTGACACATTTGCAAGACCTATGCATAAATAATTTTTCACGACTTGTAATTTCTGCTCATCAGGGACCGGCGCCTTGTTATTGGACTCCTGCTAAGTCTCCCTGGGAAAGAGAATGAGCTGTGCCTGAAAATGCAAATAGAGAAGATAGAGTGATAGACATAGTCAATTATAATATGGGAATTTACACCTGCACATAAACCTGTAAGTAGAGACAACGGGAGAGTGACAGAGGTTGAAGTGATTGCCTCAGATTTCCTGCAGAGTTTATGAGCAGAGATTAGAGACACTGTGATGTGATCATAAAGCTCTGCTGCTGCTGAACGTGATGGATGGATGGAGGAATGGATGGACAACTGATGCTGTGAATAAAGTATTGTGTATTGCTATCTTGTGTTCGCTGTATGCAGTTGTTATCTCCTTTGCTTTGGTCCCTCGGGCCAACATGCCTATATGATGGAAATGTCAGCTGACAAGAAAAGGTTTCCGCAGCTCAGTGTTAACGTGTAATGACTTACACAAATCTATGGTCTCCCTTTAAAGTGCATATGATTATAGTTGTTCATGTTGTGTTGTTTATTTATCGTCTGTGTGCAAATAATACCCGATAAAATGTGATATAAGCTTTCCTTTGTGCTTTGAACAAACAAATATGGCCGCCTGAGCAGTAGGTATAGAGGAAGGATGTCCAGCTACAGGAAAACCAAGATGAAATGACTTTTGTTTGGTTTCTAGAAGCGCCAATCTTCAATGTAGGAAACAAAGTGCTATGCTGTAGCCATGGCAATGTCCATCAGAATTGTATTCAAGTTGATGCTCCATCTGTAAATATATTTCATATTACACAATCAGTGGGTCCAAACTGAAATATCTCAACTATTGGATTGCCATGACGTTCTGCGAAGACATTCATATTCGCCAGATAATATCTTCTTATTTTTGATTTTGAGTGAAATGTGTTGTAATAGCTATAGGATGGATTGGGGCAATGCTTTCATGGTCGCCAGAGGATAAATCACAATTTTTTTTATTTTTTTTATTTAAACCTTTATTTAACCAGGAAGTCCCATTGAGATTAAAAATCTCTTTTTCGAGGGAGACCTGGCCAAGACAGGCAGCAGCATAAAAAACACAGTTACAGACAGAAAACACAGAACAAGACAAGTTAAAAGAACTAAAAGCTAAGAGCTAAGAGACAGTGACGTAGAGTAAATTTAAGAAACATTTACATTTTTGGGAACCTGCCTCTATAAAAAAAAAAAAGTTTTAACCTCAACTTTTTCACCAGGTACTGTACATGTGGCTGAAAAGTGAGGGAGTCATCAATCAGAATACCCAGATATTTGTAAGAGTTAACGACCTCTATTTCATTTCCTTCAATAGTGACCACCGAAGGGATATTCTGTGGCCTACTCCGACTGTTTGAAAACAACATAAGTTTAGTCTTATCTGTATTTAAAACAAGTTTCAATTGAAAAAGGGTATCTTGAACAACATTAAAAGCATTTTGCAGGATATCGATTGCCTGCACAAGAGTTGACGCACAGGAATATATCACAGTGTCATCCGCATAGAAGTGACAGTTAGCGTCCACCACATTTTGGCCCAGATTATTTATATAAATAGTAAATAAAAGTGGACCTAATACCGATCCTTGTGGCACACCTTTACAGACAGTAGCAATATCAGAGGATAGACCCTCATATCTGATGCACTGAGACCTATCCTCAAGGTAGCTCGTGAACCAAGCCACCGCTTGTTCCGAGAGTCCTGAGTTGAGGAGCCTCAGCCTTAAAACATCATGGTCAACTGTGTCAAATGCTTTGGAGAGATCAATAAACAGTGACGCACAATGTTGCTTCTTGTCTAGAGCAACACAAATGTCATTGACCACTTTCAATGCAGCTGTAATAGTGCTATGTTTTTTCCTAAAGCCTGACTGGTAGGGTGATAAAATGGCGGTGCTATACAAGAACTCCTTAAGTTGCTTGCTCACAAGAGTTTCAAGAATTTTAGCAAGTACAGATAAGTTAGATATTGGCCTATAGTTATTTAAAATAGCTGGGTCACCACCTTTAAACAGTGGGAGAACAAAGGCCGATTTCCATTTTATTGGTATTTCGTTGTTTTTCATTGTCAGATTAAAAATATATGCAAGTGGCTCTGCAACAAAATCAGCAGCCAATTTCAAAAAGTAAGGGTCTATGCAGTCAGGCCCTGAAGGTTTCCTATGATCTAGGCTTTTTAGGGTTTTATGAACTTCCTGCACAGGAAATGGTGTAAAATTAAAAGGCTGACCAGTATAAACTGGAACCCCAGTACAAGGTTTCACAGACCTTGGACAACAAGAGTCAAACAGAGAGCCAGAAGATATGAAGTGTGTGTTAAAACAATTCAGTATCTCCATTTTGTCATGAACAGCGACAGAGTCCTTCATAACAAAAACAGGTAAAACTTGTGAGTTCTTGCTCATAGAGAGGGATTATATAGTTTTCCAAAATCTCCTCGGATCATTTAAATTTTCAGTAGTAATAGACAAATAATATTCAGATTTTGCTTTCTTGATAAAAGAGGAACATGTGTTTCTTAGTTTCCTAAACACAAGCCAGTCAGTGGCAGAACCTGTTGTTCTTGCCTTAGCCCAGGCTAGGTTTCGCTCATGAATACGGTCTGCTAGATCAGAGGAGAACCAGGGATTTTCACCTCCCTGTACTCTGTACTTCCTAAAAGGGGCGTGTATATTTATGATTTGTGTAAAACCATCATTAAAAAAAGACCAGGCAGTTTCCACATCAGGGATTAGCTCTATCCTCCTCCAATTAAAATTAAACAAATCATGATAAAACCTCTTATAAATTATACGTGGTTTTAATTTAGGGACCTTAGTGTTCCTGCTAGCAGCAACAACACAATGATCACTTAGGTCATTACAGAAAACACCAACAGCTGAGAATTTATGAGGAACATTAGTTAAAATCAAGTCAATTAATGTTGACTTCTCAAGGCACTTAAGATTTGGACGAGTTGGTGAATTTACTAACTGGGTAAGATGAACAGAATCACAAAAAGATTTAAAATCATTAGACACAGGCATAAGCCAGTCCCAGTTAAGATCTCCAGCTAAAATAATTTCACCATAATGTAGTCTGGATATAAGGTGCATCAGTGACTGTAATGCCTCGTTTGAAGCGGATGGAGGCCTATAACACCCAACAACGGTCATACAAAGGCCCTTTGAAATTTCAACATCCACTGCAAGAAACTCTAACTGCTTGCAAATCGATTTAGACAGAACCACCTTGACAACAAATTTTGATTTCACATAACAGGCAACTCCTCCACCTTTCACAATGATTTTGGTGAGCCCCTGTAGCGCCACTAGCTACCCAAAGTTTTCACTTACTGTATGTATTGTATCTACCTTAGGTGCATGCATTCATGGTCCCTAGAGGATTCGTCTCACTGGCAATAATTTAGTTTTTGACCAATTATCAGCCAAACAATAATTACATTCCCATTATCGATCTTTGTTTGGCACTAATCAACAAAGGTTAGTATATTATTATGTATATAAGGGAGCATAGTTGAGCACAGATTCCAGGATCTTCAAACGCTACAATGGCAACTAAACTCAGAGAAAGAGCCTCTTATTTCTCCGCTGAGGAGCAGGAGATGATTATATATGAGGAAGTCAAGTCCATAATCATGGCAAAGTCTAATGCTGCGTTCACAGTGTTTGCTGTGAACGCAGCTTAACACCGCCCCCGGTGCGAGACATAAGCATCGCAAAATATCAGACAAGTTAAATGCGTAAGTGTTGGGAAAATGTATCGGCTAATTGTGCCTCATCACCCAAATCAATCAGATTATATTTATTTAAATGTGCCTGCAGGCATACAGTATACAAAGTAATATATACTTATGAGGATATATGTACTTTATGCGCATATGTATCATGTACTATATGTGTATATACATGTATGTGTAGATTACCATATAACTAGGAGTTTGAATATGTGTATGGGCGGATCAGAAATATGTATGTATGTATTCATAATCAGAAATTCAATCAATTGAAGCAGTGATAAGTATTCTCATCATGAGTCCACCTTAATCATGAAAATGGAGAAGGTGAACTCCGTCGTCGAGACGGGAATCACCGTGAAAACTTGAAAGGCCTGAGTTATGAATCAAGCAGAGAACAACATCAGTGCCGTCAGTGTCAAATGCCACAGTAAATAGTTCATCCTAACCTAAACTAATAAAGTTTTTTTTCCCAAACATCCGCCACCGTCAGTATGTGTTCAGCATTTCAAAGACACCAGGGAAGCTTTACACTGGAGTTGGAATACAAACGATTGCTAGCTATTTTTAGTGCTATGCATCTCGCCACGTGCTAAAGCACCCAAACACATGCACACAAGCCCACACTCTGAAACACCGAGGCACATGCACAGACAGCACAATCTGGCATGCCCTAACAATGAGAAATGGCTAGTGTGTGTGTGTGTGTGTGTGTGTGTGTGTGTGTGTGTGTGTGTGTGTGTCTCTCTCTCTCTCTCTCTCTCTCTCTCGATGCAGGTCGAGAACAAAAGCAAAAGAGGGAGAGAAAGGCTATCAAGCCGAAAGAGAGAACGACAGGAAGACCACGCGAGACGCAAAACATGTTGCTGGTAATTTGAATAGCAAAGGGGCCGCACATATTGACTTTGTAATAGAAATGTCATCCGTCGCTGGTTTCCGTTTCGATTAAATGTTGCTTTAACGTGGATTGAACACCGATCCATGTCGGTGCAAATCACACATGTTTCTTGTTTGATGGTGAATATCAAATCACACAGTTGGATACTGTGTTAAATGTCATTGTGTTGCTATCGTCTGATGGGAGCACCATCACTTCCAATGTGCAGATATTGCCTCGGTTCTTCTCCGGCTCCACAGAACAGGGAGGCGGGTAAACAAATGGAACGGCTGCCTGATTACGAGGACACTGAAAACTCTGAGGAGCCTGAAACCAAGATCCTCTATTTCTCTGCACATCTGGACAGATCTAACAAATGTTCAACCTACGGATTTAACCAACCAATAAAGGACAAGTTCCTCCCCATGTCAAAGTTTTCTAACATGATAATGTTAGATTGCATACTGTACAACTAATAATGGAGTGCTTTCATTCATGAAAGCACTCCATTATTAGTGAAAACAGATGTTTGCCGATGTGACTTGAATGTAACAGCAATACATAAGAGACACAAACTAGTAGCCACCAGTCAGCAGATTGAATCCTAACATTGTGCATACCTGTGCACACCTCCTCTCTGGCCTGGTGACACCAGCAATTAAAACAGCTACACTTCAAAGTTAAATCAATTCATAGATTAGAATAGCTGGTAGCCACGCCCTGAAGCATAACATCGTTTATGTTCTGTTGACCACTAAATGGGACCATAATTAAAAAAAAATGAAATTATGCTGTCTTGAAAAAGACTTGAAACTAGAGATTGAGAATATTAACTCATGTTTACAGAGAAATCAAGGGAGAAGTAGGATAATTTTCACGCAATCAGACTTCTTTTTGCAACCAGAGGAGTCGCCCCCTGCTGGCCAGCAGAGGCAATGCAAGATTCTTTTTTTTTCTGTGGCTTTTCTCAGTCGGGTAACATTTAAATGCTACTTTAGCACGGTATATTCATCATTGTGCTAACAAAAAAGAATTAGTTGTCTCATTCTTAAATCACTAAGTATATGTGCAGCCAAGCATTGGCTATATACTAAAGTTACGTAAAGCTTTCTCAGCCGCTGTTTATGTACACAGACCAGAGGGAATGTTCCAAGCATTTCTGAGAAAGTGAGACCGCAGTGTCTTGTGCATTTTTCATTGACCTCGATTCATCTCAGTATATATCCTTGCTTGTGGGAAATAGCATATTTTATTGACACGAGAGCAATGAGGTTGTAAAGCTTTTTAAAAACACAGTTACACCTCAGTTCATCTTTCCACAAGAGTACAGTAATTACTTTCAATCATTCAGCCATGACCTTTGAGGTCTGACTCAAGATCCGTACTTTGTTCTTTTTTTTGTGATCAAGAGACTTGTACAGAACAGAAAGTATAGTTCCTCAAGGCTTGCATAAACATAAAGAAGAAGAAGTGGAGCAAGTGAAGCAAATACAACCCAATTATTCAATGAGTCAGCACTTTTTGTCTTTTGAAAAATAAAAGCATCATCATATAATCCGGCCAATCTACAGTATATACATTAAAATGTGGTCATGTTCTGCAACTGACAAAAACAAGGTATAAAAAAGATCACACATATTTTTGGACCCTCCTTTGAGTTGATTATCGCCGTGCCTCGACTTGCGCAACGTCACTCTTCATTGCACGACGTTTACAGTGTACTGACTGCAATGTAAACCCATCTGCGTGAAACGAGAGACCTTCAGAGTGAGTGAGGAAGAGCAAATGGCGTCAAATAAAGACCGCCAAAGACTGTACTAATGGTGGGGGTGAGGGGAGATGGATGGATCACCCAGGAGACCAGAGTTCGTGTCCCATGTGATACCAAGTGTTGTTGACTTATCTTGAAGTACCGTTGGTGAGGTTTGTGACATGTTTTATGTACTTAAGTTACGCTGTTTATCTTCTATCCATGCATGATCTTTAACTGCTTATCCGGTTCAGGCTGACAGTGTCTTCGTCCCAATGCCAGCTGGAGAGCTGTTTACTAAATATATTAATTGTACTTATTTAATTTGAAGCCCAAACATGAAGTTGCAATCCTTACAATGGCTAACTAAATGTTGTAATATTAACTAAACGCACTAGGACATTGCTCAACTTGTGGGACTCGATCTCTGCACTTAACAATAAAAAACCAGTAGCAGTTGCTCTCCCTCCACCAGAACAGAACAGTGACACAACGACTGGATTCTTATTACAAACTGCGGCAAAGAAAGTTTCCTTCTATTACCCGCTCGACTGATTCAAAGGGACAACCTGGTGGCAGAAGCTGTGCGGCACATTCACAGATGCACAGCATGTGTTTAGATAAGCATGTTCCGTCTTTACATTTGAAACATTGCCTGTGTCTGAAAGAATGAGAATGCAATTGCAAATAGAGCTGTTTGATGCTGTATGACCGAGCGAAACCACAAACCCTTATGTCCCACCCCAATTTACACACACAGCATTTTGTCACAGCCGTCCGGGATCACCTCACTCCTGCAGATGTGGTAAAAGAGACATATCCCTCTGCAACTTCTATGTGGTTGCAAATGGACACATCGAAGCCATGCCATTCCTCTAAAGGCTGCATAGAAACAAAACTGGATTCAGCTTGGCCTAGTAATACACCATGCAAGCGTAAACTGTTGTATGTGCATGTTGCCATGGGGACTGTGAGAGGTATACATGTATGATATCATGTGCATGGACGGCAGGTGTGTATCCAAGCAGCTTCCATTCCCAGTTATTTGATATCTAATCGCCCTTCCCGCTGCGAGACTCAAATGGGATTGTACTGTCTCTGGACATGTGTTGCTGGCATAGTGTGTGTGTGTGTGTGTGTGTGTGTGTGTGTGTGTGTGTGTGTGTCAGAGGGAAGCTGATGTAATCTCAGTCGGAAATCTTATTCTTATGGACTTGTCCATCTATTATTATAAGCTCTGTGTGTGTGTGTGTGTGTGGGTGTGTGTGTGTGTGTGTGTGTGTGTGTGTGTGTGTGTGTGTGTGTGTGTGTGTGTGTGTGTGTGTGTGTGTGTGTGTCTGTATGTATGTGTGTGTGTGTGTGTGTGTGTGTGTGTGTGTGTGTGTGTGTATGTATGTGTGTGTGTGTGTGTGTGTGTGTGTGTGTGTGTGTGTGCATTGTGAATGTGAGAAGGGGACGAGAGAGAAGAAAGAACAGACAGATGAGGACTTATTCTCCCTTATGTGGAGCATACATCTGAAGCAATAGGGAACGTAGCACTGATTTCACGCTTTTATTTGAATGAGTGAATATGTCACCTTTCTGCCAGTACAAACCCCTGCTGCCATTATGTCCTGTAATCCCTTTTACACAATCCTTTAATTTACATTTTAAGGGCTATATATGTACATAAAATGCACGGTAGCAATAAAGAGAGTGCTAATAATGAATGATATTTCCAGCAGTGCTGATGATAATGGGATTGTTTTCCTCCTTCCTGCCCTTAAACATTCTTCACTCTTCGCCCCCTCCTGATATGTGAAAATAAAAAGGTAGAGCATGCTGAAAAAAAACGAAAAAAAACATTCTTTGTGAATAGGAGGAAGTGAAGGTTTTTGCTCGGTACAGTTGTCAGCAGATGGTTTCGGGTCATCAGTTTTATTCTGAATTACGATTGTATTTGGGTTTGCTTAACTTTTAGCTTTTTTTCCAGGCAGAAACCCCTAAATATATGGTAATATTTATAAAAAAAACAACATTTGAACCGCAAAGTCTAATGTTATCTCCGACCCACTGAATGCTTGTGAACAGGGGGGGTCATCAGTTCAGTCAAAGACCGGAAGGATTCTTCGAAGTGATTGAATAGCACTCGCCCCGACATCACTGCCCACTGCTGAAACGCTGCCTGAGAAGAGCAGCGTGATGCATTCAATGAGATATGCAGGTGCACTGACAGAGGACTGCCAGAGCTGGAAGTAAAGACTTTATATTACAGCAGCTTTGTATTCATGATATTTAACCCAAAAACATTTTTGGGTCAGTGCACATGATTTAACTCTCAGGTTTTGTTTCTGCTCCTGTAGCACATGTTCCAGGACGCACACCTGCGTGCCGGGTGAGGCATTGCAGGTGTGCATTAGCGGTTCAGGCTGAGACCGATATCTATATTTGATGGGGACAAACTTTTCTGCTGCGGGTGGAGAAATGAAGATGTAAGATTCAACAAACGATTCAACAAACGTCCCCCAATGAACGTGAACCTTGGACCTTTGATTCATCTTCAGCAAGCTAACGCCATGGCCACTGAAACGCCCCAGTCTTATAATCTGGGGGCGGTTTGTCCATTAACCTCGGGGTTGCACATCCCCCGCCTCCTTTTGTCTACATTACAATACATTACATTTCATTTAGCTGACGCTTTTATCCAAAGCGACTTACATGTTTTATACGTATACACCGTAGACACAGCAACGTGGAGCAATTCAGGGTTAAGTGTCTTGCTCAAGAACACATCGATATGGACTAGCGGAGCGTGTGTGTGAGTGTGTGTGGGAAATAGAGGGTGAAAAAATTCCGGATGGGTTTTAACATTGAAGGGAGACTTTTCATTCACAGAACAAGACGCACATGTCCCAGGAACATGTGGACCAAAGAACAAGTTCATAGCTCCATTAATTATATTTGTAATCATTTTTTATTGTCGATTCCCACATTTTTCACCCGATTTTGAGTCTTTTTTTAGGGTCCCCCATGATACCTGTTTTTCGTTTTATGAGAAGTTATATAGGGTAAAATAAAAGAAGAGTACTTCAACTTGCCTTGTATTGTTGTATTTTAATATATTTTGATGAGAAGTATATATTATCAGGTACATTATATCAGGTGAAATATACCCAACGTTAGTGATAGTGTGACTATTTTTAACGTTAGTGTTCTAGGGTTAAACCGGAGCCCGCTGAGAGCTGCCCACGTCACGTCATGTTAATTATAAAATGGATGACAACACTAACACACACACACCCTCTGGTATTCTGATACACCCCCGCCTAACCAACACATATGCTTTCAGCAATAATCACATGGCATTTAATAACATTTTGATAATTAAATCACTACATCACATACTGATGTTACTTTTGGTCAGATAACAACAGAATGCAAGACACAGCATGAACTGGACATTCAAGACGACTTAACACAATTCAGGAGGTCTGCGAGTTTTCATCAACTTTGAATTAATGCTTTTAAATTATTTTTTTGAATAGAAAATAGGAGTAATTTAAACAAAGAAAAACAACAAAAGTAAAGTCATCGTTGATCCAAATTGACTACAACACCCATGAGATCGGATATTAGTGTGTTTTGTACTTCAGTGACAAATTGGCACAATTATAATTGTTTTCTACATAACAGCTTTCTGAGAAAAAATACTTTTAGTTCAACAAAATTGTGATTTATTTACCAGTTATGCAAATTAAACTGTCATGAAAAAAGCTGTTTGGGGGTCCTGAAGTTAATAATAGCATTATTCATGAACAACTCCTGTGATGGACAGGCAGCATTATTAGCTCAACCCCGCATCATGGCAGTAACAATAGCTTCCCCTCCACATTCTTATGCAGAGCACAGGAGGGAGAAATGTTGCCTTTTACGGATCTGGCCAAACAACAAAGAGTACTTTTTGTGTTTTAACACCACTTTAATAGCATCCACCCGTCAGTTATTTCATTGCTATGGAATATAATAATTTAGTGAAAATGTCATGGCTTGGTGAGTATTCAACCTTAGCTTGAGCTCCCAATAGGGTTTTCGAAGGGCAAAAGTAGACGCCACTATTCAAATCCACAGTCACTGTAATAAGCCAACACAATTATTTAGATTTTGCCTTTTTGTTTTGGATCTCCGAAGACATTTTCAAGAATCCATGGTATTGTTAACCGTTACCAAATAATATCAAAACTAAATGTAATAACCTGGAAAATGAATCTCAAAGAAGTTAATAAAGTCTTTATACAAAAAAGGAGCATAAGCGAAGCACTGTTCCTCGACCTGCAAAAGTTGCAGTGGCTGTCAATGAAAGGTTGTTGAAATCTAGAGTCAAAGAGCTGGAAGAGCGGGCGTTACATATCGTACATAGATGTGGAACTGGATGATAATGAGGAGGAGGACAAGGAAAAGAAGGAGAAGACAGCAGTGGAGAACATGTTGAGGACACGTGGCTGAGCAGCAATGCCTAAAATAGTATTGGGGCTGTTTGGCTGTTGCTCAGGGGATTTCTACTGTGCACCTCCAGTATTAAAACAATGCTGCCAGCAGCAGCAGAAAGAGAAGTGATTCTCAGTGTTGTTGTTGTTGGTTTTTACCGGATGCTACATATGGGGATGAGCACACATTAAAATTCATAACGGTACCTCAAGATGGAGGTGATGTGTGGGAGTGGGACTGTAACCTGGACCCTCCCACGAAGGCTTTGTGTTTACATTTGATGGAAAAGCAGAATATGATTTCAAAAGCTTGTATCGACCAGAAGAACACAGAGCTCATAGCTTCGCTGGAAGGTAATTTATATGGAGGTGACGTCACCTCCATATAGGGACTCAACTCCTCCAATTTCACAGGCTTTACTCCAATTGTTAAAAAGTTGTTTTTGTTTTTGGACACAGATTGTCCAATTATAGCTTTGCAAACTTTTCTCCACACGCTGAAGCCACGTGCGATTGCATTTACAGAATTTCCGAGGACGCCGTGTCTTCTCCGGACCTTTTTCGTGAACACAAGAGCAATGGTTTAAGGAATTGGGTAAACGAGTGGGTCTTTGGTGCATGCACAACTGGCTTTTAAATGGAATGTGGGGATGAAACTCTTGATTGGTTGTAATTCATGTTACGCTCGAAACACACCGACTACATACAACCTCTTTGCTCCATGCATGCAGCTCCCTTTGCATCACGATTGTGCACTGGTAAACTAGCAAAAGTGGAATTGGACACACCCAAGATGAACTTGCGCCGTGCACTTTAGATCACTTTTAATAGAGCCTCACATGTCCGTCTAACTAGCTTGTTACTCCAGTAGTTATTGAGCATGACTTCCAAGGCCGAGTAGCACATCGTTAGTTGACTGACTGCAGTGCAGTGTTTCCTCTCTGCGTGGAAGCTGGCCCTGGATGCTGGCAGAGATGAGGCTAACATTAGCAGCTTTTTATTGGATTGACGTTTACACGCCATGGAGCCCCAGCCAACATTACATGAGATAATGTTACATTTGCCAAACACATCAAATAGATGTCACACTTGAGGTATGTTAAAAGTGAAAACAACGTTTTCTGTAACTATTTAATATTTTATATGTTAGAATGAAATGAGCTCATCTTTCCTAATCATGTTTATTACTCTCGGATTAACCGGCTATATGCTGCAAAATCAGAACAATGCTTCTTTATTCAGTCAGTTATATGAAATTACATATCATTGGATTACAAAAATGTAATAACATACAATGTAGATTGTATGTTATTACATTTTTGTAATCCAATGATATGTAATCCCTAAATCTCATCAGCATATTAGAGTTAACTCAAAACACATTTTTTTTCTACATCCGTACATTCAACTATTGATTTATTTAACGTCATCTCTTGTTCAGTCAACCGCATCCCTGATCTATCCTTTAATCCACCAGTCATTGTGCCTGTCTCCTTTTATTTATCCATCCATGATTTGATCCATCAGTCCATCTCCCCCATACTCTCTGTGCCCATAGGCAGAAGTCCTTGGCTCATCTCACATGAATACATCACTGCAGTCTGTGTGTGCTTTCTCAAATGCATTACAGTCCATGTATGGAAGTGTGCGTGCATTTGAGAGAGACGGCATGCATTTCGGTGCATTTTGCAAATGTTGCCTGTGTGTACTCTGGATGTACCACGTGTGTGACGAATGCGTAGGCGGGTGGGATCGATGTAAGGAATAAAGACAAGTCTTTATCCTAGACAAGTAAACGTTGTAAACAAACAAAGGATTGCCATTTCATGTAAGAAAGGAATTTGTAAAATGGCCCTGGAGGACACTGGAGCTGGTCTAGTAAACAATAAACTGATCTCTTGTTCTATTTATTTTTTTCTCCTGCTCTCCACGCCTTTCTCATTCCCTGAACAGATAGTATCTGCTTTGGAGCTGTTCATGTAAATCCGTTTTTCTTTCCCTTCACATTTTTGTGTTCGTCAGGAAACCAGTTAAACCAGTGATGCCACTCTAATTGGAATACAATATGTATATGTAAGCAACTCAACTTTGGTCTGCCAGTGAATGCATACATTTTTTTTTAAACATACCAGCATTATAAGAACGAGGGCATAACAGTTATTAAAGGAGTAAAGCTGTAAAAAGTGTTTCAGTTTGTGTTTTTAGTCATTATTCGGCAGCTTGTTCTGTCTGCTGCTGCTCACGCCGTATCTCCGCAGCACTCTGGATAAAATATAAAGGTCACACAAAACTATCAGACTTTATCTTCATTAAAACATTATCATGCAAGACTTCATGTGACATTTCCACACAGTGAGCAACCCGTTGTGCTGGGGGTATTTGTGTGTCTGCTCTGGAGACCCGTGCCACGAGTCGCAGCTGCTAAACTATTTCTTTTGCCTCAGTAAGTCAGTGAGCCTTATGGGGAAACAAGCTTTTTCACAAGCATGCTGTGTACCAAGCAGCATTAGTCTTCATGCTATGTGCTGCACTGCTGACGAACTGCTGTGTCTCCTGTACCATGTCTGTGTACCGTAAAAGTCGGGTTACAAGCCGCTCCTACCTCCGGTCAGTGTCCCCGCTGCCACCGGCCGCTGCTGCTGCTACTGCCCGCGTCCCCTCTGCCCAAGTCGGGTGTCGAGCCTGGTCCCACTACCTTCGGTGGTTTTCGGGGAGCTAGCGGAAGTTAGCGGGGAAGTAACGGAGCACTAGCAGGAGCCCCAGCTGGCTACAGCGGGGAGCTAACGGGGACAAATCAGGACCGATCAGCGGGGCAAAGGAAAACCCAACCAGTGTTTTGTCGTTTCAATTTTACAGCATTAAATATGCTTTTCTTTCAGTTTTACACGTTATTGTGACCTGTTACATTTTGGGGAAATGTCTCTTCAGTGTTCGTACAGTGTAACAAAGGCGTGTTTGAAATGCTCTTTATTTCTAGAATAAGTTAACCAAGCTGCCCATGGGCCGGATGCTACATTAGTGTCCGGCAGAAAGATTGTGTCTGTCTTTGACACTTGCACTAGTGTCTGTTCAGAGTGACTTAATGTATCTTCATGCATTTTGTCACCACTGTACAGAATCTGCACTGAACCGTTAATGGGAACCGTGATTTCTGTGAACCCCTCACATCCTGCATTAAGTTCTGCATTCAAAAGTCTTCTTCAAAATCTAACATTTGTACAATTATGATCAGCAAACATTCCTATGATTCTCTTAGTTGAGCGTTATATATACTCTATATTGGAACTAACTGAAGCACACCCTCTGCAAAGAGCAGAGATCGATCCTGAGGTCCCCAAACCAGACACTCTCCTCTCCCCCGGCTGCTCCTTGAGATCCTGTCCATAAAAAAATCACAACAAGAAACGGTGACACCTGAAAACATTCTTGACTTTATGCAGAGCTCTCACAGTCGTTATATAAGGACCGGATGGCTTGTAGCAGCGACCACTATATTCCATTTCTCCGCATTACCCCCACAGGATATAGTAAGTAGAAGCCCACACCAAACTAACCAGGCATGTGCACAGATAGACCCCTAGTGGTGCTCAAGCACCTGCCCTTTTGCCCTGGATGAGAAAAGTGCCCCTTCTGCTGGAGCCCATTTTTTTTCTCCATTCATCAGTATTTAAGAATAAAAAATACTCACTCTTTCATCAATTCCCCCAAATGTGTTTTGATATCTGACGGGGCATTTATTTGAGCGCTCACAAGCCCCTCCCTCCTCCTCCACGTAGTGCTCATGCAGTGCTCAGCGGCAAACGGGTGCAGCCCACTTCTTCTGACCCGCAGCATCAGACAAACAGGTAATGACGGTGTTTGTGCAGTCCCCCGACGGTGTTTGGTGATAAATTAACCACAACATTAGCGCCGCTGAAAACATTACGTCGCAACTGGTCCGACGTTTCCTAAAAAAATAAACAAACAAAAAACTCACGGAATCCGTGATTTCAAAGCCGTGTCCAGCTGTTCACTGACATGTCATGTTTAATGAAGAGAGAGAGGGAGAGATATACAGGCAGGCATCTTCTTTGTGTTGTATAAATGCCGTTTAGACAATTTCGAAAGTATGTTGAATTTATGTTTATAAATGTCACGAGAATTCACAGCTAGAAAAAATTTACAAAAATGCGATTAACTTAGCATTCATCCTCTGCATGGAAATCACCACCCCAGCATTTGAAGTCACTGCTCTTGCATCAAACGCTCTGCAAGAAGAAAGCCTGGACCACTCCACAGCCTCAAGCTAACTGATGGTGTAATTCACACAATACAAGCATTGAGGTCTGAGGAGAAGTTTGCCGAGATATTTCAAGGTGCGTCAGAGAAGGCAGAGGCTCTCAACATTCCTTTACCTACTGCTGTGCCTGGTCAGGAGAGGACACGGAAAGTGCCAGTGCGTTTCCAACACAGCACAACTGCATCGCAAGAGAGTTATGAGATTGACTCTGTGGAGTCATACTACAGGAAGAATGTGCACTCAGGCCCGGGGTGGGTAATCGGGAGAATCGGGAGAGTTCCCGGTGGGCCGCTTCACTTCTGGGCCGGTCGAGAATTTTATTTGTTGACATTTGTCACGTTAGTCCATCTTCTCTTAAAGTGGGCTACACACGTTCCGCATTCTGACACCGCAGCCTCTGCATGGGTTGTACCATGCGAGGAAGTTCACCCCTCCCAAATACAGTTGGTTCGGTCCATTATGGAACCAACCAACTCTATTTGGGAGGGGAGAACTTCCTCGCATGGTACGAAGTTCCCCCCTCCCAAATAGAGTTGGTTCGGTCCGTAGCCCGTCTTTTCCAAAACTTTTTCTCAGATAGGCTACCGATAGCTGGGCCGGCCCGACCGCAACGATATGCGTCAGGGAGGATGGACGGAGGAAGAGGGCAGGAGGGGCTGAAAAAGCCAGGTTGAAAAAAAGAAAGGCATTGGAGGAGGATGCTGCCAAATGTGCCAAGCTTACCGATTTATTTTCAAGAGGACAAACACAAGTGGCAACTAGTAAAGAGAGACAAAGGCCTAATGATTAACGTTAGCAACGTAACTATTCGGCTAACGTTGTAGCCTTGATTAATATCGTTGTAGCGTTGTCAACCTATTCCCAAGCAAAATATTAAATTTAATTAAATATTAGCTTTTTTATATCACCCAAAATATGGCGATCCATAGACTTTGCAAATATTATGCAAATATTGATATATAATATTGATATTGATATTGAAGTATGCAGTAATATGACTCTTAATTTTTCTTTGTAGCTTCGGAGTAGCAGAAGACAGTCTCCTGCTGAAAATGATGAGCCCGACATTTGCAATGAGGAGGCCATGACTACAGGGACAGGTAGAGAGGATAACAGAGGAAACAATATGAATTAAAGTTATATATTGTAAGAAAGAGCAGTACTTGATGAACCAATATGCATTGTTTGCTCAGAAGTGGGTGTAGTAAAGGAGTAAATCACCACTATATAATACTCATGCAGAAAAATGCGTTGGAATGCTAAAGAAAAACTTGGAGGCGTTCATGTTAATGTGCACAGAGAAGGAAATCCTATAAGCAACGACACAGTTATAGATACAGTGGCTGAAACCAGTGCACTGCTTAGGTTACTGATGCTGTTGGTGCTATTCACAAGGTAACTGTATACTGTACTGTGAGTTGAACTGTAAACATTAGTTCAATATGCCTCTTTGTTGAAGACTGGGATACGTTTCAAATGTTTTATTCATTTATTTCTGCTTTTGTTAATTTATCAACCTATCCTTGTGGAATAGTGGAATATTTTTTGTTAACTTCTCATCTTAAGTGGATTATTATTGTTGTATTTAACCTTTACATTATTTGTTGGACCATGGTATTAATAAAAAGAAAACTACAGGATAGTAAGAGCTGAACTGTTGCTTCATTTATCCAATTTCCACTACCATGGAAAAAGTGGGCCGGTCTTGAGCCTGAAATTCCCGGGCTGAAAAGTGGCCCCACTCCAGCCCTGTGTGCACTACACATTTATTGATGCCTTGACTGCGGAGCTCAACAGGAGATTCCATGGGAGCATCACTGGAAGTCCAACTGGCACAATCATACAGTCCTTCCACTCTCTAACAGTGTGTGCCAACTGGACAAGCACCCCAAACCCAGAGGCAGAGGAAGCTGTCCATGTTCTTTGCAACTTCTGAGGAAAATGAGGACCAGCTGAAGACAGAGGTAAAGGTGTTCCACTCCAGCTTTTCAAACAAAAATAAATATATAAGTTGAAAATATCCTACTGTGTTTTTTATTTATTTATTATTATTTTTAATTTCATAAAATCGGCCAAATAAAAAAAATTGCCGATGGGTGCCCTTTTTTTTGGTTTGAGCACCTGCCCCCCAAAATGTCCGTGCACGTGCCTGAAACTAACCATAGACATGTTTGATGCTTTAGTTGTGTCTTAAAATCTAAAAGCAGACAATAGATCGTATTGTTTTGCTTGGCCCATTAAGCCGCTCTCCTCTAGGTATGTAACTCAGTCGGAGGTTCCGTGTTCTGTCAAAGTTCGCCTTGCATCTGAAGTTTTTTAAACGGACGCTTTGGTCCCAAACAATAAACAATTGTTTATCTGTGCTTCTCTCTTTAAAAAACAGCCCCTCATTCCCATTTCTTGGTCTGCCCACTGTGTTTGTGCACGCATGCATGTTCAGGTCCCTCAAGCAGAAGATTAAAAAAAATACAAATACAGCCCCTTCATTCATGTTCATGAAGCCCTGTCCTATGTGAATAAACCCAAATCTGGAAACACACACACACACAGACCCCTCTTGTCCTTACAAGTCCTTATACGTGCTGGGTCAAAACCATGCACGCGCACACACACACACACACACACACGCACACACACACACAAAGTAACACAGCTGTTGTCACAGTGTCCTCTCCTTGGCGTTGTGCTTGAATCGGGGACCACAGCATGAATAAGAAACCATTTCATTACACATTTATAAATGAGTGAAGCCTACTGAGATCATGAAGTCGAAATACAAAACTTGAACAAAACAATAACAAAGAGTGTTTCGCCGTAAATAACTTTTCCTGCTTCATGCATTAATTTGTGTTCCGTGTGAGTTCACATGACTTGCGATATGGGTCTGGTGCCTCAAAAAGATATTCTGCTCGAGTGGTGTGTGTGTTCGACTCAACTCGGAATAATTTTTTTTTTTCAAATGTTGAATGTTGTTGACCTCACCATGTTATTAAACTTTATTTGCACTGCTTATTACGCATCCAAATTGGTGTGCGTGTGTGTTTGCCTGAGTGCTCAGCGCCAGGACAAGCAGCGCAGCCTGGTCCCATGCTTCATATTCAATTCAATAACTTTCATGTAAAATGCTCATATGAAAGTCAAAGTGTGGTGTTTATATAAGAGTTAACAAGCATTTAAGGGCTGCAGTGGGTTCTTGTGGGTACTGAGACATGGCACAGCTTGGCATTTGGCATTTCCTCAGGCTTCACATGGAGATTTTGTTCGCTGCTTGTGTCCCTGAAACACCCTCTTTATGTGCTCCTGTTTATTGCACGCTTCACTTCCCGTTGTGAAGCTGGGACCGAGCCAGGGCAACAATGGTATATTGGATTATTTGCATTGATGTCGAATGCTGTTTTGAAGGTTTTTGAGGCGCGGATTAAACACACATACACACAGACACACACGTGTACGTACGTGTGCCTGCAGACACGCGAACACATCCAAAGTGCTTGCTGTCTGGTTGAGATATGGAGATACAGGCGGTTGCATTTGGCAAAACACATTTGTTTTCTAAGCATCATGATGTTGCTTTTAAATTTGTACTTAAGGTCTATTTTACCAAGCTGGTTAGGCACAAGCATGAGAGCTAGATGCACAAATACATTAGGAAACACAGGGATAAACTGCACAAAAATGTAAAGTAAAAACATGGTATTAAATGTAGACAATTCCCGATTACGGGACAATTACGGGAACAAACATGTTCAAATCAACATGAAAAGAGGGATGCTTAAGCGAGTACCCGCTGGTGGGTTTTTGCATCATCTGCTGCAATTTTCCAAAAAGTGTATTGCTTGTATCTGAACAAAGTTGACATTCATCCCAACTCATATTACACCAAGTAAGTCTGACAGTAAAGCGGATTTCAGCAGTGGTGGCCGGCCAATAGAGGGCAACGGGGCTTGGCCCCACCCACCTTGAGCCACCAAAAAGAAAAAAAATATTTGTGTTTTTGAGCTATGGAATATACCCAGTAATATTTGTAAAATAGGATATATATGTTTTTTTCTGCTTGTCCTCCTCTGCTCATGCAGCTCTGAGCTGCAGCTGCATGTCTCTGCTGCTAGTGCACGTCGTGGGGCTCGATCGATTCTGACCCAGGAAGACGGGTCTAATACGCAGTTTAGCCAATCACTGATTAAAGAAATAAATGAATGACATACAATTGATCCAATCAGCGCCCTAAAAATGACTTCCGGGAGGGCTATTCTCATCTTGCCCCACGGTGTGCGTTCCCCTGTCTCTGTTCTCTCAGGGCTCGTGTCTCGTTCATATCTCGCGTGTTCTTGTCACGCCGGTCTCTTGTGTTCTCGCCGGATTCTCTTCTCTCACAGCGACATTTTAAAGCCATGACAATAGAACATCCCAGCACCAGCGCTACTCTTGCATGATGACTCAACCCTAACTAGATCAAATCTCTCCTCCAAGACCCGTTTGAGAGAATAACTATGGCAGAGAAACTCCTGGAGAAACTCCTGGTCCCAGATCAGCTCCTGAACTCAGCAGACCAGACCAGTATGAAAGGGAAGCAGGCGGCCATGTTGGACTGTATGATGTCGGTTTTAAGGGATTACAAGTAAAGAACGCTGATTTTATCACCATTCAAGCAGACGAGATGACTGACCCACCCACTGTCAGCTGATGCTACGCTACAGCGACGCTAACGGTAACTGTAAAGATTGCATATGCCGGTGTTACGGTTTAACAGGCGACCGTGTTAACTGATGACTTTCTAGATAAGACATAGCTGTCCTCGTGAATACTGTGTTGTTCAATTTTTCAATACAGTGTCAAACCTTCTCATATACATATACAAATTAAACAATGCGGCTTTCACGAGGACAGCTACATGTTGTCTTCCTATTCTCAACAGCTGTCGTAACTACGAAAACGACTGAAAGTCACCAGTTAACAGGGTCACCTGTTAAACCGCAACAACGGCCTCTGTTACAGCACTGATAAAAGAGGAAACACCTTGGTTTATTTTCTTTTACACTAAGTGCTGTACTGGCAATGGAATCGGCGGTCTTAACAGGAACACGGGTTTTAAATGGGATTGTTATTGTTATTTTTATTACTTGTATTTTGTCAGCTGTGTGTATAATGTGACCGGGAGGAAGTGACGAGAGGGGTTTGTTTTGGTCGGAATTCTGACGTCTGGGCGAAGCAGTCGGCACTTGGAGGGTTCAGGACGGCGGGTATGTATATATCATATTATACTGAATATATATATATATATATATACACTGAATTGTATGAATAAGATGTCCTTATTATGTCAATGTTGGAATACATGATACAAATGATAAAAACTGCAAAGTAGTAATGTGTGTTTGATACCTTTTCTTTTGCATTGAATCATACTAGGATGTTTGCTGAAATTGATTGGCTAGCCCTACCCAAAAAAAAAAAATCCACCAGCCGCCACTGGATTTCAGTCAAGCTCAAGCAGCTGCACACAATCAACATATTCTTCCTCAATGCAAACCTTTTGTCGAGATCAACAACCAAATACCTCTTCGAGACAAAGTCTGAACCACAGCGGATGCAGGCAGCTAATCCACCGCTCAATCTGACTTCGACCATTGTCTCCCAAAGCAGAATGTACTGCTGAAGTTTAACAAAGTATTGGATAATTTGACCTAATTAGTGTGCTCAACAGTGTTGTCGTACTCAAGTTCAGTCTTGGTGTGTGGTGGACCACTTATTGATGGTCTTGGTCTCGTCTTGTAATGGATCACATTTAAATTGGTCCTGTTTCTGTCTCAGACAAAAAGGTCAAAGGATTTTGTTTCAAGACGAGTCAAGTCCACAACTGCGGAGGTATCACTGGATTGCCGGATTTAATTATAAAACATTATAAAAAAGGAACTCAAAATTCACCTCTGCAATGCCTTTCAATTAGTTTATCAAGATATATGCAATAATTGAGGTGAATGGAGAGGAATATTTTGTTCTGTGGGTGTTTTTATGGGGATGTGGATCCGTCAGATCAATTTGAAAAATGTCTATGGTGTACATGGTCGATAGTCTATCATAAGTGTGTCGGGCAGCGTGGGACTCATGCTGATCTGGTCTTAGTCTTGACTTAGTGTCAACCCTTGTCTCGGTATGAGTACAATCTGGTCTTGATCATGACTTGGCCGTGGTTCATGTGGTCTGGTGCTAAAAAAAAATAAGTGAAGGGATAGCCAAAAGCAATACAATTTGTCCTCAGGGGTAGAAGAAAGTCTGTGCCAAATGTAATTGCAACCCATCCAACAGTTGGAAGCATCATTGTTGCCAATCCATCTTGTAGATGCTGAGATATCTTGAGCCAAAAATGAAGAAGAAGAAAGTTTAAGGGACCTCCAAAGTCAGTAGACTTCATCCTCTAGGGATTGTGGTTGTCCACACAAAACAAATCATGGCAGTCCATCCAATAGTATTGAGATATTTCAGTGGTGGAGCAAAAAACGGACTGATCCAAATTTCCAACCATGGAGCAACGCAACAATCTAGTTATCAGAGTTGCTCTCTAAAGCCACTATATCAATTAACTGTAGTGACAACAAATTATGTTCTATCGTATGGAGAGCAGTTTTTAACAAAAAATGCTTTTTCTACTACCCGATCTCCAGTTATGCACTGTGCTCCCAAATGTTCCTTGATATCAAAAGCAAATGCTGCCTCTTCTTTTCGCTTACTCTGATAATATAAATCGTTATATTCTGTAGATATTCTTCATTTCATTATTCTTCTGTCTATTAGAGTTCAGGTTGGGCGAGGTCAGTTTAACTAGAGTGACCAGACGTCCTCTTTTTCCCGGACATGTCCTCTTTTCGAGACCTAAAAAAAGCGTCCGGCAGGGATTCCAAAAACGTCCGGGATTTTGCTACGTCGGGGAAAATAGTTATTACCCCCTTACAAGTTTTGGAAATGGTACATCCGGGATTTTGCTACGTCCGGGAAAATAGTTATTACCCCCCTTACAAGTTTTGGAAATGGTATCTCCCTCACGTTCCACCTTCTTGCGCAAGCTCTGACTGTAGAGAGAACTGTCATTGGTCGACCGATCTCAACGTAAATGTAAGTTCACGGCACGCTGCTGCTGCTACCCCCCCGCGACGAGGCGTCCTCCTCCTCTCTCCCCCCCCCCCCCCCCCGAACGAAGTGTCCTCTTTTTCACAAACTCAAATCTGGTCACCCTAGTTTAACAAATACTGTCTGTAAGAAGTTACACTACAACACTCACACCTGTTTATCAGTATATTGACATTAGGGAAGCAGACTGGTCGTTGCACGTTCCAGTCTTGTGAGAAAAGATTCTCCTCCTCTTAGAAATGTTAGAGCCAATAGAAATGTTAGATGTTCATGATGGAAAACCGTGTATTAAAGAGCCAAACTTCCGGCTGTTCGGGGTGTTTTTGGGACGGTCAACCTGTGTGTTGACTGGACGACTCCCTGCTATCGCGATTGCAGCTGCTTTGCTACTTTGCTTGTGATCAAGGAAAATAAATTCCGAGAACGAGAGAAGTTGTTTGACTAAGTTCTTCCGGACGCTACACCAGGCATCCAATAATTAGTACGCATTAACAACTCTTTGTTTTGTATCTTCTGGGAACTTAAAAGCAGCATAACGAGTCGTTCACAAGGGCTGTACGAAAAAGAAAAAGAAAGGTTGATAATGAATAACCCGAATCACAATAATCTCCAGTTTAACTAGAGCCATGCAAATTTGCCAACCAAATAACAGTTGACTTTTTAATCTTTGTGCTTTGTTGTGTAGTGATCCAACACTACAAAACGGGGCCAGCTGTGCTGATGTGACAATCCTGCTCTCTTGACTGAGCATATCGACCCACTGGGCGGAGAACAGCTGCTGTGCTGGTCAATCGGACTCCTGAAACGCGAGGCTGTGGCCCATCCGGGTTTGATGATAGTGCGAGCTTGAAGAGTTCCACTCCCAAACGGGATATCCACCAGATGAAAAATCACCCAGAAGCACCGCCATGCTGCTTGGAAGTGAAACCCTCCGCGCGTTAGAAGTTTCCCGACAGTGTTAAACAAGCAACTGCTGTGTGTGATGTCGACCACTGCTTGAGACCACCTCTCTTTGTTTAATTAAGATCACTGAGATAAGATGCTCCTTTGTGTATCAATTCCTCAATAACATGCTCCAGTGAAATCATTAGCGATCATTCTGCTCTCCTGCCTGCTCGCATCGACCCTACTAAACAAAGTCTTGTGACTGGAAATGACCATCAGCCAAGCACCAAACATCATCAATACCCGATGAACGCTCTGAATGGACACACTCCAAATCAATGCGCCATACTTTTTCCCGTTTGTATTGCCCTGCACCGGTATAATATAATACCTTGATAGAGCAAGAAGACGTTATGACGGGTTAATAATCAGAAGTCATGCTCTAATTAAACAATAAGCTTTAACAGGTGAATACGAAACACTCGTTTTTTTATTTTAATTGCAAGAATCCATCAAGATCTTTATTACAAGAATCCAATGAAAATATTATTCCTGACTGTGAAAGGGTTTGATTAGATAATAAGCAGTTATTGAGAATGAAGAGAGATATGGAATCATTTTTCTTGTCAGTCAAGATTAAATACTCATCAAAGAAGCGCAGTAAGATGGTTATTACATTGACAATGCATTAGAGCTTCTTTTTCTCCACATTATCATTTCATTTTGAAGAGACATAATGTTGGTAGGTTTGATCGCATGCATTAGTGGATGAATGTGCGTGATTCACCTTCATGACACGTGGCAAATAAAACACACTTTATTAAATGTTTTCACCATATTTAATGCCACATTAAAGCTTTTAACCTCCTCATTATGTGCTGTATTGTTGTTGCTGATTTACTGATTTTATTTGGTTGGATTGGTTCTCCAATCTCTCAACAACAACATTTCCTGGTTTCTTTACTCTGTGACAGCAAACGGAATATCTTTGAGTTGTGGACAAAACAAAACAATTGTGGACATTTGTTTTCATACTTTTCTGACATTTTTTAGACAAAACAACTAATCGATGAATCGAGACAACAATCAGCAGGTTCATCAACAATGAAAATATCCGTTAGTTGCAGCCTTAGTACCAAAAATAGTTAACGGTTTAACGGACGCATTGGATACATATTTTGACATGAACATCCACTGGGAAGCAGGAAAGATATGTGAGCGTTGAGGAGACTGTAACTTTACAGTATATGGCAGACACACAAAAATAATATTTCCCTCATATTTTTCTGCATCTCCTTGGTTGGTTCAGGCTCAGATGTCTAATAATCATTCAGGGTTGACCTTTAGTCGTAATAACTCTGTTCTTGGTTTCATTTCGATCAGCCTCCCACTCAACATCTCCAGAGACCTTTTTGGCTTTTGCGTTGCTGTCATTGTAAATATATAATTAGTTTCTTCATCAGTGGCCCTCTCTTGTTGATTTGATGGTAAAGTAATATTTCAAGTGCGTAAACACTCAAATAAATAAGTCATACAATTTTGAGCTGGTGTCTTTGTTTAAGTAAATTATGTCACCTCTTTGGCAGTCTACAGAAAAGGAATCATGGATGAATAACTGAGTGTTGGTAATTAGCAACAGTGCATTGAAGGTTAAAACAGACCTAAAAATAAGCTTCTCTTAAAAAGAAATATTAAAAAAAGCCTGGAACCTTGTATACACCAGTTGCAATAACGAAACAATTGCAATCTCTATCAGCCGATATGGCTCATCCACGATCAACAATCAATATCGACGACAAAAAAAAAGTGTTCAGGCCAAATTAAAATGTTCTATTTGTCATTTGTGTCTTTTAAGATGGTTTGGATCTCCGGCAGAATGCTCGTTACTGCACAGGTCCTTTTTCACCAAATCTAACGGTCAAACCTCATCTTTTCACTTCTTATGACATTGTACCCAAGTAATTGCTCAAATTTGACAGAGATGGACATAAAGTGTGTTTCTATTAAATCAGCATTGTAAATGTGTGCAGCATCTATTAATAGATTAGTTCTATATTATGAAATTCTTCAGCAACTATTTTCATAATCAATAAATCGGTTTGAGTTTAAAGAAAAGGATGAACAAGGTCTCTGATTCCAGCCTCTTATTTGTAAACATCTTCTACAAAGATGAATATATATATATATATATATATATATATATATATATATATATATATATATATATATATATATATATATATATATATTGTTAGCTATTAAATTATTCAGCAACTATTAATGGGCATTTTGAAAAGTTATATTTACTCCCTTTTTCTTCTGCTGATCTGATCCGTGACTAGAACTGTGACGATCCGATCGGTGAGTTTTGCAGCCCTACCTATCTGGTTACAAAATATCACTAAAATATACTAGCACGAATACTGAGAGTAATAAGACTAGTGTATGTCAAACATTAGAGTCATTACAATATCGTTAGAGGAAGCAGAATTCAAAGCTGCTGTACTCATTGTTTTAATGGTATTAATGGATCAAAGTCATGTGAAAGGGGTCTCTTGTAGTGAATGACCCACATGGAGTTATCAACCGGCTGTGCAGTTCCTCGAGCATTTTAACTTATTTTTTTGCTCAACAGCTTAAAACTGTACCCTTAACTCCTGGTTAATCATAACGGCAAAGGGGTTAAACCAGCGGCAGTTCTGTTCGTTGCTGGAGGAAGTGGACAGCGCGCATTCAGATCTGCTGCTGCATAACAAAGACCGGGGGCTGTCCAGGGGAGAGGTGCTGAAACGGGTTTGCTGCTTGTTTAGAAGATGTGAAAACCTTCCTGGAAGGCAAAGGCCTCACCATTTCACTTCATGGTAGATATGACAAGTCACTTAAACACGCTGAACTAAAGTCTCCAGGGAAAGGGAGGCACGGCTCTGCAGATGCAGGGGGATGTTTTGGCGTTTGACCGCGAGACGACAGTGTTTGCCAGAGATGTACAGAGAGGTGCGCTCTTCTCACTTCCCCTCCCTTGTGACTATATATATATATATATATATATATATATACACATACACACAAACATACCAGTGGCGGGCCTAATAAGGAATATCTTATCTTATCTTGTGTTTTTGGCCACAACAGGCAGCTGTTCTCAGAGAAAACCCTCGGATGAACCAAGCACCACATTTAGTATTTAGTGACAATCTGGTGAACATAGAGCACTTCGCAGCTAATGAGACATATTTCACTCAGGAGTTGGAGGCGCTAAACTTAGAAAAAATACCTAAATTAGGTGCATGTGTAGGACACATAGTTCAACGTATAATGAGGACGTGACATTGTTCAAATTAGCTTGCAGTGTTGCAACAAACACAACCTCTTCGCTCCACACCGATAGCAATGTGAATTTAACATTTATATTTATTTTTATGTGGGGGATCTATGCAATGGTGAATGTAAATATTATGTAATCAATAATCAACGAGCATATTATAATGTAGAAGAATATGCATTTCTTGCAAGAAAAGAACTTTCTAAAAAGGAGATGTAAGATTAAGATTTTTTTTTATGTTTTGATGTTTATTTGTATTACATATATTCATCAACAACATATTTAGCAATTACTCCAAACCTTGAAAAGGGAGAACAAAAACATGCATGTATGACAAACCGCAGCAGGTGCAAGCAGCTACTTAAATAAGCATGAAGGTCTGCTTCCATTTTGTCCAGGGCCTTGTTCCTCTTCCTCCCTACCTTCCTCTCATATCCTGGCTGAATTAACACTCATTATCTTGCAACAACAATGAGCACACAACCAATGGCGTAACCACACATTTAAAAAAATCTAATGTTGCAGCTTTCTTTTTTTATTACTTTGATGGTTTTTTAAAGAGGAATTACAGGACACAGAATAAATTAGAAACGACCTTAAAGTACAGTCAAAGCCAGGGCAAAGCAAGAGGAGATGAAAGTACATTCAATATGGTTCACTAATAAGATGCAAGTAAAAACATTAATATTTAATCATAAGGTCTGGAACCTAGAAATTATGACCAAATTTGTCCCACCCTTTTTTTCTCCCCTCTAACCCTGTGTTATTTTTATTAGCTAAAACATGTCCAGAATGTGCTATAATGCATCATGGGGCTTTACACTTGGTAGCACACAATGTAAAATGTAATGTAGACGACATTACTATACAAGCCATGCTTAAAATAAGAACATGCAGTGGTTGCTTTGAATACCATGTTTAAAATGTCAATGTCAACTACTTTACCCCTTTTTCAGGGCCTGACCTTGTGCTGTTTCGACACACACACACACACACACACACACACACACACACACACACACACACACACACACACAGTACAGGTGTCATGGTTGGGTCCTCATCTGTACAGTGTTGCAACAACAGTGTTGTTTCTTCTCGTTCATCCTCCCCGCCCGCTCTTCCCCGTCTCCTAATTTAGCCTCCTCACTCCTTTTCCATACATCCTCCTCCCTTTCCCTTGTTCTCTTTTTCTCTTGTAATACTTTCTTTACATCAACGCACCCTGTTCTCATCTCCCCTCCATCCCTCTGCCCTGATCTCCCCCGCTCTTATCACCTCCCCGCCACACCCTCTTCTTCTCCTGCTCCAGAGGCTGGTGGTCTTGGTTAATAATTGATTCTGGCTGTCACAGTGTGCTGACAAAGACAACAGCAGGCCCATTAAAAGTTCCTCGCCTGTTCTTTCTTCCTGTTCCCCCCCCCTTCACTTTACAGACACACACATACACAACATCTTGTCTCTCTCTCTCTCCCCACCACCCTCTGTTTTTCTCACTCCGTTCAGCCTCCCTCCCCTCGTCCTCTCCATCGCCTATCCTTCTGTTCGGGGCCAAGTTGACGTCTCCCTCTTAGTCAACTTCTTCACCTCCCTTGCCCCCTTTTCATCCCTCCCACACTCCTCCGTCTTGTTACACCCTTTGATGTCTTCACTCAATTCAGGTCGCGTCAAAGGGTGTGTTCACTTTGAGGCATTACAGGGAGATGAGACTATACATTCTGTAAGATAGCCAATAGCCGTATGGCATTACACTCATGTCACACTCCATGGCCATCGGGAGGAATCCAGGGTCATTGATAGTTCCTGTTCCATCCCTGAGATTTTATGTCTTTATTAATATATATATATATATATATATATAATAGTTATAACGTAAGGAGTTGGTCTGTACTGCCTTTGTCATGGTTGAAAGGAGTAATACAGTTTGCGGTCTTGGTTGCGGCCTTTAATATAGGCGCAACCTAACCCGTTCCTCATCACATGATTGGGTTGATGCCCTCTTTCCATGGAAAATCGTCATTGTTCCCTGAAAAACTGTAAAATAATAAGCTTAAATAGTTGTGTTTTTAAAGTAAACATGACAAAAACATATTCAACAGTGAATTAATCACATGAAAGAAAGTACCCTTGATATGTATGCTTACGTGCAGTTCCCCTTTAACCCTGTAAGACCCAAACATAGAAATAATATCTAAATCTTTTTTTTCAATCAGGGCGTTGGCATCCATTCTAAAATCCTATACGTTATGTTCCGTTATGTTTTTATAAGGAATTTTGGGGTTTCTTGAAAATGACTGTGGTTCATTTTGGATGCCATCTTTCTTTTCCTGCTTCTTGCAGCGTCACACGCTCTCTCGCTCTCTCTCTCTCGCTCACTGTTCTTTCATTAAATTCCCATCCTCTCACTCGCTTTCCTGCTCTACCTCCTTCCTCACTGCCTTTTGTTCTTCTGCATCTCCTCCCCCTTGTCCTCATTCCCACCATGTTGTTTTTGCACATGTCAGAGCAGCGCCACACCAGTGTATACACACACACACACACACACACACACACACACACACACACAAATGCCGTAATGCAGACACAGCTACACACTGCCATTCGCACACACTCCACCCACAGTTCAGGGAGAGGTGTAACAGCACTAATCTGTCACGCTCTGTCTCTCCCATTCATTGCCGGCACTATAATCCAGCACACCTCCGATGTGATCAGCCTCCAATTAGAAATCCATCAAGCCCAAGGTGCGTTTAATTGCCTTGTCGGAGCCGCACTTCCCAAACCGCCACCCTTCTCCCTCCAAACTCTTTGCTTCGCCTCACTCGGAGGTGTACTCCTCCCAGGCAGCAGGATGTCATTTTGCATTGACAGTGCTGCGCTCTTGCCTACAAGAATGTTTATCCATCAAGCATTTGTACTAACAGATTCAATACGGAGCTCCTTGCAAATGAGCTCATTGATTGAGGTTGTGTTGCACAGTAGTGTAATTTAATCTATGGCTTTCACAGTAGGTGCATTTTAAAATGGGACACGTGCCACATTTTTGTTTCCGAAAGTCAGCATTTCCGGATAGTATTTTGTAGCTTTGACCTGATTACGTGCTCTTGGAATGAAACTGACAATGCTTTCTATTTAGCCTGCAGTATTTGGTCCAGAACCCAAAGCTAACATATGTTGTTTGTCTTCTATTCTGCATTCCTTGCAAACCTGTCCACTGTCTCAGGATAGGTGTGGGACCAGTGAATTAAATCCTGTTTTAGCTCGTATCCGGATATCAGCTGACTCCCTGAGCTGTGCATTCGGCTACGTTTATTTTCTAAAAGGCAAACGTGTCACCTTTCTGCGACAAGATATGTCACCTGCGTAATTTGTGCTGATCTTATGAAATCAGTCCTTATGAAAGCTAGCAACACGGGTCACTTTCAGCTGGTTACATGCAAATTACGCGACGAATAAATCAACATGGCTGAAAGATCGCTGTCTAGCGCGAGTTAGCCGTCTTTATACTTACCCGGTCATGATTGCGTGCATAACATACACAATTATTTTGTGAGATACCTACGAATTACAGCACAATATCTGTATAGCTATGAATGCTGGATGAGGTCGGCCTGCACAAACAATTGGCATTTCCATTGGGATATAGCCAACGGGAACCCAACTTAAATTAAACAAATTAAACTCTAATTATTGTATTATTGGACTTTGCATTTTTAACTTTAACTTTATTTTGTTTTGTCATATTACATATTTTTTACATACATACATGAAATGTGGTTTCTGCATTAGTAGTTGTAGGAGAAGTGGGCTACTGAGAAGCGCTCAAGGACACTTCGACATGCGAACTATGGGGAGCAGGGATCAAACCGCTACCCATGAGCCACAGCCGCCCCGGTGTGCAGTCACACATGTTAATATATATATATATATATATATATATATTTGATATTTTACTTATGTAGATTGTGGTTACCTTTTAAATTTGATAAAGGTTATAAGCAAAAATGTGTGTGTTATTTGTATTCCCAAAAATAGTTGGATAGCTAAAACATGTATGCCATAATGCATCATGGGGGTTTCAACTTTGTAGCACACAATGTAAAATGCAATGTAGACGACATTACTATTTAAGCCATGCTTAAAATAAGAACATTCAGTGGTTGCTTTGAATACCATGTTTAAAATGTCAATGCCAACAACTTTATTTGGTAGATTTAAAGCATTGTACACTTTACCAATTATACAGCCACATGATAGCTGTGGCTGCTGCTGTTGGAGCCACTTCTATGCCAGATCTTGTAAAAAGTGTAAGATGCATGAGACAGCTCCCAGAGACCATATTACACGGGCAACGGAAACATTCAGCGCTAAACATCCTTTAAAAAACAACAGTAAATCCCCATAAAGAAGGATCACTGAATAGTTTTAACATCCAAACAATGCATGCTGGGAAGTCTGGCAAGTGGTATTTGTGAGGGCAGCTGTTTTTTTATATTGGATGTGTGAAGTCGAAAGTCTTTCTCAGTCCTAAATTGTCACATGATCTGCAATTTCAACTATGGCTACTACACCAAAAAAACCTTAGCACAGCCCAGTGGGGTTTCTGGGTGCTTGAATGCAATCTTCATTTCTTTTTTCATAGAGACCTGTTCTGTGGATATTCAGTGAGTTCATGCTGATCAATTGAAGTTGGGGGTTTCATTTCAGATGTTCAACAGATACAATGTGACACATATAACCAGCAATCTAAGGCTGATTGACACATTTCCTTTCCACATTCACACTTGTTAACATAAAACCTTGTCAGGTAGGCCACATGTTGCATTACCTTGATAGCGCTACTTTCTAATTCACAGCCCTGCTATGATCTAAGACAGACAATCAATATTTGGAAACAGGAAGTCTCTCCCAAAGCCAAGAAATCCTCAGTCTGCTCTATCGTCAAACAACACTGCTTCACTGACTATTTACAGGAGGCTGAATTTATAGACTCATAAATTGTTTCTTTGAGTTTTTATTTTTTTCACACCCGAAGGAGCTTTAGATCATTGTAGCACTAACTGTTATGGTCCAGAAAATGTGCCCTTATCCTTGGGAAATAACTCAAGCACGTGGTCAAAAAAAGGTCTCACTTCCGAACGTTTTGCGTGAATACGTAACCAAGCCTCAATTCTCTATTTGTTTTTCTATTTTTAACTTTTATTTTCTTAATTTCTAAAAGGTTTAAATCATTTCACGTTTCAGCCTGTTGTAGATGATGCCGAGACACTAAATTTAGAAGCTGCAATAGCATCTTAGTGACACATTATATGACACACAAACAGCGGGTTACAAACCATGCAAATGGTCATTAGCGCTGATAATATAAATCGTTATATTCTGTAGATATTCTTCATTTCATTATTCTTCTGCCTATTAGAGTTCAGGTTGTGCGAGGTCAGTTTAACAAATACTTTCTGTGAGAAGTTTCTGTGAGAACAGTCCGGTTGTCTGTTCCTCAAGGTTCCTCAAGGTTCCACGCTCTGCACCACAACACTCACACCTGTTTATCAGTATATTGACATTAGGGAAGCAGACTGGTCGTTGTGTTCCAGCCCTGTGAGAATAGATGAGGACGCGACTCTCCTCCTCTTAGAAAGGTTAGAGCCAATAGAAATGTTAGATGTTCTTGACGGAAAACCGTGTATTAAAGAGCCGAACTTCCGGCTGTGCGGTGTGTTTTTTGGACGGTCAACCTGCGTGTTGACTGGACGACTCCCTGCTATCGTGATTGCAGCGCTTGTTACTCTACTTGTGATCAAGGAAAATAAATTCAGAGAATGAGAGAAGTTGTTTGACTAAGTTCTTCCGGACGCTACACCAGACATCCAATAATTGCACACGCTAACAGCGCTTTATGAAGTGCCATGCGAAATTAGCATAATTTGTTTACTCATGGTTACCCAGAGAAGCACACACACACTATTTGGCAATGTGGGAAATGGGCCTTAGTGCACATTTTTATTAGTTGGAATGCTTCAGCAGTCCAACTATTGTTATCCACTTCTTTATTAGTTGGAATGCTTCAGCAGTCCAACTATTGTTATCGTCTTCTTTATTAGTTGGAATGCTTCAGCAGTCCAACTATTGTTATCCACTTCTTTATTAGTTGGAATGCTTCAGCAGTCCAACTATTGTTATCGTCTTCTTTATTAGTTGGAATGCTTCAGCAGTCCAACTATTGTTATCCTCTTCTTTATTAGTTGGAATGCTTCAGCAGTCCAACTATTGTTATCCTCTTCTTTATTCAACTTTTTCTTCTTCTATTTCTTCCGTACATATTTTTTATATCTTCTCCTCCTTCATATATTAAGCTATAGAAACCATTCACATATTAAAATATTCAGCTACTTAAGGACATGATGGCTATGACCTTTCATATTTCTGACTTTTCAAATTTTTGAATTATTAAGGTTTTTATGAAAATTCAAATGAATGGCAGCGGATGGGGGAAATCTTCAAATCCTCTTCAACTTCAAACGCTTACAGGTTCTGCATACGTTCAGCTAAATACACCATTTAAACTTTAAAATGTTGACAAAACCTTCAGCTATTATTCTGTAATTTCATATTTTTGATATTTTTTCAAATATTCAAATTATTAAGCTTTTTCTGAAAAAAATAATGAATGGATTCCAATGAAGAAAGTCTTCAAAGCCGCTTAAACTTCCTCAACTTCAAAAGCTAAAGGGTTTGCCATGCTTTCAGGTAGAGACACCATTTCACCTTTAAAATGTTGACAAAACCTTCATCTGTTAACTCAGCTTTTTGATATCTGTAATAGTCTCTTAACTGTCAGCGTTTTTGTTTTATGCTTTTTCCCGACCTTTTATAGGTTTAACATGGGTGTGTATTGCGCCGCTTAGAGTGGTGATGTCACAGCTTGAGGGGACAGAGCCTTCCAGATTTGGTCATTAAAGTATTTGCTTTTTGCCATTTGCTCCACAATACTAACTTTTTGGGCATAATTTATACATCAAAACGTAGGAAATCTTGTCTGTCTTCGTAAAATTGGGTCGATTTGAATCCAACAGATTCAGACGTGTTTAAATCAGACTCCTCCATTCACCGCCATGTTACATCTCCCTCCAAAATGTCTCCCCCCTGACGGTCGTACCTGATTTCGAAACTGCAACTAGAGACACATTGTGGGTCTGTAGGTTACACAAACAGCATCGACGCGTTCGCAAAAGTCTTATCTCTCAGAAAATATAATTATTTTGGCATGTTGCCTTTGAAGTTCTTGAGATATTAAGCTTTTTATGAAAAAAAATAATGCATTGAAGTCAATGGGCCTCATCTTCAAAGCAAAAACTCAGTCTCACTCATGACACAGGTGTTTCAAGTTAACTAATCAGTGCAGTTTCACACTCATTCTTGTTTTAACGACCTTGTGGGGACACACACACACACACATATTGCAGCTGTTGGTGAAGGAAGTGAATGTGATTGCTAGCACACAGTTAACTTTGTTAACTATGTGCTAAGCTCACTGACTGTGTGTGTCTATGTGCGCGTGAACGGCCGCGCGCCGCACGTGGTAATACGGTCGCGTGCACTCAGACTCTTGACTTTTGATCATATTTATGCAGAAAAAAAAATATATAATTTTTTTTTCCATGTTAATCTCTATTGAACCGTAGTCCCTTTGAAGTCATCACTATGGCAACCTTTGATCACGTCACACACAGGTGTTCTCATTAGTGCAGTTTGACAGAGAGAGAGAGAGAGAGAGAGAAGGGACACACACACACACACACACTGATACACACGCACATGACTTCTGTCTGTTTCTCTCTCTCTCTGTCTCTCGGTTTGTCTCTCTCTACCTCTCTCTATCTACCTCTCTCTACCTCTATCTTTACCTCTCTCTACCCCTCTATGTCTTTACCTCTCTCTACCCATCTCTCTCTCTCTCTCTCGCTCTCTCTCTTTCTCTCTTTACCTCTCTCTACCTCTCTCTCTCTACCTCTCCCTCTTTTGTCTTTCTTTCTTTCTCTCTTCTGTTTCACTCTCTCCCTCTCTCTTTCTATACCTCTCTCGTTCAATTTATATATCTTCTATTTCTTCCGTACGTATTTTGAATCTCTTCTCCTCCTTCATATATTCAGCTACAGAAACCGCTCAGCTATTAAAATGTTCAGCTCCTTAAGGAAACGATGGCAATGACATTTTCATATTTCTGACTTTTCCAATTTTTTAATTATTAAGCTTTTTATGAAAATTAAAATGAATGGGATCCAATGCAGGAAATCTTCAAATCCTCTTCAACTTCAAAAGCTTACAGGTTCTGCATACGTTCAGCTACAGACGCCTTTTAAACGTTCAAATGTTGACAAAACCTTCAGCTATTATTCTATAATTTCATTTTTTTTATATAGCTATCTTCAGCTATATTCAGCTATCTTTTCAAATATTTAGAAAAAAAAAATACATTGAAGTCTATGGGGATCATCTTCGAAGCAAAAACTCAGTCTCACTCATGACACAGGTGTTTCAAATTAACTAATCACTGCAGCTTCACACTCATTCTTGTTTTAGCAACTTGTGAGGACACAGAGAGAAGCAGCTGCAGCTGTTGGTGGAGGAAGTGAATTTGATTGCTAGCAGGAAGTTAGCTTTGTGTTAGACTAAGCTAACTCACTGTGTTTGTCTATGTGCGTGAGCGTGCGTGTGCGAACGGCCGCGTGCACATGTTATTGCGGTCGCGTGCACGTTCGCGTGTGTGCGCGCGCGAACGGCCGCACGCATGCACGTGGTAATACGGTCGCGTGCACGGTCGCGTGTGTGTATGTCACTTTAAATACAAACATGGGAGAAACAGTTCCACTGAGGCTCACATTTTCATTTTTAACTCCAGAAAAATATCAAGGACATCAGTCCGATCGGCTGCTTCGCTCCTCTCTGTTGAATGTACTATAATGGTGATTTGAGCATGTTTTTGCTTTGAAATCTGGGGTTTAACATATAGTTTTGTAAACAATCTGGATACACATTGGAGTGTGTGACTTGGAGATATTCAGTCAAGGGCATTGTAACGCCTCCTGTCTATCTACCTGTCTGTCTTTCTGTCTTCCCTTTCAAAATAAAAGCCCCATGAATTAACTATCTTAACATAAAGCTCAAATGAGGATTTTTGTATTAAATACTTAATGCTCTTACTAATTCTTTGAATACTGCTGCTAATATTTTGACTATTACTACTACAGCTACTCCTACAAATACTACTGCTACTAATACTACTAAAACTATTACTACTTACTACTACAGCTATTAGTATGACTACTATTACTACTACAGCTATTAATATGACTACTGCTACTGATATTACTATGAATACTACTGTTATTTCAACTACTACTACTACAACTACTTCTATATTCATACTACTGTTATTTATACTACTACTACTACAACTAGTACTACTGTGACTACTACTACAACTAGTACTGTGACTACTACTACTACTTTTACTCATACCACTGTTATTTATACTACAACTACTACTACTGCGATTACTACTACTACTTTCACTCATACTACTGTTATTTTTACTACTGCAACTACGACTACTACTTTTATTCATATGACTGTTATTTCAACTACTACTACGAACACAACTACTGCTGCTTCTGCTTCTATTACTACTACTACTACTACTACTGCTGCTACTACTTATACTATTATTACTGATGGAACTGTTTCTTCTACTTTACCACTGGTACTTCTGCTGCTGCTTCTAGAACTACTACCACTACTAAAATGTCAGCTGCTGAAACTACGACTCTTGTTACAACCACTACTTCTACTACGACAACAACTCCTACAGTTTGTGGTAAGGCAGGTCACAGGCAGCCTGCAATTAAGGACCCAGGCAAAGGGGCAGAGCCTTTAAAAAGGGGTGGGAAGATCACCTGCGCCTTTCTGCCTAACGACACACACACCTGAGAGCAGCTGAGGCCAGCCAAGTTGAGGGACTAATCTGAGTCCTGGCCGGAGCAACCACTGTTTTTCCCAGGCCTTTTACATCTACATGTCCTTTCTAAAGTCATCAATTACATGTGCCTTTTTATGTTTGATTTTAGCTTGTGGGGTTTTGTGCTGAAGAGAGGGACACAGGGGCAGAGCAGCCATATACATTTTGCATGGGCATTTTATTATTGTGTTATTTTATTTGGTTTGCTGTGAATAAGTATATTTTATGTTGTTGGTGTGATTATTTACTGTTTTTATTCAGCTCTGCACTGGCCTCCCTGACTGTGCAGTTTTAGTCCCACGTGGTTTATTTTCTTGTTTGTGCACTTGTGATTTAGTTATAGCTTACCCAATTTGTTAATAAAGTCTTATGGTTGGTATGTAGTCTCTGGCTCCACCGGGTCACAAGTTTAAAGGTTTAGCTTCCAGATGCATTGTATTCCAGCTCTTAGCTGCTTTTGATAATGCAGTTCAACTTCCAATCGCTGCCTCTAACAACTCTCTCTCTCTCTCTCTCTCTCTCTCAGTAGAGGGTGTGTGAGCTGAGAGCAGGTGGTGGGGACAGAGCGTGTGCGTCTTTTTCTTTAGTTTTCACTCTGTTAATGTTATATTTTTCACACAGTTTATTAATCACATAGTAGTTTATAGTTTGGTGTATTTGGTGGGTTTATTTATTTTCTCACCGGTGTGGTGCGGGTAGCCTGGTTAGCACCATGGCTGCCCCGTGCTACAAACATTTGACACGTAAACACGGGGTGAAGGTCTGTGCCACGTTCCCCTGCAGCGTGGAGGATGTCGGCCTCGCTGTGGGGGAAAAGGTCGGCCACGGCGGCGTGGTGTCGGCCGCTCGCATGAACAGTGCCGTGGTGGTTTTCCTGGACCGGGTGGAGAAGGTGAACTCCGTCGTCGAGACGGGCATCACCGTGAACAGTTGTTTCGTGCAGGTACTGCCTTTGTCCCAACCCGCCACCAAGGTAGTCCTGTCGAACGTCCCTCCTTTCATCTCCGATGAGTTCCTCAGCAGAGAGCTGTCCAGACATGGGAAGGTGGCGTCCCCGATCCGCAGGATGTTGTCTGGATGTAAGTCTCCGTTGCTGAAACACGTGGTGTCTCATCGGAGGCAACTGTATATGATACTGAACAAGCGGAACAGGAGCTCAACCTCCGTTTCATTGTGAAAGTAGATGATTACGATTACACGATATTCGCCACTTCTGCGGGGATGAAGTGTTTCGGTTGTGGAGAGGAGGGACACACGGTGAGGGCCTGTCCGAGGCGGGGCGCGCCGGCTCCGCCCGGCCCGGGTTCGGCTGCGGGCGCGGGTGTGTCCGCGCCTGGGCCGGCTCCGCCCGGTCCGGATGCGGCGGCGTCCGCGCCTGGGCCGGCTCCCGCCGGTCCGGACGCGGCGGCGTCCCCGTCCGCGGGGCCCCCCGCCGAGCGGCCGGTCGCGGCTCCGCGGAGCTCTCTGCGGGGCCCCGCCGCTGTGGCCGACCCAACACACGGGGTGAGTTCAGTTGATGTACCGGGGGTGGAGGTAGCCACGGGTGAAAAGGGTGTTTTGGGTGAGGATATGTTGGGTGAAGAGGGAGCAGTAGGTGAGGAGACTGTTCCGGGAGGGGAGGGTGCTCTGGGTGAAGTGGGGGAGAAGGAGGTGGAGGCTGGTGTGAGTGGTGTGTGTGTGAGGCAGGTGGAGGAGAAGGCAGGTGTAGCAGAGGAGCAAGAGGAGGACAAGGGGGAGCACAGCGTGCTGTGGAGTGAGCAGGTGGAGGAGGTCGAAATGGAGGAAGCGGTGCTGGAGGAGGCAAACACAACAAAAAGTAAAAGTGCAGCAAAACGTAGGAAGACGAACAGGGGGGGGCGACGAATGAGTGTATGACTGAGAGTGTGGAAGATGAGTGTGTGTCTGACAGCAGTGATGTGGATGATTTTAGCAGCAGCCAAAAAAGCAGAATGAGCACAGTCGACAAGTTCAAAGCGTTTTTAACAAAAACTAAAAACCAGCAGGTGAAGGTGGGCGACCACTTCCCAGACCTTGGTCTTTTTATCACCTCGGCCAGGTCCCACATGAGCCAGAAGGAGGAGGCTGGCCTCACAGAGCAGGAGGTTTTTAGATTGAAGAAGCTCGTAACCAAAGCAAGGCGTCAACAAAACACTGATGGAAAGGGCAAATCTGGAAATGTGTTTTAGGTCTTTGTTTTATTGGTTGGTTCTTATTTTAACTCTATCCACCATGGATGTTTTTAAAGTAGGGCTTTTAAATGTAAATGGTGGCAGAGACGTCCGGAAGAGAACGTCTATCTATGAAACTTCCAAAATGAAAAAGATAGACGTTCTCTTTCTACAGGAAACGCACAGTGATTTTAACAACGAGTCTGACTGGAGAAGGGAGTGGGAAGGGGAAGTCGTTTTAAGCCACAACACCTCCCTTAGCGCAGGAGTGGGCTTCCTCTTCTCACGGGCTTTTAAACCCAACACACTGGAGGTCCAGCATTTTATCGAGGGGAGGCTTCTTTTAGTCAAAGCTCGGTTCGACACATTTTCTGCTGTTTTTATCAACGTGTATGCTCCAACATCCGGTGCAGAGAGGAAGCAGTTTTTACTCAAAGTAGATGAAGTTTTAAACGGCTGCTCAACGGAGGATTTTTTATTCTTGGGGGGGGATTTTAACTGCACAGAGGATGCAGTTTTAGACCGTAACCACGCAGAGCCTCATCCAGCCTCTCAGCACCCCTTAAAGCAGCTGGTCCGCTCTCACGGCCTGGTGGACGTGTGGAGGAGGATGCACCCAGACTCCAGACAGTACACCTGGTCCCACCTCAGAGAGAGCAGGGTCTCCTCAGCTAGGCTAGATCGTATTTATTGTTTTAAGCATCATTTTAGCACTTTTAGGAGTTGTGCTATTATGCCGGCTGGTTTTAGTGATCACTCTCTTGTCTTGTCTCATGTTTTTATCAGGAATGTTTTACCCAGAAGTGCTTATTGGCATTTTAATTCTGTTTTAACATTTGATAAGAGTTTTAGAGAGGTTTTTATTTATTTCTGGGGTGCTTTTAGACAGAGGAAGGGTGATTTTAGTAGTCTTAAGCAGTGGTGGGACCACGGTAAGACACAAATAAGACTACTGTGTCAACAGCACACTTTGAATGTCACACGAGATAGCACCAGATCTATGAAAGATCTGGAGACCGACATAGTGGAACTAGAACGTTTAAGTGAGTCCACAGGAAATCGAGGTTATATTGAAAACCTCAAAGGGAAAAAGATGGCTTTAGCCGACCTGCTGGGCAGTAAGGTGCAGGGCGCCCTGGTCAGGTCCCGGTTCCAGAACATCGCAGAGATGGATGCTCCCTCTAGCTACTTCTTCAGTCTGGAGAAGAAGAACGGGCAGGGGAAGGTAATCCACGCACTGCTGTCTGACATAGGGCAGGAACTGACGGACCCGGGCCAGATACGAGGGCGAGCTGTGAGCTTTTATCAACAATTGTACTCCACCGAATACCAGGAAGAGCCAGCTCTCCTGGAGGGTTTCTGCGGGGGACTACCCCAGGTCTCCGCAGAGACCAACTCACAGCTCGACGCCCCCCTTCAGATGCAGGAGCTGCTGACCGCCCTGCAGGGCATGCAGGGACGGTGGGCTCCGGGCATTGACGGGCCCACGGTTGAGTTTTATAAAGCCTACTGGGACATCGTCTGCGACGATGTCTCGGAGGTTTTTAACGAGTGTCTGGCCTCGGGTTCCATGCCAGTGTCCTGCAGGAGTGCAGTCCTCACGTTGCTGCCCAAGAAGGGGAACCTGCAGGACATCAAAAACTGGCGCCCTGTGTCGCTGCTTTGCGTGGATTACAAACTCCTGTCCAAAGCTTTGGCCTCCAGGCTGGGGAGGGTTATGGAGCAGGTCATCCACCGGGACCAGACCTACTGCGTCCCTGGCAGGTCCATGGTGGACAACGTCCACCTAATTCGGGATGTTTTGGATGTCTCTAGTTCATTGGGTGTAGACGCTGGTCTGATTTCCCTGGATCAGGAAAAGGCTTTTGACCGCGTTGAACATGGGTTCTCGTGGAAAGTGATGGAGAGTTTTGGGTTCAGCGCTGGTTTCATAGCCAAGATCAAGGTGCTGTACAGGGATGTTGAGAGTGTGCTGAAAATCAACGGCAGTCTGAGTGCTCCTTTTAGAGTGTGTAGAGGGGTCAGGCAGGGCTGTGCCCTGTCTGGGATGCTCTACGCTCTCTCCCTTGAACCTCTCCTCCACAAAGTACGTTCCAGCACTCTGGGGTTGTTTTATCCAGGTTTTAATAGAAGATTGATTTTATCTGCTTATGCAGACGATATTATATTTTTTATTAAAAACCAGGACGAGGTCGACATTTTAGCGGGTATTGTGGAGGATTTTAGCTCGGCATCGGCAGCGAGGGTCAACTGGGGGAAGAGTGAAGCCCTCGCTGTCGGTGAGTGGCGCGGCGGTCTCCCAGTTCTCCCCCGAAACCTGGAATGGAAGAGAGGAGGTCTAAAGTACCTAGGGGTGTTTTTGGGGGCAGACCATGTAGTAAAGAAGAACTGGGAGACCGTCATAGAGAAGGTTGAAGGGAAACTTAAAAAATGGAAATGGCTGCTCCCCCAGATGTCGCTTAGAGGGAGAGTGCTGGTTCTTAACAACCTCGTTGCATCCCAGCTGTGGCACCGGCTAACCTGTGTGGACCCCCCCTCAGGCCTACTTGCGGAGATCCAGAGGAGGATGGTGGATTTCCTCTGGGGGGGTCTGCACTGGGTGCCGCAGGGGGTTGTGTTTTTAGCCAGGGAGGAGAGGGGACAGGGCCTTGTCCACCTGGCCAGCCGGACTGCCACTTTTAGACTGCGTTTTATTCAAAGGTACCTCACAGGCCCGGCAGATCTGGTGTGGAGAGATGTGGCCAGCAGCATCCTGAGGCGTGCCAATAACCTGGGTTTGGATGATGCTCTGTTTTTAATGGATCCTAAATTCTTAAAGTTAACTATGTTGCCTCCTTTTTATCAGGGTGTTTTCAGGTCATGGGCCCTTTTTAACCACAAAAGGTGCCCGGAAGCCAACTCCCTGCACTGGTTGTTGAGAGAGCCGCTGGTCAATGGGGCCAGGCTGGACGTCAGCGACCACACCACGCACGGCCTGACGGCGGCGCTGACCCAGTCTGGAACCCTGACCCTACAGCAGCTGGTGGATGCAGTGGGGCCGGCACTGACCGACGCCCAGGCTCTGGGCTCTCTGCTGGGTCTGCAGTCCCTCCGAGTGGCGGGGAGGATCCTGGAGCTCTGGTCCCAGAGGCTAACTACGAAAGACCGGAACCTCCTGATGGGCAGCCAGACCAGCACTGCAGACCCCTACCCGGACATCATCCTGAGCCCAGGCCTGGGAGAGAAGACCGGCCCCCTTCTGAGAGTCGTACACGCTGCAAGACTGACAATATATGAAGCAGACAAGGAGAATCTCTACAGAAACTGCGTGAAGTGCATCCACCAGGTCGGACTGAGCGGCAGACCTCCCACTGTGTGGGCAAAGAAGTGGGGGCAAGATGGCCCCAGCCCGCAGTGGAGGCTGCTGTACAAAGCCCCCCTCAAAAAACGGACAGGCGACCTCCAGTGGAGGATCCTCCACGGTGCCGTCGCTACCAACGCTTTTATCTCTGTTCTTAACCCAGCTGTTTTTAGCGGATGCCCATTTTGCGGAGTACGTGAGACAGTTTACCACGTTTTTACTGAGTGTAAGAGACTCACCAGTCTCTTCTCTCTTTTAACATCGGTTTTTACACGCTTCGGCGTTGTTTTTACTGAGAAGATTTTTATTATGGGAGCAGGCTACAATAAAAGTTTTAAAAACAAGTGGCAGCTACTCAATTTTATCTCAGGCCAGGCAAAACTGGCCATTTATACAAGCAGGAAGAGGCAGGTGGAGCATGGGGATGGGCAGGAAGCGGCGGCAGTGTGGAGGACAAACCTCCGGTCAAGACTCTGGCTCGAGTTTTGTTTTTATCACCACATCTCCGACCTCGAGTCGTTCACAGAGCGGTGGTGTTTTAAAAACACACTGTGCAATGTTTCGGACGGTCAACTGTCTTTTACACATTTTTTAACTGACTGATGGTGTTTTAAAAGAAAGAGAAATTGTAAAACAAGGTTTTGTTTTTTCCCCATTGTTATTTTATTGCATTAACACTGTATATATTGTAAAACTTTGAAAATATGTGAATAAAGTGTTTTTGTAAAAATCAAAAAAATAAATCTCTCTCTCTCTCTCTCTCTCTCGTTCAACTTGTATATCTTATTCTATTTCTTCCGTACATTTTTTGAATCTCTTCTCCTCCTTCATATATTCAGCTACAGAAACCGCTGTAGAAAATGCTCAAAAGTCCTGGGAGATGGTGCGAGGAAATAAGGTCCAGGATCCAAAAAGTTATAATAAAAGAATATTTAATAAAAAGTGATAGACAGAACAGCTTATGCAAACCCGATCGGGGCCCCTCCTTCCTCAACGAACTCCAGACCGCAGGTCTTGTCCAGTCACGTGGGGATTTAAAAGGGCCGCTCTTCTTGCGCATGTGTTAGTTATAGTTCTCATTCACAGAGCTTAAGGCCACTCATTGGTTAGTTCTACGGCATGCGATTGGCTAAAAGTCCCACGGGGCGGAGTCTCTCTTGGCGCAGGGTTTGAAGTTAGCTCCATAACATTCCTGTTTTCCGATACCTGAAGTCCTCACTCCGCCCTCCTGTGTTTACTAACAACATATTGTACCTAGGGAATTGTTATTCAGTTCTATCTGTTACAGCTGATGAGAATCTTACTACAGTTTACATTCATCCTCCCACAGACCCTCTTCACCTCTGCTGGCTGAAATGCAAATTGAATCCCCCCACTGTGCCTGATAAGAACAGTAGAGAGATCCCCAGACCACAGGTGGTCCAGTCCCCTTTGTTCTTAAAACCAAATGGTCCCTTGTAAAAACTCCCAACCACGGCCTGTGTGTAAATGACCTCTGCACTCTCAGTACAGTGTGACCCTCAGCAATACTATATGATTCTTCTTGTTTCAAATCTATTTTAAAATCCTTCCACATCTGAATCATTATACAGTGATAAACACAGTGACCCTCATATTCATACAATTACACATTCTTCATAATAATATCCCATATTAATTATCATATTTCATGCATTTGTACACAATAAACCTCACACTGTACAAGTCCAAATTTGACTAACTAAACTCTAAAAAAAACTTCACCGCTCAGCTATTAAAATGTTCAGCTCCTTAAGGACACGATGGCAATGACCTTTACATATTTCTGACTTTTCACATTTTTGAATTATTAAGCTTTTTATGAAAATTAAAATGAATGGGATCCAATGCAGGAAATCTTCAAATCCTCTTCAACTTCAAAAGCTTACAGGTTCTGCATACGTTCAGTTACAGACACCCTTTAAACGTTCAAATGTTGACAAAACCTTCAGCTATTATTCTATAATATCATATTTTTTATATTCATTTATATTCAGCTATTTTCAATCATACCTAAATATGCAAACCTAGTATGGCTTTTATACTAACAGCTCTTTGTTAAACCAGCACATTTTAGCACAGGCCCCTCATCTGTGTGCATCACACAATATGTTAACTGTAATGACAGTATGTCTGAATCTTTGTTGATGACCTGATGAAAATGAGAGGTCTCCTCAAACGCAACATTCAAAATAAAAGCGCACAACTAAATATTAAATAAACAGTACCAAATAAACTGTTGCAAAGAAAGACATCACATTAATAATTGAATTAATTAAGACCTCAATCACAGATATACATCGAGGAAAAGTTAATTGTATTTGAGTGATTTGATTGTGGTTTGGTTAAATATTAAAAAAGACACATTCTCGTGTCACCATTTACTTATTTCTGTATTTAACCAAAACTATTGTTCCCTATGTTGCCTAAACAGAATCATAAAAAAAAAATGGTAATCATGCTTTATTTGCCACAAGTGGTTATTTGATAACAACAAGTGAAAGCTAACAGATATCTTGGTAGCACTTTATAATAACTACACGCTATTTGGCATTAGTTAAGCATGAGTAAACACTTAATTCATCATTTATAAAGCATTGTTGCAACATGAACACTCATTAGTAACTCATTAGTATGCAATTAATAAACATAGTTATACATGTTTAACTCTTGATTCATAAGCGTGACTATTATGCGTTTCATGATTGGTTTTCATACTTTATAAATGATGAATTCCCCATTTGTAAATGAAGTATTAAGGACTTATAGATGATTAATAAGATAATGTATAAAGTGTTAGTAAATGACAAAAAGAAGAAGATTTAAATGTCATTTATTCATGCATTTATTTATACATATAATGATTTAGATATGCACTAATGGTGAGGGACTATGTTAGCATGTGTTCTATAAACATGTTTTAATACTGCAATTCATGATTAATTAAGGTAGTTACTCGTCGTTTGTTAAGTATTAGTTAAGTATATTCTGTGACCTCATCTAAAGTGAGGACTATCTATGCTTTACAAAGCATTTATAAATGACATTGAAAGGCCAGCAGTGCCTCAAAGCTAACAACGGTCTGAGTTATCTTCAACAGAAAAGGGAAATAGACACAACGCAAAGTGATAAAGAACATTAATACGATGGTGATGGGGGGCGATGCCCATCAGTAGCACGAGTGTTTCTTAGGTTTAGTCAATAAAGGTACTTGGTTAGGTTTAATAAAAGATCTTGGTTTTGGTTAAAATAAGTATGATCAGGAACTTCAGTTATGTGCTCTATGGAACACATGTGACATAAGTTGACTACTTAATGGAAACTTCTTTCGTAACTTGAAATAAGTCAACATTGAATTTTGGTTCCATACAGGAAACGGACATTATATCCACTTTTTAAAATAAGTAGGTTTCTGGATGTAGGTCCTGTGTGCCCTGACTTTGTGGCTCTTTATACTTCTTCAATTAACTTCCGGAGCAGTTTTTCAGAGCAGCTAATTTTGCCGCGGATGAGTTTACATTGGAGTTAAGAAAGAATGGCACTGGGCTAGGAATAATCAGTGTCCAAAAATGTCTGGTCATTTGGACCTCATATACAGTATGACCCCTCTTAATGAGGGCCCTGTGTTCTGTGATCAGCGTTTCCATATGACATGACCAAGGAGCGGCTCTATGAGAAAAGGTGCATACTATAAAAAGACTGATCTGAGCTCAAATGGATCCATAACGGAGCAATTCCATGAAACATAATGTGGCCCATTCAAACTCAGTCCAAACAGTCATGCTAGCTATGAGGTCATGGTTGAACACATTGCCTCCAAAAAGTGAAGCATGTCAGTGTCAATGCAGATGGGAATCGATGATGATCCAGATGTGCTTAAAGTTAAACAAATAGGCCATGAGCTAAAAACAGGGACTTGCAAATAGTTTTAAATACGACGATCACTCATTTGGCAAAAATCATCCCCATTAACGTTGCATCAGTTTTCACGTCAATAGTAATAAATGGACCTGTACTTGTCTCATGCTTTTCTAGTCTTCCGACCACTCAAAGCGCTTTAACACTACTTTACATCATTCACCCATTCATACACTGATGGGAGGAGCCAACTGCTCATAAGGACTAACTAACATTCACACACATTCACACACCGTAGGCACAGCTACGGTAGCAATTTTGGGGTTAAGTGTCTTGCCCAAGGACACATCGACATGGGCTAAGAGGGCCGGGGATCGAGCGGCCGATCCTCTGATTGAAGGACAACCCTGCTCACCACTGAACCACAGTCGCCCGTAGTAGTGCAGAATATAGCTAGACCACATGGACACAGCAGGAATAAAAAATGGGGGCATACACAAAAAAATAATATTCTTGTTCTTTGATCCTTGTATGTCATATTGTGCATTCTCATTAATAAAGTACATTTAAAAGAAAAAAAGAAGCCGCTCCACCAAATATGAAGCAGTCTAAACTTCAACGTTAGACAAAAAAACAAGAGGGTGGTGGTGTCAACACATCCATTCATAACACAAAGGTTTCAGCGATCAAACCCCTGTTGTCGACACCCAAGAATAATGTGTGCATGTTCCAGAGGGAGTTGGATATCTGTTATTCTTACTTCTTAGTGGCATGAGTAGGAAGAAACAAAAGGGGGGGGGGGGGGGGAAACACAATGAGTGTCAATTAAATTCTCAGTGAGACAGAAAACCAAAGAAAGCGAGAGACGAATGAATGAGTGCTATTGAGAGGGATAAGAGAAGGAGGGAGGGAGAGTGAGCGGAGAGCACACTGGAGGGCCAGGTGAGAGTGGAATTATACATCGGTATTATGTTCAAGAGACTTTTGTTTGAAAGGGATCCTCAATTCCTTGGTCCTGACATCCCACCGCTTCTCTGTGGGACGCCAAAAGCTATTCTAGGAAGTGCCTGAAGTTAACTTTGGTGAAGAACACAGGGTTTCGGATAAGATATATAACTTGATACGATAGAAATAAGGAGAATTTACCGCCGTGCTTAAACTACTGGGAAGGACCTAGGCGCACAAATCAGAGCTGGATGAGATGCAGGAGCAATTCCAACCTCATAGTGGCGCTAGAGAAAATGCCAGGCGATGGCACACGTCTGTTTGTGAAGCACAATGTGGTGTTATTCATTTGTTTTTGTTGGGAGAACAAATAAGTCAAATAAACTTGACTTGACACGAGAGCCCAGAACTTAACTTTCCTAGTTGCCCAAAGAAAATTGTTGAGTTGGTGGATCTCTGCATGCATCTCATTAATGGCTAATCCAGTTTAATGAGATAAATTCAAGTTTTCATGAGCTGCTGTGAGGAAAATAGCTTGCATTAGCCAAAGAGAATGAGGAAGAAGACTCTCAGAGGCTATTGGAGACAATACAAGTAATAATAAGAGCTTATTATTCAGTTAAACAATAACGCTTTTCCCAAATAATGCCAAGTTCTGATGATCAGCAATCTAAAATAGGGTTGATTTAAGGTATGACACAAAGTCTGCTATGTGTAGCTAAGTGCTAATATCGGAGTGTTTACAATGGCAGTACTAAAATTGTGATGTTAAGCCGATAATATGATGCAATATTCATCATCGTAGTTGATCATTCTAACAGTTGCTAGCATTAAACACAAAGTGCAGCCATGGCTGATGGGAATGAATTTTACAAGCTAGCAAGATGAAAGGTTGAGGGATTCGATCAGCGAAAAGGATCCATCCTTTGTACAAACGTTTGAGGCAATTCGACAGTTGTGGAAATAACAAAATGTCAGTGGTAGACTGGCACAGTAACAGAGACATTGCTATTCTTAAAGCCAAGCCAATATCACAGCAAAAATCTGAAGTGATCTTACAAAAAAAGTTCTGCAATGGATTTCTTTTATACTGAAAACACAAAAGGGGAAATGTTTTGTTGAATGTGCCAAAAGCACAATTCCAGACAGTGAATTGGGCAGGAAGTAAAAAATGAAAAAGAGATCCTGACTGTTTATTCACGCCATTGTCAATTCACAGTTTTTATTTGTCATATCTTCCCATCCAAGCCGCACCACAGGTACCCCTCAGTCAACACATTCAAGCTGTCAAGAAAGAGAAAGGACGCCTTCAGATGCAAAACCTTGTAGCTCTCACATCTTTCCATTTTTCCTCTCGGTGTCTCTTGTTTGCAGTGGCGGGCCGTCAGGGCCTGCTAAGCCTTCTCTGCTGGCCTAAACAGAATGACAAAGTTTAAATAAAAAATAAAATATGTTTTTTATATTTTAATAATTAAAGGTTATATCTATTTTATAATTTAATTGTTTTTTACAAATACACTACATATAGTATATAATTCTTTTTCCCTTTTAGCTTATTTTCTCATTGCACAGCTCCTGTGTTCCTCTGTTGCTGCGCCGCGATCTGCTGTTGAACTAAACAGCAGGCATAGGTACCAAATCCACGGCCCGCCACTGCTTGTTTGCGTTCTCTGTCTCTCATTTTGCTCTCCACTTCTGCTGTGAACCCCATTCTGTGATCAGCGACAGTGAGGTAACACTGGAAGACCGTTTGAAAAGCTGGTGTCCGTGTCTCCGGGGGTTGAGTTACATCAGCTTTACAAAAGGCACCTTGAAAAAAAATCAATGCGTCAACTTTTGCTGCAGCATCGTGTTTGTGTGAATGTTGTATTTCTGGAAATTCGCATTGTGAGAACTACATAAATTACCATATGCCACACTGAGGAGGCTGAGAGATGTGTCATTACATTTGCGGCAATTACTCTGACACATATGGTCTTTGCTTCCAGCTGAAATAAATAGAAAATGCGCTGGAATGACACAAGTACGATTTATAATGTAAGGGAATAACGCGCTGAGGGCACCGTGTCGCAAAGAGAGAATGTGACCAACGCATAGGTTAATGTCGTCATTTTTTCCGAGGAACAAACAGCTGCACGAGCGCCTCCCCGTGCTGTTTGCATGGTGTCAGCGCTGCCATTACTGCTGTGTATGTTTCTGGAAGAGCAGTGTAAATGTATTATACACCTCGGTAATTACACTAAATAACCCTCAGGTGATTAACATTGATATTCATATTACACCTATTAGCAGCTGGAGTGGTTGGCGATAGCGGTAGTTTTATTGTCCACACTGAGCCGTTAGTCTATTCAGTGAGTGAAGGTCAGTGCCAACAAAGGCACGTTTAATCGTATGGCTCATTTCAACAACCAGGCAATATAAAGCGCTTTCCCTCAGACATAAAAGGCTTAAAGAGAAGGTACACAAAGGCAATTCGAAAAAATACAGATAAAACTGAAGAATAAAAAATGTGTATTCAGATACAGTGCTGTGTAAGATATAAATCGATATTCTCAAATTCAATTTCAGCTGTCTGATCAACTTCATGGAGACCTGTAAAGACAATGTAACAGTAGCTAAGCCGACTGAAGACAAACACATGGACAGGTCTTTCCTAATCCTGTTGAGAAACAATATATTTACTTTGTTTTATACATATTTTGTGTTGGCTTTTTTGGAACGTACTGAACAGCTTGAAACAATTACAATGAGAAAAACAAACAAACATGCAATTGCACAAAGTGAAGGCCAAAGGCGTGTGTCAACATGATGGGCTACAGAAGCAGAGAAAGATATTTGATTATAGATGGATGTGACTTAATTTGCAGTACCATTCAGGAGGGCTGGGTTAAAGCTTAGCTCTAATACATGAATGGTTTCCAATTCCTCTTAAAGTTATCAGTGGAGTTTTGTCTCAAGTTTGAGACGTCGTATCACCTCCCTCGCTCAGTCCACCTCAGTGAACGTGGTGTCTTACAGTGGGAAAGGATCAGGCTCCTCTATTTTGAAGGCTCTAAGGCAGTGGTCACCAACCTTTTTAAGCCCAAGCTCCCTGACCTCTGCCTCGGTGACAGGCGAGATCTACCTATTGAGGCGTTGAGAGAAAATGACTGTCCAGCCTGTATTCACAACGTGAAGCTTTTTATTTGGCCTCATTGTAATTGAATGAAATCAAATACTTTGGTCCAGCTTTCAATTTGATGTGACCAAGAACACACCAAATGACTTAATTTCAGTGCAACATAAAAAGGAAATAATTTGTTAACCGCACACAATATGAACAAGAAAAAACACATTTGCAATGAATGCTGGATGAACTACCAATATTAACTGTTGTATCTATCAACTGTTTGACTTGAAGCATAATTTTAGCAAAATGTTAGAAATGATCTATTTGAAAGATACAAAATCGGTTCAGTTTTTACTTTGTAAAATATATGAATTGGTAAAGTTAAGATATTTTTAATTTTATTTGGATGTGGTCAGAAATGTCCTGAACATATACAGTAAATATCAGTCAGATATAATTAAATTAAGTATCTTTATATTAACCCTCAAATCAAATAATAAATACACTTTCTCTTTAACTCACTAGTTGAAGGCCACGTTTTACTTAATGTGAATATAATTAATTTAATCTCATTTCCATCATGCTAGTATACGATTTGTCTGCTGATTTGATTACGGAGATCCGAGAGTCTGCTGAGTTGACCGCAGTCCACTTTCCGCTTTGACATGACTTTAATCAGTCTGAAGTTGCTTTCGCCTGTGGAGTCTGTTGATTGTGCACACGTCTCTTCAGTTGCATGCCCTTATAAGGAGCTGGCGGGGCGTTTCTGTATGCAACGCCAGGTGCAGAATAAATCCTCATTCGGGGTCAGCACAACTGAGAACGCTTCAGCTGTGTAAGAACCCATTTTCAGGCGTTGATGAATCAGGCGGAGATCTTTTCTGACGTTGGTCTTCCGAAGTCCGTAAGAAAACATTTCAGAAGACACTTCAGAAAATGTGCCCAATGTGTTTTATTTTGGAGAGCGACAGGGAAAGTCTCCGATCGCGATCGCCGGTTTGCGGACACTGCTCTAAGGAAAACCCTTCCATAGGTGACTCATCAGGCAAATCAGAAAATTAGGGTATTACAGCTTTAATTTAATAGAAACCTGGAGGAATCTAAAAAAAGTGGGATTGTGGTAGATCTATTTTGCAGTTCTTCAAATGTGGAAAAAAAGGGCCTTTGTGTTGCCTATGCCATGTAGTTTTCCAAATACCAAAAGAGTCGTCAGTGATGGATGAGGAGAAGAACTGTGAAGAGGAGACGGTGTTACAATGGGATTGGTCCTAACGTATTGTAAAGACAGAGGCATTGGAGAAAACTATAAACAGCATTCACAGAGCATTAATTGTGTTCCATTTTTACCAAAATTGGATTTTCAAAAAGCTTATCAAGTTAAATTAAAAAAGAAAGACTATGAATGTTACTCGACCAATTCTAACATTGGAAATGGTCCCCTTCCCCCACCTCGTAATTATAGGTCTCTTCCTATTCCAAATGACACTAGAAATGTTTTTGTAAGAAGTATTGTTATGTTCGTATATTAATAGTTTCTCATGCTTGGATTTTTGTCGTTTTGTGATTTTCCATAATTGGAGTTAATGGAACATGTAGATGTTGAACAAAAACCCCACAGAGAATGGAACCTTGTGTTAGTCCGAGTGTGTGGAGGGTTATAGCCTGCTATAACTTTTATAAATTCAAGTCCCAGTGATTTCTAAGAACCCAGGAGCCTTTGTTCATAATTTGTAGCAGAAACAAAAAGGATATCAGCAAAAGAGCAAGCAGTATAGCATGTAAAAAGGAGGAAGAAATCCATGAGCAAGGAGTCTAGCCCAGGATTATATCAGGAGAACAGATGTGAGCTCCAGTCGATCGTCTCATCCTTTACATTAATTACATTACATTTCATTTATCCAAAGCGACTTACAAGTCAATAATTCAGTCTGTATATTTAATATTCTTCTTTACTGTTTTATTTTGTTTTTATTACTGTTTACTGTTTATTTATATTACTTGATTTTTATCTTTACTTGTGAGCAATGCTGCTGTAATCCTGTAATTTCCCCTCTGCGGGACTAATAAAGGATTATCTTATCTTATTTTATTCAACCATAAGTACAAACTCAGAACAACAAAGTTAAACTACAAAGTGCTATCAGTAAGTGCTACTAAAGTGCTACTGCGGCGCTACCTTCCCTATTCAAGGTGTAGTCGTAGTGTGGGTGAATTTCGGGAGGTTAAAGACCAGTCGAGCTGCTGCATTCTGGATGAGCTGCAGAGGTCCGATGGCACTAGCACAGGGGTCTCAAACTCGCGGCCCGCGGGCCAATTGCGGCCCGCGAGCCGATATTGTGTGGCCCCCTACTTGACATCAAAGTTTAGTGTTAGTGCGGCCCGCGCGTTTTTCTGAGGTCCGCGCGCGCGGCCCCATAAGATAACGTTTACTGGACGTTTCTATTAATAGCTCCGTGAAAAAACGGAGTAGAAAAAAGATTCAGATGCTGCTAGATGCGCCAAAGTCCGGAGGTTCCGCCCCACTCCTCTGTGTGATCATACGCCTCTCATAGGAGCACACAGCCTGAGGCGTCTGTGTCGAGCTCCGCCTTTCAACGTGATTTGTTGATTCAGGTGTCAGTAGACATTTTTTGTGAAACTACCCAATGACCTACTACCCAATGACCTACCCAAACTACCCAATGACCTACATACGCTGCAAAGATACACTGGTTTTTATTCAGACAGACAAACACACTACCACCTGAGAGAGAAAAAAAAACTTGCAGTGTACTAAAAAAATCCACACTGGCCACAGAGAGACGGCAGCTCTGCTCTGCTCAGCTGTTCAGTTTTACTCTGTGCGACTCCACACACGACCATGCGCTGGTAAAGAGTACACAGTACACACATACATTCAGAGTACATAGTACACACATAGATACAGAGTACATATGTTGTTCTTGTTCTGAAAACTGTACTGAAACATGCACAATGGGTAAACATTGTAAAAAGTTCGTTTTTCTATAGAACATATTTTGACTCAAATATATAGTAAATATTTTTTTTGAAAACAAAAACTGTTGTAATATTAATGTTTCATGTGCACACACCCCATGGAGCTTGATCTGTAGTATGAAGTCATTTCTCAGTCCCGAGTATGTTTCCTTCCCTGAGCAGACAAAAGTGATCAGTCGGGTAATGTACCTTTTTGGAAGCTGTGAGAAACCTTTCTCGACTATGAACTTTAATAAATGCAAGTACAGGTCCAGGCTTAGTGATGCCTATCGTGAAGCTGTACTCAGGGTTTCCACTGTGACCTCGATCAGTGCTTCTACTGTGACCTCCATCAGGGTTTCCACGGTGACCTCCATCAGGGTCAATGTGGCTCAGCTGTGAGCAAAAGCGCTGCCAGGTGTCTGGCAAGAAATAGAATGAAGTACAAATGTATTCAGGGATTGCATTTGTTGGTTCGGTGCAGTTTCAATAAGTTATTTAAATATATATATATATATATATATATATATATATATATTTTCACTGTAAAAACTATTATAAAAATGTACAGAAACTGCTGGTTGCCTTTTGTATGACGAAAATATGTTATGAATGTAAACAATATATATTGAGCTTTCTGTGTGGCCCTCCGATGAGATCACAATACCAGCGGTGGCCCCAAGCCAAATTGAGTTTGAGACCCCTGCACTAGCAGGTAGACCTGCCAGGAGGGAGTTACAGTAGTCAAGGCGCGAGATGATCAGAGCCTGTACGAGAACCTGTGCCGCCTTCTGGGTGAGAAGGGGACGTATTCTCCTGATGTTGTACTTTAGTTTACAATAACAGCTTTACCTTAGCTAAAGAAGCACATTTTTCAATTTTTAAGAGGATTCTGACACCTAAAGAGAGAAAGACAGTGATTATGCGATAATGACACATGCTCTAACTGGGGTAATTTCAAGAGAATTAATCATAATTAAATTAATATATTCCTTGTTTTGCTGCAAAGCTACTTAAACCCCTGAGAGTTTCCACAATCCAATTAGACCAACACATATTTACACAGTAAGAAAACAACTGGTAATGTCGCCGCTAAAGCACTGGACATTTTGTGCTTTGTTTTACAAGAAGAAATAACACATTCTTCCCCTCATGGTGTAGTCCTCCCAGTAGAATTAATAGGCAATAAACACCAGTTTAGTTTTAACATTTCATTTTTACCTTAGCACTTAAATACAATGTGCAACTTGAGATAATGGGAATGTAATATTTGCAAATATTTAGTATCAAACTCACATCCAGGCTGGAATAAAAGCCAAGGAATTACCATATTTTGGAGTTCATCCTGAAGGGAAGATCAATCTGAGTCCCTCGTTCCCTAGAAACTTGATCCTACTTCGTGAGTTTTATGCTGTGGATGTACAAACAATGTTTTTCCAACCTGGATATATGCCATCTGAATAAAGATAATAACACCATCTTGCAAACTAATCTTTTGTCTATCAAACGCCCATCTTTATGCTCGTATGGTGTCTGTTGAAATGTGTGTTTTGCTTCTTGTCAGAGAGCAGCAACTCAGGTCTGACTGAATTCCTGCAATATATTATAATGGGTGTGAAAACACATTTTTACAGCAGAACTATAGCAACACTGAGAAACCCGCTCCTGCAACATACTCCGTGTCTAGGAGCTGCGCATGTGGCATGTTTGTCAAAATAAAGCATAAATCTATGCTTTAGTAGTAATTTAATGGCACATTTCTTCTACCTTCTTCTGCCTTGTTAACTATTACAGATGGCAACCATTCAAGCCTACTTAAGACCTAAAGTGGAGTACAATCAAATGTACCCTCCACTGCACCTCTGATTACCAAAGAGTTAGCAATAATTATTATCGGGCACTCATACACACACAAAGATACAGACAATTATGCATTTTAATTGTGTGTGTGTGTGTGTGTGTGTGTGTGAGACAGATGTGTTTTCTTGCTTCAGGATCCTTGCATGCCAACACACTCTCACCTGCCTCTATGTCCATACATGCATGCAGTTGCTCTCTTTAGCTATCCAAACACAGATTAAAGCGTGTCAACATGCTGAAAATGCATATACACACACACACACACACACACACACACACACACACACACACACACACACACACACACACACCTGCAGAGTGCATCTATAACCACCAGTATTTTGATAGATAGTCATGACAAACGGCAGTGATTAGCCACCAGGGGATTAATCAGTTTCACATCATCACACATAATATGCACCTGATAATCACTGTATTTTAAGTTGCACGGTTTGATTCTTGGAATAGAATATTAGATATCTATGTGCTGAGGAGGATGACACAAAGTTGCATCTCTTGATTTATTACTCACATCCTCACTAACTTGATGTTTGATCAATGTCTTCCTGGACTCATCGCGTTGGGTTTGCCAAGCGACCTGCACGGAACGCTACAGATTACATTACATTTCATTTAGCTGACGCTTTTATCCAAAGCGATTTCATTTTTGCTCTATACACTGCAGACACGCAACAGGGAGCAATTAGGGGTGTCTTGCTCAAGAACACAACGACATGGACTAGCGGAGCCGGGGCGCGAACCACCAACTAGGGCTGGGCGGTATGGCCAAAAATTCACATCACGGTATTTTGTAACATTCTAGCGGTTTCACGGTATATCATGGTATTTTTTTTCCGAATAAACACATTCATTTATTGACGCCAAAAAGGACCGCCGCCGTCGTTATTCACCGCTCGCTGGCCAACTCGCTCGCAACTGGCCAGCAGCTGTTTGTACGTTGATACATAGGTTGTGTTAGGAAGCTAAACATGGAGGGATTTAGGACCCAGGGGAATGTAGTTATTTCATGTCCCTTCATACTAGTGGTGCATACATTGCCATAACGACTATTGTCATTCTTCGGCAGGCAGCAACATTTAATGTTTACAGTCACAGCTGTGTGCACAGAGACTTCTTCCTGCACAAGAAGAGTCTTCCTGTGTGACTGAGTGGGCGGGCTTTACCCAGCATGCATTTTGGCAATTTAATTTCTTTCAAACCATGAGTCAATTTCTATCCCTGAGATGTAAGTAGCTCCGTCCGCTGCTCCCTCAGTTTCAAGCTGTGAACGTTAAATGTTGTTGCCTGCCGAAGGGTGGCCACCGGTACCGTATGGGAATCACATGCTAAACACTTAGCCACAGTCACCCCACAGATGCAGGGAATAAGAGGCCTATACCTTTTTCATACTGTGTAGCAAAGTACAGTCTGCCCTGCAGTCACGTCATCACTCGGAACACGCACGACTTTGTACTGTTTAGTTGTCGGAACTCATTTTCAACATTTCACATTTCTTGTTTGGAATGATGTTGGTTCCAAATAAAAAAACAATCAAGACAATGATTGTGGTAGCAACAGAAATCAAATCAAAGAGTAATTTCCCATTAAATGGAGAAAACAAATAGCAATATTTCCATTTTGAAGGAATCAAAGGATCAAGAAGGAACTTGCACTTTTCGTGCATTTATGCTGTGATTTAAGATCGGCACGAATGAACGCATCAGAACTGGTGGTGCATCTTAAAATGAAAAACACCAGGCCATCCTAGTCTGTGGGTAGACGTAGGCACATCTTTGTGAACTAACGCAGGTGGCCGATTCTGTTTCAGCCGGTTGGACCGAGGAGGAATTTGCTCCTAATTATTAGGCAGCATTTACCTCGCAGGGATTAAAACGGTTTTAATTACATTTAAAAAAACAGCACTCAAAACACAGACAAACACGCGCAGACACACGCACACATGCACACACACACGCACACATGCACACACCAGCACTGCATCAGACCAGGTTTAATTTGACTCTAAGGCCTGAGGGAATCATTTAGAGTCAGGTTATTCAGCACACATCCTCTTTCATGTGCTCAAAATAATGAAGCCGATAATCTAAAACAAAATGTCTTCCCCTTGCCCAGTGGTTATGGCTGGTTGTGCTTCTGTGTATGGGAATAGGGTTTGCGATGGGGAAGCGTGGATAGCATTTATTTCCCCCTGATGCTCATTTATACACAGCGTAGCAGAGGGCCACATGTCGGCATGCAGGCGTTCGGGTAAACCTTGCATGTGTGAGTGTCTTGTAAACATCGTACAGCGTTCCTGAGGGCAAAACAAGCTCGGAAGAGGGGCTCTGCCTACCTGACAACAATGTCAAACCACCACAGGTGAGCAAAGTGCATTACGATTGTGCGGCTATCTGTTATTCCATATTATCCATAGGGAGACTTAAATGTCCCCTCTGCAGTATAAATAGCTTTTCACAAGCATTAATTGCTATGCAGCAATACTTATAATTCAGTCTGCATCTTTATTACATGTTTTATGGCGCTGTAAGAAAAGCTACTCCACCATGTTCCCTCACTCCCACACATATGTTGCAAGGGCGCTCTTGAAAGTGCGATGTGTAATAGCTAGCCATATGCTCCGAGCAAATAGGCAGCAGAGTTTCACCTCTACTGTGTCTTCATAAAATCTACATGTACAGTTCTCCATTATACAAAATAAAAGTCAACAACTAACCAACAGCAGGGTAAGGATGGGCAAAATTCCACTAAACTGCCAAAGCTCTGAGAGCCGGTCTAAATAATGCCGATACGTTACAATCCTCATGCGATAGCTTCGTTAGCTCAGTTTAGACCATAGTAGAAAGAAAAAAACAATATTTGCCATATATTTTTGGTACAGTTTGTGTCAGTAGTTGCACTAGATATATACTCACTATCACCTTTCTAAGTACAAGTGGTTTTACTAGACATGACAGGCCAGGGCTAGCTGCTGCTTGACATAACACCAAATCTGTTCCATTTTTTACGTTCTGTATATTATACAAGTTCATTTGAATGTTTGAACAAAAAATGTGGGTAAGGTTCCTACTCATTGCACAATTAAGCAATGTACAAACCAGCAGTAATAAATACCTTTATGTCATTCAAAATGAGTTGGAGGCACTGGGCATCGTTTTACTTTGTTTACTGTTTGACCAGAAAAAGAGTGCTTATGTAATTAATGAATTCAATAATTTCATAGCCTTCGGTCTCTATCGGCAGGTGACGTGGTCGTTCACTTTTACACTGTAATCTGGTTGTCTTAAATTGTATCTTTAACTTTTGAAACAGTTTTCACTGCTGAATCAGTATGAATGGATATATCCTTCGAAAGCATAGTGTCGACCCTTCTGTTGGATTCTTCCTTTTCTGCGGGACTTAGAGAAGGCTCAATTGGCAAGTGAGTGCATAAGTGTCAGGTGTGGGGAAGGAGAGGACCCAAACGCAACTGCAACAGTTGAAAGTACATTTATTTCTATAAACAAAACTAAAGACCGGCTTCAAAACTACAAAAGGCTACCAGAACAAACAGGACTCCAACAGACCGGGACAAGACTACTCACGACAGGGGTAACAGACGGGGGGAAAAAACAGTACGATCCAACAAGGGGACAGGAGACAGACAGGGTTTAAATACAAGAGGAGGGTAACAAGGAACAGGTGGAAAACACTGAGGGCAACACAGGTGAAAGGAATACACAATCAGGGAACGGGGCCGACAGACAATCACGGGAACAGGAAGTGCAGGAACACACAAAACACGGACTTCACAATAAAACAGGACACACAACACCAAGACGGGACACCCAACACCAACATCCTAACAGTACCCCCCTCTCAAGGGGCGGATCCCAGACGACCCAAAAACAAATGACTCCCCCAGGGTGGGTGGAGGGGAGCCGGTGGAGGGACCAGGAGCGCGGCAAAAAAAACGTCAGGGTGCATGACCAAAGGCCGGCCACCAGGTGGGCGGAAACAGTCCGGGGGGCGTGCCGGAGGACGGACACCCGGAAATAGTCTGGGGGGGCGTGCCGGAGGACGGACACCCGGCGGGCGGAAATAGTCTGGGGGGCGTGCCGGAGGACGGCCACCCGGTGGGCACAGGCCGTCCAGGGGCATGGCCGGAGGGCGTGCCGGAAGACGGCCACTAGGCGGGCGGAAACGGTCTGGGGGGCGAGCTGGAGGACGGCCACTAGGCGGGCACAGGCAGTCCGGGGGCATGGCTGGAGGACGGCCACCAGGCGGGCACAGGCAGTCCAGGGGCATGGCCGGAGGGCGTGCCGGAAGACGGCCACTAGGCGGGCGGAAACGGTCCGGGGGGCGTGCCGGAGGACGGACACCCGGAAATAGTCTGGGGGGCGTGCCGGAGGACGGACACCCGGCGGGCACAGGCCGTCCAGGGGCATGGCCGGAGGGCGTGCCGGAAGACGGCCACTAGGCGGGCGGAAACGGTCTGGGGGGCGAGCTGGAGGACGGCCACTAGGCGGGCACAGGCAGTCCGGGGGCATGGCCGGAGGACGGCCACCAGGCGGGCACAGGCAGTCCTGGGGCATGGCCGGAGGACGGCCGTCGCGGCGAGAGCCGGGACCGGGGCTGGCGGCGGCGCAGTCGCGGCGAGAGCCGGGACCGGGGCTGGCGGCGGCGCAGTCGCGACTGGAGACGAGGAGACGGTGTCGGCAGGCGAGGAGACGGTGTCGGACGGTCCGCCGACTGGAGACGAGGAGACGGTGTCGGACGGTCCGCCGACTGGAGACGGTGTCGGCCGGTCCGCCGCCTGGAGACGAGGAGACGGTGTCGGCCGGTCCGCCGCCCGGAGACGAGGAGACGGTGTCGGCCGGTCCGCCGACCGGAGACGAGGCGACGGTGTCGGCCGGTCCGCCGACCGGAGACGAGGCGACGGTGTCGGCCGGTCCGCCGACTGGAGACGGTGTCGGCCGGTCCGCCGCCTGGAGACGGGGAGACGGTGTCGGCCGGTCCGCCGCCTGGAGACGAGGAGACGGTGTCGGCCGGTCCGCCGCCTGGAGACGAGGAGACGGTGTCGGCCGGTCCGCCGACCGGAGACGAGGCCTGGGCTGCGGCGCGGGGGCAGCAGCGGGAACCCGACGCCGACGAGGCCCAAAGGTTCGAGCCTCCGGATCAGGAACCCTGGCGGCCGGAGTCTTGACTCTCAGGCTACGGGGCCCACCATACGCCAGCCGGGAACCCAACCATGGGTTGCGCTCAGAGTCCGTAACTTGGTTGACCTGACCCTTCTGGCGGCTACGGTGACCACCAAACGCCTCACGGGGCCCATTAACTGCCTCGAAGTCAGCGTCCATGACCTGGTCGTGGTAGCCCAGGCTACGGCCACGAGCGTCACAAAAATAAAGGCGGACAGTGGCTGGCCGTGGACCTTCCATGGTAGGACAAAAAGGGGTCGAAAAGATAAAAAGTTGCAGGCTGGGTCCAAATACTGGTCGGATCGTTCTGTCAGGTGTGGGGAAGGAGAGGACCCAAACGCAACTGCAACAGTTGAAAGTAAATTTATTTCTATAAACAAAACTAAAGACAGGCTTCAAAACTACAAAAGGCTACCAGAACAAACAGGACTCCAACAGACCGGGACAAGACTACTCACGACAGGGGTAACAGACGGGGGGGGGGACAGTACGATCCGACAAGGGGACAGGAGACAGACAGGGTTTAAATACAAGAGGAGGGTAACGAGGAACAGGTGGAAAACACTGAGGGCAACACAGGTGAAAGGAATACACAATCAGGGAACGGGGCCGACAGACAATCACAGACAATCACGGGAACAGGAAGTGCAGGAACACACAAAACACGGACTTCACAATAAAACAGGACACACAACACCAAGACGGGACACCCAACACCAACATCCTAACAATAAGAGTTGAGTTTGTTTTTTATGTTGACGTTCTTTTAAAATCCATCCTGGGTGTCTTCATCTTGTTTTCCCAGAACGTTATGATGGTCAAGAGAAAGGTAAAGGTAAAGTCTCGTCGTGGTTGCAGGTGTTCCAATAAGTACAAGGAGTAAAAAGACGAGACAAAATGTACCTTGTGTACCAAAAGAGCTGTTTGAAGTCCCCCCCCCCACACACACACACATACACACACACACACTTTTCCCATGATTATCTTTCTGTTTCTAATATATATATATATATATATATATTTATTTTTTTACGTCCCCTCTCCTGTTTTCTTTCACGTCCATTTTCCTTCCCATCTTGGAGTTGCAGACAAATGAAGCCTGGAGAGAGTTATGCGAGCGTGAATAATGTAGCGTAATAGTGTTTCTTTTTTCTATGTGCAGACACCTGCAGCTGCTAATCTGCACACAAACGTAAACATACGCCAAAATGCACCCCGAGGCTAACGCACACAATTATCCGGAGACAATGGAAACAAAGTCCTGAGCAGATTCATAAGCAGCTTTATTTGACAGTGGCACATCTTTCTCCATACATCTCTCTCTCTCTCTCTCTCTCTCTCTCTGGTAGAGTGTGTGTGAGCTGAGAGCAGGGTTAGGGTTTAGGGTTAGGGTTAGGGTTAGGGTTAGGGGGTTAGGGTTAGGGTTCTGCGCCACATTCTGCGCCACATTCCCCTGCAGCGTGGAGGACATCGGCCTCGCCGTGGGGGAAAAGGTCGGTCACAGCGGCGTGGTGTCGGCTGCTCGCATGAGCGGTGCCGTGGTGGTTTTCCTGGACCGGGTGGAGAAGGTGAACTCCGTCGTCGAGACGGGAATCACCGTGAAAAGCTGTTTCGTGCAGGTACTGCCTTTGTCCCAACCCGCCACCAAGGTGGTCCTGTCGAACGTCCCTCCCTTCATCAGCGATGAGTTCCTCAGCAGAGAGCTGTCCAGGCACGGGAAGGTGGCGTCCCCGATCCGCAGGATGTTGTCTGGATTTAAGTCTCCGTTGCTGAAACACGTGGTGTCTGATCGCAGACAGTTGTGAATACTGAAGAACCGTGACGAGGAGCTCAACCTCCGTTTCGTTGTGAAAGTAGATGATTATGATTACACGATATTCGCCACTTCGGCGGGGATGAAGTGTTTCGGTTGTGGAGAGGAGGGACACACGGTGAGGGCCTGTCCGAGGCGGAGCAAGCCAGCTCCACCCGGCCCGGGAGCGGCTGCGGGCGCGGGAGCCCCCGCCGCCCCCCCGGTGCTGGGGCGGCGCGCTCCCGCCTGGGGGGCCGTCCCCGTGGCGGGGACCTCGTGCGCGGAACTCCCCGCGGCAGGGCTGCCCCCCGCTGTCGAGCGGCCAGTCGCGGCTCCGCGGAGCTCTCTGCGGGGACCTGCCGCTGTGATCGACCCAGCACAAGGGGTGAGTTCATTTGCAGTAGGAGCAAGCTCAAATCGCGGCACCGGCACCTGCCGCTTACCTGCTGTGGCATCTCTGGACATGCCACGGCTGTACCGGCATATGCCTCGCCGGCTGTGGCATCTCTGGACATGCCACGGCGGTTCGGGACCTGCCGGGAGCTGCGAGCTGCCGTGCCGGAGCAGTTGCCACTAGTTTTTAAATCGTGGCGCACCTCGTAGAGCACTTGTGTCAGACCCGTTTTCAGTGAGTCACGGGTCTTTTATTTTGAAGGGAATTTTTAATGCAGCATAGTGCCGTACTCACACTCCTCAATACTGCGTTCACAACACGCTTTACTTGCGTGAGTTTACACGCCGGACTATTTGTGATAGTTCGCTTCATTCCCGACTTTTTAATTTATTTAATATTAGCTTAAGCAGTTCAGAACCACTGCCCCATAATAACGTGTGTATAATCGTTGTCTTTGTTATTTTCTTCTGTTTTAAGTTTGATCTTTCATAGAGTAATGTGGGTTTCTTAACCCTAAATTAAATGGATTAATGTCATAGTAACAGAACAATTTGCTTACATATATTTTTACATTTATATAAATCCATGTACAATATTTTTACACTTGAAGAGCTATTTCAAGGGTACAAAATAATACGAAAGGGCTACTTGTTTGATACAAACTTCCTGAACAACAAAGTTGCACAGATCACCTTTTATTAATAATAATATATGTGAAGTGACTGTCTGATCACATATCAATGTTAATCATTCCTCACAATAATTATTAACAATAATTTCCACGACAATGATGGTAGGAAAAAAAAAGTGTTCTCACTTTGTTAGAAAAATGAAAATAAAGTTATATCCGTTCAAAAAATAACTAATATTTAGTTTTAATGACAACCACAAAGTGTGCAGGCTTTGTCACTGCAGTGTTTTTCAGGCTTTTGGATGAATATTTCCAGCGCCTCGATATGCAAAGTCAGAAACATCATTTATGAAGCTCCGCAGGCTCTTTGTCTTGACCTGCAAATAGATGGATGTATACTTTATTGAGGGGAAATTTCTTGTCATAGTAGCGCCGTACAACTTTAAGATACAAATAAACACACAAGATAAAAGATGAATATATAAGGAAGCAACAGGGATGAAAGATATATACAAATAAAATAAAAGTAAAATATAGACATGTATATATATATATATATATATATATATATATATATATATATATATATATATATATATATACACTGTAGCGGCGTTCCGTCGGCGTGTTTTTGTTAAGCCACTAAAGAGCTGCGACACATTGAGTCTTCTCACGCGAATGACAGCAGACCGTTCTTTTCCTTTTTCTTCGTTTTATTTCGTGCAGCAAAAAACACTAACATTATACACACAAACTAATAAACGATCATATGGTCATACGGACATGCGGTCATACTGTAAAAGAACTGTGTGCTCTCATGCCTAATGCAACTCTTGCTTACACCTGCTGCCATCGTGACGTCATTATATCCCTTGGCTCGAGCGTCCATTGTTAATATAAACATCTTTCAATATATTTTATATGTAGTTCCTAAACTGCGAGCCTAATTCTGAAATATTAAATTATAAACACTCTTGAAATATTAATTAAACATAAAACATACTTGTGGCTCTTACATACACAAAAGAATAGAATACAACTAACTGGAATTAAATATATTTACAGCTACAGAGTGTATTCGTTAATTACGCAAATTAAATGTAAACAATAGGTAGTGCAAAATGCAAAGTATGTATAGTGATGAATTAATCCACAGAGGATCTAGCAAGCGGTGACTTGTTGTAAAGTCGTATTGCCATAGGCAGGAATGTTTTCCTGTAACGGTCCTTGTTGCAGCGGAGCGTGAGGAATCTCTTGGAGAAAGTGCTCCGCTGACCCTGCAGACAACTGTTAGGCTTTACAAGTGATCGCCGATCAATAACATATGGCCGTTTAGTTTGTTTAGTCAGTGGTTTGACATGCGCACAATATTGAACATTGACTTCAGAAATGGTCAGAGTTCATATATACTGAATTTTTGTTTTGTTTTTAAATGTTATATTAAATATTGTCATTTTCAAATCTTTAATGGAAGCGTTTTTTTTTTTTGCGGGTGACTCACGTGGTCCCTGCGGGCCCGCAGGCACCGTGTTGGCTATCCCTGCCTTAATGTGTTGTCACATATTATATATACCTTCCAGGACCTTAAGCAAGTTGCGGCAACACTCTCTCAAACACAGGCAGCTGCCTCAAAAACTAGTGGCACATGAGTGGCAACTCGTAAGTGCCCCGCCACCTGAGATGTGCCATCGGAAAAGGCAGCTCGCAGCTCCCAGCAGGTCCCGAACCGCCGCGGCATGTCCAGAGATGCAACAGCCGGCGCGGCATATGCCGGTACCGGCACCGGCGCGGCATATGCCGGTACAGCCGTGGCATGTCCAGAGATGCCACAGCAGGTAAGCGGCAGGTGCCGCTGCCGCGATTTGAGCTTGCCCTCTCTCTTCATTTGAGGCACCGGGGGTGGAGGTAACCACGGGTGAAAAGGGTGTTTTGGACGAAGAAGGGGTGGTGGGTGAGGAGGTTGTTTTGGGAGGAGAGGGTGCCCTGGGTGGGGTAGGGGAGAAAGAGGTGGGGGCTGGTGTGAACAGTGTGGGTGTGGAGCAGGTGGAGGAGAAGGCAGGTGAGGTGGGGCAGGTGGAGGAGAAGGCAGGTGAGGTGGGGGTAGAGGCAGGTGTAGGAAAGGAGCAGGAAAAGGACGGGGTGGAGCGCAGCGTGCTGTGGAGTGAGCAGGTGGAGGAGGCGGAGATGGAAGACATCGAAGAAGCAAACAAAGTGCAAACTAAAAGTGCACCAAAGCGCAGGAGGTCGAGCAGGGGGGTGGCAATGAATGAGTGGGTGACGGATGAGAGTGCGGATGATGAGTATGTGTCTGATTGCAGTGATGTCCATGTGTATAGCAGCAGCCAGAAGAAGAGAATGCTCACAGCAGAGAAACTGAAAGCGTTTTTAGCACAAACAAAGGGTCGGCAGGTGAAGGTGAGCGACCACTTTCCAGACCTGGGTCTTTTTATTGCCTCGGCTAGATTCCATGTCAAAGCCTTCTCGAGCCAGGGGAGGAGTCTGGCCTCACAGAAAAAGAAACCTTACGACTAAAGAAACTAGTGCCCAAGGCAAAGCGTCAACAGATCAGTGATGAGAAGGGCAGCTTGAGACATGTATTTTAAGTCTTGGTTTTATTGGTTGGTGTTTATTCTAACTCTATACACCATGGATGTTTTTAAAGTAGGGCTTTTAAATGTAAATGGTGCCAGAGACGTCTGGAAAAGAACGTCTATCTATGAAACAGCAAAAATGAAAAGAATAGACGTCTTTTTACAGGAAACACACAGTGATTTTAACAACGAGTCTGACTGGAGAAGGGAGTGGGAATGGGAAGTCATTTTAAGCCACAACACCTCCCTTAGCGCAGGAGTGGGCTTCCTCTTCTCACGGGCTTTTAAACCCAACACACTGGAGGTCCAGCATTTTATCGAGGGGAGGCTTCTTTTAGTCAAAGCTCGGTTCGACACATTTTCTGCTGTTTTTATCAACGTGTATGCTCCAACATCCGGTGCAGAGAGGAAGCAGTTTTTACTCAAAGTGAATGAAGTTTTAGATGGTTGCTCCACGGAGGATTTTTTATTCTTGGGGGGGGGGGGGATTTTAACTGCACAGAGGATGCAGTTTTAGATCGTAACCATGCAGAGCCTCATCCAGCCTCTCAGCACCCCTTAAAGCAGCTGGTCCGCTCTCACGGCCTGGTGGACGTGTGGAGGAGGATGCACCCAGACTCCAGACAGTACACCTGGTCCCACCTCAGAGAGAGCAGCGTCTCCTCAGCCAGGTTAGATCGTATTTATTGTTTTAAGCATAATTTTAGCACTTTTAAGAGCTGTGCTATTATGCCTGCTGGTTTTAGTGATCATTCTCTGGTCTTATCTCATGTTTTTATCAGGAATGTTTTACCCAGAAGTGCTTATTGGCATTTTAATTCTGTTTTAACATTTGATAAGAGATTTAGAGATGTTTTTATTTATTTTTGGGGTGCTTTTAGACAGGAAGGGCGATTTTAGCAGTCTTAGGCAGTGGTGGGACCATGGTAAGACGCAAATAAGACTACTGTGTCAGCAGCACACTTTAAATGTCACACGAGATAGCACCAGATCTATGAAAGATCTGGAGACCGACATAGTGAAACTGGAACATTTAAGTGAGTCCACAGGAAATCGAGGTTATATTGAAAACCTCAAAGAGAAAAAAAGGGCTCTAGCCGACCTACTGGTCAGTAAGGTGCAGGGCGCCCTGGTCAGGTCCCGGTTCCAGAACATCACAGAGATGGATGCTCCCTCTAGCTATTTCTTCAGTCTGGAGAAGAAGAACGGGCAGGGAAAGGTGGTCCACGCACTGTTGTCTGACACAGGGCAGGAACTGACGGAACCGGGCCAGATACGGGGGCGAGCTGTGAGTTTTTATCAACAGTTATATGCCACCGAGTACCAGGAAGAGCCAGTTCTCCTGGAGGTTTTCTGCAGGGGTCTACCCCAGGTCTCTACAGAGGCCAACTCACAGCTCAAAGGCCCCCTCCAGATAAACTCCTGCTGACTGGGGAAAAAGTGGAGCCCTCGCTGTCGGTGAGTGGCGCGGCGGTCTCCCAGTTCTCCCCCGAAACCTGGAGTTTCGGGGGAGATCTAGGGGTGTTTCTAGGGGCAGACCATATAGTGAAGAAGAACTGGGAGACCGTCATAGAAAAGGTTGAAGATAAAAACTAAAAAAATGGAAATGGCTGCTCCCCCAGATGTCACTTAGAGGGAGACTGCTGGTACTAAATAATTTGGTGGCATCCCAGTTGTGGCACCGGTTAACTTGTGTGGACCCCCCCCCCAGGCCTATTTGTGGAAATCCAGAGGAAGATGGTGGACTTCCTCTGGGGTGGTCTACACTGGGTGCCACAGTGGGTGCTGGTTTTAGCCGGACTGCCACTTTTAGACTGGTTTTAGCCGGACTGCCACTTTTAGACTACAGTTTATTCAAAGGTACCTCACAGGCCCGGCAGATCTGGTGTGGAGGGATGTGGCCGGCAGCATCCTGAGGCGTGCCAATAACCTGGGGTTGGATGATGCTCTGTTTCTAACGGATCCTAAATTTTTTAAACTAACAATGTTGCCTCCTTTTTATCAGGGTGTTTTCAGTTATTGGGCCCTTTTTAACTGCAAAAGGTGCCCGGAAGCCAACTCTCTGCACTGGTTGTTGAGAGAACCACTAGTCAATGGAGCCAGGCTGGACGTCAGCGACCACATTACACACGGCCTGACGGCGGCGCTGACCCAGTCTGGAACCCTGACCCTACAGCAGCTGGTGGATGCAGTGGGGCCGGCACTGACCGACGCCCAGGCCCTGGGCTCTCTGCTGGGGCTGCAGTCTCTCCGGGTGGCGGGGAAGATCCTCGAGCTCTGGTCTCAGAGGCTGACGCGGAAAGAACGGCATCTCCTGATAAGCGACCAGACCGGAAGCAGTTTGGGCACTGCAGACCCCTACCCGGACATCGTCCTGAGCCCAGGGCTGGGAGAGAGGACCGGCCCCCTCCTGAGTCATACACGCTGAAAAACTGACAATAAGCAAAGCAGACAAGGAGACTCTATACCGCAACTGCTTGAAGTGCATCCACCAGGCCGGACTGAGCGGCAGACCCCCCACTGTGTGGGCAAAGAAATGGGGACAGGATGGACCCAGCCCACAGTGGAGGATCCTATACAAAGCCCCCCTCAAAAAACGAACAGGCGACCTCCAGTGGAGGATCTTGCACGGTGCCGAAGCTTCCAACGCTTTTATTTCTGTTCTTAATCCAGCCGTTTTTTAACGGGTGCCCATTTTGCGGGTTACGTGAGACAGTCTACCACGTTTTTACTGAGTGTAAGAGACTCACCAGTCTCACTCCACAATGAGAAGAAAAGAGGTTTGGAGTAGAATATTCTAAAAAACAAAGCTTTATTTCAAGAAAACACAGTGCTCAACACTGTCCAATAACTACTATCAACAGACTGTAACTTTGGGCATGAGAGGTTCAGAGCAGAATGGTTTAAGAAACATTCAATGTGGTGGCCAGAGCAACTTCAGGGAATACATTGACGTAGACCGGGACAGCAACAGGAAGAGAGCAAAAGAGAAATAACAGCCTTGGCAGAACATTCATCCTAATGGTTTCTACTCTCCCAACCAAGGAAAGGGGAAGCATCTCCCACCTTTCCAGGTCATTTTTGATCTGGGAAATAAGTTTGTCATAGTTTGCGCTGTATAATTTAGCAATAGGAGTCAAAATCACCCCCAAGTACCTAAAGCCCCCCTTTGACCATCTACATCTCGCAAGTCTGTCCAATTGTGTAGGCCAGCTTCCTGTAATCATCATTGCTTCTGATTTCCCCTCATTAACTTTATGTCCTGAAACTCCCCCATAGTTCCTCAGATATTGCATAACCGCTGGTATAGATGACAATGGATTTCTTATAAACAACAGGATATCATCCGCAAACAACGATATCTTATGCCCCCCTGATCTACTATACCTTCAATTTGATCATTACCCCTTATTAACTCAGCCAGCGGTTCGATACTCAGTGCAAACAAAATTGGAGACACTGGATTTCCCTGCCGAACCCCCTTCTAAGTTTAAAGAACTGAGAGCAGTGTCCATTAACCCTAACTCTAGATATTGGGTCTTTATTTAGAGTGTTAATCCATCTAATAAATGTCCAATTAAATCCCATTCGTTCCATAGTATAATTTAAATACGACCAGTCCACCCTATCAAACGCCTTCTCTGCGTCAAGACTGAGAAGCATTGAAGGACGGGATGAGTCTCTTGCTACTGATTGTAAGTTTAGAACTCTTCTAATATTATTTGCACCTTGACGGCCCGGTATAAACCCCGTCTGATCAGGATTGATTAACTTCCCTAGGTATTTCTGCATTCTATTCGCCAGTATAGAACTAAGAATCTTTACATCACTTCCATCCATCCATCCATCCATCCATTATCAGCCGCTTATCCGGGGTCGAGTCGCGGTGGCAGCAGGTTCAGCAGGCCGACCCAGGCTTCCCTCTCACCCGCAACACTTTCCAGCTCATTCTGGGGGATCCCGAGGCGTTCACTGGCCAGCCGGGAGATATAATCCCTCCAGTGTGTCCTCGGTCTTCCCCGGGGTCTCCTACCAGTTGGACGTGCCTGGAAAACCTCTAATGGGAGGCGTCCAGGAGGCATCCTGATTAGATGCCCGAACCACCTCAGCTGACTCCTTTCGACACGAAGGAGCAGCGACTCGACTCCAAGCTCCCCCCTGATGTCCGAGCTCCTTACCCTATCTCTAAGGCTGAGCCCGGCCACCCTACGGAGGAAGCTCATTTCGGCCGCTTGTATCCAAGACCTCGTTCTTTCGGTCACGACCCAGAGTTCGAGACCATAGGTGAGGGTTGGAACGTAGACCCTTTCACCAAGACGGACCGGTACAGCGCCTGTTTTACTGCTGCAGCCGCACCGATCTGCCTGTCGATCTCCCGCTCCACCTTACCCTCACTTGTGAACAAGACCCCAAGATACTTGAACTCCTTCGCTTGGGGTAGGCAGTTTGTCCCCACCTGGAGGGAGCAATCCACCGGTTTCCGGCAGAGCACCATGGCCTCAGATTTGGAGGTGCTAACTCTCATCCCTGCCGCTTCACACTCGGCTGCAAAACGCCCCAGTGAATGCTGGAGGTCACGGTCCGAGGAGGCAAACAGGACCACATCTTCCGCGAACAGCAGAGATGCGATCCCGAGACTCCCGAACCGGATCCTCTCCGCCCCCTGGCTGCGCCTAGATATCCTGTCCGTGAAAGTCACGAACAGGACCGGTGATAAAGGGCAGCCCTGGCGGAGGCCAACACCCACCCAGTAATCTTGCGAGGGTAAAGAGCTGGTCCACTGTTCCACGGCCGGGACGGAATCCACACTGTTCGTCTTGAATCCGAGGTTCGACAAGCGGTCGGAGCCTCCTTTCCAGCACCCTGGCATAAGCTTTTCCCGGGAGGCTGAGCAGTGTGATACCACGATAGTTCGAGCACACTCTCCGGTACCCCTTCTTGACGATGGGAACCACCACCCCGGTCTGCCAGTCCAAGGGCACTGTTCCCGACCTCATCACCACATTACATCACTTCCAAGCAGACTAATTGGCCTATAGGCGCCACACTCCAGTGGGTCCTTCCCCTCTTTGTGTATGACTGTTCTTACGGCCTCTGACCAACTCTTGGGTGGGTCATTTTCCTGTAAAGCATAGTTAAAGACCCCACAAAGCCTAGGCACAAGCTCCTTCATAAAGGTCTTGTAAAATTCACCTGGCAGACCATCTGTCCCCGGAGATTTATTATTTTTCAGAGATCCGATGATCCCTTCTATTTATCTTTCTAAAATTGGGGCTGTCAACTCCTCCGCCGCTTTACTAAATTAAGATCTTTAAATATTCCCTCCATTTTCACCGTGCTTGGAGCATCGTAAAGATTCTTGTAAAAAGTTTGAAATGCCCCTGCCACTTCTACTGGATGTGAAACCTCAGCTAAGGATGTTGGATGCCTTATTTTAGGAACAATACGGCTTGACTGCTCTTTTCTCAACTGAAAGGCAAGTAGCCGGCTTGCTCGATTCCCCATCTCATAATATCTTTGGTTTGTATATCTTTGGTTTGTATAGCGCCCCCTCAGCTTTGCGTGTAAGTAATTCATCCAGAGCAGTTCTACACTCCTGTAGTTGTTCCAATATATTTTTGTCCCCAGTTACTCTATGCTCATGTCCCAATCTTTTTATATCACTTTCTAATTGTTTCTCCTTTTCAAGTCTCTGTTTATTTAATTTAACGGCTATTTCAATACATTTCCCTCTCAGCACCGCCTTAGCCCCATCCCAAAGGGTGGAGGGGGATACTGCTCCATTATCATTTATTGCAAAGTATTCTCCTATAGTTTGTTTTAATTGCTCTTGGGTTATCGGGTTTGTCAGCAAAGAGATGTTTAATCTCCAGTATTTAAAATGCCTTTCGAAACCCAAGTTTAATTTCAGTCTTACTGGGCCATGATCAGATAGAGTAATAGGTTCTATAACACACTCCTTAATTTTATGAAGGCTCTGCTTTGAAATGCAAATCAGATCAATTCTGGAGTATGACCCATGAACCGTATACAGAAATGTAAAATCTTTTGTCGTTGGATTCTTGGCTCTCCAGCTATCTACAAGCCCCAACTCTTCCAATATATGTTTTGCAGCTTTTGATTTCCTGCTAGGAGGTCCATGGTCTGTGGGTAATTTGTCTAATTTCGCATTTAAGATACAATTAAAGTCTCCTCCTAAAATTATGGTACCTTTAGCTTCCCTTGCCAATATGGATGCAATGTCCTTAAAAAACGAAGGATCATCTTCATTCGGAGCATAAATATTCATGATGATTCCACCTATTTTTCCTATGACTGCTATATACCTTCCCTGAATATCCTTTACTTCCCTATGTACTGCAAGACCGCTGGATCTACTAATCAAAATTGCCACTCCTCTCTTTCTGCTATTTGGACAAGATGCATAGAACACCTGCTCCACCCAATCTCTTCTCAATTTCTTGTGTTCAGCCTCATTTAGGTGAGTTTCCTGTAGTAACCCTATTGAACAATTGATTTTTTTCAACTGAGTTAGAATCTTTTTCCTCTTAATGGGATGATTGACACCTTTAACATTGTAACTAACAACCCCTAAATCAGACATAAGTAATCTTCTTTCTTGTTTTTTTTCCTTCCCCTCAAATCCCCTGTGTTTAAAATAAAAAGCTTTACTTCAAAAATGACCTCATTTACTTGTGTGGACTTAACAGACATGTCAAGGATATAAGAACTAAGAACAAACATATTTAAATGAACCAAATAAACACCTTTGACTTCCAAAAACCCAGCTGGCTGAAGAAAAGTGTCCACCAGCCCCTGCTGTATTATAGGCAGAGAGTTGTGACCTCTAACTCTCTCTGGGGAATATGCACAAAGTGCCAACCAAACCACAGACCAAAGAAAATAACCAATTCCCTGGTGAGGTTTTCGTCCCATCTTGGGTACTATCATAAAAAAGAAAATGGGAGCCCTTTGCTCCCTCTTACCTTTAATATCACTCACATATACTCGTCACTTGTCATATAAGGGGATAGATATAATGTCGTATTCCTGTCGACCGTTAAACTTAGCACCGACTTCCAAAAGTCTGTTAGCGTTACCTGAGCACAAATGTCATTTTCTCAGTCCTGCAGAAAAGACCGTAGATCAGTGTCCCTCAGAGAAGCGGCTCCTCCTCTCCTCCCGTTCTCCTGCCTTTGCCATGTCGCCCTCGGATGTTCCCGTTCCATCTTCTCTCTCTCACTCACTTGCACCCCTATGCCCAACTCCCCAAGTGTCGGCAGAGCCTCTACCAGCGTTGGAAAAGTTTTCACTCCTGTCTCCAAGGTGACGCTCAGCTGCGCAGGGAAGCGACATCCGGCCCGAATCCCCTTCTCCTTCAGCTGCTTTATAACTCCACGTACCCGCGCTCTTTTCCTCTGTACCTCCGGAGAGTAATCTTGGTCGAAGTATATGAGTTTCCCTGAAACTGGACTTGTTTCTGCGTCCATGCTTGTCGTAGCACCGCTTCTTTCACGGTATAGTCCTGAAATCTCACAATGATGGAGCGCGGAGGTGCGGTGTTGTCTGATTTTAGCCCCAAAGATCTGTGCGCCCTCTCAATGTGTACGTTAATTTCAGGCGGTAGCTGCAGCGTGTTTTTAATAAGTTCTTTAACAAATCCAACCATGTCTCTTTTCTCACTTTCTTCAGGGACTTGATAGATTCTCAGATTGTTGCGGCGCATTCGGTTCTGCAGGTCATCACATAGGTCGGTGAGGGCCGCCTCGCGTCTCACCAGATGTCGGAGCACCCGCTCATGTCGTTGACTAGAGTCCTCGGCTACGCCGACTCTGGTCTCCGTCTCTTCCACCTTCTGTTCGAGTTTCTCCATCCGTTGTTTTAGATCCGTTACCGATGTTTCCAGTCTAGACAGCGAGGCTTTGGTGTCAGTAAACGACTCCTGATTTTCTTTCCTCAATTCTTTCAGTTCTCGAAGTATCTCCGCCATGTTCATTGCTCCTTCTTCCCCACTAGCTTCGCCTGGTGCAACGTTAAACAGCGGCTCTTTTTTTACTTTTTTCTCTTCTTGGAGTTTTTGCTGCTTCCCTGCGTTTCTTGTATCTCTGGACATGCTCATGTCTTCCCTCAGGACTAAACTTATCCCATTTATCGTCAGAATATTATTATAATCATGCAAACAGCCAAATCACACCGAGTTTTGCGGGAGCAAACACTCATTGCGACTTTCTCAGAACATGGCGTCACCGGAAGTCTTAAACACCATTTTAACACGGTGAGGAAGTGCAGCATGGTGCCTATGCTGCCCTCAGTATATGTGCTGTGATACACCTTGGCAGTTAGAGAAACTCCTTCCTGACATGACTGAAGACAGTTGTCCGTTGTCCACAGGTTTAATGACGTAAGAAAGAGTAAAACAAAAACACAGAAAAGGCATAATGAATACAAATAAAATGCTTTCTCTTTAACCTTACACATACACACAATGTCAATATACTGATTCTTCAATGAAATACATTGCTGTTTTTAACCGCTACTTTTTATGTATTTACTGCTGATTTACCTACATATGTTCCTGTAAACCACTGTATTTTAACATATCAACTATTTATTCATATTTACTTGTATTTATTCTGTCATATGAACTTTAACAACAGTCATAGAACGATGCCATGTGTGCCTAATAGACACGGTACCGTTCATTAATTTATTTGAAAATATTTATTCAAACCTTTTTCATAAGATGCAGGCAGACTCAACTAGATTGGGAAAACTACCGAAAACAGCAGTTCTGAGCCATGCTCTCACTTATTCACTTCCTGATTATAAGTCACCTGCCAAGTTACAGGACATTTCCTGTTTCAAAATAAAACGTGTTTCAAAATAAAACGTATTACATTCTGATTTAACAATTGTAACAAAACAGTGCCCGTTGGGTTTATTGACCACGCTCTGGTTAGTTGCAATGTTTTTATTACAAATTTAAAGTCTAGAAGCGCATACTGGCATTTTAACACAACTCTTTTATCTGATGCACATTTTAAGGACGTGTTCAGGTTCTTCTGGGACAGTTTTAAAGGCGTAAAACATAAGTTTGAATCTTTAAAACAGTGGTGGGATTGTGGGAAGGTGGAGATAAAGCAGCTCTGTCAACAGTACACTCTCAATGTCACACGGGATATTACCAGATGTGGAGCTGCAGAATTTAGCAGAATCTACTGGAAATGGAGATCACATTGAAGATCTCAAATCCAAAAAGTCTGCTCTGACAGACCTGCTGGGCACTAAGGCCCAGGGGGCGCTGGTGAGGTCACGTTTCATGAGTGCAACGCACATGGATGCACCGTCCAAGTTCTTCTTTGGCCTGGAGAAGAGGAATGGGCAGAGCAGGAGCATTCATGCTCTGCGCTCTGCTACGGGACAGGAGCTCAGGGATGGGGAGGAGATCCGGAAGAGAGCTGTGAGCTTCTACTCTCAGCTCTACTGCAGTGAGTACACTGAGAACAATGCCATGTTTGAGCTGCCCAAGGTTCCGGAGTATGTGAATGCCGGGTTGGAGGCTCCCTTGGAGGTACAGGTCAATGCCACGTAGAATTAAGGCAGTTCTGAAGGCGAAAGGGGGTCAAACACAGTATTAGTATGGTGTTCCTAATAATCCTTTAGGTGAGTGTATGTCCATTCTGTGAGGCGGTGGAGACCGTGGTTCACTGTTTTTATGATTGTGACAGACTCTGTAGTCTTTTTAACACTCTGTGTACTGTTTTTAGCAGGTTTGGGGAAACCTGGTCTCAGGCAACTTTTATTTTAGGGGTCCACTATCGGAAGCTGGACGCCTCCAAGTGGCAGCTCCTGAACATGGTGCTGGGAGAGGCCAAGTTGGCGATATACAGCAGCAGGAAGCGCAGGGTGGAGGACGGGACAGGAAGCACTCCCTATCTTCAGGTCTCTTGTCAAGGCCAGAGTCTGGGTTGATATTAGTTTTTTTTTTTTTTTTTTAGACCAGCACACCTAGGAAAAATGTCACTGAAATTGGACTAAAGGAGAGAAATTGGCTGCTTGCTAAATACTTATGATTTGCCAGACTGAAAAAAAATGTAAAAGCAAAGTGAAACACATTGCTCAATGTTAAGACAATATTCTTGGCCTTCCTTCCTAATGGGCTCAGTGTGCTACTTTTTACATTATTGATTTTAAATCAAATATTTCTAGTTTTTGTTATTAAACACTGCGTAGTTCCCAGAATGTTTTTTTTTAAAGAACAAAATCCCAAACTATGTACCCTTAAGCCAAGCATCATAATTTTGTTCTGGAGCCATCGTGAACTATTGGACCTGAAAGTAGACATTCACCTATGTGGTCTTACTTTTTGCTTTACATTCTCAAAAGAGCTGCAGAACGTGCCGTGAAAAGAACAAGGTGCTAAATACCAGAGCTGGCTCCGAAATATATATATATATATTTTTTAATGTATTCTGCAAGATATTCAGTTGTCACAAATCATCAAATTTGTCTTGCTTTTGACAACTCTCTTGTTCATGACATTGTATTGTTTCAAAATGAAACCTCCACATTTTGAGACAGCTGGCATTGAGTGAAACCAAATGACTCACAACACGGAATACAAGTAATTCACAGCAGATGCTGTGAGGTCAGAGGAGGCAAAAACACACCTCTCTCGTCAGCAGATCTTTTACATTTTTACCAGAGTGAAGAATCTAAGCACCTGCTACAGTTCACAGTATAGTTGCCAGTGGATGGTATCCATTATGCAGATGCAATATTGTTCTGCTCCAATTTAATGGACAGAGGAGTGGTGTTAAATAAGAAAAAAGGAAAGAAGAGTGTCACCATTGCACACTTTTCCCTAATGAGTGCTATTAATTCAAAGAAAGATAAGTAGTTAGATTTTTTCCGATTTTCCTGAGACAGTATGCAGTCCTTGCGTCACACTCAGACATCATTGTCCTCATTCATTTGAGTGAAGTGTATTTCAGCGGTCATTAAGCATTGCCAAAGTAGGACAGCCATTCAAAGACAGCTATTTCTGAGGCAGTGTCCACAAAAGCTCCCGTCTCCCCAGACAATCGGCCGTTGGAATTGACAAGAGAGGTGGAAAGAGACCGACCCATGATGATATAAGATAGATTCACGATTGTGACTTTACTCCTTCGTTGTATGACCTCAGCAAGGTGAGCCTCCTTGACACAATGAAGGGTTCTATATACAGAATTCAGCGCATTAATACTGAAAATAATTAACTGTTTGCAATATGTAGTGCAATATGGAGTAATGGCAGCCTGAGCAGAGAACTAACAGGCTCTCTCTCTCTCTCTGTGTTGTAATCCGAGCTACTCTTTGCTTTGCTTACATAGACGGGCCGGCCGAGTGTGCATTTTAGTCATGAATGTGTAATAATAACGGGATATGGATATAATGTTTTCCGGTGGCCATTCGCAGTATTGGAGTGAGCTTTCTCCCCATAGACCACCATTGTAAAAGAGACGTCTGTACAACTGTTGACAGGATACCTTGACATTCTGACACATTTTTTAATTGATGGAAGTTTTATATTTTCAAAACTTCATGTTTGTTTGAGTTTTTTGTGTGTTTTATTCAGTCAATCATTACAATACAATATTCTATATAATATACAAAACAGAAAGACTGAAAAGGTATAGGTAGAAGCAAAACATGCTTATATATTCCTATCCTAAATTATTATTATCAATTAAATCAGATAATTAATTCGAAATAAAGAAAAAATAAAATAAATATATACATACATACATCTTCCATATACATACATGACACCATCATAATGTAAAGTCTATGGGCCGAGCTGGTGTGGCCTTTGGGAGGAACCCTATGGGCCGCATACGCTGGAAGTAAACCCTAACGCAAGGAAACATTTTTGGCGCCAGCCGAGCAATTCTCAATATGGCCTGAACAGAGGCCATCTTGGAGTCTGGTATCAAGTTCTTATTATATATTCCTGATTTTAGTTCACACAAGTCTCTTTGGTGTAACCACTTGCTAGATAATGGCCGCCACTCTGCTTTAATGGGGCTTTTGAGGCTGATAATGTTCTCCGGACCCGAGGACTTGGGTTTCCATTCAGTCACTCCTTCAACTCCGACTGAAGAGCGGCCTCTCACAGTCTACCTCAGCCGTGATGCTGTTTTGTTGTCTCGTCAAGTTTATTTTCTCCGAAAAAAATTATTCATGTGAACCCAAATCGGCTTACTAAAAGCCACGAGGAGAATTTGAAAAGAACTGCATGTTCACTCCTCTCATTGGTTACACAGTGCGTGTCCGGGGCAGCGGCGAGAAAAATAAACACAGTAAAAATGTTCTGAAGAAGTCCTATCTGATGAAATAGCAAAAAGGCAAAGCACTTTGTTGCTAGTTCAATCCCTTTTACAAAAGAGGCGTGCAAGTTTAAGCATGCATGCTTTCTTGCATTTTATTTAACTTTATATTTTTTTATTTAGTATTCTGCTCACTGGCTCAGCAACGACAACAGTAGTCAATCTTTAATCTGGTTATGCCGTGGACAGCCCAAAGAGTAGGAGCTCAATAGAGTGTAGTGCGGAACGCTCCCCAGAGAAGGGTTTTAAACAGCCTTCGGGTTGGCTCCTCCCCTAATCAGCACCAATATAAAAGGCACCTGTATGCATGGCCTCATTCCCGTTTGGTCCCTGTCCTGGCCCTGTGGTGGCTCGCGGTGAGTTTTACAGATTCATTTATTGTAAGTACTCAGAATCTTAATTTGTATGTTGCAGCATGGTGTTACCCTTTTTTTTTTTTACTCACTTTTTATTTTAGTTTTCAACAACATAACAACAGCATATATTTTCAAACAGTCACATTCTTTGTCAATTTTTCAGTTGTATGTCTTGGTACACATGATATTCAGGTACAGTGTACAACACACAGAAAGAACAACAAACATCACATGGTGGTCACTCCAAGAAAAAGAGAAAACAAAAGAGGAATAAGGATGATAATAATAATGAAAAGAGGGGATAAATAAATACAAATAATGATTTAAATAACATAAATAATTTAAATAAGATGAAGAACCAATAATTGTCCACTCCCGAGTGTAGTATTGTATGTACTATATATGCTTTCCAGAGAGGATTGTGTATGTGTGTGTGTGGAGAGAGTTCGCTAGAGCAGTTCTACCAGAGGGCCAAGCAACATATAATAATCACCTCATTGTAATAATAATGGTGCGAGAGGACTCCATCGTTTACGAAATATATGCTTCTGGAGCCTTAATGAATATGTGATTTGCTCCATTTGATAGATGTCCCATACTTTTTGGATCCATACATCGTATGTTGGGGGATCCGGTGTTACCCTTTTAATCTCTGTTTATCATTTATAGGTTCACCTGCTGCTGTTTTGCCACGTCCATTTTATCTGTTTTGCTACGTCTGTTTTTTTTTTGTGCCTGTTTTACTGTTCTTCTGTTTCACATGGTTTGGCTGTGATTTTATTCTGCATGTTTTGGCTTTTAGTGTTGTTGAATATATTCTTTTAATTCCTGTAATAAACTTCTGGTTAATTTTATAAAACACGTCTCTGGCCCAATATCAGTAATGAATCTATGTGTCCTTAACAAATCCTAAAAACTGAATCTTGGGGTCGTTAAACTGATATTTCTTGGGGTGCAAGTCCCCAGGTGGCGTTGTGGTTTCCCTTTCATTCCCCCTTCCCCTAAGACCCTGTCACAAGAGCATTTTATGTACAACAGTCAGACTAAATCAGAAGTGGCGGGGGGTGGGGACGCACTGCAAAGGAGATGAAACGAGGGGAAGACCAAAAAATCTGAAACATGGAGGACAAGCAAAGAGATGGAGTGGTTTGAAAATGTGCACCATGCAGAGTTTGTGATGGACTATTACCGCATGGACACACAGGTCATGCAGCCGGCAGACGCTCAATCGAATCCGAGAAAAAACGATTCTACCAACGTGACTTCCCCACCGCTAATTCCATCTGAATCAACACATTGAGTTTTTCATCAAAGTGACACACAGTGACAGACTATTCTTGAAATGCATTGTCTTTTCCACCTCTTCAGGTTCATAGACACCAACCACCGTCTTACTTTGACTGCAGTTGAAAGAAAACCCCCAAAGTACTCTCCGCTGCAATGAACCTTGATCTTATTTGTATCATGCTTTAGATGAGAAGTATTCTCAAGTGTTTATATATAAGTTACCATTCAAACATCGCACCTTCATTTCAACTGACAGCCTGTTTAGGGAGCAAAGTAAGGCCCTTGTTGTGGAGATAAAGCACATTTTTGTATTCATTGCACTTAGTGAATGGGCCATTCATTCCTGCTGTCTGAAGGTTGCCAAATCTAGGAAGAAATCCTTGCATAAGTAGAGAAAACATGACACGGGTTGCCGGAATGGATGCACCAAAAGAAAAAAAACATAAAATGAAAATCATAAAATATGTCTGTATGCCGCACTGAACATCACAGGCTAATGTGGATGATGAGTTTTAAAGCGTGTGAAAATATAACACGTTTCTTGTCAAATCAACAGTACATATTACAAATGGGATGCAAATTGTAAATGGTCTGCTTCTATATACTGCATATCAGCATTCTACCTTCAATGACAAAGAGCTTTCAAATTTGCCTCCCACTCACCCATTTATGGTGGCGCAGCCGCCAGGCAAGGCGTTGGCCTGTCCCATCAGGAGCAACTTGGAGGTCAGTGGCTCAAGGACACCTGGACATGCAGATCGGTGGAGCCGGGGATCGAATTTCCAACCACGAAACATGGTGGGACCACTGCATGTACGTGCGTGCGTGTGTGTGTGTGTGTAACTACGACTCAGCAAATGACAAACGTGGAGCATCGATCGCAACGGAGCACTGACTTCTCATGCCGGTGGTTGGCCAACAGAGCTAACAGCTAAGGGAACCAAAACACACAGCAGGACTCACGGCTTCTGTTCAGAGGAGGCATTTAACAGTCATCATGAAAGGTTACGCAATGATCTGCAGTTCAGCGGCACAGAGCCAGTGCAGCTGCATGGATTAAAATAGTAGTGGGATCTATGTGCGAGTGTAAAACACGGCTGATTTGTTTGCGGTCGGGGGGTCAATTTAGTTTTGTATTAATTAAATTAAACAATACAGCAGTTGTTGTTGCCGACACACCTGGCAGAGAATGGCACCGACAGCCAAGCTCTCTAAGGATGGACTGCACTTACTGTATGCAACACTGACTTGTTAAATACCAAGGCTTGGTCAGTGGCTCTAAACTTGGTCAGTGGCTCTAAACTAAGCTATAATTCTCTTTAGGACGCATCAGAGGCGTCAATATGTCGTTTCAAAATACATTTCTGTCTTCACAGGAGGTTAAAGTGAGGCAACAAAGCCACTTAGGGTGATGAGCACATCCTGGTTCAGGTCAACTTCACGGACTATATATAGACCCAGGAGTCACTCAAATGACTAAATGAGGCACGTGACTAGTGAGTGCCTAACTAGTTTTCCTCAACCTATGCAAGTGTTTATTTTTTTTATGGAAGTTCATTGTGAAAAGGCACATTGTCGTGGAAACTGACACACTCCCTGCCACGTCAAAAAACAACGTGAGAGAGGTAGCTAGAGGGTCATAGTTTGAAGCTTAGGGCCACTGACCAAGCGTCGGTCTTTGCGGATTGGGATTGACAGTGAGAATGCGTTGGTGAATAGGGGGCGTTTACTCCTGGGGAGATCAATATCTCTCATTCAGCCATGCACACACATTCTCTGGGATTCAGCCGTCTGCTCAATGCACCGAGGAGAAAGTAAAGTCAAGAGCACACAAGCATGTTTGCTTGGTTAGTAGTATAAATATACTGAATATTACATTATAATTCAACAATATAATAATACTGTTTACTGTTTGACTGACTTTTACATTGTGACGCCTCGTATGAACTCTGGTTAATTTCCCTTCCTGTTTAATTTGTACTCTACTTTGTGCCCTTGCTTCCCAGGTTGCTTCACTTCCTGCCATTGTTTAGTTTTCTTCCATTATCTCATCAGACCTCCCATTACTTATACCCCTAGCTGTTTACTACCTATTTGCCAGATTGTCTCAGTTCTTTGCACAAGACTAGCTCTCCAGTATTTGTTTAATCCCAGTGATTTACCTCAGCCTGTTTTGGGAATTTCTGATTGTAGACTGCTTCTTTGTTTGCCTTCATTAGTAAGCTTGTTATTTTATTTTTTAACATGCCTTTTTTTATACGCAGCATGACTATTATGCTGACTGCCTGTTTTGTCTTTTGGGACTCAATGCGCTCAGTAGACTTTGGGGTTTTTGCACTTCACTTCATTCTCGTGTGATCCTTGCAATTGAGTCTTTGTCTGATCATCACATACATCTGTTGAATGTTATTGATTCAAACATCTTGCCATAGCGGGTACCTTTAGTCATCCCTCATAGACCCGCTTTACATCCCTCTATTGTTTCATCATATTTCTTTTCGCTATTTCCCTCTTGTCGTTTTCTTTTAGTGAAATAAAGCAGACTTGCTCGTACTTCCTTTTCACTTCTACAGCATAACGATTGTTTTTATGATTTTTCTGAATAAAGGTTGGCGAAGGAAGGTGTATACCGAAATGTGTAGGCGTCTATTTTCTACTTTCTTTTGTTTATGTCCAATGCACTGTAGTATGCATGCTGTCTGCTTTTAAGGGTGAAACAGCCAAGACCACAGGACAGGTATGTGTAAAGAGACCATAAAAGCTGCAGCTTTTTTGTTTCCATGACTATCAGGATATTACTGCATCCTTATACACAGTTTTATCTTCATAGCTTTTTAAGTGCAGGATAATTCATTCAGTTTACAACAACCCTCTCTCCGTCCTCAGAACAAGGACACACTGGGAGATGATTCTAGTACAGTACTCTCTCTTTTTTACTTATTGGATCAACTTGAAAGCTTTTCACAAAAGATGTGATGCATGATGTCAGAGCTCCAGTATCGACCGATTGATAAATGTCAGTATGAAATTGGCTCGCCACATATTTAATCAACGGTTCGGACGATGAAACGTCAATAAATCAATACTTTGTGGAATTGACACCATTTGGGACTTGAAGGGCTGACATATGATTGCAGTGCTGAACCGATCTGAGGAATCAATATGCAGAAATGGGATGGTGTGACCTGGAGCTGACCTTTACTGAGATGGGAGGACAAAAAGGAGGGTGATAGAGATACAATATTTCTAATGTATTAAATTAAAAACTAAAATGATCTAAGTGTTTTATTATTATCCATTTTGTTTTTGTCCATGCTTCCGTCAGTCAGTTCTTTCTGAACGCCAGGTGGAAATGTTTTAAAATTTGGCAAAAGAGCTGAAGTTGTGGCTAACTTCAGAGCTAACCAGTCTGCGAAATAAGTGCTGTCTCAGCGGGTCTGAGACCCCTTGATTGACACTCGAAAAAATCACAAGACAATTATTTGTCTAGCCTAAATCTAGCCTAAAGTGTACCAATGTAACTAGGAAGATTTGCCCCCGTATATGACACCAACCAGAAGCCTCTTCCCATCTGTGACCGGAAAACTAGATCCAGTGAGTGCCTGGATAAAAGCAGGCCATTGTCTCTCCTTTTCTTGGATACCAGGACGGCAATGAGAAGAAGCGGCACCGAAGCCAAGGGGCGGACTTCCCGATTGCCACCTGGTGTTTCGCACACTGGGGCTAAACCTCCTTAACTTGCATCAGCAGGTGACAATCAAGCCATGGGAGTTGTAGCATTTATTCATCATTTCATCAGTCATCAGCAACATCATCATCATCGCTCCTTCCCTCCCTCATTCTCTTTGTCTCTCGCAATGTTAAGCCGCACACAGCGGGTATTGACGGCATCGTACCGCGATGATATGCAGGTGGTGGTGGCAGACTGGCAGTTAAATGAAACTAATTGGCTATTAACTGCTTTCGTAGTTAGAAGACGACATCTTTCTGAGCTCAGCTGCCTTTTACACCGTGGAGAAAAGTCTCTGGTGGCGCACTACAGTACACCACATAAATACAGTGTCATTGGAAACAGAGCATCTGTATTGATGAAGGTATTACAAATCATACCGCTGGCAAAATACCCGAGTGTACCTATACCCATGACAGCCAAAGCCTATTAGGCTGCTCCTTGCAGATCATTCTTGTCCTGGATCTTTGATGTTTCTTCTCCTAAAGTTAATGATTATGTTAGAGTTACCAACTTTGCCTGTTGTTGTTTTTTTTTTACAAATTGCAATGTTTGATGTTAGTTTTCTTAAAGCAAAACCGTGGTTTATTACAATTCTGGTTTTATTTTTTAAGCTGTGGCAATCACTTTTATCAGTGGTGATGACATTGTAGACGCGTACATAGTAAACAAAACCTCAAGAGCCCAAACCTGGAGCTACAAAAATAAAATGCAAGATATAACAAAATCTATTTTGTCTTTTACTTTTTCATTTTTTGCAACCTCAGTAGTGGCTGTTACATACAAAGCCCTTTTAGGACTTGAAAGAAACCCTTGACCCTTGTAAATAATAGTTAGAAAAAAAAAACTAACTCTTAAATCCACTTACTAGCTTCTCCCCTAGCTTCTAACAATATGCCTCTGTCTTGAAGCCCATATTGGATGCTATCAGGGTTTAGGTTAACATTAGCACCTCTGTTACGCTCTTTATTGGAGTTTTATTAAGTTTGCACCCCAGCAGCTATACAGCCACACTTGTCAGCTGAGCTACTGTTACATTTGCCAACCACATTGGTTTGTCCAGTTGAGTGTTGGCTTTAGCATTTTAGTAACACATGTCCTCTATGTAGCCTTATAATGCTTATTTAAGACCACTCTTACAGTATTTATATTTTAAATCTAGTCAGCTGGAGAGAAGAATTTTCTACAAACTCATGGAGCTAATATAAGCTGAATTACAGAAAATAGATTACAGTGAAAAAAGGGATCATTTCTGTTATTATTCTCATCTTTGTCCTGTTTTATTTCCCAGCTGGTATTGTTGTGATGATAATATTGAAATACTGATGGTATGATGTGATGTGTGTTGTCATTAGCTCTTGTTTGTGTTCCTGATATCCATTATTGTTTGATGGTAATGATGTTGTCTGTGTTTACACATTGTGTTTACATTGGTTAGGTAAGAATAATTATATCCAAATATTGGTTGGATGAAATATAATTGAAATTTGAAGAGTAAGTTATGTGTGTGGGGGTTTGCTGGCTCTATTAATGCATCTCAGTATGTTGCAACATCTTGCAGTGGAGTCATTTATTTGAGCTGTATGGCAGATTGATGCTAATTGTACCTCTGAATCAATTTACTGTCAGAGAGAAAGACAGACATGGGAAAAGAGAGACGGGGTGAGGAAGACTTCAGTTTCTGAGCACAGCAGCCTCATTTATGTGCCTGTCATTCTATTTTTTTTTTTACAATTTTCTAAATGATTTAGAGCATATTTCTTTAGTAAATAAACTGCTAGAACGTCCCTCAACTCACATTACAACAAATGAAAGAAAAGTTCCTTGCCAGTGTGGGCCACTTCATATTTGACCTATAACAACAGTATAACAGAGACAATTGGGGACAGTAGAGACTCTGAGTCACTGATCGGAATAACATCTCCCAAATGTGTACTATCTCAGAGAAAAAATAAAATAAAGGTTTGGATGATTTAAAAATGCAGACAAATGTATTTAGTGTGGTTGAATATTTTCCTTGGAAGGGAAATGGCAGACACAAAAAAAAGAGCAGAGCTGGACAGATAAACTACCTTACCTATCACATCTTCATTTGAATGGGCACTAATGGTATCATTACATGTCTGAACAGTGATTATTCTCCCAAATTGTCATTTAAAACTCTGAAGGCCCTGATATGAATGGACTCAAATGAGGACAGCTTACAAGCATTTTGTTCTCTCCATAACGCATTTGACCCACATGTGAGGCCATTCATTCCTGCATCGCAGACCTTTGGATGAGGGCATATATTAAAATACATTTCAGTTAACGTTGCAGCTGTGTAGAATCCGGATTTAATGTACGTTGTACCGTTTTGTTTGGTATTCCCTATACATTAAAGTAACTATGTGAGGTTTTGAATGTGTTGCATACATGCCCTTCCGAATAAAACAATTGCAAAGCCAATTTTTTAGTGAATCTGAAAGCCACATTAAACATTTTCACATATATTTAGCCAAGGGCTACGGATAGTCCTGGATAAAGAGTTGGCATTGGGATAACTTAGCCCCTTTTCACACACATACACACACCCACACACACATACACTGTAAACCCAGGGTGAACCTGAGCCCAGGGCTATACAATAGGGTTTAAATGTTCTTCGGATTTTTACATTCTAGAATGACGCTTGACTACACTTTAAAAGATTGTACTGCACATTACATTTAGCTGACGCTTTTATCCAAAGCGACTTACATTTTTGCTCTATACACCGCAGACACAGTAACTGGGAGCAATTAGGGGTTAAGTGTCTTGCTCAAGGACACATCGACAAGGACTAGCGGAGCCGGGGCGCAAACCACCAACTCTCTGATTGAAAGACGGGCATGCTAACCATTTAGCCACAGTCGCCCCTTGCACAAATGATGTAAACTCCATTGTTTATTTAAGCCCTGTTTTAAACTGACAATTTTTTGGCCTCGACTTGGTTGATTTTCAGGGAGAAACTCCACAAACTCAAGGCTAACACTGCAGAGATGCAGGGCCAGCAAGGCTAAAGTCAGGGTTTGCCCACTTTGGAATGTGCCAGTGTGAAACCGGCCTGGAACCGGTCCTGCCTGCTGCCATGGCCCTGCTGATGCCCCCCCACCCCTCCTCTCTACCTCCTTCTGCTTCATGGACCGTGGTCATCTGGATCATGGACCATGCCTGCTACTCATTATATGAATAATTTCTGTCATATTCATTGAATGTGCTGTAACTCCGTTACGTTATTCATTCTGGCCACATGACATCTATTGCTTCTGTCCATCCGGGGAGAGGGATCCTCCTCTGTTGCTCTCCCTCAGGTTTCCGATGTGAGGTCCCGGGACAGGGATGTTATGTGTACAGATTGTAAAGCCCTATGAGGCAAACTTGTATTTGTGATGTTGGGCTGTATAAAATAAACTGAATTGAATTGAATTGAAAGCTTTTGTACCTCCAGGCTAACAGCTCATTATATAAATATATATGCAAGAGGCAAGGACAACAAATGGATTCTGGATGATCCGCACACAGACAGCATGAATTCACCAAGGAATCACTTGTGGAGCATGATTGACAGCTGTCAGTGTAGCTATGCTGTCTCTGCTGTTCGAAGGGTTTGCAGTCCTTAATGGTGAGCATCAGTGATAAAGCCAGTCTTATCTTGTGTGTTTTAGGGTACGTTTAACAGCTGTGGGTAAATGTTTGCACAATCGCAAATTCCTATTCTGACAGCGGGCAAAAGACATGATTGAAGAATTGAAAGAAATTGAAAAAAGTATTTTCTGTGATGAGAATTAGACTCACCTTTTTGAGCTGTTCTGGCCTGAGAATATTTTGCCCAAGAGTAGCTAGTCCATCGGCTTGTATTAAAATGGTAGGAATAGGCCATGTCTCCTCCCCGGTAAGGCCAAGGATCTGAGATTCAAAGCTCCATCCATTTTCCCAAACTGAAAGATAAAGATGGATAAGTAACCTTTCCAAACAACTGAAGTTCTATCGGCTTGAAAATTACGGCCCTGGTTTTGTTTCATAATTTTCCTCCAAGCGTTGGACACTTGAAATAACTCAGAGTAATTTGAACTTCTTCATCAGAAGAGGGCATCAATATCTAAGTCAGAGCGCAGATGCATCATCTCATTGAAGTGCTTGAGCCAAGAGGTTCCAGAATATGCTGGTTCTTGGGACCTCTCCAGGTTGCATTTCTCAGTCCAGGATTCATTTCTAAAGTCTGCCTGCTAAGGGTCCATCCCCTCTCCAGCACAAAAGGCACTCGTGGATTTGAAACCATAAGTGTGCTCCTGTTGTTGTGTAGAGGCACTGTATGATGAGGATGTTTGTGGAGATTGGGAGGTAGCCGTGACAATCACTCCAGGTTCATCATGTAGGGAGGAGGGTTTGTTAGATTTTGTCAACACTTTGGTTTCACCTTATTGTCAAGCATGCACTTTCATCATTTTCAGGCCAGCTGTTTAATTATTTTTAGAACCTGTGTGCTGTCATCATCCCTGTCCTTGCCTAAATACCCTCTCATACACAGTGATGGATGAGGCAGTTTTCACAAAATGCATCCAGTCCAAATTAGACTGGATGCATGAATCTCTGTAAGGTCTCTCCAGTGGATCTTTCGGTACCCGTAGAGTACTATTTGGAAGGGCAGTAGTGGTCTTGGATCGTCTACCTAAAGAACTGGAGAATAATTGCATTCAGACAATTACTAACTTCCAGGAGCCATCGCTGTGAGATTGCTCAGCAATCAACTGAGACTCCCTGAAGTCACTGTGTCTGAAAGAAATAGCCAAGCACATAACCCACACAGCATCACCACAGAAATAGCTTAATGTGTGAGAGGCGTTGTTACACATGCTTTTATTAGCCTGAAAGACAGCCTAATAAGCACTTGTTTGTCATCCGTTGCTACTTTTCCTTTTCTTTTCATGACTCAGCTCTAATACACTCTCTCACAGAACAACCGACAGAGTAGTGGCACGATGCCGTGTGAGTAGAGTCCACTTTTCTGAAATAAATCATAAATGCTTTTTACCACAGTAACTCTTTTTTTTCTCCAAAAGTTTAAACTCCCACTCAGTCTCATATTTCCAATTTATCCATAATTTATCAGCCAGATTATTAACTTCCTCTCACACCGAGTTTAGTATCACTGCAGTGGTTGCCCATTACGTTTTAAAATACATTTAAACATTGTGTTGTAATTACCAACAACACCCTCCACGGTGTCTATCCAGATTATATTAAAGACAAGTCCCAAAAATCCATTGATCTCAACCTTTTACTTCCACCGACCAGACGGATGTGTGCATTGTTCAGCTATGGTAATAGAATCCGTCTGCTTTGGGAAACAGCCTTTCCCTCAGTGTGAGATCGGCAGATCCACTGCAGACTTTAAGTGCCTCTTTAAAACTCCCTTCTACAAGATGGCCTACACTTAAATCCAGGGTTTAAATATGTTTGAATGTGAAAAAACAACCATTTTCCATTCCAAATGTGGTCATTTTATCCAAATAATGCCCCTTTGGAAATTTGCTGTGATTGTTATTGTAGATGTGACAGAGCTGCTGGCGGGGTCCCCTGAGACCGTCCCGGCTTTCAGTCTTATAAGATTTTGTGCCAGCTTTTTGACACTGTTCCAGAAATGTATGCGGCGTAATCAGCACTCCAACAGTGTGAGTTAAGTCAGAGAAAGAAGATGCACAAAGTGAGAGAGGCTACCATTTTCCTGTCATAGAGAAAAAAGAATGAAACTTAAAAGAAGAAGAGGAGAGATATAAAGAGAATTTCCAACAGTTTAATTTACTATCTCTCTTGTCCCGTAATGACCCCGCTACTTTCCTTATCTCTGTCGGTTCAGTTATGAATATAGACCTTTAATCACTGCCTTATGTATTAAACAGCAGATAATGTTCATCCATCCGGTGTAGTGATAACAGGAGCAGAGCAGGGGCTCAGACAAAACGCTTTCATAAAATCCACAGCAATATATATATATATATATATATATATATATATATATATATATATATATATATATATATAATGGGGCAGTTTCGGTGTGATTAGCAGTGTCACCCCGCAGCAGAAGCGTGATATTGTTTGTCTGCCTGTGTTTAAGAACTGTGCCAGGTTGGCAACCTTTCGGCCATTGCGTGTTTCCGTGGACATTTTAGTAAGTAAGGCAAGACAAGGCAAGGCAAGTTTATTTGTATAGCACATTTCAACAACAAGGCGATTCAAAGTGCTTCACATAAAACCATTAAGAGCATCAAAACATAATGCAGAGAAAACAGGATTTAAAACAGTTAAGAAAACATTAAAACAGTAGAAAACAGGATTTAAAACAGTTAAGAAAACAGTCAAAAAGCTAAATAAAAAATAAAAATTGAATACAAGTTGGAGTGCAGTTTAAGAAATAAAATGCAGTAGTGAGATGCAGCAATTGAATCTGTATCAATTAAAGGCAACAGCAAACAGAAAAGTCTTCAATCTGGATTTAAAGGAGCTGAGGGTCTCAGCAGACCTGCAGCTTTCAGGGACCTTGTTCCAGATATGTGGAGCAGAAAAGCTGAACGCTGCTTCTCCATGTTTAGTTCTGACTCTTGGAACAGAAAGTAGACCCGTCCCAGACGACCTGAGTGGTCGGGATGGTTCATAAGGTAGCAGCAGATCACAAACATACTTAAGCCCTAAACCATTCAGTGCTTTATAAACCAGCAGCAGGATTTTAAAGTCAATTCTTTGTTTGACAGGAAGCCAGTGCAAAGACCTCAGAACTGGTGTGATGTGCTCCACTTTCCTGGTCTTAGTGAGGACTCGAGCTGCAGCGTTCTGAATCAGCTGCAGCTTTCTGATTGACTTTTTACAGAGGCCTGTGAACACACCGTTACAGTAGTCAAGTCTACTGAAGATAAATGCATGGACAAGTTTCTCCAAATCCTGTTGAGACATAAGTCCTCTAACCCTTGATATATTCTTCAGATTTCGTAATTGTCTTGATATGGCTGTTCAGGTTGAGGTCTGAATCCATAACTACATCTAGATTTCTGGCTTGGTTTGAGGTTTTTAACATCAGTGATTGAAGCTGAGCGCACTGAGATCCAGTAATACTAAGACTGAGGTTCTGCCACTGTCTGTGTTTAAGTGGATGTCGTTGAAAACCTTAACAAGAGCAGTTTCAGTACTGTGGTGCTGACGAAAGCCGGACTGGAAGACAGTCCGGCTTTCAACACCTCCAAACTGAAGTTGGGAGGTGTTGATTCAATAAGAACAGCTGCACTGTTATCTTGGTCTAACCAAGTTTCGGTTAAAAATAGTGCTGTCAAACGATTAAAATATTTAATCGCGATTAATCGCATTTATGTCATAGTTAACTCGCGATTAATCGCAATCTTTTTTTTTTTTGCATTTTAATGCTCTTATCAACATGAAAAAGTGGATTGGCTTGCTCTATTTTATTGAAAAACAACTGCCAAACAGGGCGGTACAAAATAAAATTACTGCACATTTCAGGTAAACAAGGGTATACAAAATAAAATTATAGAGTGCACCAGGCATGAAAACGGGTCAGGGGTGAAAAAGGTGAGAAGGATATTACCCCTCTAGGAGGGTCCGGGGGCATGCTCCCCCGTAAGAAACATTTAAATATTCCATATTTTAAAGCATCAATCTGATGCATTTTGAGATGCTTTTTTTGCCAACCTGGGGAGAGCTGGAGAAACTTAACTTCAGCCATGAGTCAAAAATTATTATGGCCTCCTTACTAAGTATTATGCAAGCCATTTCATGCCAGCCTGTCACTGGTCTAACATTTACAGTATATGAGGCACAATGTGGTAAGGGAGAGCATGGCTGCCTTTGTTAGCATCATTTATATCTTTGATGCAGAGAATGCATCTGGTGAATCCCTGCCTGTTGATTTTGGAGAATACATCTCCTAGATGAAAGGACACCTCTTGCCCTTTTATTGAGACCTTGCCTAAGTTAAGCTAAGTTTAATGTGTTTAAAACTCTATTTGCCCTATTTTTTTTGGATAGGCTGGCGAGGAATGAATGTTAAATTGGATACATTTGCAGATTTACTAATGTTTCTTTGCAGCCTCACCTTTCCTTTTCGATAAGTCAGGACAGGAATTAAGAAGGCTAACTTCATACAGGGCCCAGACTGTTCCTGGAGATAATCAGTGGTGTCATTAGCCTTGTTGTCCAGACCCAAAAGATATCAATTCGTGTCTTTATCAGGTAGGGGAGATAGAGGATGGTTGTGGAGCCGTTGTGGAGGCGGGAGAGGGGCACGGCGCTTTAACTTCGGTGTTTGTGTCAAAGCACTTAGAACCAGTGGCGGAGGTCTAGCTGGAGGGGTTTCAGCACAGGAAGTGGGAGTGCGGAGGGGAGTGACTTTGGTTCCAGCAATGACCATCTCGTTCATGCGGTCAGTGAACTCCATGAGGGGGGAGGATGGGGAGGAGGGAGAGAGTAGAGAGGAGAGGGACCTGGATGAAGTATGGGGGGTGGAAGTAGGTGCTGGTGAGGGAAGTAAAGACTCGTCCTCTCCGAGAGGGGGATCAATCCTTGATGATGATGAGGGTGGAGACTCCTCCTCTCCGAAGGGGGTATCAATCCTTGATGAGGGTGGAGACTCCTCCTCTTGGCTCTCCTTTGGCATCCTTCCCATGAGGTCTCCACGGCGATGCTGTGTGGTCATCTCTTGTTTAGACTCCTCTTGTCTCCTGTCCTTGGCAGTGGGAACAGACGGGTGACGCAGGAAGAAAAATAAGTTAGAGGTAAAGAGTTTTACCCCTGACTTGTTCAGGCAAACTCAATCTGCCTTAAAAAGATGTATACGCTCCCAGAAAATGTAAAAATTATCGATAAAATGTACTGTATAGTCAGTACATGCAGTTGACAGCCATCTGTTCAGTTCAAACAGGCTGCTGAATCGTTCATCTCCTCTCCTGGCTGGTGGAAGAGGGCCACTCATAAACACCTCAGCATTGACAGAGCTGACTGTGTTTAACAAGTCAATAAAGTCTCGCTTCACAGTAGGAGCAAGCTCAAATCGTGGCACCGGCACCTCGTATAGGCACTTCCTGTACGAGGCACCTACGAGCTGCCACTAGTTTTTGCGGCAGTTGCCACAACTTTGCGGCAGCTGCCACTAGTTTTTGCGGCACTTTCTACTGTTTGAGGCAGCTGCCACTAGTTCCCGCTGCAGCTGCTGCTGTTTTGGAGAGGTTTCGCGACATTTACCCTTTATTTTTCATTATTTGACAATATGTGACAATGCATTAAGGTTCTGTTTGAGAGTGCCACTGGTAACAGTCTTGGATCTCCGTGGTCAAATCACAGACACTGACATTTCAGGAAACACATTCAAGTGAGCGGAGAGATCCACGTAACACAACATCCGTTTTTCAAAATACTGACTGATATGAATGTGTTCAGAACACATCCAAACATCTTAACTGTACCAATTCAGATATTTTACAAAGTAAAAGTCCTACATCCAAAAAAGTTAAAACATGTTTATCAGTCATTAAATATTCAGAAATTAGATTTTGGGATGTAGAACTTTTACTTTGTAAAATATCTGAATTGAAAACCGGATGTTGTGTCACGTGGATCTCTCCGCTCGCTTGAATGTGTTTCCTGAAATGTCAGTGTCTGTGATTTTACCACGGAGATCCGAGAGATCCGAGTGTCTGCAGAGTTGACTGCAGTGGTATACTGCCCTATGGAGTTCACCACCCTCTTGGGATGCATTCCCAAACAATCCGACTCAGAAGACCGTACCCGGCGCGACCGGCCCCGTTACTGGCTTCACTCTGCCCCTCTTCGCTTGCCGCTACTGAGGGAATCCTGTTAGTTTATTTTCCTCCGCAGAGCTTAGAAACTACCAACAGTCATACCTTCCAGGACCTTAATGTATTGTCAAATAACGACAAATAAAGGTTAAACTGTCGCAGCACCTCTCCAAAAACAGCGGCACTTCAAAACAGTCAGCTGGGACGTAGGAATATATACCTTCCAAGTGGTTTTCAAGTGTCCAGGAGCTGCTGCTCAAAGATTCTCACAGAAGAAAAACAAGAATATCAGAGGGTATTAGCAGAAAAATGCAAACAGAGGCGAGAGCAAGCAGAAAAGCGTCTGCACAGTAAGAAAGCAAGCAAGTAAATGTCAGAGAGTATGGAGCTACAGGTTAGGAACTCAACATTGCGATTGTTTACATAGTAGTCAGTAGCATCCACGGTAGCTTCTTTGGATGAGTATGTGCTGCTGGCAAAACTATTTGCTCTTACAGTTTGGTCTGAAACCACTTTTAGAGATTTTGTAAAAAGATAAGGCTGAATATTAAAAATATTAAAATCGGTTGATCGATGTGTTGGTTACATCTGTCTGTACATGATCTTGTAACCTTAATAAACCGGTCAAAGGCCAAGGTCAGAAACAGAGTACAAGCCCTTGAGCTTGAAAGCATCCTCAAGTATATGTCAGTGGGGCAGATAAGTTAATTATTCAATCTCTAATCACCTTTTCCCCTCAGTTTACCACCACAGCTTAAGCACATTTAAAAAAAAAGAAAGAAATCAAAACCATAACAAAGAACAGACTGAAATATTGAGGCTGTGATTGCTCTTTTATTTCAGTGATGAATTATGTTTTTATGGAAAGTAAAACAACAATTTTAGAAGTCTCAGCTGCCACTGTGACAGCTGGTTGTGAAAAATAAACTGCCTATAACGATGTACACTATATGTTGTTGTTGACAGTGAGAGAAAACAGTTTTCTGTTTTTCCAAATGTAACGTGTCCCCCCAGCAAGCCAACAGTAAATATATATTTACAAGTGTCATTCTATGATATTATACGATCATATCACATTAACATATTGTAATATTCGTTTTTGCTTTCTTTGAGTTCAGCCACAGTACAGGCGTGGCTCTAGGAACGGTCTGTGTGTCAACTATTGGTTGAATTCCCATGAAATGTTCCACAGTCATTGATCTTCTCCAGAGGATGAAGCCCACTGACCTTGGTCATCCTCTAATCTGCATTCCTCCTCACCGACGACAGCCGGCATTATGTTTTCTGGTTGTTTGTCGGGTTCATTATCATGAAAATGTTCATCAAATTTGGCACAAACATCCACCTGGTCTCAAGGAGGAAGTGATCAGATTTGGGAAGTCAAAGGTCCCTCCGAGGCATACGACCGTGAGGCGGTAATTCTCATTTCTCTTGTGCCCCCACAGGGTTGACATTTTTGTTCTGAGAGCTAAAGGATGAATTGCCATGACATGTTCTGAAGGCACTCTTAAACTGACTCGGTGATCCTTTTGTGCCTACAATAGGTTGACCTTTGTGGGATTGCCATGGTATTCGATACACAGCTGGATTTCCTCATCAGGATGCATTGTAATAACTTTACACCAGTGCCATCATTGGGTCAGGCATCACCATCAGCCTCAGCTGCAGCGCTAATTAGCAAATGTTGTCAAGCAAAGGCAAGGTAATGTCCTAAACAAAGAAGGTGACCATGGAAAACATTGCCTGCTAATTAGCAGCATGTAAGTATTGTCATTGTGAACATTTTAGTGCGGCAATGCTTGCATTTAGCTTAAAGAACCACTGTGGCTGAGAACAGTCTGATAGAGCTGTTAGCATGGTTGTAGAACATGAAGTCAAAGTTATATTTGTTTTAAGTACTTCATAAAGTTGTCAGATACATACAGTATAATGCTCTGTGTTGTTTTAAACTTAATTGGGGCCATTAAGAATTTAAGATGAATACATTCCTTTGGGGCTCTGTTTTTTCTTTCTATTAGCACATTTTGCTGTGCTCTCTCCAACCCAAACTGACTGAAAAAAACTGGAACATCCTTTCTAAGTCAATTACTGTAATATGAGAACTCTCCCTGGTATTAATAGGGTTTCATTAGTCTGTCACACAGGATTTTACAGCAGCTTTTGTGCAAATGTATCACTGCTTTGCTGGTGCACTATTATATTTATTTTACCTTATGTATTCATTCGCGACAACGTTCTATTTTAACACCTAGAGCCGTCAGGGCCTGCTAAGCCTTCTCTGCTGGCCTAAACAGAATCACAAAGTTTAAATTAAAATTGTGTATATATATTTTTTTGTATATATATATTTTATTTTTTTAATAATTAAAAGTTATAGCTATTTCATAGTTTAATTGTTTTTCACAAATGCACTACATGTTTTTCAAATTTTTCCCTATTAGCTCATTTTCTCATTGCACAGCTCCTGTGTTCCTCTGTTGCCAGAGCTCATCCAATCACATTTCGCTTCTGTTTCTCTATGGAATTAGAGAGCTGAAAACTATATGAGAAGGCCCGCTAGCATCTGTTTTGCCACACGGCTTGCGTGACCTGTGATTGGTCAGTGTGTCAGTACACACCCTGGAACTGAAGTGCACCAATAAACTGTACAACAGCGCTGCCATCAGCTGTTAAACTAAACAGACAGCAGGTGTAGATGCCAAATCCACGTCCCGCCACTGCTAGATGTCAATGTTTTTTGTTGTTGTTGTTGCACAGAGTACAATGTACAGAACTGGCTTTGAGGTTTGTTTCAATTCCCCTGTGCTACATAGCTTCAGTCCACCATCTCAAACTGAAGCGTAGTGAGCTGACTCACTCCATCCTGTTCTCCCCTCTCCCACTCTCTGCCTCCTCTACTGTATATCTCTGGTTTACTTTCTGTGATGTCTAGTGAAGACTTAGCAAGCCTACGCCAAGACTAAAGGCTTCTGTAGAATCGTGATCATCACGCTTGGTTGGAGTTTGCGTCACCTTCTATGTCATTTAAATGAATATAGTAAAAGTTGGAACCTTGCAGTTTTGTACTTGCATTTCTCAATACTGAGTTGACTTTTCTAAACGTCACACAGTCAGCTGAATCCAACGCCAACGAAACTCTGGATCACTTTTCATTGCTCTGACACTAAATACATTTAATTACCACAACTTTCAAATGTCATGAATCATGTTCTTACTCAAACTCAACTACCACCAAACCCTCACATTCCATTTTGCATGTTTACATATTATCTTAAGTAGGGTGACCAGATTTGAGTTTGTGGAAAAGAGGACACTTCGTTCCGGGGGGGGGGGGGGGGGGGGGGGGGGGGAGAGAGAGAGAGAGAGAGAGAGAGAGAGAGAGAGAGAGAGAGAGAGAGAGAGAGAGAAGGAGGAGGACACTTCGTCGCGGGGGGGGGGGGTAGCAGTAGTGTGTAGCATGCCGTGAACTTACATTTACGTTTGAGATCGGTCGACCAATGACAGTTCTTCTCTACAGTCAGAGCTTGCGCAAGAATGTGGAACGTGAGGGAGATACCATTTCCAAAACTTGTAAGGGGGTAATAACTATTTTCCCGGACGTAGCAAAATCCCGGACGTACCATTTCCAAAACTTGTAAGGGGGTAATAACTATTTTCCTGGACGTAGCAAAATCCCGGACGTTTTTGGAATCCCTGCCGGACGCTTTTTTTAGGTCTCGAAAAGAGGACATGTCCGGGAAAAAGAAGACGTCTGGTCACCCTATTTTAAGAACTGAAGTTATATTCAAAAGACAACATACATCTAAATCATTGTAAATTAGACTGCATCTTGCCATATTCTGCTACATCAAAAAAAAAAAATAAGGACATGTTGTAGAGGGGGATGAGTGGTCGTCCCGCAACCACAAGGTAGCCGGTTCGATCCCCAGTCCCCCCATAGCTCACATGTCGAAGTGTCCCTGAGCAAGACACTGAACCCTTAACTGCTCCCCGGGCGCCTCACAGGGCTGCCCACTGCTCCCTATCCAGGGATGGGTCAAATGCAGAGAAGAATTTCCCGAAGGGGATTAATAAAAGTGCATGTTTCTGTTTTCTGTTTCAGAGGTGGACGGTTTATGAGCACCATATGAGCAGATGAATGATGTCTGGACATAACTGCAGGAGACTACTAAAATAATTATGGAGGAAGAAACACACAGTGGGGCTGAACCAAGCAAATTCTGCTGGGCTGCTGGGTTACTCAGAGAGGAAAGTGTTTAATTTGCCTCCGAGGAACATCGTAATGTACAGTGGGTGCATCCCAAGTCTCTAAATTGTCATTTCCTCGCTCCTCGATTGAACCGGAAGTGGTTCTGCGCCGTCATCTTGACGGCCGTCCCAAAGCTCTTATTCGGCTCGCTGTCAGCGACAAAGGAAGAGTTGTATATATGTTTAGCTCTTTCAGCTATACATGGTATACATCCAAACACAAAAAGAAAAAACATGTTAGGTATCAAATTAAACAGAAACCAGGGCTACAATAATATATAATCCCCATGAATAACCTCTAAACACAACTAAGACAATAAATAGGGTTAGAGTTAGGGCGAGGGCTTAAAGGGCTATACAGGTATCGGGCACCCAGTCCCAGCTTTGCTGTTTCTGTCCTTTACATCCGTCCCTCACCGTTAGCTTTGTGTCTCTGTGTGTATTGTAGGAACGGTTGCCGCTCCCCTGGTTGGTTCCTCAGGTAGGTCCTAGACACACACTTGCAGTCGAATCAGGCCCACACATACATTCCAGTGTATTAAAACATGATTCATGTTTGTCTGACTACAACGCCTTTCTTCTGAGCTGTCTGGAAAAGACAGAAAAAAAAGCACATCAATGGTAAGTGATTTGATCTTCTAACAAGTTATTAATATCTCATTATTTAAATCTTCTCCGCTTACGAGAGATAAAGGAAAAAATACGTAGAGCTGCAGAGGTCCCAAGAACTGTCCTGTAAACTCCTAGAAGAGGGGAAAAAACGCTCAGTGCATGTAACCGACCCCACTGTGAATGAGCTTATCCAGCCCCCTCAAAAATCCAAAGTTCCTGAAGTAAAAATTCGAAGAGAGTTCCATATCAGCGGCCAAATTGTCATATATCAACCTCGTACACCAGATGGACTACGGAGAAGTCATGGCGAATCAGATATCATTGAAGCAGTCATAAAAGCCATTAGCCCAAGGCTGAAACTGCGGTATATGCTTGAAATAAAAACGGACCTCTCCCAAAGCTAAAGACTATTCTAAAGGGGCAGAAAAGGAAAGGAAGAAAATACATCCCCTGTAGCACAGACTTATCAGCATATCAACTCAAAACGTCCTGTGCAGGGCGATAGAACTCAAAGACAGACTGCTGTTTGCATCAAAGGACAATGATTCAGAGGCGCAGTAGCCCGGATACGATAAGTACAAAATGCTTACGGTCCATGGGCACAGGGCTGTTGAGGGATAACATTACATTTCAGATAGAGCCTTTCCTGGATGACCCAGCAGTCAGTGATGAGATCATTGAAAGAATGAATGAGGCAGCAAGTCTTGAGGCAGAGAGATAAACAAACAAATACTAATATATTAAAATCCACTGTCAAGTCAGCCCGTGTAAATTAGCTAAATACAAGTGTTTTAGGTGAGGCAGCGAGCAGCCAACATAGCTCTTCTCCAGACTCCAGAGGAACAACTGAGACCAAAAAGAAAAGCCTCCAACAACCAGCCACACGTCAGAGACTGATATCCATACAGTCGTGAGGGAACTGAAAACAGAAAAGGCAGAAATGAAAAAGATGGTATTGACTTCCATGAGCACAGACACAAGACCATACAGGAGACAGACAATGGGAGAGAGGGGGGCTCGGAGGGATGCTGCAGGACCTGGCAGGACAAAGGTGAAGGAGAAAGCTGTAACCACTGCTTCAAGTGTGGCCGGGCTGGACATGTGTCTCGTGGGTGCGGGTCTCCTTACCAGGCTCCTTGCCTACAAGAGGCAAGCAAGCAGTTTCCAACACAGCACAGAGCAGCAGAAAAAGAAAAGAAAAAAGTTTATCTAAGTTGAACTTTTGCTAGATTGCATTGCAGTGGCATCTGGTCGGGAATCACAAATCAAGTTTGAAAACACTGAAGAACACGCTCCATGTAGCACTCCGTCTACCATTTCACTTTGTGGTCCACAGAGAACCACCGCCTATTGAATGTCAGCAAGACGAAGGTTACCTGTTGACAGCACGGGGGTTGAAGCCAATAGCTAATGTCCACAGGTTGCATTGAGTTACATTATGAGGCATGCAAGAATTAAAACAATGTGTATAACGTTATCATGATCAAAATGTAATCTTGTAAAATTTATTTTTTGGTGAGAAACTTGAGGCAGAGCATCAGGGATTAACAGTGAATGAGCAAAAACTAGGATGCAAACGTCAATAAAAGCGCTAATGTTGAAGTACATGTGATTTATTGTTGTGGTTCGTTGTGCGTGGTGTTGAATCCGGAATCAGAGAATTTCACTGGTATTGATATTGGCTTCAACATTTCTGGTATTGGGACATCCCTTGTCACCAACAGGAGCAAACTCCTCAAACATCTTTTTATCTATCCTGGTTTAACAGTAGTGTCAAAATGGACACTAGGTTTGGGCTAATGCTACTCAAACAGTTGTGAATTTGTTTGAGACTACTTTCAGCTGTGGATTACTACTACTAATAAAAACTTCACTGATGTGTTTGGTTCATGATGAGTCAACTCTTTCACCAGAAAGTGCACATTGTCTCATCGAGTCATTAATTAATTGATTGATAAATTATGAGAACTCATTATGACAAATACAAAGATATTTTTCCCCCATTGGCGTCACACTAATGAGACAAAGAAATAACAAACAAATGATCTCACCTGTTCTTGATGAATGTGTGACGCGATGACACATCGTGACAACGCTACCTTGATTCTGTGTGCAGCCATGGCCAGGAATGGTTTAATGGTGTGTTACAATTGGTCTCTATGCTCCGTGGGCCAATGCTCTGCGCAATCATGGTCTGTCTATCACTCGCTCTGCATGGGGCCATTCAAAGACAGATTCTCTCTCTCTCTCTAAGCCTTGTTCCTCCCTGGCAATGTGGAAGTTTTGGGGGCTTTCAATGCATCTGCCTCGCCCCTATGAGCCTCTTTGAGAAACTCTAAATTCGCTGCTCATATCGCAGCGTGGAAGCTGAGTTTATTAGTAATGCCAGCCTTGTTGTTGTTCGGCGCTGAACGAATAAGAGGCTTGCAGGGGAGGCTTATCTGTCGGGAAGCACACACACACACACACACACACACACACACACACACACACATACAGCACAATACAGAAACACACGATCAATACAAAAAAAGGCAAACATGTCTCCACACACAAACACACACAAAGCCCATGTGAGCATGCATGTAAGCACAGATAGTAACGCACACTTTGACGCGCACGCGACACGCATTAATGGCGGCACACTCATAAACATACGTGTGCACGAGCCCTCTTTGGTCACGCTGAAGTGTAAACAAGTAAAAGAGGGGTTTCGGAGTGATTGTGGCCTTGTCTTGTTAGGTGCTGCATGAATAAGAGGCTTGCAGGGAAGGCTTATCTGTTTGGCAGTGCACACACACACTCTCTCTCTCACACACACACTCACACACACTAGCAAACACTTACACACTTTTTTTTTGGAGCCTTATCTGAGTCCGGGGTAGATAACATTGCGAGGCAGAGAGTAAGGAGCAGATCTCCCCATGAATGGAACATGCATCTGGCTTACAGGAAACTACTCGCACAGCCAGAGACACGCATGCACTGTCTCCCTAGGTTACAGAGCAGATGCTATGACCCCAGTCGCACCCGGAAATAAGCAAACATGACTGTTTGCCCGATGATTATGTACGCGCAGGGAAAGGCGTGTTGCCGGGCTGACTGATAATGAGAGGAATGTTTTGGGAGAAAATAAATCACACTCGGAGGCGGGTGGCAAGCGTCTTACCGAACTGGAAGCGGTCAAAACTCAATCAATCGACCACAATTCGTTACTTAAAAAAATGGCTGCTGTAATATAATCTGTGTTTCCTTAATGCTAGTCAAACTTGACCTTACATAAACATTTTTGTTATGAAGTCAGTGTATCCTCTGTGTTTTGTTGCAACTTGTGCACTGATTTGATCAAATTGTATCGGCAGAAAGTGACAAGATTGAATTAGTTTTCTGCAGTGATGGCTCCCCCTTCGTTACTGTTCTCCAGCGTATTGACTGTCAACATCAGTACTGGTAATTTGATTGGTGCAACATTTTGTGTGGGCAGATACTGAAGCGTTTTGGCATATCACTTCACCCTGCTTACCACAAGTAGAAATTGGATACATGTTTAGGAAGGAATAGGAATAATCCCTTATTAGTCCGACAGTGGGGAAATGTATTCTCTGCATTTCATCAATCCTTAGTATTTTAAGGAGCAGTGGGCTGCCCCTAGTGAAGGGCCCTCGGAGCGACTTGGGGTTCAGTGTCTTGTTCAGGGACACTTCAACATGCACATTTACAGGGAGACTGGGGATCGAACCGGCTACCTTGTGGTTGCAGGATGACCACTCATCCCCATGAGCTCCTGCACAGCCACCATAGCCGTTTCCCATAGACAATGTTAGGTGACCTGTAGTTAATATCGTATATACAACATTAACAACTGTATAAGAAATAATCTGGTTCTCCAACAAAAAAGTGAACAGAAAAACTTTGAGGGGAGAATAAGACTACTCCTCCCAGGGTGCACCTCAGAGGAATCAACAAGTTTAAAATTCAGTGACGTGCGCTTCAGGATTAACCAATTTCAATTTGCATTCTGGGGGAAATTTGGATGATTTGACAACAAGTTGTTATATTCATAATTCTGGCTGGCCTATTCTCCAGAACGCATGGGTACTGTGGTAATTAGACCCATTATCTGAGAGCCCCGGTTTGAATTGGAATTACAGAATGGTCAAATGCACTTCTTGAATCAGCAAACGCTCCCATTCATCTCTATTTCAAATGAAATGGCTAACAATTGTGAACTTGTTGATTAAAAGATGGGGTGTAAAGACATAGTTTGATGATCTCCAGTCAGCGTCCTTAAAATGAGCCAGTGTCTAACATTTGGTAGCATCTAGCAGTGAAGTTACAGCCAACTGAAACTCTGGTGTGTTTAGGAGAGTTACTTTTAGTTGGACGTTTTCGGCAGATACTCTGGCAATGATGGTCAGTCCATCCCTACCGGGAGAGACATGGACTCAGAAAACGGCTAAAATACTATATGCAGCTGAAATATTTAACATTTATATTTGTTCATGCAAAAAAGTAAAGACATTTTACTTAAAAGTGAGATATTTGTCTTTAAAGTGAGTGTATAATGTTTAGCATCAAGTGTAAGGTAAGGTTATATTGTTTGAGTGTGTGTGGGGGGGTTGTGTGTGTGTGTGTGTGTGTGTGTGTGTGTGTGTGTGTGTGTGTGTGTGTGTGTGTGTGTGTGTGTGTGTGTGTGTGTGTGCATGCTTTAGTATGAAGAGAATGTGTTTTCTCTGCCTTATTATTCCGGAACAAAGCTGACGGTGTCAGATCTGTCAAAACGTTGGCTGCTAATGAACCTCATACTGTATCAGTGGATGCCTCGTGCGCTATAGATGACTCAACAGCATAAACAGGCCAACTTTGGTGGTAAGTGCTTCGCCAGTGGAAGATATTCTTTTCATGTGGTTGCTGCTGTTCCAGATAACAAGCTGAATTTATCTTATTTCTCTGTTAATCCCTACGGTTTGAACACATCTGCCACAGACAGAAGTCATTATGTCTGATCCACCCTTTGTGTTTTCACCGCTTGTCTAGCCACGCACTGCTGTTTTGGCTAATACACAAGTTATCGCATTAAAATCAGTGCTCTACCTATAATATGTTGTTATGATTTAGTCTCTTAAAACTCTGCAAACGTGTTAGCTTAGAGCAACCGAGCAAATGATCCACGACACTGTGGACACGTAGTGCAATTCTCTGTCACACCGAGCTGATGTTTGATAATTTGTGCGTTTCGGTTTAGTGCTTGTCGGATTCAATCCATTCACCCTTGAAAAAGAACCATGGTGGCGCTGAAGTGATTCCAGCGCTGTCCGTGGTGCTGAACGGCTCTTATCTTAACAGTCAGGAATGAGGAATGAGTCTGCTGCCCATTTGATTCCAGATGTAAAACATCGCTCTCTCTTCGCACACAGCAGATTCTCTCTGGACACGTGCTGGCGTGTTTGTACAAAACAGCCTAAATTGCCTCTGATTTTAGCCGTTATGTTGAACTTAATGAGGTTGAGCTCTCATTAATTTGAGCTCCACAACAGGATCAAATAAGGCCAGCGAGGGATTACTCCTCGGTCTGGCTTCTGTGTGAATAATGTGTCACGCTTTATTTGTTTTGCATGTTGTTGGCAATTATCTGAATATTCAATAATAACACAAACATGTTATGCCTCTCCTAATGGTGTTATGTACTACGATCAAAGCACCGTGGCTACAGACGATAGTGAAAGGGCGCATTTTTAAATATAATCCTTGAATTGTATTTCCTCCCACTATTTGCCAAGCTTTTTCCATGACATGATGTCATGTGTCGGCTGTAACGATGAAAGCCACATCATTGCATGTCACCCTGAGTCGGTAATATTCAAAGGGTTACTTCCTTCATTACGACAAACTTTTTGGATGTGTTTCTGAAGGTTTAGGTGAAGGACAGCCCTTTGATCTCTTTGTTCTTAGTATTTGACACAATGAGGAGTTGAGATGATGAAATCCTTGAAATATTCATGTGGATTCAATTTGCTAATTCCATGCTACTTTTCATGAATTAATGTTGATTAAAAAAACAGACACACAAGTGCATGTTTAATAATACTTACTCTGTTTTACAGGCTTTCATAAGCAACACATCACACATTTCCCTGTCAGAGCAGCATGTTTCACTCCAGTTGGGTGGTCACCCCAAAGGCAACAGACGTCCCACACAAAATATTGGTCTTGTTTTGTTTTTCCTTGTAGACTGTGTTTAGTTTGACACCTCCGGGGCTCCATTTCCAGAATTCATCTTGAGGCTAAAATGATCGCAAGAATCCATTTCATGAGCCCTCTTTAATCTGAAGAGGCATTTCCCCAAAGCATCGTAAATTGAGAACGCTCCTAGATATGACTGTGGATTAACAAGTGCCTCCGACCCACTTGTAGGAGGCCTTAACCACAAACTGCATGACTGATCTGTCGGCCATCATGGTTCTACTCTACCGGGTTTTTTTTATCCTCATGTTGTCAATTCTCCTCTTGTTAAAATGTGCCTTTCCTAATATGCCGTTTACAGTTTCCAAATTTTCTTAAATGTTGTATTGTATGTCTAATACAGAAAGAGTGACAGCGCATATAAATGACATGCGCAATAATTAAACTTTGTTTCAGTTATTTTCCAAGTATGATCCAAATATTATTCTTGATTTAAGAACAGGTGAAATAAAAAGCTTTTGCCAGGATAATCTGTGTAGGTTGCTTAATATTTGTTTAACCTTGAAACAGGTAGAATAAGAGAAAACATGTCAGGATGATTCTATTCATTTTAAGTGATCGTAAAGCTAATGTATGCCACAATAAGCCTACGTTCTAATAGGACTACATTTTTTATTTATTTTTTATTTCACCTGTTCTCAAGTCATAAACACAATAGCTAAAACAACTCAGATAATACTTTTTTCCCTCACTTGTGTCTCAGGTCTTCCGTAGGAACAACTTCTGCATCAAAGTTTACTCTCATAAACTGACTTCCACCCAGTGACATGACTTATAATCGGCAGAAAGCTGAAAGCTGTTGACTTCTGTAAAGTTACCGTTGATTTGCATATCGTGGAAAGCGAAATAGACGAGATCACGTGAGGAAATCTGTGTCTGCTGCATGTGTGTCTGTCTCCTTCAACATGGAGGTGCCCCGACCCCCCAGATAGTGTGTGATACTTTAAATGAGGAAAAAATAGTTCTACCTATTCTATGTTGTCTATTTAAAACAGCTGAGACTTCAATATTTGCTTTTGACTCAGGTCCCCCAGGGACATTAGTGTTTGAAATTATTATCCAACAACCCCTTATTAGAACCGACAAAAATAATAATGGCAGGATGATCATCAGGAACGAAATTGATTGGCAAAGTCACGAAGGATTGGAATGATTGATTCAAGCGCCTGTGAGATATTACAAGAAGTCTTGTACCCCAGTCGGTAGGATGAGAGCTAAAGGAGGAATTGTGAGTGTTATCGTGAATGTAAAGTAGTTGATCTCCACGAGTGTTTACTGGGTCAAGTCTTTAGCTCATCCAACAGCTCGACAGTGACGTCTAGTGAGGCCAGCACTGTTTCCCTGAACATTTAAGAACAATTACATGCTCTCAATGTTATTTCGGAGGTCATTACACCCCCACTAAGGGGAAAACTAACGTGTAGGTAATAGACGTGATGGAGACAAGAATCCCTGGATTTGAGGCTTTTAAGTCACTGCTGAGTGTGTACTTTCCCGACCACTCATCTGTGCGCAAAAGGATTTCAGTCAATATGACCTGCTGCCGTCTGCAATAGCCATAACAGCTAATCAATAGCTTGATCCACAGTGACAGAGGGCTAACGATTCAGCAGCTTATGTTGAAACTGACGGTGCCTTTGTGCTCCCATCTTCAGCTTTGGCATCTGCGGGTAGAGTTATGACACAAACTCCAACAGGGTTTGGGGATTTTATAGCTTCAGCGGCAGCCAGTTCTATGCGAGTGAAGAGAAGTTACAAGATGACACTTGTGCACACAATCAATATTGGTGGAACTAGACAATATTCATTGTGATGTGAGGACAGGCAAAGGATGTTCTAAAAGGTTAACGTTTTAATGCACATGTCCTCGTCGCCGTACAGTACATCAAACCTCCCTCGTCTTGAAATGGTCACTGGATGTCTACCTTTGTGATCACTGATCCGAGTCACACCGCGGGGGAGTTCTACCCAGCCATCCAATTATTTCAGTCTTAACCGCCATTTCCAACACGGTCCCTCCGATGATCAGACGATCAATGCCCTGATCAGGAGCATCGGCCGGTGACACTGCGCTTGTTAAGGACAAGCCCCGTCTCATCTTAGAAAGTGTAGGTCGGAATGATTTTCGAGGTTCATAAGAGAGCACATATTGGTTTGACAAAATCTTTGGTGATCCGTTGTTGAAGACAAGACGCCATTGCAAGGATCTCATTCCACTCCAATGGGTAAATTCTAGACAAAATAATAGGGTTTGAGGATTAGGTATGTTGCTGAGAGTCTACTTTAGGTTCCGTCATTATCTTTGAGAGGAATCTCGTGAGCCAGTGGCTGTCCGATCAATTCCCCTTACAACAGATACCTCGACATGACATGTTGAAGCTCCCAGAAAGTGGGTTAGGGTTGAAATATTGTTTTTACCCATGAGCATCAACACATGATCAATAACTTAACCGACACAAATTCCCAGTAACCACAATCATATTAAGTTGCAGTTTAAAGGATAAATGCCAATTTCACGACCTGGTGCCACTAGATGAAAAGTCAAGAAAGTCAATAGGGTACATCCCCTGGCAACCATGAATGCAGACCAACAAAACTCCAATACATTGAACAAGCATTTAATTGAACAGGGCTCATTTTGATAGTTTATGTTCATCACTTCTCAAGGCAAATCAATTATTTCACCAACAATCGAGAGTATACCGTAGAGTTTGCTAAAGCTCATTCAGTCTATGCAACCGTAGGTGAAGTCCTTCATTAAATCAACTATTTTAAACCATAACCCACTCTCGGTCTGGTATTGCACATTAGGACCCGTTACCAGCCACCAGCTGGTGGCTCCAGTTTAGGCGGCTGGTAAAGCTGAAATGAGCCCCATGTGGTTGACAGGTCCCAATATAGCTGGCAAGCCATAAAGTGAGCTCTGAAAGGCAAAATAATCTCTGCACATGGTGAAGCAATTGCTAAGTGATCAACGGTTCTATCGAGCCCCTACTGTGGTCCCTTCATGTCATGGCACTGCAGAACAATACAACATATATAATTTATTGCCCCCAATTGTCACCTAAACGTAGCACAAATTGACATTTCAGGATGGATTGTATCACCGAATCAAGACACCACTTGGAAAAACAGGGAAAAAAACAGATGAGCTTGATTAGGCTTTAAATGCTTAACCAATTGCCCACATGTATTATCGCTCAGCTAACAAATGAACAGTGATTTCAGTAGGGCGCTATCCCATCAGATACCTCACAATGTCTCACCAACGTCAACAGCAGTTAAGGGCCAATCAATAAACTGATCAGCGGCAGCGTTCGCCTGAAGGTTAGAAGCTTTATTGTCACGAGCGATCAGTCTGTGGTGCTGAGGGAACACTGGTCACGTGTAGCGGGAAATGCGTTTAGCCCAAGAAAGCATACTTTTACGGAAAAAATATACGATTTATGTAAAATTATGATAATTAAAAAATAATATATATATATTCATGCTACAGTCCCCCCACCAACCAACTGCTAATAGCATGCATGTGTCATCTGTATTCACTATCATTAACTCGGAAATATCAATTCCATTCAAACTACCACGACATACAGTTTCAGTTAAGGTGCCACCAGAATAATAGAAATGTTGGTAGCACTTTATAATAACTACACACTATTTAACATTAGTAAAGCATGAATAAACACTTAATTCATCATTTAGAAAGCATTGTTCCAACATGAATACTCATTAGTAACACATTAGTATGCGATTCATAAACACAGTTATACATGTTTCATTCTTGATTAATAAACTTGACTATTATGCGTTTCATGATTGGTTTTCATACTTTAGAAATGATGGATTCCCCATTTGTAAATGAAGTATTACAGACTTATAGATGATTAATAAGAGTAGTAACTGAATTAATCATGAATCGCAGTATTAAAACACGTTCAAAAAGTGCATGTCTAAATCATTATATGTATAAATAAATACATGAATAAATTACATTTAAATCTTTTTTTTTCATTTACTAACACTTTATAAATGATATTATAAATCATCTATAAGTCCTTAATACTTCATTTACAAATGGGGAATCCATCATTTATAAAGTATGAAAACCCAATCATGAAACGCATAATAGTCAAGTTTATTAATCAAGAATGAAACATTTATAACTGTGTAAATGAATTGCATACTAATGAGTTACTAATGAGTGTTTATGTTGGAGCAATGCTTTATAAATGATGAAATAAGTGTTTACTCATGCTTTACTAATGCTAAATAATGTGTAGTTATTATAAAGTGCTACCGAAATGTTGTATTTATAGTGCAATCGATTATAGTCAGTCACTCTGTTGTGTGGTTTTGAGGCACAGCAGTTCTATATACATAAAACCCCTCATGAGATGAACACACCAATTGAACTTCAGTCAAAGATTCAAAACAGAAATTACATTTTTTTGGTTACTTTTTTTGTTTTTCTTGAACTTCATCTTGTAACCCTTTCCTCTCCCATCTGGTTTCTGCCCGAAACTGACCTGGCAACCCTCATATGATTTATACACTCCAATCCTTAACCCCCCGCTTCAGGGTTACAGCAGGTCAATACCTATAAGGACACTGAATCATGTGACGTCAAATATTGCTGTGCCAATAATCGATTGACTGGTGATGAAGAGGCCTAACCGATACGTTAAAGATCGATGCAACTGTATGAGGAAATTCATGGACCAGTTTCCCTCTG